>CM038671.1:329205946-329805946 GCA_021605145.1 Aegilops bicornis | reverse complement strand
TCATAAGGTAATTTACAAACCTCACAAAAGTCATAAAGCGTCATCTCCTTATACTCGTCATATAAGTAAAAATCTACCATGGGTGGTGATCTCCTGGCATGAAAATGAAAATTTTGCACGAAAATATTAGTGAGTAGGAGGTACTAATCACACTGATCGTGGAGGAAGTCGGTGATGCCTGCATTCTTCGCCAAATAATAGAAATCCTCAGAAATTCCGGCCACCTCCAAGAATGCATCACATGGCCATTCACACGGCCGAACCTCCGTGGTGCGAGGAAGATTGTACTTGGGCTTTTCCTTCTCTTCATTTTATTTTTCCTTCGAACCCCGGCTCGAGGAGCCTCTCGACAATCTCCTCATCATTTTATTCCTCCAAAATTTCTGAAATTTTTAGTGACTCAAAATAAAAGTGAACTAAACTCAACAAAATTGATAGCAACTACTCCTACAAGTGCCTAGAGGCTAAATCATGCATCAAAACTACTTTGGACCATCTAAATTTGACATGCAAGCTCAAGAACAAGGTCACCACAGCAGCAAAAATTTGTAATAAATAAAGCACTAGAACAAAAACTAATTGGACCATTGGAGGAGTCACATACCGAAGAACAATCCCCCACAGCAGTTTTGCGAATGGAGCTTTGAGCAAGGAGATCGAAAATGGAAGCAAAATGAGCAAGAACACGGGTTTGAGCTACGGGATGATTTTTTCTGGAGGAAGACGAAGTGGATGGGTGCTGGAATAAGTGAGGGGGGGGCTACGTGGGACCCACAAGGCAGGGGGCGCGCCTAGGGGATAGGAGCGCACCCTCCACCCTTGTGGTCCACTGGTGCATCCCCCATGTGCATGTTCAGTGCCGGAAATTCTCAAATATTCTATAAAAAATCATACTAAATTTTCAGGGCATTTGGAGAACTTTTATTTTCGGGACATTTTTTATTTCACGAATAATTCAGAAAACAGACATAAAATATTATTTTTGATTTATTTATTCTAAATAACAGAAAGTAAAAAGTGGGTACAGAAAGTTGTGCCTTCTAAATTAATCCATCTCATGGTCGTCAAAAGGAATCCTTTAACAAGGTGGATCAAGTCTTATTAACAAACTTTTTCCGAATAACATGAAACCAGAGAATTTTCGAATAACATTAAGTTACCTCAACGGGGATATGCATGTCCCAAACAATAATAATATCATATTTCTTCTTGACAGTAGGAACAGGGAATTCAAAACCTCCAATAGTAATAGTTGAAATTTTTTCAATAGAATTGATACTATGAACTTGAGGTTGTTTCTTTGGAAAGTGTACCGTATGCTCATTATCATTAACATGAAAAGTGGCATTGCCTTTCTTGCAATCAATAACAGCCCCTGCAGTATTCAAAAAGGGTCTACCAAGGATGATCGACATACTGTCGTCCTCAGGAATATCAAGAATAACAAAGTCTGTTAAGATAGTAACGTTTGGAGCCACACCAGGCACATCCTCACGAATACCGATGGCTATAGCAGCTGATTTATCAGCCATTTGCAATGAAATTTCAGTATGTGTCAACTTATTTGTCGGTGCAACAAACCCTGGGTCTGTTGCCCAGACTGTGCACATGCATGGGAACAAGATTGAAGCACCTGCCCAAGTCAGAGTGCAAGGAATCAAGAGATTCAAAGGACCAGCGCGCAGATAAGAGAGACCAAGATCGAGCCAGAGAAGCAGGATATCGCCAAGAGAAAGGCCTCCCTTGCCGGGCAGGCGAGCCCGGCAAGGGGCGAGGCCGCCCCCCGAAGCAGATAACCAAGGCACCCCGGCAGGGCCTGCCGGGGCTCGTGGAGGCAAAACCACCTCACCACCGACTCAGCCACGACCCACGTCATCGATCAGTGCGGTGTCAAGCCACAAAGTTACTGAGTGGTAGTCATTCTCCACATGGCTACCTCTCCTCCACATATGACACCCGTCCTGCGACGTGTCAAGAGAACATGCACGGAGCTGGCAAGATAGCCCGACAAGCCTTGCCGGGCAACCAGTGATGTGACACTAAGTGGTGCATTTAATGCGTCCTATCAGCCCGCAGAGTTAGGTATGATAGCACTGTTTGCTATCATATCAATGACAACTTTGCCATTGTGGTGACCCCTTGATCTATAAAATGCGGCCCATGGCACCCGTAGAAAGGGTTATAAGGTTGGATAACTCACAACCCCATACGCACGTAATCGCTGTGATACGTCTCCAACGTATCTATAATTTTTGATTGTTCCATGCTATTATATTATCTGTTTTGGATGTTTAATGGGCTTTAATATGCTCTTTTATATTATTTTTGGGACTAACCTACTAGCAAGAAGGCCCAGTGCAAATTGATGTTTTTTGCCTATTTCAGTGTTTCGCTGAAAAGGAATATCAAACGGAATCCAAACAGAACGAAACCTTCGCGAGGATCTTTCTTGGAACAAACGCAACCCAGGAGACTTGGAGTGGAATTCAAGGAAGCAACAAGTCGGCCACGAGGCAGGAGGGCGCGTCTAGGGGGGTAGGTGCCCCCCACCCTCATGGGCCCCTCGTACCTCTACCGACCTACTTCTTTTGCCTATATATACTCTTATACCCTGGAAACATCCAGGAGAGCCACGAAACCACTTTTCCACCGCCGCAACCTTCTGTACCCGTGAGATACCATCTTGGGGCCTTTTCCGGCGATCTGCCAGAGGGGGATTCGATCACGGAGGGCTTCTACATCAACACCATAGCCTCTCCGATGAAGTGTGAGTAGTTTACCACAGACCTTCAGGTCGATAGTTATTAGCTAGATGGCTTCTTCTCTCTCTTTGGATCTCAATACAAAGTTCTCCTCGATCTTCTTGGAGTTCTATTCGATGTAATAATTTTTGCGGTGTGTTTGCCGAGATCCGATGAATTGTGGATTTATGATCAAGATTATCTATGAACAATATTTGAATCTTCTCTGAATTATTTTATGTATGATTGGTTATCTTTGAAAGTCTCTTCGAATTATCAGTTTGGTTTGGCCTACTATATTGATCTTTCTTGCAATGGGAGAAGTGCTTAGCTTTGGGTTCAATCTTGCGGTGTCCTTTCCGGTGACAACAGGGGCAGCAAGGCACATATTGTATTGTTGCCATCGAGGATAAAAAGATGGGGTTTATATCATGTTGCTTGAGTTTATCCCTCTACATCATGTCATCTTGCCTAATGCGTTACTCCGTCTTATGAACTTAATACTCTAGATGCATGATGGACAGCGGTCGATGTGTGGAGTAATAGTAGTAGATCCAGAATCGTTTCGATCTACTTGACACAGACGTGATGCCTATGTTCATGATCATGCCTAGATATTCTCATAACTATGCGCTTTTCTATCAATTACTCGACAGTAATTTGTTCACCCACCGTAATATATGCTATCATAAGAGAAGTCACTAGTGAAACCTATGGCCCCCGGGTCTACTTTACATCATATAAGATTCCAATCTATAATTCTAGTTTACATTTATTTTGCAATCTTTACTTTTCCAATCTATACAACAAAAATACCAAAAATATTTATCTTATTATCTTTATCAGATCTCACTTTTGCAAGTGGCCATGAAGGGATTGACAACCCCATTATCGCGTTGGTTGCAAGGTTCTTGATTGTTTGTGCAGGTACTAGGCGATTTGCGTGTAGTCTCCTCTTTGGATTGATACCTTGGTTCTCAAAAACGGAGGGAAATACTTACGCTACTTTGCTGCATCACCCTTTCCTCTTCAAGGGAAAACCAACGCATGCTCAAGAGGTAGCAAGAAGGATTTCTGGTAACGTTGCCGGGGAGATTTGCGCCAAGTCAAGTGAGATTTGATCTCCCAGCAACTAGCCATTTCTGGCACCGTTGCCGGGGAGATCTACACACAAGTCAAGACATACCAAGTACCCATCACAAACTCTTCTCCCTCGCATTACATTATTTGCCATTTGCCTCTCGTTTTCCTCTCCCCCACTTCACCCTTGCCGTTTTATTCGCCCTTTTTCCTCCGCCTCTTTTGCTTGTCTCTTGTGTTTTTGGGTGTTAGTGTGCCAGTTTTGCTTTGATGGCTCCACCTAAAAGCGTTGATCCCCACCTTAGAAGGTTGGAAGAAATTGAAAACAATGTTAGAAGCTTTATGTCTTTTCAATTTGAGCATAATAATTTCTTCAGGAACGAGCTTAAAGAACAGAAAAGTTTTATGGGATACATGAATAAAGAGCTCGATGATATGTCTAAGGAATTTATGGTTTGAAATCTCAGTTTGCTCATCTTGAAAACTTAATAGCCCAAATTTCGGATAAGCAAGCCACCTTAGTTAATAAGATGGCTGCTAAACCAGAAGATTTATATAATAAAAATGATGAAGATCTAAAAGTGATTGACGTGGCCCCTATTAAATCTTTGTTTTCCAATATGAATCTTGATAAAGATGGGACTGGAGATAAGTCAACTTTAGATAAAAGGCGTCCCAATGATTTGGAGTTTTTAGATCTCGATGCAAAAATTGGTAAAAGTGGGATTGAAGAGGTCAAAACTTTACATAGCAATGAACCCACTATTTTGGATTTCAAGGAATTTAATTATGATGATTGCTCTTTGATAGATTGTATTTCCTTGTTGCAATCCGTGCTAAATTCTCCTCATGCTTATGATCAAAATAAAGCTTTTACTAAACATATCGTTGATGCTTTAATGCACTCCTATGAAGAAAAGCTTGAATTAGAGGTTTCTATTCCTAGAAAACTTTATGATGAGTGGGAACCTACTATTAAAATTAAGATTTAAGATCATGAATGCTATGCTTTATGTGATTTGGGTGCTAGTGTTTCCATGATTCCAAAAACTTTGTGTGATGTGCTAGGTTTCCGTGAATTTGATGATTGTTCTTTAAATTTGCATCTTGCGGATTCCACCATTAAGAAACCTATGGGAAGGATTAATGACATTCTTATTGTTGCGAATAGGAATTATGTGCCCGTAGATTTCATTGTTCTTGATATAGATTGCAATCCTACATGTCCTATTATTCTTGGTAGACCTTTCCTTAGAACGATTGGTGCAATTATTGATATGAAAGAAGGAAATATTAGATTCCAATTTCCATTAAGGAAAGGCATGGAACACTTTCCTAGACAGAAAATTAAATTACCTTATGAATCTATTATGAGAGCCATTTATGGATTGCGTACCAAACATGATAATACCTAGATATATTCTTGTTTTTATGCCTAGCTAGGGGCGTTAAATGATAGCGCTTGTTGGGAGGCAACCCAATTTTATTTTTTTCCTTGATTTTTGTTCCTATTTAGTAATAAATAATTCATCTAGCCTATGTTTGTATGTGATTTTATGTTTTAATCAGTGTTTGTGCCAAGTAGAACCAATAGGATCTTCTTGGGTGATAGTTGTTTGATCTTGCTGAAAAATACAGAAACTTTACGCTCACGAAAATAATTGTTAAAATTCACCAGAACGTGATAAAATACCAATTTGTTTTGTAGTAGATCAATATACAAATTATCCAGGTTGTCCTAGTTTTTGAGAATTTTTGGAGTTCCAAAAGTATTCGAACAAATCAGATTGCTACATACTGTTCTGTTTTTGACATATTCTGTTTTTGGTGTGTTGTTTGCTTATTTTGATGAATCTATGGCTAGTATCGGGGGGTATGAACCATAGAGAAGTTGGAATACATTAGGTATAACACCAATAGTAATAAAGAATAATTTCATTACAGTACCTTAAAGTGGTGGTTTGTTTTCTTACACTAGGGGAGCTCATGATGTTTTCTGTTTAAGTTTTGTGTTGTGAAGTTTTCTAGTTTTTAGGTAAAGATTTGATGGAATATGGAATAAGTAGTGGCAAGAGCCTAAGCTTGGGGATTCCCAAGGCACCCTAAGGTAAAATTCAAGGACAACCAAAAGCCTAAGCTTGGGGATGCCCCGGAAGGCATCCCCTCTTTCGTCTTCGTCTATCGGTAACTTTACTTGAGGCTATATTTTTATTCACCACATGATATGTGTTTTGCTCGGGGCGTCTTGTATGATTTGAGTCTTTGATTTTTTATTTTACCACAATCATCCTTGCTTTACACACCTTTTGGGAGAGACACACATGAATCGGAATTTATTAGAATACTCTATGTGCTTCACTTATATCTTTTGAGCTAGATAATTTTTGCTCTAGTGCTTCACTTATATCTTTTTAGAGCACGGTGGTGGTTTTATTTTATAGAAATTATTGATCTCTCATGCTTCACTTATATTATTTTGATAGTCTTTTAGAACAGCATGGTAATTTGCTTTGGCTATAAAATTAGTCCTAATATGATAGGCATCCAAGATGGGTATAATAAAAACTTTCATATAGAGTGCATTGAATACTATGAGAAGTTTGATACTTGATGATTGTTTTGAGATATGAAGATGGTAATATTAGAGTCATGCCAGTTGAGTAATTGTGAATTTGAGAAATACTTGTGTTGGAGTTTGCAAGTCCCATAGCATGCACGTATGGTAAACGTTGTGTGACAAATTTGAAGCATGAGGTGTTTCTTTGATTGTCCTCCTTATGAATGGCGGTCAAGGACGAGCGATGGTATTTTCCTACCAATCTACCCCCTAGGAGCATGCGCGTAGTGCTTGGTTTTGATGACTTGTAGATTTTTGCAATAATTATGTGAGTTGTTTATGACTAATGTTGAGTCCATGGATTATACACACTCTCACCCTTCCATCATTGCTAGCCTCTTCGGTACCGTGCATTGCCCTTTCTCACTTGAGAGTTGGTGCAAACCTCGGCGGCGCATCCAAACCCCGTGATATGATACGCTCTATCACACATAAACCTCCTTATATCTTCCTCAAAACAGCGACCATACCTACCTATTATGGCATTTCCATAGCCATTCCGAGATATATTGCCATGCAACTTTCCACCGTTCTGTTTATTATGACACGCTTCATCACTGTCATATTGCCTTGCATGATCATGTACTTGACATCATATTTGTGGCAAGGCCACCATGCATAATTTTTCATACATGTCACTCTTGATTCATTGCCTATCCCGTTACACCACCAGAGGCACTCATATAGTCATATTTTGTTCTAGTATCGAGTTGTAATCCTTGAGTTGTAAATAAATGGAAGTGTGATGACCATCATTATTAGAGCATTGTCCCGTGTGAGGAAATCAAAAAAAGGGAGAAAGGCCAAAAAAAAGGGAAAGGCCAAATAAAAAAGAGAAAGGCCAAAAAAATGAGAGAAAAAGAGAGAAGGGACAATGCTACTATCCTTTTTCCATACTTGTGCTTCAAAGTAGCACCATGATCTTCATGATAGGGAGTCTCTTATATTGTCACTTTCATATACTAGTGGGAATTTTTCATTATAGAACTTGGCTTGTATATGCCAACAATGGGCTTCCTCAAATGCCGTAGGTCTTCATGAGCAAGCAAGTTGGGTGCACACCCACTTAGTTTCTTTTGTTGAGCTTTCATACATTTATAGCTCTAGTGCATCCGTTGCATGGCAATCCATACTCCTCGCATTGACATAAATTGATGGGCATCTCCATAACCCGTTGATTAGCCGCGTCGATGTGAGACTTTCTCCCTTTTTTCTTCTCCACACAACCTCGATCATCATATTCTATTCCACCCATAGTGCTATGTCCATGGCTCACGCTCATGTATTGCGTGCAAGTTGAAAAAGTTTGAAAATACTAAAGTATGAAACAATTGCTTGGCTTGTCATCGGGGTTGTGCATGATGAGAGCATTTTGTGTGACGAAAATGAAGCATAGCCAAACTGTATGATTTTGTAGGGATGAGCTTTCTTTGGCCATGTTATTTTAAGAAGAGATAATTGCTTAGTTAGTATGCTTGAAGTATTATTAATTTTTATGTCAATATTAAACTTTTGTCTTGAATCTTTCGAACCTGAACATTCATGCCACAATAAAGAAAATTACATTCAAAATTATGTTCGGTAGCATTCCTGTCGGGGAAACGACACCTATGGGATCACTGGAATCCCTTCTACGGTCGGCGGGCGCGGGGTTGTGAGAAGAGCAGGTTTAGGAGCTAGCACAAAGATCGTTTACCTAGGTTCGGGCCGCGAGGATGCATAATACCCTAGTCCCGCTTTGGTGTGTATTTCAGAGTGTTCTTGAGCTCTAGAACTAGCTACGGTGGCTGCGTAGTTCCAAAGAGCCGAATCCCCCTCTTGGACGCCTCGGGCCTCCTTTTTAGGCAAAAGGGGTCACCACAGTGGCACATAGGAGGTGGAAAGGTGTACAGTGCGCGAGCTTATCGCCCGGCATTACAGGACAAAGCGCATTAAATGCACTACTTAGGTGTCCATTAGCTTTATCGGGGACGGGAACGAGGCCCGTCCCATCCGTCACCGCTCTACCTCGCTTCGACACGCGCCCAGGCCAGCGATGTGTGCAGCACCATGTAGGTAGGCAGGCTGCTGAGGTGGCGCGGTGGCAGGGCCTTCATGAAGATCTGCATGCCACCACGCAGGTGCTTGCTGAGTTGGCCTGGAAGCCGCATGTTGCCACGCAGGTGCCTGCCCAGCTGGTTGGGCTGGCAGCTGCATGCGAACGACGGCGGAGTCTTGGTTGATGCGGGCCTGGCTGTGGCCCTGCTGATGCCCTCGGCAAGGGTCTTGCCGGGGGCCCGGCAAGGGTCTTGCCGTGGCGTTGCAGTCGTCCCCGGCAAGGCGCTTGCCGGGGGTCTTGTGGATTTCCTCGGCTAGGATCCCGCCGAGGGTCGTCGTCTTCTGGTCCTCGTCTGATCCTGTGTATTTATGATCTTCACAAAGATCTGCTTGCCACCACGGAGGTGCCACCCGAGCCCTAGTTGTAGTGTAGTTGTTGGCGGAGTTTGCAACCTTTGAAGGGTGGCTCGCTCTGCTGGTGTTGGGCAAGCTGCCCCGGCAAGGCTCTGGCCGGGGCCGTGGAGGCCGCCCCGGCAAGGGTCTTGCCAGGGGGGAGTCCACCTCGCCCCTTTGCTCTTTTATGCTTATGGTCTCGGCGTTGCTTTGTTTGCCTTGTGCTTCGGCTTCCCTCCTCTGCTTTGTTAAGTGCGGCCACGGGCGCGGCTCTGACTGCCCGTGCACAAGTAAAGGGGTCAAAAGGAGAGCCCCTACTTTTGTACACCGATAGGAGCCCCCGGGCCTGGGCCACACATAAGCGCGACGTGTTGTTGGGCTAGGCCCAGAACGGTGCACGGGCAGGTGGGGCGGATTTTACCGCAGTAACTTTTCGTCCGCTGCGCTTCCCCACGACCCGCATTGAACGTGCGACGTGGAGGGTCATGCGTGACGTGGGGGTCATGCGTGGGGCGGTTCCTGCACGCATGCATCACATAGCAGTTAATGGGAAAAGAGGCGGCCCGCGCCTTCCCCATAAAAAGGAATAACCGCGGGCGCGCTGCTCATTTACCCCCTGCGCCCTCTCCAATCTTAAAACCGTCGTCCCCTTCTTCCTCCTTCTCAAGATCTTGCCTTCGCTCGCCGCCGCCTCGCCTTCGCCATCCTCCATTCCTCGCCTCCCGCAGCCGCCATGGCACCCAAGACCAGCAGAGGCAAGGGAGTGGCCAAGGACGCCGGGGAGAAGGAGCCGCCGGAGAGCGAGTTGGCGGTGCGGCGGACGCAGCACGCCTACTTCCCGTCGACGGTCGACGCGGTCGAACTCCGGGACTACTTCAAGCACCTATGGGGGTGCAAGACGGGAAGCGAGATGACGGGGCATCCGGTGATACGTCTCCAACGTATCTATAATTTTTTATTGCTTCATGCTATATTATATTCTGTTTTGGATGATTAATGGGCTTTGTTATACACTTTTATACTCCCTTCATTCCCTTATACAAGGCCACAAACTCATATTACAGGTACCAAGATAAAATTTAATGATTGCTTTGCAAGTCAACTTTTCTTCTCGCTAATCGGGATCATTAATACGCCATAAGCATGCAACGAATGAATGGGAAGGAAGTAGTTGAGTGTCATTATGACTACATGCATGTAAGTATTAAAAAGTTGGTAGTACGAGAAAGCATCATTAATTTTTGCCTCAGTTACTGTTGGTGGCCTTGTATTGATGCAAAATGTATTTTTGATAGTGGCCTTGTATAAGGGAATGGAGGGAGTATTATTTTTGGGACTAACTACTAAACGGAGGCCCATCCCAAATTGTTGTTTTTTGCCTATTTCAGAGTTTCACAGAAAAAGAATATCAAACGGAGTCCAAACGGAATGAAACCTTCGGGGACGTGATTTTCGGAACAAACGTGATCCAGAGGACTTGGACCCTACGTCAAGAAATCAACCAGGAGAGCATGAGGCAGGGGCGCGCCCTCCACCCTCATGGGGCCCATGTTGCTCCACCGACGTACTTCTTCCTCCTATATATACCTACGTACCCCCAAACCAACAGAGGCATCCACGAAAACCTAATTCCACCGCCGCAACCTTCATGCAGCCATGAGATCCCATCTTGGGGCCTTTTCGGCGTCTGCCGGAGGGGGGCATTGATCATGGAGGGCTTCTACATCAACACCATAGCCTCTCCGATGATGTGTGAGTAGTTTACCCCAGACCTTCGGGTCCATAGTTATTAGCTAGATGGCTTCTTCTCTCTTTTTGGATCTCAATACAAAGTTCTCCATGCTTCTCGTGGGGATCTATTCAATGTAATCTTCTTTTGCAGTGTGTTTGTTGAGACCGATGGATTGTGGGTTTATGATCAAGTTTATCTATGAACAATATTTGAATCTTCTCTGAATTCTTTTATGTATGATTGGTTATCTTTGCAAGTCTCTTGAATTATCAGTTTGGTTTGGCCTACTAGATTGATCTTTCTTGCAATGGGAGAAGTTCTTAGCTTTGGGTTCAATCTTGCGGTGTCCTTTCCCAAAGGATGTTAGGGCAGCAAGACACATATTGTATTATTGCCATCGAGGATAACAAGATGGGGTTTATATCATATTGCATGAGTTTATCCCTCTACATCATGTCATCTTACTTAAAGCATTACTCTGTTCTTATGAACTTAATACTCTAGATGCATGGTGGATAGCGGTCGATGTGTGGAGTAAAAGGTAGTAGATGCAGGCAGGAGTCGGTCTACTTGTCACGGACGTGATGCCTATATACATGATCATACCTAGATATTCTCATAACTGTGCTCAATTCTATCAATTGATCAACAATAATTTGTTCACCCACCGTAATACTTATGCTCTTGAGAGAAGCCACTAGTGAAACCTATGGCCCCTGGGTCTATTTTCCATCATATTAATCTTCCAACACTTTGCTATTTTTATTGCCTTTTATTTTACTTTGCATCTTTATTATAAAAATACCAAAAATATTATCTTATCATATCTATCAAATCTCACTTTCGTAAGTGACCGTGAAGGGATTGACAACCACTTTATTGCGTTGGTTGAGAGGTTTTTATTTTTTTGTGTAGGTGCGAGGGACTTGAGCATGGCCTCCTACTGGATTGATACCTTGGTTCTCAAAAACTGAGGGAAATACTTACGCTACTTTACTGCATCACCCTTTCCTCTTCAAGGAGAACCAACGCTGTGCTCAAGAGGCAGCAAGAAGGATTTGTGGCACCGTTGCCGGGGAGTCTACGCAAAAGTCAACATACCAAGTACCCATCACAAACTCTTATCTCCCGCATTACATTATTTGTCATTTGCCTCTCGTTTTCCTCTCCCCCACTTCACCCTTGTCGTTTTATTCGCCCTCTCGCCTCTCCGTTTGCCTTTCTTTCACTTGCTTTGTCGTAATGGCTAGTCCTTTATCTGCTCCGTTGTCTCCCGAGAATGAAGTTCTTAATTTTAAGTGAAGGGAGGGAGAAAATCTAAAAGACGCTTAGTGTAGAATTTGCAATGCTCAAAATAGATCTACCAGGAAGCAATCTACTTCCGTTCTTCTCCGCAATTTTTATGTAGGCGCTACTCCTTGGTACATATATATTCTTGATACCATTACCGGAGGGAATTTCTTGGGTAGCCATACTTTTGATTCTTATAATGCTATGATAGATTTGTTTGGCTCACCACCTCTTTTGGTTAATGGAACTATGTTAACTTTGGAGCATGTAATGCAAAGACTTTAAATTATTGAAAATAAAGTTGCTACCATAGAGTTAATTGAAAATTTGGATAAAAAGATCCACAACCAAATTACCCAATATGGATCTAAAGTAGGAGTCACTTTGAAAAATATTAAGGAGAAGGAACCCATAGTTAATGAAAAAATAAATCAGGATTCCACTAGAATCGATAAACTTGAGGGTATCATTACCAAGTTGGGGATCGCCTTCTCTTCCGTAAAGAATACTCCAAGTCCTCCAACTAAAATTGCCAAGCTTATGTATGTTCCTAAAAATAAGGGTGAATCCTCCAATAAGGAAACTACGGATCTCAAATCAATAAGTGTTCACCCCAATCTCTTTGCTATCATTAAGGAACCATTTGTTGCAAATGATTTTTTCAATTTTGTGCCTAGAAGTTTGATAATTAATAGAAAGAAAGAAACTCCTAAGGGTGATAGGTGTCTTATTGAATAATTGCCTACCAAAGATGGCAATACCTAGATCTATCCTTGCTTTTATGCCTAGCTAGGGGCGTTAAACGATAGCGCTTGTTGGGAGGCAACCCAATTTTATTTTTAGTTTTTTTATTTTTGCTTCTGTTTAGGAATAAATATTTGATCTAGCCTCTGGTTAGATTTGTTTTTATGTTTTAATTAGTGTTTGTGCCAAGTTAAACCTATAGGATCTTCTTGGATGATAGTTATTTGATCTTATTGAAAATTCCAGAAACTTTCTGTTCATGAAAACAATTGTTAAAAATCACCAGAACGTGATAAAATACTGATTCCAATTGCTGCTGATCAATAAACCAATTTTCTAGGTCTTCCTATTTTGGATGCATTTTTTGAGTTCCAGAAGTTTGCATTAGTTACAGATTACTACAGACTGCTCTGTTTTTGACAGATTCTGTTTTTCGTGTGTTGTTTGCTTATTTTGCTGAATATATGGCTAGTAAATAGTTTATAAACCATAGAGAAGTTGGAATACAGTAGGTTTAACACCAATATAAATAAATAATGAGTTCATTACAGTACCTTGAAGTGGTGTTTTGTTTTCTTTCGTTAACGGAGCTCACGAGATTTTCTGTTAAGTTTTGTGTTGTGAAGTTTTCAAGTTTTTGGTAAAAAGATTTGATGGATTATGGAACAAGGAGTGGCAAGAGCCTAAGCTTGGGGATGCCCATGGCACCCCAAGATAATCTAAGGACACCAAAAAGCTAAAGCTTGGGAATGCCCCGGAAGGCATCCCCTCTTTCGTCTACTTCCATCGGTAACTTTACTTGGAGCTATATTTTTATTCACCACATGATATGTGTTTTGCTTGGAGCGTCTTGTATGATTTGAGTCTTTGCTTTATAGTTTACCACAATCATCTTTGATGTACACACCTTTTGAGAGAGACACACATGATTCAGAATTTATTAGAATACTCTTTGCACTTCACTTATATCTTTTGAGCTACATAGTTTTTGCTCTAGTGCTTCACTTATATCCTTTAGAGCACGGCGGTGGTTTTGTTTTATAGAAACTATTATTCTCTCAAGCTTCACTTATATTATTTTGAGAGTCTTAAACAACATGGTAATTTTCTTAAATAGGAAAATTAATCCTAATATGCTAAGTATTCAGGACTAGTAAAAACTTTCTTATGAGTGTGCTGAATACTAAGAGAAGTTTGATGCTTGATGATTGTTTTAAGATATGGAGGTAGTGATATTAAAGTTGTGCTAGTTGAGTAGTTGTGGAATTGAGAAATACTTGTGTTGAAGTTTGCAAGTCCCGTAGCATGCATGTATGGTAAACGTTAACAAATTTGAAACATGAGGTGTTCTTTGATTGTCTTCCTTATGAGTGGCGGTCGGGGATGAGCGATGGTCTTTTCCTACCAATCTATCCCCCTAGGAGCATGCGCGTAGTGCTTAGTTTTTTATGACTTGTAGATTTTTGCAATAAGTATGTGAGTTCTTTATGACTAATGTTGAGTCCATGGATTATATGCGCTCTTACCCTTCCATCATTGCTAGCCTCTTCGGTACCATGCATTTCCCTTTCTCACATTGAGAGTTGGTGCAAATTTTGCTGGTGCATCCAAACCCCGTGATATGATACGCTCTGTCACACATAAACCTCCTTATATCTTCCTCAAAACAGCCACCATACCTACCTATTATGGCATTTCCATAGCCATTCTGAGATATATTTCCATGCAACTTTCCACCGTTCCGCTTATCATGACACGTTCATCATTGACATATTGCTTTGCACGATCATGTAGTTCACATCGTATTTGTGGCAAAGCCACCGTTCATAATTTTTCATACATGTCACTCTTGATTCATTATCCCGGTATACCGCCGGAGGCACTCATATAGAGTCATACCTTGTTCTAGTATTGAGTTGTAATCATTAAGTTGTAAATAAATAGAAGTGTGATGATCATCATTCATAGAGCATTGTCCCAATAAAAAAAGAAAAAAAGAAAGGCCAAATAAAAAAAGGGAGGCCCAAAAAATATATAAAAAGGGACAATGCTACTACCCTTTTTCCACACTTGTGCTTCAAAGTAGCACCATGATTTTCATGATAGAGAGTCTCTTGTTTTGTCACTTTCATATACTAGTGGGAATTTTTCATTATAGAACTTGGCTTGTATATTCCAACAATGGGCTTCCTCAAATGCCCTAGGTCTTTGTGAGCAAGCAAGTTGGATGCACACCCACTTAGTTTGTTTTGTTGAGCTCTTATGCATTTATAGCTCTAGTGCATCCGTTGCATGGCAATCCCTACTCCTTGCATTAACATCAATCGATGGGCATCTCCATAGCCCGTTGATTAGCCGCGTTGATGTGAGACTTTCTCCTTTTTTGTCTTCTCCACATAACCCCTATCATTATATTCTATTCCACCCATATTGCTATATCCATGGCTCACACTCATGTATTGCGTGAAGGTTGAAAAAGTTTGAGATTACTAAAGTATGAAACAATTGCTTGGCTTGTCATCAGGGTTGTGCATGATGAGAGCATTCTTGTGTGACGTAAATGAAGCATGACTAAACTATACGATTTTGTAAGGATGAACTTTCTTTGGCCATGTTATTTGAGAAGACATAATTGCTTAGTTAGTATGCTTGAAATATTATTGCTTTTATGTCAACATTAAACTTTTATCTTGAATCTTTCGGATCTGAATATTCATACCACAATTAAGAGGGTTACATTAAAAAATTATGCCACATAGCATTCCGCATCAAAAATTCTGTTTTTATCATTTAGCTACTCGAGGACGAGCAGGAATCAAGCTTGGGGATGCTTGATACGTCTCCAACGTATCTATAATTTTGATTGCTTCATGCTATATTATATTCTGTTTTGGATGATTAATGGGCTTTCTTATACACTTGTATATTATTTTTGGGACTAACCTATTAGGAGGCCCAACCCAAATTGCTGTTTTTTTCCTATTTCAGAGTTTCGCAGAAAAAAATATCAAACGGAGTCCAAACGGAATGAAACCTTCGGTAACGTGATTTTTGGAACAAACGTGATCCAGAGAACTTGGACCCTACGTCAAGAAATCAACCAGGAGAGCACGAGGCGGGGGGCGCGCCCTCCTCTCTCGTGGGGCCCACATTGCTCCACCAACGTACTTCTTCCTCCTATATATACCTAGGTACCCCCAAACCAACATAGGCATCCATGAAAACCTAATTCCACCGCCGCAACCTTCTGTACCCGCGAGATCCCATCTTGGGGCCATTTCATCCTGGGAGGGCGTGATCACGGAGGCTTCTACATCAACACCATAGCCTCTCCGATGATGTGTGAGTAGTTTACCCTAGACCTTCGGGTCCATAGTTATTAGCTAGATGGCTTCTTCTCTCTCTTTGGATCTCAATACAAAGTTCTCCACGATTCTCGTGGAGATCTATTTGATGTAATCTTCTTTTGCGGTGTGTTTGTTGAGATGGATGAATTGTGGGTTTATGATCAAGTTTATCTATGAACAATATTTGAATCTTCTCTGAATTCTTTTATGTATGATTGGTTATCTTTGCAAGTCTCTTCGAATTATCAGTTTGGTTTGGCCTACTAGATTGAGCTTTCTTGCAAGGGGAGAAGTGCTTAGCTTTGGGTTCAATCTTGCGGTGTCCTTTCCCAGTGACAGCAGGGGCAACAAGGCATGTATTGTATTCTTGCCATCGAGGCTAACAAGATGGGGTTTATATCATATTGCATGAGTTTATCCCTCTACACTATGTCATCTTACTTAAAGCATTACTCTGTTCTTTTGAACTTAATACTCTAGATGCATGCTGGATAGCGGTCGACGTGTGGAGTAATAGTAGTAGATGCAGGCAGGAGTCGGTCTACTTGTCACGGACGTGATGCCTATATACATGATCATACCTAGATATTCTCATAACTATGCTCAATTCTATCAATTGATCAGCGATAATTTGTTCACCGTAATACTTATGCTCTTGAGAGAAGCCACTAGTGAAACCTATATTTGGCCCGGGTCTATTTTCCATCATATTAATCTTCCAACACTTTGCTATTTTTATTGCCTTTTATTTCACGCATCTTTATTATAAAATACCAAAATATTATCTTACCATATCTAGGATCTCACTTCGTGAAGTGACCGTGAAGGGATTGACAACCCCTTTATTGCGTTGGTTGCGAGGTTTTATTTGTTTGTGTAGGTGCGAGGGACTTGAGCGTGGCCTCCTACTGGATTGATACCTTGGTTCTCAAAAACTGAGGGAAATATGCTACCTCTTGAGCACTGCGTTGGTTTTCCCTTGAAGAGGAAAGGGTGATGGAGCAAAGTAGCGTAAGTATTTCCCTCAGTTTTTGAGAACCAATGTATCAATCCAGTAGGAGGCCATGCACGAGTCCCTCGCACCTACACAAACAAATAAATCCTCGCAAGCAACACAATAAAGGGGTTGTCAATCCCTTCATAGTCACTTACGAGAGTGAGACCTGATAGATATGATAAGATAATATTTTTGGTATTTTTATGATAAATAACAAAATAAAGACGGTGCTAGAAATAACTTGTTGACGGGAGATTAATATGATGGAAAATAGACCCGGGGGCCATATGTTTCACTAGTGGCTTCTCTCGAGAGCGCAAGTATTACGGTGGGTGAACAAATTACTGTTGAGTAATTGACATAATTGAGCATAGTTATGAGAATATCTAGGTATGATCATGTATATAGGCATTACGTCCAAACAAGTAGACCGAATTTCCCGCAACTACTACTATTACTCCACACATCGACCGCTATCTAGCATGCATCTAGAGTATTAAGTTCATAAGAATAGAGTAACGCTTTAAGCAAGATGACATGATGCAGAGGGATAAACTCATGCAATATGATATAAACCTCATCTTGTTATCCTCGATGGCAACAATACAATACGTGCCTTGCTGCCCCTACAGTCACTGGGAAAGGACACCGCAAGATTGAACCCAAAGCTAAGCACTTCTCAATTGCAAGAAAGATCAATCTAGTAGGCCAAACCAAACTGATAATTCGAAGAGACTTGCAAAGGTAACCAATCATACATAAAAGAATTCAGAGAAGATTCAAATATTGTTCATAGATAAACTTGATCATAAACCCACAATTCATCGGTCTCAACAAACACACCGCAAAAGAAGATTACATCGAATAGATCTCCACAAGAGAGGAGGAGAACATTGTATTGAGATCCAAAAAGAGAGAAGAAGCCATCTAGCTAATAACTATGGACCCGAAGGTCTAAGGTAAACTACTCATACTTCATCAGAGAGGCTATGGTGTTGATGTAGAAGCCCTCCGTGATTGATGCCTCCCATGGAGCTCCTAACAGGCCCCAAGATGGGATCTCACGGCATCAAGGTTGCAATGTGGAATTAGGTTTTTGGCTCCAGATCTCGTAGTTTGGGAATGAGGTATATATAGGAGGAAGAAGTACATCGGTGGAGCAATGGGGCCCACGAGGGTGGAGGGCGTGCTCGGGGGTAGGCGCGCCTCTACCTCGTGTGTTCCTGGTTGATGTCTTGACGTAGGGTCCAAGTCCTCTCGATCACGCTCGCTCCGAAAATCACGCCTCAAGGTTTCATTCCGCTTGGACTGCTTGATATTCTTTTTCTCGCAAACTCAAATAGGCAAAAAACATCAATTTCGGCTGGGCCTACGGTTAATAGGTTAGTCCCCAAAATAATATAAAAGTGTATAATAAAGCCCAATAATGTCCAACATACGTAATATAATATAGCATGGAAAATAAAAATTATAGATACGTTGGAGACGTATCAAGCATCCCCAAGCTTAATTCCCGTCATTCCTCGGTAGGTAAATGAGAAAAACAGAATTTTTTATGTGGAATGCTACTTGGCATAATTTCAATGTAATTCTTCTTAATTGTGGTATGAATATTCAGATCCGAAAGATTCAAGATAAAAGTTCAATATTGACATAAAAATAATAATAATTCAAGCATACTAACTAAGCAATTATGTCTTCTCAAAATAACATGGTCAAAGAAAGTTATCCCTACAAAATCATATAGTCTGGCTATGCTCTATCTTCACCACACAAAGTATTTAAATCATGCACAACCCCGATGACAAGCCAAGCAATTGTTTCATACTTTTGGTGTTCTCAGACTTTTTCAATCTTCACGCAATACATGAGCGTGAGCCATGGACTTAGCACTATATGTGGAATAGAATGGTGGTTGTGGAGAAGACAAAAGGAGGCAGAAGATAGTCTCACATCAACTAGGCGTATAAACGGGCTGTGGAGATGCCCATTAATAGATATCAATGTGAGTGAGTAGGGATTGCCATGCAATGGATGCACTTAGAGCTATAAGTATATGAAAGCTCAACAAAAGAACTAAGTGGGTGTGCATCCAACTTGCTTGCTCACGAAGACCTAGGGCATTTGAGGAAGCCCATTGTTGGAATATACAAGCCAAGTTCTATAAAGAAAAGTTCCCACTAGTATATGAAAGTGACAAAACAAAAGACTCTCTATCATGAAGATTATGGTGCTACTTTGAAGCACAAGTGTGGTAAAAAGGATAGTAACATTGTCCCGTCTCTCTTTTTCTCTTTTATTTTATTTTGGCCTTTTCTTATTTTATAAGGCCTATTTTTTTAGTCCGGAGTCTAATACCGAAATGAGTGGGAATCATACTATACATCATCCTTTCATCACTATGGACAATGCTCTAAAAATGATGATCATCACACTTTTATTTACTTACAACTCAACAATTACAACTCAATACATAGAACAAAATATGACTCTATGTGAATGCCTCAAGGTGTATCGGGATATGCAATGAATCAAGAGTGACATGTATGAAAGAATTATGAACGGTGGCTTTGCCACAAATACAATGTCAACTACATGATCATGCGAAGCAATATGACAATGATGGAGCGTGTCATAGTAAACGAAACAGTGGTAAGTTGCATGGCAATATATCTCGGAATGACTATGGAAATGCCATGATAGGTATGTATGGTGGCTGTTTTGAGGAAGGTATATGGTGGGTGTATGATACCTACGAAAAGTGTGCGGTATTAGAGAGGCTAGCAATGGTGGAAGGAAGAAAAGTGTGTATAATCCATGGACTCAACATTAGTCATAAAGAACTCATTTACTTATTGCAAAAATCTACAAGTTATCAAAGCAAAGTATTATGCGCATGCTCCTAGGGGGATAGATTGATAGGAAAAGACCATCGCTCGTCCCCGACCGCCACTCATAAGGAAGACAATCAATAAATAAATCATGCTCCGACTTCATCACATAACAGTTCACCATAATGCATGCTACGGGAATCACAAACTTTAACACAAGTATTTCTCAAATTCAAAACTACTCAACTAGCACGACTCTAATATCACCATCTCCATATCTCAAAACAATTATCTAGTATCAAACTTCTCATAATATTCAACACACTCATAAGAATTTTGTTTACTAATCTTGAATGCCCATCATAGTTAAAGCAAACTACCATGCTGTTTTGTAGGACTCTCAAAATAATCTAAGTGAAGCATGAGAGAACAATAGTTTCTATAAAACAAATCCACCACCGCGCTCTAAAAGATATAAGTGAAGCACTAGAGCAAAAACTATATAACTCAAAAGATATAAGTGAAGCACATAGAATATTCTAACAATTTCCGAATCATATGTGTCTCTCAAAATGTGTGTACAACAAGGATGATTGTGGCAAACTAACAAACAAAGACTCAAATAATACAAGACGCTCCAAGCAAAACACATATCATGTGGTGAATAAAAATATAGCTCCGAGTAAAGTTACCGATGGAAGTAGATTTAAAGAGGGATGCCTTCCGGGGCATCCCCAAGCTTTGGCTTTTTGGTGTCCTTAGATTATCTTGGGGTGCCATGGGAATCCCCAAGCTTAGGCTCTTTCCACTCCTTGTTCCATAATCCATCAAATATTTCACCAAAAACTTGAAAACTTCACAACACAAAACTCAACAGAAAATCTCGTGAGCTCCGTTAGCGAAAGAAAACAAAACACCACTTCAAGGTACTGTAATTAACTCATTATTTATTTATATTGGTGTTAAACCTACTGTATTACAACTTCTCTATGGTTTATAAACTATTTTACTAGCCATAGATTCATCAAAATAAGCAAACAACACACGAAAAACAGAATCTGTCAAAAACAGAATAGTCTGTAGTAATCTGTAACTAACGCAAACTTATGGAACTCCAAAAATTCAGCCAAAATAGGAAGACCTAGAAAATTTGTTTATTGATCAGCAGAAATTGGAATAAATATTTTATCACGTTCTGGTGATTTTTAACAATTATTTTCGTGAACAGAAAGTTTCTGGAATTTACAGCAAGATCAAATAACTATCATCCAAGAAGATCCTATATGTTTAACTTGCACAAACACTAATTAAAACATAAAAACAAATCTAACCAGAGGCTAGATAAACTATTTATTCCTAAACATAAGCAAAAAGCAAAAAATAACTAAAAATAAAATTGGGTTGCCTCCGAACAAGCGCTATCGTTTAACGCCCGTAGCTAGGCATAAAAGCAACGATAGATCTAGGTATTGCCATCTTTGGTAGGCAATCCATAAGTGGCTCTCATAATAGATTCATAAGGTAATTTTATTTTCTTTCTAGGGAAGTGTTCCATGCCTTTTCCTTAATGTAAATTGGAATCTAATATTCCCTTCCTTCATATCAATAATTGCACCTATCGTTCTAAGGAAAGGTCTACCAAGAATAATAGGACATGAAGGATTGCAATCTATATTAAGAACAATAAAATCTATGGGCACATAGTTACTATTTGCAACAATAATAACATCATTAATTCTTCCCATATGTTTCTTAATGGTGGAATCCGCAAGGTGCAAGTTTAAAGAACAGTCATCAAAATCACGGAAACCTAACAAATTGCACAAAGTCTTTGGAATCGTGGAAACACTAGCACCCAAATCACACAAAGCATAGCATTCATGATCTTTAATTTTAATTTTAATTTTAATAGTAGGTTCCCACTCATCATAGAGTTTTTTAGGGATAGAAACTTCCAACTCAAGTTTTTCTTCATAAGATTGCATCAAAGCATCAACGATATGTTTAGTAAAAGCTTTATTTTGACTATAAGCATGAGGAGAATTTAGCACGGATTGCAACAAGGAAATACAATCTATAAAAGAGCAATTATCATAATTAAATTCCTTGAAATCCAAAATAGTGGGTTCATTAATATCTAGAGTTTTGATCTCTTCAATCCCACTTTTACCAATTTTAGCATCATGGTCTAAAAACTCCGATTTTTTGGAACGCCTTCTAGGTAGAGGTGGATCATATTCAGTCCCATCATTATCAAGATTCATATTGCTAAACAAATATTTAATAGGGGACACATCAATAACTTTTATATCTTCATCTTTATTTTCATAGGAACTAGAAGAACACGCTTTTACAAAGCAATCTTTCTTAGCACGCATCCTAGCGGTTCTTTCTTTGCATTCATCAATGGAAATTCTCATGGCTTTGAGAGACTCATTTATATCATGCTTAGGTGGAATAGATCTAAGTTTCAAAGAATCAACATCAAGAGAAATTCTATCAACGTTGCTAGCCAATTCATCAACTTTAAGCAATTTTTCTTCGAGCAAAGCATTGAAATTCTTTTGCGAATTCATAAAATCCTTAACACTAGTCTCAAATTCAGAAGGCATCTTATTAAAATTTCCATAAGAATTGTTGTAGGAATTACCATAATTATTAGAGGAATTACTAGGATAAGGCCTAGGATTAAAGTTTCCTCTATACGCGTTGTTACCAAAATTATTCCTACCAACAAAATTTACATCCATAAATTCATTATTATTCTCAATCAAAGTAGAAAAAGGCATATCATTAGGATCATGAGAAACACTCTTAGTAGCAAATAATTTCATAAGTACATCCATCTTTCCACTCAAAACATTAATTTCTTCTATCACATGCACCTTTTTACTAGTAGATCTTTCTGTGTGCTATTGAGAATAATTAAACATAATATTATCTAGGAGTTTAGTAGCTTCTCCTAAAGTGATTTCCATAAAAGTGCCTCCGGCGGCCGAGTCTAAAAGATTTCTAGAAGCAAAATTCAATCCGGCATAATTTTTTTGTATAATCATCCATAAATTCAAACCATGTGTAGGGCAATTACGTATCATTAATTTCATCCTCTCCCAAGCTTGTGCAACATATTCATGATAAAGTTGCTTAAAATTCATAATATCGTTTCTAAGAGAGATGATCTTAGCGGGAGGAAAATATTTAGAGATAAAAGCATCTTTGCACTTATTCCAAGAATCAATACTATTTTTAGGCAAAAATGAAAACCAAGCTTTAGCACGATCTCTAAGCGAAAAGGGAAATAACTTTAGTTTAACAATATCATTATCCACATCTTTCTTGTTTTGCATATCACACAAATCAACGAATCTATTTAGATGGGTAGCGGCATCTTCACTAGGACGGCCGGCGAATTGATCTTTCATGACAAGATTCAACAAAGCAGCATTGATTTCACAAGATTCAGTATCGGTAAGAGGAGCAATCGGAGTGCTAAGAAAATCATTGTTGTTGGTATTGGTGAAGTCACACAATTTAGTATTGTCTTGAGCCATAATGACAAACAAGCAATCCAACACACGAGCAAACAAGAAGCAAGCGAAAAAGAGGCGAACGGAAAAGAGAGGGCGAATAAAACGACAAGGGTGAAGTGGGGGAGAGGAAAACGAGAGGCAAATGGCAAATAATGCAATGCGGGAGATAAGGGTTTGTGATGGGTACTTGGTATGTTGACTTTGCGTAGACTCCCTAAGCGGCGCCAGAAATCCTTCTTGCTACCTCTTGAGCACCGCGTTGGTTTTCCCTTGAAGAGGAAAGGGTGATGCAGCAAAGTAGCGTAAGTATTTCCTCAGTTTTTGAGAACCAAGGTATCAATCCAGTAGGAGGCCACGACGCAGTCCCTCGCACCTACACAAACAAATAAATCCTCGCAACCAACGCAATAAAGGGGTTGTCAATCCCTTCACGGTCACTTACGAGAGTGAGATCTGATAGATATGATAAGATAATATTTTTGGTATTTTTATGATAAAGATGCAAAGTAAAGAAAGCAAAATAAAGACGGTGCTAGAAATAACTTGTTGACGGGGGATTAATATGATGGAAAATAGACCCGGCGGCCATAGGTTTCAGTAGTGGCTTCTCTCGAGAGCATAAGTATTACGGTGGGTGAACACATTAGTGTTGAGCAATTGACATAATTGAGCATAGTTATGAGAATATCTAGGTATGATCATGTATATAGGCATCACGTCCGAAACAACTAGACCGACTCCTGCCTGCATCTACTACTATTACTCCACACATCGACCGCTATCCAAAGATGCATCTAGAGTATTAAGTTCATAAGAACAGAGTAACGCTTTAAGCAAGATGACATGATGTAGAGGGATAAACTCATGCAATATGATATAAACCCCATCTTGTTAGGGACAATTGCATTTTCACCCCTAGTTGGTTCCTACCCACGGGTTTTGCCCTTACTTTTCGAACTTGCTCAGTTTTGCCCTTACTTTTTCCATCGTGGTCCCTAGAATGCCCTTTGACTTTAGACCAAAACTTTGAAAATTCATAACTAATTCATATGAACTCAGAAAAATGAAAATAAGATATCAAAATGTTCAGATAAACATTACCTTTATGGGCATATCATTTGCATTCAGGACAAAAGCAACCTTTAAACTACCTGAGGTAATTAATGTTACTAACATTATTAAAAATAAAAACGTATAAACAATATTTTTTCATGAATAAAAATTACATGCAAATGTAGGTGATGTTTTACGAACATCCAGATATCTTATTTGCATTTTCTGAGTTCGTATCATCTTGTTAAGAATGTTCTAATGACTTTGACCATTATTTGGAAAGTTCATAACAACTTGATACGAACTCAGAAAAATGCAAATAAGATATCAGGATGTTCAGAAAACATCACCTACGTTTGCATGTAATTTTTATTCATGAAAAAAAAATATTGTTTATACCTTTTTATTTTTAATAATGTTAATAACATTAATTACCTAAGGTAGTTTAAAGGGTGCTTTTGTCCTGAATGCAAATGATATGCACATAAAGGTAATGTTTATTTGAACATTTTAATATCTTATTTGCATTTTTCTGAGTTCATATGAATTAGTTATGAATTTTCAAAGTTTTGGTCAAACGGTCAGAGGGCATTCGAGGGACCTTGACGGAAAAAGTAAGGGCAAAACTGAGCAAGTTCGAAAAGTAAGGGCAAAACCCGTGGGTAGGAACCAACTAGGGGTGAAAATGCAATTGTCCCATCTTGTTATCCTCGATGGCAACAATACAATACGTGCCTTGCTGCCCCTTCTCCCATTGCAAGAAAGATCAATCTAGTAGGCCAAACCAAACTGATAATTCGAAGAGACTTGCAAAGATAACCAATCATACATAAAAGAATTCAGAGAAGATTCAAATATTGTTCATAGATAAACTTGATCATAAACCCACAATTCATCGGTCTCAACAAACACACCGCAAAAGAAGATTACATCGAATAGATCTCCACAAGAGAGGGGGAGAATATTGCATTGAGATCCAAAAAGAGAGAAGAAGCCATTGATAACCCACAAGTATAGGGGATCGCAACAGTTTTCGATGGTAGAGTATTCATCCCAAATTTATTGATTCGACACAAGGGGAACCAAAGAATATTCTCAAGTATTAGCAGCTGAGTTGTCAATTCAACCACACCTGGAAACTTAGTATCTGCAGCAAAGTGTTTAATAGCAAAGTAATATGATAGTGGTGGTAACGGTAACAAAAGTAAAGGAAGCAAAAGTAATATTTTTGGTATTTTGTAGTGATTGTAATAAAGAATAACGGAAAAGTAAATAAGCGTAAACCAGTATATGGAAAGCTCGTAGGCATTGGATCGGTGATGGATAATTATGCTGGATGCGGTTCATCATGTAACATTCATAAACTAGGGTGACACAGAACTAGCTCCAATTCATCAATGTAATGTAGGCATGTATTCCGAATATAGTCATACGTGCTTATGGAAAAGAACTTGCATGCCATCTTTTGTCCTACCCTCCCGTGGCAGCGGGTCCTAATGGAAACTAAGGGATATTAAGGCCTCCTTTTAATAGAGTACCGGAACAAAGCATTAGCACATAGTGAATAGATGAACTCCTCAAACTATGGTCATCAACGCGAGTGGTCCCGATTATTGTCACTTCGGGGTTGCCGGATCATAACACATAGTAGGTGACTATAGACTTGCAAGATAGGATCAAGAACACACATATATTCATGAAAACATAATAGGTTCAGATCTGAAATCATGGCACTCGGGTCCTAGTGACAAGCATTAAGCATAGCAAAGTCATAGCAACATCAATCTCAGAACATAATGGATACAAGGGATCAAACCCTAACAAAACTAACTCGATTACTTGATAGATCTCATCCAACCCATCACCGTCCAGCAAGCCTACGATGGAATTACTAACGCACGGCGGTGAGCATCATGAAATTGATGATGGAGGATGGTTGATGATGACGACGGCGACGAATCCCCCTCTCCGGAGCTCCGAACGGACTCCAGATCAGCCCTCCCGAGAGGTTTTAGGGCTTGGCGGCGGCTCCGTATCGTAAAACGCGATGATTTCTTCTCCTCTATTTTTTTCTCCCGAAGCAAATATATAGAGTTGGAGTTGGCGTCGGAAGGTCTCTGGGGGCCCACGAGGTAGGGGCGCGCCTAGGGGGGCGCCCACCTCGTGGACAGGTGTGGGCCCCTGGTCTTCATCTTTGGCGAGGAGTTTTATTATTTTTATAAGATGTTCCGTGGAGTTTCAGGTCATTCCGAGAACTTTTGTTTTCTGCACATAAAACAACATCATGGCAATTCTGCTGAAAACATCGTCAGTCCGGGTTAGTTCCATTCAAATCATGCAAGTTAGAGTCCAAAACAAGGGCAAAAGTGTTTGGAAAAGTAGATACGTCGGAGACGTATCAACTCCCCCAAGCTTAAACCTTTGCTTGTCCTCAAGCAATTCAGTTGACAAACTGAAAGTGATAAAGAAAAACTTCTACAAACTTTGTTTGCTCTTTCTGTTGTAAATATGTCTAGCCAGCATTCAAGTTTTCAGCAAAGATTATAACTAACCACATTTGCAATAATTCTCAGGTCTCATATTTACTCATATCAATAGCATAATCAACTAGCGAGCCATAATAATAAATCTTGGATGAAAACACTTTCTCAAAACAATCATAATATGATATAACAAGATGGTATCTCGCTAGCCCTTTCTGATACCGCAAAACATAAATGCAGAGCACCTTTAAAGATCAAGAACTGACTAGACATTGTAATTCATGGTAAATGAGATCCAATCATAGTCATACCCAATATAGATTAACAGTAATGAATGCAAATGACAGCTGTGCTCTCCAGCTAGTGCTCTTTAATAAGAGGGTGATGACTCAACATAAAAGTAAATAGATAGGCCCTTCGCAGAGGGAAAGGTGGATTTGTAGAGGTGCCAGAGCTCGGTTTTGAAATAGAGATAAATAATATTTTGAGCGGTATACTTTCATTGTCAACATAGCAACTAAGAGATGGCGATATCTTCCATGCCACACACATTATAGGAGGATCCCAAACAGAATGGTAAAGTTTATACTCCCCCTCCACCACCAAGCATCAATCCATGACTTGCTCGAAACAACGAGTGTCTCCAACTAGCAATAGGTCCTAGGGGGAGTTTTGTTTGCAATTAATTTTGATTTAGTTTGCATAAAGCATGGGACTAGGCATCCCGGTGACTAGCCATTTTCTCGTGAGTGAGGAGCGGAGTCCACTCCTCTTGAGAATAACCCGCCTAACATGGAAGATGAGGGCATCCCTAGTTGATACATGAGCTATTCGAGCATACAAAACAGAATGTTTATTTGAAGGTTTAGAGTTTGGCACATACAAATTTACTTGGAACGGCAAGTAGATACCGCATATAGGAAGGTATGGTGGACTCATCTGGAATAACTTTGGGGTTTAAGGGATTGGATGCACAAGCAGCCCGCTTAGTACAAGTGAAGGCTAGCAAAAGACTGGGAAGCGGCCAACTAGAGAGCGACAACAGCCATGTACATGCATTAAAATTAATAAACATTGGATGCAAGCATGAGTAGGATATAATCCACCATGAACATAAATAACATGAAGGCTATGTTGATTTGTTTCAACTACATGCGTGAACATGTGCCAAGTCAAGTCACTTAAATCATTCAAAGGAGGATACCACCCCACTATACCACATCATAACCATCTTAATAGCATGTTGGCACGCAAGGTAAACCATTATAACTCATAGATAATCAAGCATGGCATAAGCAACTATGATCTCTACTTGTCATTGCAAACATGTTTATTCATAATAAGCTGAATCAAGAACGTTGAACTCATCATATTTAAAAAATTAAAAGAGGTCGAGTTCATACCAACTTTTCTCATCTCAGTCAGTCCATCATATATCATCATAATTTCCTTTCACTTGCACGACCGAACGATGTAAATAATAATAATAGTGCACGTGCATTGGACTAAGCTGGAATCTGCGAGCATTCAATAAACAGGAGAAGACAAAGCAATATGGGCTCTGGGTTAAATCAACAATAATGCATATAAGAGCCACTTCAACAATTTAATCATGGTCTTCTCCTACGGACCCCCAAATAAAAGAAAAGAAATAAAAACAATTTACACGGGAAAGCTCCCAACGAGCAAAAAGAAGAACGGGAAATATTTTTGGGTTTTCTTTTTAATTACTACTACAGCCAGAAAAGTAAACTACTACTATTTTTTTGGTTTTTTCTTAAGGCTTAACAAGCACACAAGAAGAAAGCAGGAAAAAGAAAATAAACTAGCATGGATATTACAGTGAAAGAGTATGAGCACCGACATCTAGCAATGAGTGTGTGTGAACATAAATGTAATGTTGGTGAGAAATACGTACTCCCCCAAGCTTAGGCTTTTGGCCTAAGTTGGTTTATTGCCAGGGATGGCCTGACGGATACCCGTAGGTGTAGCTGGGGTCGTACTGCGACGAAGAGTAGTTGGGGTTGTGCTGTGATGCAGCGGCTATCGCCTCCTGAGTTGCATCGTGGAGTCGGGTTGCCTCTGCTCCCCTCTTGTACTCATCTGCCTCCTCTCTGGTAATGGTATATCTTCCTTTTGTCTGAGAATCAAAGAAGGAAGGAGCAGGAAGAGTAATACGGACAAGATGCCGTTTGTTAAAGATTAGTCGATACTGGAGAGGTGATTCAGTCCTCTCGACAAACTGGTGGGAAACCATAGAGTCAAAATCTAAATAAGTAGGGGGCAACTCCATGTCACCCTCACGAACGTCTATCTCAAGAAAATTAGCTAAGCGGGTTGCATAAATTCCTCCGAAGAAATCTCCATTATATCTATTAAGATGCAACCTACGAGCTACAATGGCTCCCATATGATAAGATTGGTCTCCTAACACGCACTCTGAGAATGCTAAGGTCAGGAACACACATGTGACATGCTTCATCCTTAGCATTTATGCATCTACCTATGAAGAGAGCAAAATAATGTATAGCAGGAAAGTGAATGCTCCCTATGGTAGGTTGCGTTATATCTCTAGATTACCCTACAGTTATACTAGCAAGAAAGTTTCTAAATTCAGATTTACGGGGATCAATAGTACTACCCCATTGTGGGAGTTTGCAGGCAAAAGTAAAATCCTCTAAGTCCATGGTATAAGATTTGTCATAAAGAGCAAACATGGTGAAGGAGAATTACGCGAAGATGAAAACTCAAACCTCCTCACAAATGAGCTTGTGAGATCATGAATCTTTGGGGGCATTTGTCTGCGCCTCAAAGTCCACAAGACCGGCGTTCACGAAAATATGCGTTAAATTCTTCTTTGATTCCCGCCGATCCATAAAATTTGCCGACGCCATTCATGTGGCCTCACGAGAGCGTCCCTTGGGGGCTCCTCATCGGCATCGCGCATTGCAAGCCTAGGGCCTTGCTTCCTTGAAGAACCACCTTGGAACATCTTCCTAAGCATATTGTTTTTCTCTGAAAAATTTCTGAAATTTTTAGCAACTTCAAACAAAAGTGAACAAAGCTCAACAAAATTGATAGCAACCACCCCTACAAGTGCCTAGAGCCTATATCAAGCATTAGAACTACTTGGAACCATATAAATTTGACATGCAAGATCTAGAACATGGTCACCTATGCAGCACAAATTTGCAATGAATAAAGCACTAGAACAAAAACTAATTGGACCAATGGAGGAGTCACATACCAAGGAACAATCTCCCCAAGCAGTTTTGCGAGAGGTGCTTTGAGCAAGGAGATCGAAAATCACAGCAAAGTGGCCAAGAACTCGTGCTTGAGTTGGATATTCGTGTTTGTGTGAGGAAGACGAAGAGGATGGGTGCAGGAATAAGTGGAGGAGGGCCACCGTGGGCCCACGAGGCAGGGGGCGCGCCCTCCACCCTCGTGGCCAGGTGGCAGCTCCCCCCGCGGTGATATTTGCACCATAAATCCTCAAATAATCCCAAAAAATCATATTAAATTGGCATGGCATTCTGAGGACTTTTATTTTCGGGGTATTTTTATATTGCACGGATAAATCAGGAAACAGACAGAAAAATACTATGTTTGCTTTATTTCAACTAAATAACAAAAAGTATAAAGAGGGTACAGAAGGTTGTGCTTCTAGTTTCTTCCGTCTCACGCTCATCGAAAGGAATCCACTAACAAGGTTGATCAAGTCTTGTTAACAAACTCATTCTGATTAACATGGAACCGGAGAAATTTCGAATAATACTATGTTACCTCAACGGGGATATGCATATCCCCAATAATAAGTATATCATATTTCTTTTTGACAGTAGGAAGAGGAAATGCAAAACCTCCAAATATAATCGATGGAAATTTTCCAATAGAGTTGATACTATGAACTTGAGGTTGTTTCCTCGGAAAGTGTACCGTATACTCATTTCCGTTAAACATGAAAAGTGACATTGCCTTTGTTGCAATCAATAACAGCCCCTGCAGTATTAAGAAAAGGTCTTCCAAGAATAATAGACATACTATCGTCCTCGGGAATATCAAGAATAAAAAAGTCCGTTAAAATAGTAACGTTTGCAACCACAACAGGCACATCCTCACAAATACCGAAAGGTATAGTAGTTGATTTATCAGCCATTTGCAAAGATATTTCAGTAGGTGTCAGCTTATTCAAATCAAGTCTACGATATAAAGAAAGGGGCATAACACTAACACCGGCTCCAAGATCACATAAAGCAGTTTTAACATAATTTGTTTTAATGGAGCATGGTATAGTAAGTACTCCTGGATCTCCAAGTTTCTTTGGTATTCCACCCTTAAAAGTATAATTAGCAAGCATGGTGGAAATTTCAGCTTCCGGTATCTTTCTTTTATTTGTAACAATATCTTTCATATACTTAGCATAAGGATTCATTTTGAGCATATCATTTAATCGCATACGCAAAAAGATAGGTCTAATCATTTCAGCAAAGCGCTCAAAATCCTCATCATCCTTTTTCTTGTATGGTTTGGGAGGAAAAGGCATGGGTTTCTGAACCCATGGTTCTCTTTCTTTACCATGTTTCCTAGCAACAAAGTCTCTCTTATCATAACGTTGATTCTTTGATTGTGGGTTATCAAGATCAACATCAGGTTCAACTTCTACATCATTATCATTACTAGGTTGAGCATCATCATGAACATCATCATTAACATTTTCACTAGGTTCATGTTCATTACCAGATTGTGTTTCAGCATCAGACATAGAGATATAATTCGGATTATCAGGTGGTTCAGCAATAGGTTCACTAGAAGTTTGCAAAGTCCTATCATTTTTCTTTTTCTTCCTTTTAGAAGAACTAGGTGCATCAATATTATTTCTCTAAGAATCTTGCTCAATTCTCTTAGGGTGGCCTTCAGGATACAAAGGTTCCTGAGTCATTCTACCAGTTCTAGTAGCCACTCTAACAGCATAATCATTTTTCTTACTATACATTTCATCGAGCAATTCTTTTTTAGCTTTAAGTACTTGTTGTACTTGAGTGGTAACCATAGAAGCATGTTTTCTAACAAGTTTAAGTTCACCTCTAATATTAGCCATATAATCACCCAAGTGTTTAATCATATAATTATTTTGTTTTAATTGTCTATCAAAATAAGCATTGAAGTCTTCTTGCTTAAACATTAAGTTATCAAACTCATCCAAGCACTGTCTAGCAATTTTAGTAGGAGGGATTTCAGCTTTATCATATCTATAGAGAGAATTTACCTTTACTACCTGTGTCTGGTTATTGGGATCATGAGGTTCTTCAATAGGTAATGGATCAAGATCATATGTTTCTTCAACAGGCGGTAGATTAAGACCATGTATTTCTTCAATAGGAGGTAAATTCTTAACATCTTCAGCTTTAATACCTTTTTCTTTCATAGATTTCTTTGCCTCTTGCATATCTTCGGGACTGAGAAATAGAACACCTCTCTTCTTCGGAGTTGGTTTAGGAATAGGCTCGATAATTGGAGCGGGAGCTGGCTCAGGAGGTGCCCAATTATTTTCTTTTGTCAACATATTATTCAATAGAATTTCAGCTTCATCCGGTGTTCTTTCCCTGAAAAGAGAATCAGCACAACTATCCAGGTAATCTCTGGAAGCATCGGTTAGTCCATTATAAAAGATATCAAGTATTTCATGTTTCTTAAGAGGATGATCAGGCAAAGCATTAAGTAACTTGAGAAGCGTCCCCCAAGCTTGTGGGAGACTCTCTTCTTTAATTTGCACAAAGTTGTATATTTCCTTTAAAGTAGCTTGTTTCTTATGAGCAGGGAAATATTTAGCAGAGAAGTAATAGATCATATCTTGGGGACTACGCACACAACCAGGATCAAGAGAATTAAACCATATCTTAGCATCACCCTTTAATGAGAACAAAAATATTTGGAGGATATAAAAGTAGCGAGATCTCTCATCATTAGTGAACAGGGTGGCTATATCATTTAATTTAGTGAGATGTGCCACAACAGTTTCAGATTCATAGCCATGAAAAGGATCAGATTCAACTAAAGTAATTATATCAGGACCAACAGAGAATTCATAATCCTTGTCGGGAACACAAATAGGCGAAGTAGCAAAAGCAGGGTCAGGTTTCATTTTATCTTCTAGAGATTTTTTTGTTCCATTTAATTAATAGCCCCTTAAGCTCGTTTCTATCTCTGCAGGCTAAAATAGCGGCAGAAGATTCCATATCAAAAACATAACCCTCAGGAATAATAGGCCTATCTTCATCATCACTTTCATCAATATAATCAGATTCAATAATTTCTCTCTCTCTAGCCCTAGCAATTTGTTCATCGAGAAATTCACTAAGGGGCACAGTAGTATCAAGCATAGAAGTAGTTTCATCATAAGTATCATGCATAGCAGAAGTGGCATCATCAATAACGTGCGACATATCAGAACAAATAGCAGAAGCAGGTTTAGGTGTCGCGAACTTACTCATAACAGAAGGTGAATCAAGTGCAGAGCTAGATGGCAGTTCCTTACCTCCCCTCGTAGTTGAGGGATAAATTTTTGTTTTCTCGTCTTTCAAGTTCTTCATAGTGTCCAGTAGATATAAATCCCAAGTGACTCAAAGAATAGAGCTATGCTCCGCGGTAACTGCGCCAGAAAAAGGTCTTGATAACCCACAAGTATAGAGGATCGCAACCGTTTTCGAGGGTAGAGTATTCAACCCAAATTTATTGATTCGACACAAGGGGAGCCAAAGAATATTCTCAAGTATTAGCAGCTGAGTTGTCAATTCAATCACACCTGGAAACTTAGTATCTGCAGCAAAGTGTTTAGTAGCAAAGTAATATGATAGTGGTGGTAATGGTAACAAAAGTAAAGGAAGCAAAAGTAATATTTTTGGTATTTTGTAGTGATTGTAACATTAACAACGGAAAAGTAAATAAGCGTAAACCAGTATATGGAAAGCTCGTAGGCATTGGATCGGTGATGGATAATTATGCCGGATGCGGTTCATCATGTAACAGTCATAAACTAGGGTGACACAGAACTAGCTCCAATTCATCAATGTAATGTAGGCATGTATTCCGAATATAGTCATACGTGCTTATGGAAAAGAACTTGCATGACATCTTTTGTCCTACCCTCCCGTTGCAGCGGGGTTCTAATGGAAACTAAGGGATATTAAGGCCTCCTTTTAATAGAGAACCAGAACAAAGCATTAGCACATAGTGAATACATGAACTCAAACTATGGTCATCTCTGGGAGTGGTCCCGATTATTGTCACTGGGTTGCGGATCATAACACATAGTAGGTGACTATAGACTTGCAAGATAGGATCAAGAACACACATATATTCATGAAAACATAATAGGTTCAGATCTAAAATCATGGCACTCGGGCCCTAGTGACAAGCATTAAGCATAGCAAAGTCATAACAACATCAATCTCAGAACATAATCGATACTAGGGATCAAACCCTAACAAAACTAACTTGATTACATGATAGATCTCATCCAACCCATCACCGTCCAGCAAGCCTACGATGGAATTACTCACGCACGGCGGTGAGCATCATGTGATGGAGGATGGTTGATGATGACGACGGCGACGAATCCCCCTCTCCGGAGCCCCGAACGGACTCCAGATCAGCCCTCCCGAGAGGTTTTAGGGCTTGGCGGCGGCTGCGTATCGTAAAATGTGACGATTTCTTCTCCTGTATTTTTTTCTCCCCGAAAGCAAATATATAGAGTTGGAATTGGCGTCGGAAGGTCTCCAGGGGGCCCACGAGGTAGGGGGCGCGCCCTAGGGGGAGGGGGCGCCCCCCACCCTCGTGGACAGGGTGTGGGCCCCCTGGTCTTCATCTTTGGCGAGAATTTTTTATTATTTTTTATAAGATGTTCCGTGGAGTTTCAGGTCATTCCGAGAACTTTTGTTTTCTGCTCATAAAACAACATCATGGCAATTCTGCTAAAAACAGCATCAGTCCAGGTTAGTTCCATTCAAATCATGCAAGTTAGAGTCCAAAACAAGGGCAAAAGTGTTTGGAAAAGTAGACACGTGGGAGACGTATCAGCCATCTAGCTAATAACTATGGACCCGAGGGTCTGAGGTAAACTACTCACACTTCATCAGAGAGGCTATGGTTTTGATGTAGAAGCCCTCCGTGATCGATGCCCCCTCCGGTGAAGCTCCGGAACAGGCCCCAAGATGGCATCTCACGGGTACAGAAGGTTGCGGCGGTGGAATTAGGTTTTTGGCTCCGTATCTGGTAGTTTGGGGGTACGTAGGTATATATAGGAGGAAGAAGTATGTCGGTGGAGCAACGTGGGGCCTCCGAGGGTGGAGGGCGCGCCCTGGGGGGTAGGTGCGCCCCCCTACCTCGTGCCTTCCTGGTTGATGTCTTGACGTAGGGTCCAATTCCTCTGGATCACGTTCATTCCGAAAATCACGTTACCGAAGGTTTCATTCCATTTGGACTCCGTTTGATATACTTTTTCTGCGAGACTGTGAAATAGTCAAAAAACAACAATTCTGGGTTGGGCCTCCGGTTAATAGATTAGTCCCAAAAATAATATAAAAGTGTATAATAAAGCCCAATAATGTCCAAAACAGAATATAATATAGAATGGAACAATAAAAATTATAGATACATTGGAGACGTATCAAAATACTTAAGCTACTTTACTGCATCACCCTTTCCTCTTCAAGGAAAAACCAACATAGTGCTCACGAGGTAGCATCCGGCCACGCGTGTCATCCCCGCCGCCTTTGCCGAAGCCGGCCCGAATCGGCACCCATTCTTCGTCGATTACTTCTCCCGCGGGCTCTGTCCTCCTTTCTCCGATTTCTTCAATTATGTCATGCATACCTATGGCTTACGCCTTCTGGATTTTACTCCGAATGTTGTGGCGTGCATGGCCCTTTTCGCTCATCTCTATGAGGGCTTCGCCAGAGTGCAACCCAACACGACGCTCTTCCGCCACTACTTCTTCCCTCGCATCCAAAAGGGGGGCGCCATTTCCGGTTGTGTCGCCTGGATCCCAAGGACCTAGGAGAAAAGGATATACCCAGACGGCGCCCAGAAGGAGAGGTGGGAGGAGTGGCGAGGCCGGTGGTGCTGGATTGAAGAGAAGGATCCGCAGGACTTTTTCCGGGTCCGCCACGCACCGCCGGTCCACAGGAACGACTGGAGTGATGTCGACGTCAACGACAAGAAGCTCACGGTCGCCACCACCAGGATTCTTCGTCTCACCGAGGCCGGGCTCACCCTTGAGATGATCGGGGTGGATTTCATCCGCCGTCAAATTGCTCTGCTGCACAACAAGGGGAGGCCGGCCTGGCTCTTCACGAACGCCACCGACATCATGAGGCTCCGCCCCGGCTTGGACCACAACCTCACGGTGATGGGGCACGCCCACTTCTGCCAGCGGCTCTTCCAGCTCGACGTGAACCGCGATGGCAAGGTCGAGCGGTCCAGCAAGGACGCGAAGGCCGGCAAGGTCGCCAAGGGGCCCTTGTTTGGGTTGCCGGCGGGTGTGGTCTCGCTGAGCAACAACTCGCGCCGAAACGACATCATTGCCATGATGCCGGAGTTCAACGTGCACGGCCTCGTTCCAAATTGGGCCGAGCCGCCGGAGGATCAAATGTAGGAGTTGTTTGACACCTTGGAGGAGAAGTACGTCCGCGCCGAACCGCAGCTCGTGCAGGACACCACCCAGGCGGAGCTGGACTACATCACCGCCAGGGCAGCGGAGGCGGAGCTCGCCAAGGAGGTCAGCAGCGCCGGCGGCATGGAGGACAAGGCCGCGGCGGCCACGGAGGAAAAGGAGCTTGCCCAATGGGCGGAGTCCGCTGGGGAGGCCAGCAGCACCGGCACCAGGGCCCCTCTCGTCGAAGATGTGGTCGACGAGTCGTCGGAGAAGGAGGCCGAGGCTATCGACCCTCCAGTCACGGGGAGGGCGAGTCCTGCGGTGGGCCACCTCTGGCGAGCTGGTCCGGCCCGGCAGGGCCGTACAACCGCGACAAGCCCAGGAGGGGTCCGCGCGCCAGACAAGGGCTGCGGCGGCGAAGAAATTGGTGAAGGCCGCGGTGCGGAAGAAGAAAGCAACTGCCACTTCTTCGTCCAAGCGTCCTTGGACTCCATCAGCTTCTCCTCCTCCGGCAGATGTCGACGCGGAGGTCGTCTTCGATTTCGGGTCCCTCAGCCCAAGGAGGAAGAGGAAGGCGGCAGAGGAGGAGGTGGAGGACGATTAAGTATATTGTCCCTTTCTGTCATCTCCATCCCCTCAGACTGTGCCACTTATCTTGATTCATTTTCATCTTTGCAGGGATGCGGAGACGCTGGCCCAGCGGGTGAAAAGGGCCAGGGCTTCGGCGGGCGGCCCACCCCCGGCAGGCGCTTTCGGCACACCGCTGGTGGTGTTGAGCAGCCCGGACATCAGCCCCCGGCATAGCCCCCAGCGTAAGTTCATCCCTCGCCCTTCGTCAACGTGTGTTGAGGGCAAGATCCCTTGGTGCTGATCTTGCCGTGATTGCAGGAGGAGGACAGCAGCAGGAGGAGCCACAGAGGGCTACCTCCAACACGCCGCCCCCATCGACCACGCCGCCTCGAGGGGCGTCCCCGGCAAGGGCGCCAAGCACCGAGCCCATGCACACGGAGGAGGAGGAGGAGGTGAACTCGGGCGCTAGTGGCTTCACCTCGGCGCCAAATGTTGGCGGGGAGGGGACCTCTGCTTCCCAGCCCGGCACTGGTAAGTCACTCGCCTTCCGTCCCTGTTCTTTTTCCGTTCTTGCTGAATCTTGGTCTTGGCTTCACCTCATCCCCTTCTCGGTATCCAGATCCTCCCTCGGCAGATCCGGAGGATATAGACACCGTCATCGTGGATGTCGCCAAGGATGCCGTAGCGGAGGCCGAGAAGATCACCACCTAGGACGCCGCCAAGGGTGCCGCTGAGGACGCCGCCAAGGGGCCTGCCGGGGAGCCCGACAAGGCTGCTGCCGAGGAGGCCGGCAAGGCCGCTGCCGAGGAGGAGGTGGTTGACGACCAACCTTCCTCCTGCGCTGCCTCTGGCTCAAGCAGGTACCTGAGGGTGAGGGACGACTTGTTCGTCCACCTCCCAGGGACGGCGAGCACCAGGGCGCCCGTCGAGGGGGAGGTGTTCGATGACAAAGTGCTCGCCGCCGCCGGGCTTGAGGTTGTTGACGAGCCAAGTGCCTGTGGCGGCGGTTCCTAGGAAGAGAGGTTCCTCCAGGCCATGGGCGCCAACTTCCAGAAGCTCCGGGCGCTTCACCGCGCTCGCCTGGACAAGGCCAAGTCTAGGATGGCGGTGGTGGACAAGGCGGAGGCGGACCTCGAGGGTCATGTTGCCAAGGCGCAGGCTTGGTTCCGCCAGGCCCACAAGGACCTGAAGGCCGCCCAGGACACGCTGGCTGAGCGCGATCTGGCGCTCGTCATGAAGCAGGCCGACATCAAGAAGGCCCAGGAACTGGCGAAGCAGGAGGCCGCTTAGGCCGAGGCCGCTCGGCACCAGCAGCAGGCGGCGCTAAACTCCCAGGAGGAGGACCTTGCTGATAACCCACAAGTATAGGGGATCGCAACAGTTTTCGAGGGTAGAGTATTCAGCCCAAATTTATTGATTCGACACAAGGGGAGCCAAAGAATATTCTCAAGTATTAGCAACTGAGTTGTCAATTCAGCCACACTTGGATAACTTAATATCTGCAGACAAAGTATTTAGTAGCAAAAGTAGTATGATAGTAATGGTAATAAAGTGGCAAAGGTAATAGTAGCGATTGTAGTGATTGTATGATGTAGCGATAAAGTAAATAACGAAGAACAATATGTGAAAAGCTTGTAGGCATTGGATCGGTGATGGAGAATTATGCGGATCACGATTATTCATGCAACAGTTATAACATAGGGTGACACAGAACTAGCTCCAATTCATCACTATAATGTAGGCATGTATTCCGAATATAGTCATACATACTTATGGAAAAGAACTTGCATGACATCTTTTGTCCTACCCTCCCGTGGCAGCGGGGTCCTAATGGAAACTAAGGGATATTAAGGCCTCCTTTTAGTAGAGTACCAGACTAAAGCATTAACACATAGTGAATACATGGACTCCTCAAACTACGGTCATCACCGGGAGTGGTCCCGATTATTGTCACTTCGTTGTTGCCGGATCATAACACATAGTAGGTGACTATAACTTGCAATATAGGATCAAGAACACAAATATATTGATGAAAACATAAAGGGTTCATATCTAAGTTCATGGTACTCGGGCCCTAGTGACAAGCATTAAGCATAGCAAAGTCATAGCAACATCAATCTCAGAACATAGTGGATACTAGGGATCAAACCCTCACAAAACTAACTCGATTACATGATAAATCTCATCCAACCCATCACCGTCCAGCAAGCCTACGATGGAATTACTCACGCACGGCGGTGAGCATCATGAAATTGGTGATGTAGGATGGTTGATGATGACGATGGCGACAAATTCACCTCTCTGGAGCCTCGAACGGATTTTAGATCAGCCCTCCCGAGAGAGTTTAGGGCTTGGCGGTGGCCCCATATCGTAAAACGCGATGAATCCTTCTCTTTGATTTTTTTCTCCCCGAACGTGAATATATAGAGTTCGAGTTGAGGTCGGTGGAGCTCCAGGGGGGCCACGAGGCAGGGGGCACGCCCAGTGGGGGCAGGCGCGCCTCCCACCCTCGTGGACAGGGTGTGGGCCCCCTGGCCTTGATTCTTTCGCCAGTATTTTTTATTATTTCCTAAAATAATCTCCGTGAAGTTTAAGGTCATTCCGAGAACTTTTGTTTCTGCAGAAAGATAACACCATGGCAATCTTCTTTGAAAACAACGTCGATCCGGTTAGTTCCATTCAAATCATGCAAGTTAGAGTCCAAAACAAGGGCAAAAGTGTTTGGAAAAGTAGATACGACGGAGACGTATCAACTCCCCCAAGCTTAAACCTTTGCTTGTCCTCACGCAATTCAGTTGAAAAACTGAAAGTGATAAAGAAAAACTTTTATAAACTCTATTTGCTCTTGTTGTTGTAAATAGGTAAAGCTAGCATTCAAGTTTTCAGCAAAGATTATGACTAACCATATTCACAATAACACTTAGGTCTCATGTTTACTCAAATCAATTGCATAATCAACTAGCGGGCAATAATAATAAATCTCGGATGACAACACTTTCTCAAAACAATCATAATATGATATAACAAGATGGTATCTCGCTAGCCCTTTCTGAGACCGCATAACATAAATGCAGAGCACCTTTAAAGACCAAGGACTGACTAAACATTGTAATTCATGGTAAAAGAGATCCGATCATAGTCATACCCAATATAAATTAATAGTAATGGATGCAAATGACAGCGGTGCTCTCCAGCTGGTGCTTTTTAATAAGAGGGTGATGACTCAACCTAAAAGTAAATAGACAGGCCCTTCGCAGAGGGAAGCAGGGATTTGTAGAGGTGCCAGAGCTCGGTTTTAAAATAAAGATAAATAATATTTTGAGCGGTATACTTTCATTGTCAACATAACAACCAAGAGATGGCGATATCTTCCATGCTACACACATTATAGGCGGTTCCCAAACAGAATGGTAAAGTTTATACTCCTCCACCAACAAGCAACAATCCATGGCTTGCTCGAAACAACGAGTGCCTCCAACTAACAACAGTCCCGGGGGAGTTTTGTTTGCAATTATTTCGATTTGGTTTGCTTAAAGCATGGGACTGGGCATCCCGGTGACCAGCCATTTTCTCGTGAGTGAGGAGCGGAGTCCACTCCTCTTGAGAATAACCCGCCTAACATGGAAGATACAAACAACCCTAGTTGATACATGAGCTATTCGAGCATACAAAACATAATTTCATTTGAAGGTTTAGAGTTTGGCACATACAAATTTACTTGGAACGGCAAGTAGATACCGCATATAGGAAGGTATTGTGGACTCATATGGAATAACTTTGGGGTTTAAGGGATTGGATGCACAAGCAGTATTCCCGCTTAGTACAAGTGAAGGCTAGCAAAAGGCGAACCCGACCAACTAGAGAGCGACAACGGTCATGAACATGCATTAAAATTAATGAACATTGAGTGCAAGCATGAGTAAGATATAATCCACCATGCACATAAATATCGTGAAGGCTATGTTGATTTGTTTCAACTACATGCATGAACATGTGCCAAGTCGAGTCACTCGAATCATTCAAAGGAGGATACCACCCTACTATACGACATCACAATCATTTTAATAGCATGTTGGCACGCAAGATAAAACATTATAAATTCCTAGCTAATTAAGCATGGCATAAGCAACTATCATCTCTAATTATCATTGCAAACATGTTTATTCATATAGGCTGAATCAGGAATGATGAACTAATCATATTTACAAAAACAAGAGAGGTCGAGTTCATACCAGCTTCTCTCATCTCAATCATTTCATCATATATCGTCATAATTGCCTTTCACTTGCACGACCGAACGATGTGAATAATAATAATAGTGCACGTGCATTGGACTAAGCTGGAATCTGCAAGCATTCAATAAACAGGAGAAGACAAGGCAATATGGCTCTTGGTTAAAGCAACAATAATGCATATAAGATCCACTTTAACAATTTCACTATGGTCTTCTCCTATCGACCCCCAAAGAAAAGAAATAAAACTATTTACACGGGAAAGCTCCGAACAAGCAAAAGAAGAACAGGAAATATTTGTTGGGTCTTCTTTTAATTGTCACTACTACAGCAAGAAAGTAAACTAGCTAAAAGTGTCGGTGTACAAAAAGAGGGGCACGCTTTTGTACCCCTTTACCTGTGCACGGGCAGTCAGAGCCGCGCCCACGACCACACCAAGCAGAACAGGGGAGGTGAGCCAAGGTAAGAACGAAGCCCAAGACAATCAAAGCAACGCCAAGGACAAGACCACAAAGAGCGGAGGGGCGAAGCAGGTTCCACCAGCAAGACCCTTGCCGGATGGCCTCAGCGGCCCCGACAAGACCCTTGCTGGGACAGCTCGCCCCACACCAACAGAGCGAGCCACCCTTGAGCCCACAACCCCCAACGCCGTCATTAACATGGGGCCAGGGGCCGGGAAGGCACCTCTGTGGTGGCATGCAGATCTTTGCGAAGACATATTCAAGATCAGATGAGGATCAGAAGACGACGATTCTCGGCAAGATCCCTGCCGAGGAAGGCCACCAGACCCCCGGCAAGGTCCTTGCCGGGGGTCGACAGCACGCCACGGCAAGACCCTTGCCGGGCCACCCAGCAAGACCCTCGCCAAGGACGCCAGCGAGGCCACCTCCAAACCCGCGCCAAACAAGCTTCCACCACCGTTTACATGCAGCTGCCAGCCCAACCAGCTGGGCAGGCACCTGTGTGGCAACATGCAGCTCCCAGGCCAACTCATCGAGCGCCTATGTGGCGGCATGCAGATCTTCGTGAAGGCTCCGCCACCGCGCCACCTCAGCTGCCTGACTGCCTACATGGCACCATGCACCCCACTGGCCAGGGCGCGTGTCAAGGCGAGGAGGAGCGACGACGGACGGGACGGGCCTCGCCCCCGTCCCCAATAAAGCAAGGGGACACCTAAGCTATGCATTAAATGCGTCTTGTCCTGTCTGAGCGATAAGCTCGAGGCACTGTCACGCCTTTCCACCTCCTGTGTGTCACCGTGGCTGCCCCTTTCAAGCTGTAAAAAGGATGCCCATGGCATCTTTGGAGGAGGATTCGGCTCTTCGAACCACGCACTGACCACAGCTAGTTCGAGAGCTCAAGAACTCTCAGAAATACACCCACCAAAGCAGGACTAGGGTTTTACGCATCCTCGCGGCCCGAACCTGGGTAAACGATCCCTGTGCTGTCTACTAGCCCTGCTCTCCTCGCAATCCTGCGCCCCAGCAACCGTAGTAGGGATTCTTGTGATCCCATAGGTGTCTTTCCACACCGACATCTTTGGCGCGCCAGGTAGGGGGCGCAATTATGAGAATCTGGTCTAGTAGTTAGCCTAGCAGTTCTTCATCGCTTTCAGTTTCTGAGAAGAAGGCGGATGGAGGAACGACGCCGGCTCGGCAACAGAAAAGCTAAGTCATTCAGAGCCTTGGGTTATTTCCTTTTACACCTTGGGTTATTTCCTTTTACACTTAAGGTTATAGTCCTCGAGGATCTTGCCTTTGTATGGGAAACCTGCACGCAAAGGCCCCACCCCCCCGCAATTGGCAACGCCCTTGTTCTGTTTTGAGTCCGCTCAACAGCTCAAAGCGGCCGCGTCGAGAGTGGCGGGGTAGCCTTCCACACCTGGCAACGCTCCTGACTCTGACTCGAGTCAAACTCGATAGTTTGGGCGGCCGCGTTAAGGGCGGTAAGGTGGTTTTCCCGGCAGCAAGCACACCCGGCAGGCCAATGGGGATCCATCTCAAGACGCCGCCACAGGTTTCTGTGGCAAAGCCTACCGATTCGTAGGGCGGACATACAAGGAAAAATCGAACAGGAAAATAACATGCATGATACCAGAGTTATATTACATCAAATTGTTGCTGCGGTTCTAACTAGAGATAGCAATTATCTTGGTTCTGAACCTACAGCGGCGATAAAGAATGGGATGCTTAATCCCGGCGCTGGCCCTCCACACTCTGAATTCCGCCGAGTCGGCTGATGATGGGCTTGATGCGCTCCATGAGCGGTGCGAGGTCAGTACCCTCCGGCAAGCTCTCCAGCGCGGCGTCAAAGTCGAGGTCGGGGTACCAGTGCACCACCTTGGTGAGAACCTTGGTCATGGCTCCCTGCCAAAACTTCTGGGACTCCAGAGCGCCGACGACCTTTTTGAAGAACATGGTCATGCTGCAATTGGCGCTCACGCTCCGCTCCGGGACGTACCTCACATACGGCATCCCTATGATGGCCAGCTGCGCGGCGGCCTGGTTGGTGACGGTGGCGAGGCGATCGAGCCAACGGTTCTCGCCCGCCACGTGATCCGCGGGTTGCGCCCTCGTTCTCCCAAGAATCGCTTCTTGGCCTCCAGCTCCTTGGCTGTGGTCCCCTCTCGGGTCTTGGCCTCCTCTAGCACCTTCTCGAGACCCTCCAGCTTCAGCTTGAGGTCCTTGATGGAGTTGTTGGCCTCGGAGAGCTCCCCAGCCTTGCTGACGACCGCGCCCTGCGCCTCTGTCAGGGCACTGTTGAGCGTGTCCTTCTCCTGGGACAGCTTCAGGGCCTACTCCTTCAGCCCGTCATGCTCCTCCTCCAGCTCCTCCAGCTTGCCGGCGTAGACCTGGTGAGGGAGTCCTGGATTAGGGGGTATCCGGACAGCCGGACTATATCCTTTTGCCAGACTGTTGGACTATGAAGATACAAGATTGAAGACTTCGTCTCGTGTCCGGATGGGACTCTCATTGGCGTGGAAGGCAAGCTTGGCTATACGGATATGTAGATCTCCTCCCATTATAACCGACTCTGTGTAACCCTAGCCCCCTCCGGTGTCTATATAAACAGGAGGGTTTAGTTTGTAGGACAACAACAATCATACCATAGGCTAGCTTCTAGGGTTTAGCCTCACGATCTCGTGGTAGATCAACTCTTGTACTACTCATATCATCAAGATCAATCAAGCAGGAAGTAGGGTATTACCTCCATCGTGAGGGCCCGAACCTGGGTAAACATTGTGTCCCTTGCCTCCTGTTACCATCCGCCTTAGACGCATAGTTCGGGACCCCCTACCCGAGATCCGCCGGTTTTGACACCGACATTGGTGCTTTCATTGAGAGTTCCACTGTGCCGTCGCTGTAAGGCTCGATGGCCCCTTTGATCATCGACAATGATGCAGTCCAGGGTGAGGTCTTCCTCTCTGGACAGATCTTCGTATTCGGCGGCTTCGCACTGCGGGCCAACTCGTTTGGCCATCTGGAGCAGATCGAAAGCTACGCCTCTGACCATCAGGTCAGGTTTGGAAACTTGAATTACACTGCCGATATCCGCGGAGACTTGATCTTCGACGGATTCGGGCCCATGCCAGGTGTGCTGCACGATCACGACGAGCACGATATAGCTCTGCCGTCGGACAGTGTTCGGGAGATCACGCCAGCAACCACTCCGGCCTTCAGTCCGGAACATATTGCGCCATCCGAGGATGGGCGGATAGACCCCGCCTTGGAGACTGCACCCTCAGTGGTGTTAGAGCCGAATACTGACCTTACCCCTCACGAGAACCGTGACGCCGGACTACTGGACTCGTCTCCGGCCATGGACTCCGAACCGCCTGCGCCCATGCCTATCAAATCCGGTTGGGCGCCGATCATGGAGTTCACCTTCGCGGATATATCTCAGCACTCGCCCTTAGGCGATGTACTGAACTCGTTAAGATCTCTCTCCCTGTCAGGAGAACCTTGGCCGAACTATGTTCAGCTAGGATGGGATGCGGATAACGAAGAAATTCACTCCCCACCCACCACCCACTTAGTAGCCACTGTCGATGATTTAACCGACATGCACGACTTCGACTCCGAAGACATCGATGGTATGGACAACGATGTAGGAGACGAACAGGAACCACCACCAACAGGGTGCTGGACTGCCACTTCATCACATGACATATACATGGTGGATACACCCAAAGAAAATAATGACGAGGAACGGAAGGATGTAGCGAGGGATGGCTCCCTCGACAAGCAATCAAAGCGGCGCCGTAGGCGCCGCTCCAAATCCTGCCTTGGCAAAAACAGCGATAACAACGCAAGAAGAAGCCAAATTGACCCAGCGATAGAGCAGGGTGAGCCAGCGGACGACGAACAAACCACGGAGCCGCTGCCCGAACACGGCGACGCCGAGCGTCAAGCCAATCAACCCGTCTCCAGAGAGGAGAACAACCCGGATGACGACGAACGCATCATCCCGGAAAGGCAGCTGGAGCAAGAAAGGATTATCGCCACTGCAAGAAGTCTGAAGAAGCAGAAACAAAGGCTCAAAGCCGCACAAAACACACTCAATAGTAGATGGAATAAAGTGCTCGACACGGCAGAAAAGTACAATGGCAGTCGCCACACGAAGAGCTACCCAAAGCGAAAGCTGCTGCCGGAATTCGACAATGAGGCCTTAGAGCCCCCGCAGCCAAAATATAAAACCGCCGACCGGTCGGATCGACGACCTTGTGGCCGCGATAGAGCGGCCAACGAGGCCGCACACAAGTCAGTACATGACCCGCGCGAAGACTCGCATCAAAGGGCCGTCACAACCAGATTCATCTACGGATCAAGGAAACGCGCTCCAGCACTCAGCCAACACCAGATATCACAACCGCCCGAACGCCACGGTACAGCCAAATACAGGGGTGCCGCACACCCCCTATGTTTCACCGACGAGGTACTAGACCATGAATTTCCAGAAGGATTCAAACCAGTGAACATAGAGGCGTACGACGGGACCACAGACCCGGGGGTCTGGATTGAGGACTTTATCCTCCATATTCATATGGCTCGTGGAGACGATCTCCACGCCATCAAATACTTGCCCCTCAAGCTCAAAGGACCACCTCGGCACTGGCTAAAAAGCCTCCCCAAAAACTCCATTGGAAGTTGGGAAGAGCTCGAGGACGCTTTTCGGGCTAATTTCCAAGGGACTTATGTCCGACCTCCGGACGCAGACGATCTGAGTCATATAATTCAGCAGCCCGGAGAGTCAGCCCGGAAGCTTTGGAACAGGTTTCTCACTAAGAAGAACCAAATTGTCGACTGTCCGGACGCCGAAGCCTTAGTAGCTTTCAAGCACAGCGTCTGAGACGAATGGCTTGCCAGACACCTCGGCCAAGAAAAACCGAGAACAATGGCAGCCCTAACAAGCCTCATGACCCGCTTTTGCGCGGGCGAGGACAACTGGTTATCCCGAAGTAGCACCAGCGACCCAAGCACATCCGAAGTCAGGGATGGCAATGGAAAACCACAAAGCAGTAAAAACAAGCGCCGGAATAAAGAAGATAGCCCAGATAACACGGCGGTAAATGCCGGATTCCGGGGCTCTAGACCGGGTCAGCGGAAAAAGCCCTTTAAAGGCAACAGAGATGGACCGACCAGCCTAAACAAGATTCTAGACAAACTATGTCAGATCCACGGCACCCCCGACAAGCCTGCAAATCATACCCACAGAGAATGCTGGGTCTTCAAGCAGGCCGGCAAGTTAAACGCCGAACACAAGGGGGAGGACACTCCGAGTGAGGACGAGGATGCGCCTCGCCAGCAGGACACTGGGGGACAGAAAAAATTCCCACCAGAAGTCAAAACAGTAAATGCGATCCACGTGACAAAGAGGAGAGGCAAATATGCACTCCGAAATACACAAGCCGTAGAGCCCGTCACCCCTGAGCTCTACACCTGGTCGGCCTGCCCGGTCACTTTTAATCGCAGGGATCACCTAATAGGTATCCGGCATGAAGGATCAGCCACCTTGGTGCTGGACCCAATAATAAACGGATACCATCTCACACGAGTCCTTATGGACGGCGACAGTAGTCTAAATCTGATATATCAGGACACTATCCGCAAAATGGGCATAAACCCAACAAAGATCAGCCACAGTAATACTACCTTCAGGGGAGCAATACCAGGCACAGAGGCCCGCTGCACGGGCTCTCTAGTACTAGAGGTTGTGTTCGGCTCGCCCGACAACTTTCGAAGTGAAAGGTTAACCTTCGACATTGCTCCATTCCGAAGTGGCTATCAAGCACTACTCGGATGAGAGGCTTTCGCTCGTTTTAACGCAATACCGCATTACGCTTTACTCAAGCTTAAGATGCCCGGTCCGCGTGGCATCATCACAGTACATGGAAACATTGAGCGATCCTTACGAGCAGAAGAACGCACGGCTGCTTTAACAGCCAAACACTATACGGCCTCACCACCAGAACAGATGACAGGTCGTTAGGACCGCGGATACGGTTATCCGAGTCCGGCTAATCATTGGAGAGAGATTGGCTCGATGGTTATACCCTCATAGACGGTACCAGGGGCTTCGCAGCGATAATTCGGCTCAACTTTACCCATCTCGACTTTTACATGGTTTATTTATAATAACCAATTTTTTGCACAACAACTTTTCACTAAGTACCTCTCTTTCATAGATGACAATCGTGCTACACCCGTCTAGGATACGACACAACGGAGACACAGGCGCAGACATGCAACAGGGATCCGTTCAAAGGTTTCTCTTTAGATTAAGACCCTACGTAAACCTTTTTTACTGTCTTTTGTTGTTCACATCCTCCGGATTCTCAATACAACCGAGAAGGATGCTGACGTTTTTGGCATGTGGCTACGTCAGAACATTGCTCGTACCCGGACACTAGGGGCTCATTATCCAAGGGCATCATTTAAGCCCAGTATATATTTCAAAGACCGAACACCTTAGGGAGTGTTCGACGTCGCGAGTTAGGCCTTATATGCATCAGCTCCGAATCATGTCTTTGGTCAAATTTTGGGTTTGCCCGGCTCTTGCGTTTTGCTACCTTACGTTCCGCTCTATCAGCTAAGGCGGCACAAGGAGAACTACTGCAATCGTGCCTGGTTCGGCCGGACGAGCACCTCAGTAGAGAAAGCCGAAAATTGACTGTCATGACAAAGTGCGAGACTGGTCAACCACTCGATGACCTAGCAGAATCTTCGGGATTCCTCCGCATTAACGAAGGGCCGTTTCCCGGCCAGGCATGTACGCCCGTTACTCGGGATGAGCGCGGAGCCACAAGGGGCTATATAGTAGCCCCACTATCAAACTCCTATGGCTAAGTGAAAGTGTTAAAGCAATATAGTCCGATTGCCTAGTTCGTTGCGCTATCACCTCCTTAATGGACCAAGACGTTGGATCAAGTGTGAACATGCGTCTTCCGCGAACACCCCTGCATTATATGCATGGGGGCTGAAGCCGACGACTGCAAACTTTCAGGTTATATACATATATACATAAACGGCCGCACAGGAGGCATCACAATACTTTCAGGCAAAAGTATAAAAATAGCCTTTATAATTCATTAAAACATTGTTTTTCAATGGGAATACATGTTACTAGAACATAATATTTTTCGAGCACTGCGCTTCTATTGAACGGGCGCCTTCAAGGACCTCGTCAAAGTAGTGCTCGGCAGCTACTCGGCTAACTGCCGAACTCAAGGTTGCAATTGCGGTGGCTTCCATCTCCGCCCAGTACGTTTTGACACGGGCAAGCGCCATCCGCGCACCCTCGATGCACGCCGACCTCTTCATAGCGTCGATGCGCGGCACGACACCAAGGAACTGCTGCACCAAACTAAAGTAATTGTTCGGCCTTGGCCCTTCCGGCCACAGATGATCCACAACAGACCTCATGGCGAGTCCGGACAACCTATGGAGCTCGGTCCATTCGGCCATCCGCTCATTCAGAGGAAGCGGACACGCTGGACCATTAAATTGTGACCAGAACAGCTTCTCCACTTTGCGATGTTTTTGATCTTTAAAGTACTCGGCCGCATCAGCGGCACTCGCTGCCAAATCCAGATAAGCGTCTGCAGAACTCCACAGCCAGTCCAGAGGAGCATACTTAGAATATACGAACTTCATCCGCAGCATAAAGGGCTTCCCAGCCGTGATATCCCCGGCGTGACGCAACTCCTCCTTCATCGCTCTAATTGTAGAGCGGGCGTCCTTGGCTGCCACCGTGGCCTTCTCCAGGTCCGTCATCTTCGCTCGATCTTCCTTTTTGAGAAGCTTGTAACGACCGGCGGAATCCTTCAACTCCACAACTATTTTGGCTATTTCCTCCTTGCTTTGGCAATGAGCAGCCTTTTCGGCCCTCAGCTCCTCGACCGCTTTCAGGGCGGCCACATCACTTTTTCTGGCTTGTTGTTTGGCCCGGGCAAGTTCTGCTCGAAGGGTCTCCACGGCCACAGCTCCATCTGCAGGCGCAACATATTAAAGACACTGGCATCATGCTATTCTTATTATGTATCGATCACTGGAGAAATCACATACCCTGTGCCTCGTCAAGCCGCTTGTTGACAAGTACGATGTCGGCATCCGCCGCATCCAGTTGCCGCTTGAGCTCGGCAACCTCTCCAGTCCGACTAGCCAACGGACCTCCTGCCACCTGCATGTGAGGGCGGCTGGATTATTACCTGGGACTACGACCCTCTGTTTGCCGCCGTTTTCGGTAGCAACCAGAGTCTCAGGGGCTACTATCTGCATAGGTCACACCTTAACGTCTGCGGTACTGTAAAAAATACACACTATTTCACGTACCTCAAAACCTTTCAGCAGACTCATAAAGGCTTCATGCAACCCGCTTTCGGCGGATGAGATCCTCTCAACCACCGTACCCATTAGCGTACGATGCGCTTCTGAGATAGCCGCTTGCTCTAGCAAATCCTTCAGTGCGTCCGACCGCATAACAGACGGTGCCGGACTCCTTCGGTTGCTCTCTTCAAGAGCCGGATACTGGGGACTTCGGGCGGCCAAAGGATTATCCTCTGACCTTGCCGGATCAGGAGAAGCCCTCCGCGACGACACCTCGGGGTCGCCCGCCTCGTAAGGCGGGAGGGCATGGGGAGGCGTTTCGCTCTCCATCATCTCCGAAAGAAGATCCCCTAAAGACGAACTCTGCTGAGAAGGGCTATGACCCGGACTACAAGATAAATATTTCGGTTATTTTTCTCAGAAGCTAAGCAGGACGTTTCTCATTGAACTTCCCTTTCTACTTACTGTTCGGTTGAAGGCTGGCCCCCTTGCGGGCATTGTGCGGCCGGGGTATCCCCCGGGGCAGGACCCTCTGGCAAAGATTTCTTCCCTCGTTTGGAGACCATTGTCTCCGGGTTTTCAGAGGCGGTCCTCTTCCTTCCTTGGGAAGGGGGAATTTCAGTTTCTCCCCTCCAGTTATCCTCCTTCGCGGAGGCGCTAGCCTTTTTCTTCCCCCCTTCTTCTTCCCCTGAGGGCGCTTGATAAGGCGCGAGCTCCAGCATCCTTGTCAGTACGGGATCTGGTGAGACCTCAGGGAGGGGGGCCGGACAACTGATCATCTTCGCCTTTGTTACCCAGTCCTGGGCAAAGAGCGACCTTTCAGAATGATGTTTTGATAAATAAAGATACAACATGTTCAATCACAGGGCTACTTACTTGGTATCTGGACGATTGCAGTTCAAACCCGCATCCTTGGTGGTGTCCGGACACATTATTTGTGGTCCGAAGAACAATTTGTACATCTCCTCGGGCGTCATGCCGAGGAAATGATGGACAACTCGCGGTCCCTCCGGGTTGAACTCCCACATGTGGAGGGGACGACGTTTGCAGGGCAGGATTCGACGAATTAACATGACTTGCATTACCGTGACTAGACTGATATCTCTCTCAAGGAGATCTCGGATGCGGCTCTGCAATATTGGCACATCATTTGCTGGCCCCCAGTCCAGCCCCTTATTGACCCATGACGCTAGTCGAGGAGGGGGACCCAAGCGAAAAGCAGGGGGAGCCATCCACTTGGTACCCCTGGGAGCTGTGATATAAAACCACTCTTGTTGCCATAAGCTGGACACTTCTGGGAAAGAACCCTGGGGCCATGGGGCATCGGCACTTTTGCTTATTGCGGTGCCTCCGCCCTCTGCATGCCGCCCCTCGATCATCTTCGGCTCCAACTTGAAGGTCTTGAGCCACATGCCAAAGTGATGGGTAATGCGGAGGAAGGCTTCACACACGACGATGAACGACGAGATGTGGAGGACAGAATCCGGAGCCAGATCATGGAAATCCAGCCCATAGTAGAACATGAGCCCCCTCACGAAGGGATCTAAAGCGAGGCCTAGCCCTCGGAGGAAGTGAGATATGAACACGACGCTCTCGCCAGCTTTGGGAGTGGGAATGACCTGCCATCGAGCAGGCAGCCAGTGCGCAATCTCGCTGGTCAAAAACCTGGCCTCCCTTAACTTTTTGACATCCTCCTCCGTGACGGAGGAAGGCATCCACCGACCTTGAAGGTTGGATCCGGACATGGTTGAAGGTCCGGAGCGCCTGACCTGAGCTTCGGGTGTTGGAACTCGAGGCGGGGGAAGGATTCGATTAAGTTCGAGGTGTAAAAAAGATAGGCCTTGGTCTCTTTATAAACAGGGTGAATACCAAGCGTTCTCCTCGTGAGCGTTTGGGACTTGCCTACAATCGAGGAGTCATACCAACGGGCACGATTGCGTTGCCCATGTCCGTATTGATGAGAATCCTGCGATAAGGGGACACGATCTCTGCTTCGACAAGACGTGCCAAGGAAACTGATACGTATCCGTCGTATCTACTTTTCAAAACACTTTTGCCCTTGTTTTGGACTCTAATTTGTATGATTTGAATGGAACTAACCCGGACTAATGCTGTTTTCAGCAAAATTGCCATGATGTTGTTTTATGTGCAGAAAACAAAAGTTCTCGGAATGACCTGAAACTCCACGGAATACCTTACAATAAATAATAAAAATCCTCGCTTAAAGATGAAGACCAGGGGCCCACACCTGTCCCACGAGGTGGGGCGCCCCCTAGGCGCGCCGCCTACCTCGTGGGCCCCGGAGACTTTCCGACGCCAACTCCAACTCTATATATTTGCTTTCGGGAGAAAAATAGAGGAGAAGAAATCATCGCGTTTTACGATCTGAGCCGGGCCAAGCCCTAAAACCTCTCGGGAGGCTGATCTGGAGTCCGTTCGGGGCTCGGAGAGGGACTCGTCGTCGTCGTCATCATCAACCATCCTCCATCACCAATTTCATGATGCTCACCGCCGCATGCGTGAGTAATTCCATCGGAGGCTTGCTGGACGGTGATGGGTTGGATGAGATTTATCATGTAATCGAGTTAGTTTTGTTAGGGTTTGATCCCTAGTATCCACTATGTTCTGAGATTGATGTTGCTATGACGTTGCTATGCTTACTGCTTGTCACTAGGGCCCGAGTGCCATGATTTCAGATCTGAACCTATTATGTTTTCATGAATATATGTGAGTTCTTGATCCTATCTTGCAAGTCTATAGTCACCTACTATGTATTATGATCCGGCAACCCCGAAGTGACAATAATCGGGACCACTCCGGTGATGACCATAGTTTGAGGAGTTCATGTATTCACTATGTGCTAATGCTTTGTTCCGGTTCTCTATTAAAAGGAGGCCTTAATATCCCTTAGTTTCCATTAGGACCCCGCTGCAACGGGAGGTTAGGACAAAAAAGTCATGCAAGTTCTTTTCCATAAGCACGTATGACTACATACGGAATACATGCCTACATTACATTGATGAATTGGAGCTAGTTCTGTGTCACCCTATGTTATGACTATTACATGATGAACCGCATCCGGCATAATTATCCATCACTGATCCGGTGCCTACGAGCTTTCCATATACTGGTTTACGCTTATTTAGTTTCCCGTTGCTATTGTTACAATCACTACAAAATACCAAAAATATTACTTTGCTTTGTTTACTCTTTTGTTACCGTTGCCACCACTATCATATTACTTTGCTACTAAACACTGTACTGCAGATACTAAGTTATCCAGGTGTGGTTGAATTGACAACTCAACTGCTAATACTTGAGAATATTCTTTGGCTCCCCTTGTGTCGAATCAATAAATTTGGGTTGAATACTCTACCCTCGAAAACTGTTGCGATCCCCTATACTTGTGGGTTATCAAGACCTTTTTCTGGCGCCGTTGCCGGGGAGCATAGCTCTATTATTTAAGTCACTTGGGATTTATATCTGCTGGACACTATGAAGAACTTGAAAGACAAGAAAACAAAATTTTATCCCTCAACTACGAGGGGAGGTAAGGAACTGCCATCTAGCTTTGCACTTGATTCACCTTCTGTTATGAGTAAGCTTGCGACACCTAAACCTGCTTCTGCTATTCGTTCTGATATGTCGCATGTTATTGATGATGCCACTTCTTCTATGCATGATACTTATGATGAAACTACTTCTATGCTTGATACTACTGTGCCCCTTAGTGAATTTCTTGATGAACAAATTGCTAGGGCTAGAGAGAAAGAAATTATTGAATCTGATAATATTGATGAAAATGATGATGAGGATAGGCCTGTTATTCCTGAAGGTTATATTTTTGATAGAGAAGCTTCTGCTGCTATTTTAGCTTGCAATGATAACGATGAGCTTAGAAGGTTAATAGCTAAATGGAACAAAGAATCACTTAGAGATAAAATGAGGCCTGATCCTGCTTTTGCTACTTCACCTATTTGTGTTCCCGATAAGGATTATGAATTCTCTGTTGATCTGATATAATTACTTTGGTTGAATCTGATCCTTTTCATGGCTATGAATCTGAAACTGTTGTGGCACATCTTACTAAATTAAATGATATAGCCACCCTGTTCACTAATGATGAGAGATCGCGCTACTTTTATATCCTCAAAATATTTCCGTTCTCATTAAAGGGTGATGCTAAGATATGGTTTAGTTCTCTTGATCCTGGTTGTGTGAATAGTCCCCAGGATATGATTTATTACTTCTCTGCTAAATATTTCCCTGCTCATAAGAAACAAGCTGCTTTAAAGGAAATATATAACTTTGTGCAAATTAAAGAAGAGAGTCTCCCACAAGCTTGGGGGAGGCTTCTCATGTTACTTAATGCTTTGCCTGATCATCCTCTTAAGGAACATGAAATACTTGATATCTTTTATAATGGACTAACCGATGCCAGTGATTACCTGGATAGTTGTGCTGGTTCTCTTTTCAGGGAAAGAACACCGGATGAAGCGGAAATTCTATTGAATAATATGTTGACTAATGAAAATAATTGGGCACCTCCTGAGCCAGCTCCTGCTCCAATTACTGAGCCTATTACTAAACCAACTCCGAAGAAGAGAGGTGTTCTGTTTCTTAGTCCCGAATAAATGCAAGAGGCAAAGAAATCTATGAAAGAAAAAGGTATTAAAGCTGAAGATGTTAAGAATTTACCTCCTATTGAAGTAATACATGGTCTTAATTTACCGCCTGTCGAAGAAACATATGATCTTGATCCCCATTGAAGAACCTCCTGATCCCGATAACCCGACACTGGTAGTAAAGGTAAATTCTCTCTATAGATTTGATGAAGGTGATATTTCTCACTATAAGTCTGCTAGACAATGTTTAGAAGAGTTCGATAACTTTATTGTCAAACGAGAAAATTTTAATGCTTATTTTGGTAGACAACTGAAATACGATTCCGATATGATTAAACGCTTGGGTGATTATATGGAAAATATTAGAGGTGAGTTTAAACTTGTTAGCAAACATGCTTCTATGGTTACCACACAAATGGAACAATTACTTAAAGCTCAAAAAGAATTTCTAAATGAAATGAATAGTAAGAAAAATGATTATGCTGTTAGAGTGGCTACTAGAACTGGTAGGATGACTCAGGAACATTTGTATCCTGAAGGCCACCCTAAGATAATTGAGCAAGATTCTCAGAGAAATAATATTGATGCTCCTAGTTCTTCTAAAAAGAAGAAAAAGAAAAATGATAGAACTGTGCAAACTTCTAGTGAACCTATTGCTGAACCGCCTGATAATCCAAATGATATCTCTATGTCTGATGCTGAAACACAATCTGGTAATGAACATGAACCTAGTGAAAATGTTAATGATGATGTTCATGATGATGCTCAACCTAGTAATGATAATGATGTAGAAGTTGAACCTGCTGTTGATCTTGATAACCCACAATCAAAGAATCAACATTATGATAAGAGAGACTTTGTTGCTAGAAAACATGGTAAAGAAAGAGAACCTTGGGTTGAAACCCAGCCTTTTCCTCCCAAACCATCCAAGAAAAAGGATGATGAGGATTTTGAGCGCTTTGCTGAAATGATTAGACCTATCTTTTATGCGTGTCACGATTGGTGATATTCTCAAAATGAATCCTTATGCTAAGTACATGAAAGATATTGTTACAAATAAAAGAAAGATACCGGAAGCTGAAATTTCCACCATGCTTGCTAATTATACTTTTAAGTGTGGAATACCAAAGAAACTTGCAGATCCAGGAGTACCTACTATACCATGCTCCATTAAAAGAAACTATGTCAAAACTGCTTTATGTGATCTTGGAGCTGGTGTTAGTGTTATGCCTCTCTCTTTATATCATAGACTTGACTTGAATAAGTTGACACCTACTGAAATATCTTTGCAAATGGCTGGTAAATCAACTGCTATACCTATCGGTATTTGTGAGGACGGTCCTGTTGTGGTTGCAAACGTTACTATTTTAACGGGCTTTGTTATTCTTGATATTCCCGAGGATGATAGTATGTCTATTATTCTTGGAAGACCTTCTCTTAATACTGCAGGGGCTGTTATTGATTGCAACAAAGGCAATGCCACTTTTCATGTTAATGGTAATGAGCATACGGTACACTTTCCGAGGAAACAACCTCAAGTTCATAGTATCAACTCTATTGGAAAAATTCCATCGATTATATTTGGAGGTTTTGAATTCCCTCTTCCTACTGTCAAAAGGAAATATGATATACTTATTATTGGGGATGTGCATATCCCTATTGTGGTAACCTAGTGTTATTCGAAATTTCTCCGGTTTCATGTTAATCGGAATGAGTTTGTTAACAAGACTTGATCAACCTTGTTAGTGGATTCCTTTTGATGAGCATGAGATGGATGAAACTAGAAGCACAACCTTCTGTACCCTCTCTATACTTTCTGTTATTTAGTTGAAATAAAGTAAAAATAGTATTTTTCTGTCTGTTTCCTGACTTATCCGTGCAATATAAAAATATACCGAAAATAAAAGTCCTCAGAATGCCATGCCAATTTAATATGATTTTTTCGGGAATATTTGAGGATTTATGGTGCAAAAATCACCGCGGGGGGAGCTGCCACCTGGCCACGAGGGTGGAGGGCGCGCCCTACCCCCCTGGGCGCGCCCCCTTGCCTCGTGGGCCCATGGTGGCCCTCCTCCACTTATTCCTGCACCCATCCTCTTCTTCTTCCTCACACAAACACGAAAAACCAACTCAAGCACGAGTTCTAGCCCTCTTTGCTGTGATTTTCGATCTCGTTGCTCAAAGCACCTCTCGCAAAACTGCTTCGGGAGATTGTTCCTTGGTATGTGACTCCTCCATTGATCCAATTAGTTTTTGTTCTAGTGCTTTATTCATTGCAATTTTGTGTTGCATAGGTGACCATGTTCTAGAGCTTGCATGTCAAATTTATATGGTTCCAAGTAGTTCTAATGCTTGATATAGGCTCTAGGCACTTGTAGGGGTGGTTGCTATCAATTTTGTTGAGCTTTGTTCACTTTTGTTTGAAGTTACTAAAAATTTCAGAAATTTTCAGAAAATAATGAAGAGACTTTTGAGGGGCTCATCGAGCCGAAGCTCAAAGGAGAAACAAAATGAAGAAGCACAGAGGCCCAAACATAATTTGCCTCGTACCGCGGAGATCCGGCCGTGTGAATGGCCTTCTAATAATTTCAGACCGAGCTTTATGAGGATTTATATTCATTGATTGAGAATGCCGGCCTCATCAACTTCGTCTGCGACCAACGTCCTCAGTATCTCTTACTCACAAATACTTTTGTGCAAAACTTCTACTTTTTCCCTAAGGAATCACCTCCTTCAGTAGAGTTTCATTTATATGACGTTGTTAAGAAGATGCCATTGTATGAATTTTGCGAAGTCTGCAACATACCCCCTGTGGGTACCTTAGATGAACCACACCGTAATGAGGTGGAGGCGTTCATTAACACTTTCTCTGTGGGAGAAACCAGGAAGGTTTCTGATGCAAGAATTACTAGCATACATTTTCCTGTATTATGCTATTTTGCCTTATTTTCTAGTCGTTGCTTAATTGGTCGCGGGAACTGTGGGAACCTTAGTGTTCCTGATATTATTATTTTGTTCCACGGTTTATACCACGATAACACTGTTAGCATGGGCGGAATTATTGCTAGACGGTTAAGTATGAACCGTACTAAGGGTCCCATCTTTGGAGGCATTTATGCTTCACGCCTCGCTGCACATTTTAACATAGCTATTAGGCTTCATGAGAAAGAAGAAAAATTGCTGCCTAGTGCTTATCTAGATTATAAGAGTTTGCTAGCGCATGATTTTATTGTTAAGGGCAGGAATGGTGATCTCAAATATAAATTATTCTTTCATAAACATCATCCGGAAACTATTACCTTGCCTGCTCCTTCTTTGTTTAATTTTGTAGGACCTTATCTCATTACGTGGGCTGCAGTCCAAGCTTACAAGAATCCTGCACCAGCCCCGGAACCGGAACCACAAGAGGAGCCTCCACGACAATCCGTTTATTCTTGGGATCCGGAGGTGGCTGTCAGCCAATGGCAGTCAGAGTCTTCCTCATCACAGTATGATCCCAACTATTCTTCATCGCAGTACGACCCCAGCTACACCTACGGGTATCCGCCAGGCTATCCCTGGCAATAGACCAACTTAGGCAAAAAGCCTAAGCTTGGGGGAGTACGTATTTCTCATCGACATTACATTTATGTTCACACACACTCATTGCTAGATGTCGGTGCTCATACTCTTTCACTGTAATATCCATGCTAGTTTATTTTCTTTTTCCTGCTTTCTTCTTGTGTGTTTGTTAAACCTTAAGAAAAAACCCAAAAAAAATTAGTAGTAGTTTACTTTCTTGCAGTAGTAGTAGTAATTAAAATGAAAAACCCAAAAATATTTCCCGTTCTTCTTTTGCTTGTTGGGAGCTTTTCCCCTGTAAATAGTTTTTATATTTTTACTCTTCTTTGGGGGTCAGTAGGAGAAGACCATGATTAAATTGTTGAAGTGGCTCTTATATGCATTATCATTGATTTAACCCAGAGCCCATATTGCCTTGTCTTCTCCTGTTTATTGAATGCTCGCAGATTCCAGCTTAGTCCAATGCATGTACACTCTTATTATTATTCACATCGTTCGGTCGTGCAAGTGAAAGGCAATTATGATGATATATGATGGACTGACTGAGATGAGAAAAGCTGGTATGAACTCGACCTCTTTTGTTTTTGTAAATATGATGAGTTCATCGTTCTTGATTCAGCTTGTTATGAATAAACATGTTTGCAATGACAATTAGAGATCATAGTTGCTTATGCCATGCTTGATTAGCTATGAGTTATAATGGTTTACCTTGCGTGCCAACATGCTATTAAGATGGTTATGATGTGGTATGATGGGGTGGTATCCTCCTTTGAATGATTTAAGTGACTTGACTTGGCACATGTTCACGCATGTAGTTGAAACAAATCAACATAGCCTTCACGATATTTATGTTCATGGTGGATTATATCCTACTCATGCTTGCATCCAATGTTTATTAATTTTAATGCATGTACATGGCTGTTGTCGCTCTCTATTTGGTCGCTTCCCAGTCTTTTGCTAGCCTTCACTTGTACTAAGTGGGAATACTGCTTGTGCATCCAATCCCTTAAAACCCCAAAGTTATTCCAGATGAGTCCACTATACCTTCCTATATGCGGTATCTACCTGCCGTTCCAAGTAAATTTGTATGTGCCAAACTCTAAACCTTCAAATAAACATTCTGTTTTGTATGCTCGAATAGCTCATGTATCAACCAAGGCTGCACTTATCTTCCATGTTAGGCGGGTTATTCTCAAGAGGGGTGGACTCCGCTCCTCACTCACGAGAAAATGGCTGGTCACCGGGATGCCTAGTCCCATGCTTTATGCAAACTAAATCAAAATTAATTGCAAACAAAACTCCCGCTGGGACCTGATGCATGTTGGAGGCACTCGTTGTTTCGAGCATTGATGCTTGTTGGTGGAGGGGGAGTATAAACTTTACCATTCTGTTTGGGAACCGCCTATAATGTGTGTGACATGGAAGATATCGCCATCTCTTAGTCGCTATGTTGACAATGAAAGTATGCCTCTCAAAATATTATTTATCTCTATTTTAAAACCGAGCTCTGGCACCTCTACAAATCCCTGCTTCCCTCTGCGAAGGGCCTATCCATTTACTTATATGTTGAGTCATCACCCTCTTATTAAAAGCACTAGCTAGAGAGCACAGCTGTCATTTGCATTCATCACTATTAATTTATATTGGGTATGACTATGATTGGATCTCTTTTACCATGAATTACAATGTCTAGTCAGTCCTTGATCTTTAAAGGTGCTCTGCATTTATGTTTTGCGGTCTTAGAAAGGGCTAGCGAGATACCATCTTGTTATATCATATTATGATTGTTCTGAGAAAGTGTTGTCATCCGAGATTTATTATTATGGCTCGCTAGTTGATTATCCTATTGATATGAGTGATTATGAGACCTGAGAATTATTGCAAATGTGGTTAGTTATAATCTTTGCTGAAAACTTGAATGCTGGCTTGACATATTTACAACAACAAGAGCAAATAGAGTTTGTAAAAGTTTTTCTTTTTCTCTTTCAGTTTGTCAACTGAATTGCTTGAGGACAAGGAAGGGTTTAAGCTTGGGGGAGTTGATACGTCTCCGTCGTATCGACTTTTCCAAACACTCTTGCCCTTGTTTTGGACTCTAACTTGTATGATTTGAATGGAACTAACCCGGACTGACACTGTCTTTAGCAGAATTGCCATGATGTTGTTTTATGTGCAGAAAACAAAAGTTCTCGGAATGACCTGAAACTCCACGGAATACCTTACAATAAATAATAATAAATCCTCGCCAAAGATGAAAACCAGGGGGCCCACACCCTGTCCACGAGGGTGGGGGGCGCGCGCCCCCTACCTCGTGGGCCCCTTGGAGACTTTCCGACGCCAACTCCAGCTCTATATATTTGCTTTTGGGGAGAAAAATAGAGGAGAAGAAATCATCGCGTTTTACGATACGGAGCCGCCGCCAAGCCCTAAAACCTCTCGGGACGGCTGATCTGGAGTCTGTTCGGGGCTCCGGAGAGGGGGATTCGTCACCGTCGTCATCGTCAACCATCCTCCATCACCAATTTCATGGTGCTCACCACCGTTTGTGAGTAATTAAATCGTAGGCTTGCTGGACGCTGATGGGTTGGATGAGATTTATCATGTAATCGAGTTAGTTTTGTTAGGGTTTGATCCCTAGTATCCACTATGTTCTGAGATTGATGTTGCTACGACTTTGCTATGCTTAATGCTTGTCACTAGGGCCCGAGTGCCATGATTTCAGATCTGAACCTATTATGTTTTCATGAATATTTGTGAGTTCTTGATCCTATCTTGCAAGTCTATAGTCACCTACTATGTGTTATGGTCCGGCAACCTCAAGTGACAATAATCAGGACCACTCCCGGTGATGACCATAGTTTGAGGAGTTCATGTATTCACTATGTGCTAATGCTTTGTTCCGGTTCTCTATTAAAAGGAGGCCTTAATATCCCTTAGTTTCCATTAGGACCCCGCTGCAACGGGAGGTTAGGACAAAAGAAGTCATGCAAGTTCTTTTCCATAAGCACGTATGACTACATACGGAATACATGCCTACATTACATTGATGAATTGGAGCCAGTTCTGTGTCACCCTATGTTATGACTGTTACATGATGAACCGCATCCGGCATAATTATCCATCACTAATCCGGTGCCTACGAGCTTTCCATATACTGGTTTACGCTTATTTACTTTCTCGTTGCTATTGTTACAATCACTACAAAATACCAAAATATTGCTTTGCTTTGTTTACTCTTTTGTTACCGTTGCCACCACTATCATATTACTTTGCTACTAAACACTTTGCTACAGATACTAAGTTATCCAAGTGTGGTTGAATTGACAACTCAACTGCTAATACTTGAGAATATTCTTTGGCTCCCCTTGTGTCGAATCAATAAATTTGGGTTGAATACTCTACCCTCGAAAACTGTTGCGATCCCCTATACTTGTGGGTTATCAGAAACTGCCTCGTGATATGCGCCAAGGCTGGTTGAGAAAAACGGTTCGAATAATGACCGGGCCACGGTATGATATCAAGTGTGTCAGCAGATCAGACTGGTGGAAATATTATTCTCTCTATGGTGGTATGTGGAACTTGTTTTGCAGATCCGGACACTATCCTTGTGTTCAAGATCTTGTATGGAGTATTCGGAGGAGGAACCCGCCTTGCAATGCCGAAGACAATCTGCGCGCCGGACTCATCGTTATTGAAGCCTGGTTCAGGAGCTACTGAGGGAGTCCTGGATTAGGGGGTATCCGGACAGCCGGACTATATCCTTTTGCCGGACTGTTGGACTATGAAGACACAAGATTGAAGACTTCGTCTCATGTCCGGATGGGACTCTCCTTGGCGTGAAAGGCGAGCTTGGCGATACGGATATGTAGATCTCCTCCCATTATAACCGACTCTGTGTAACCCTAGCCCCCTCCGATGTCTATATAAACAGGAGGGTTTAGTTTGTAGGACAACAACAATCATACCATAGGCTAGCTTCTAGGGTTTAGCCTCTACGATCTCGTGGTAGATCAACTCTTGTACTACTCATATCATCAAGATCAATCAAGCAGGAAGTAGGGTATTACCTCCATCGTGAGGGCCCGAACTTGGGTAAACATTGTGTCCCTTGCCTCCTGTTACCATCCGCCTTAGACGCACAGTTCGGGACCCCCTACCCGAGATCCGCCGGTTTTGACACCGACACCTGGGCTTGGGCATTGAGTGCCTCTTTGTGCCTCTGCTCCAGCTCACTGGTCCGCTGCAAGACAAGCTTCTCCACCTCTGCTTCCTTGTCGCGAAGCATGGCAGCAAGCTTTCCCTCGCGTGCTGTGAGGTCCTCCTCCTGGGAGTTCAGCGCGGCCTCGTGCTAGGTCCGGGCAGCTTCGCACGGCCAAGTTCCTCGCCGTCTCTTGAGCTTTCTCGACGTCGGCGAGCTTCATGGTGAGCTCCACGTCGCGCTTGGCCAGCTCCAAGGCGTGTTGGGAGTAGCCCTCTGTGGCTCCTCCTACTGCTGCTCTCCTCCTGCATACCTGGCAAGGTCGACGCCAAAAGTGTCGTGCCCCAAACACATGTCGACAGGGGGAAGAGTGATGAACTACGCTGGGGGCTCTGCCGAGGGCTGCTGTCCGGGCTGCTCAACACCACCAATGGCGCCCTGGAAGTACCAACTGGGGGCTGGCCACCCGCCGAGACCTTGGCCCTCTTCACCCTCTGGGCCAGCGTCTCCACATCCCTGCAAACATGAAGACAAGTTAAGATGAGCGACGCAGATTGAGGAGGCAGAGATAACGGAAAAGAACCAGATACTTACTCGTTGTCTGCCTCCTCCTCTATTGTTTTCCTTTTCCTCCTCGGGCTGAGGGATCCATAATCAAAAGTGACCCCCGTATCGACATCCGCCGGAGGAGGAGAAGGAGGTGGAGTCCGGACACGCGTGGACAGAGAAGGGACGATCGTCTTCTTCTTCACCGCGACCTTCACCGGCTTCTTCGCCGCCGCGGCCCTCGTGTGGCACCCGAAGCCCTCCAAGGTCAGCTGTGACCGTGTAGCCCTGCCGGGCCGGACCGGCTCGCTGGAACTGGCCCGCCGCAGGACTCGCCCTCTCCCCACAGCCGGCGTCGGGCCTGTGGTCTCGACCTCCTCCTCCGATGACTCGGCGATCACATCTTCAACCAGAGGAGCCTCGGTGCCGGTGCTGCTGGCTCCCCCAGCGGCCGCTGCCCACCGGGCGAGCTCCTCCTCCTCCGCGGCCGTCGTGGCCTTGTCCTCCACACCGCCGGTGCTTCTGGCCTCCCTGGCAAGATGTGCCTCCTTCGCCCTTGTGGCGATGTAGTCCAGCTCCGCCTGGGTGGTGTCCTGGATAAGCAGCCGCTCGGCGTCAGCGTTGACATACCCCTCATGCAGGGTGTCAAAGAACTGCTGCACTTCGGCGTCCTTCGGCTCCTACCAGCTTTGGTCGGGGCCATGCGCATTGCAGTCCGGCATCATGGGAATGATCTCAGACCAACATGAGTTGTTGCACAACGGGACCACCCCCGTCGGCAGCTTGAACAGAGGCCCCTTGAGGACCTTGCCGGCCTTCGCGGCGGACCTCGCGACCTTGCCGGTCCGCTCGACCTCGCCGTCGCGGCCCATGTCGAGCTAGGAGATCCGCTGGCAGAAATGGGCGTGTCCCATCACTGTGAAGTTGTGGTCGAGGCCGGGGCGGAGCCGCATTGATGTCGGCGGGGTTCGTGAAGAGCTAGGCTGGCCTCCCCTTGTTATGCAGAGGAGCGATCCGGCGACGGATGAAGTCCTTCCCGATCATCTCAAGGGTGAGCCTGGCCTGGGTAAGCCGAAGAATCCTGGTGGTGGCAACCGTGAGCTTTCCGTCGTCGGCGTCGACGTCGCTCCAATCGCTTCCGCGAACCGGCGGCGCCCGGCGAACTCTGCAGAACACCGGCGGGTCCTTCTCTTCGATCCAGCACCACCGGCCCCGCCATTCTTCCCACCTCTCCTTCATGGCGCCGTCCGGGTACGCTCCCTTGGATTTTGGGATCCAGGCGATGCACCCCGAGATGGCACCTCCCGTCTGGATCCGAGGGAAGAAGTAATGGCGGAAGAGCGCCGTGTTGGGGTGCACCCCAGCAAAGCCTTCACAGAGGTGCGTGAAAAGGGCCATGCACGCCACCGCATTGAGAGTAAAATCCAGGAGGCGAAAGCCGAAGGTGTGCATGATGTCGCTGAAGAAGTCGAAGAAGGGAGGACAGAGCCCACAAGAAAAATAATCAACAAAGAAGGGGTACCGATTTGGGGCAGCCTCGGCGCAGTCGGCGGGGATGACACGCGTGGCCGAATGCCCCGAATCCCATCCCATCTTCACTCCCCACAAGGGCCTGAAGGAGTCCCGAAGCTCGAGCATGTCAACTGTCGAGGGGAAGAAGGCGGACTGCGTCCGCTGCACCGCCAGTGCACTTTCCGGCGGCTCCGCGGCTCCGGCATCCTTAGCCACTCCCTTCCCTTGGTGGATTTTGGCGCCATGACGGCTGGGGGAGGAGGGCAGGACCGAGGGTGGCGGGGGCACAACGGCGGCAAGCAGGAACGAAGCTTGGAGAAGAAGAGGGAGGCAGGCGGAGGTCTCCGAGATTGGGGTTGTGCGGAGGGTAAAAGGAATAGTGCGCCCGCGGTTATCCCTTTTTATGGGGAAGCCGCGGGGCGCGCTGCCCATTTACTGCGATGTGACACATGCGTGTGGAAACCGCCACGCGCATGCCGCCCACGTCACGCACGCCCCTCCACGCCATGCCGCGCGCGTGGGTCGTGGGAAGCGGAGCGCGCGAAGAGTCTTACCACGGTAAAAACCGCCCCACCTGCCCGCACACCGTTTTGGGCCTGGCCCAACAACGTGTCACGCTTATGTGTGGCCCAGGCCCGGGGGCTCCTGTCGGTGTACAAAAGGAGGGGCACGCTTTTGTACCCCTTTACCTGTGCACGGGCAGTCAGAGCCGCGCCCACGACCACACAAAGCAGAACAGGGGAGGTGAGCCAAGGTAAGACCGAAGCCCAAGACAATCAAAGCAACGCCAAGGCCAAGACCACAAAGAGCGGAGGGGCGAAGCAGGTTCCCCCGGCAAGACCCTTGCCGGGCGGCCTCAGCGGCCCCGACAAGACCCTTTCCGGGACAGGTCGCCCCACACCAACAGAGCGAGCCACCCTTGAGCCCACAACTACCAACACTGTCATCAACATGGGGCCAGGGCTCGGGAAGGCACCTGTGTGGTGGCATGCAGATCTTTGCGAAGACATATTCAAGATTAGGTGAGGATTAGAAGACGACGATTCTCGGCAAGATCCCTGCCGAGGAAGGCCACCAGACCCCCGGGAAGGTCCTTGCCGGGGGTCGACATCACGCCACGGCAAGACCCTTGCCGGGCCACCCGGCAAGACCCTCGCCAAGGACGCCCGGGCCACCGCCAAACCCGCGCCAAACAAGCTTCCACCACCGTTCACATGATGCCAGCCCAACCAGCTGGGCAGGCACTGCGTGGCAACATGCAGCCCTGTGCCAACTCATCGAGCGCCTGCGTGGCGGCATGCAGATCTTCATGAAGGCTCCGCCACCGCGCCACCTCAGCTGCCTGACTGCCTACATGGCACCACGCACCTCACTGGCCAGGGCGCGTGTCAAGGCGAGGAGGAGCGGCGACGGACGGGACGGGCCTCGCCCCCGTCCCCAATAAAGCAAGGGGACACCTAAGCTATGCATTAAATGCGTCTTGTCCTGTAATACGAGCGATAAGCTCAGGGCACTGTACGCCTTTCCACCTCCTGTGTGTCACTGTGGCTGCCCCTTTCAACTATAAAAGGAGGCCCATGGCATACTGGAGGAGGATTCGGCTCTTTCGAACCACGCACTGACCACAGCTAGTTCGAGAGCTCAAGAACTCTCAGAAATACACCCACCAAAGCAGGACTAGGGTTTTACGCATCCTCGCGGCCCGAACCTGGGTAAACGATCCCCGTGCTGTCTACTAGCCTTGCTCTCCTCGCAACCCTGTGCCCCGGCAACCGTAGTAGGGATTCTTGTGATCCCATAGGTGTCGTTCCACACCGACAAAAAGCTACTACTAATTTTTTAGTTTTTCTTAAGGTTTTTCAAACACATAAGAAGAAAGCATAAAAAGGAAAATAAACTAGCATGGATATTACAATGAAAAAGTATGAGCACCGACAGCTAGCATGAGTGTTTGGACATAAATGTAATGTCGGTGAGAAATACATACTCCCCCAAGCTTAGGCTTTTGGCCTAAGTTGGTCTATTGCCACGGCTGGCCTGGCGGATATCCGAAGTTATAACTGGGGTCGTACTGAGAAGAAAAAGCCTCGGATTGCCACTGGCTAGCAATCACCTCCGGATCCCACTGGTAATCAGACTGTCGTGGAGGATCAAATTGTGGTTCCGGCTCTGGCTCTGTAGCTGATGTAGGGTTCCGGTGGGCGTGGATGGCCGCCAGCGGGACGAGATACTTGCCTGCAGATAAATCAAACAAGGAAGGAGCAGGCAAGGTAATGGTCTCAGGGTGATTTTTATCAAATACTAGTCTATAGTTAAGCTCCTTTTTCCTGTTCTTAACAATGAAATCATGTGCAACCATACTCTTGTAATCTAGAAAAACAGTAGGCAACAACTTTTCTTCTTTCTCATAGTGCCTAATAGGTATGTTAAAGTATGCAGCGGTAGCGAGGCGAAGATGCCTCCCAAGATGGGGCCCTTAATGCAGTTAAGGTTTAACCGCTTTGCAACAATAAGCGCCCATCTTGAATGTGTCATCTCGGAACAAGGCATGGCACAGAATAACAATGTCGAGGGCACTTAGGTTGCCACAGTTTCATGACCAATTAAACATCTACTAGCAAATAATGCAAAGTAACGTAAAACAGGAAAATGTGTGCTAGTAATTCTTGCATTGGAAACTTTCCTAGTTTCCCCTACAACGATTGTATCAATAAACCCCTCCACATCATCACGATGTGGTTCCTCTACGCTACCCGAAAAGGGCAGCTTGCAAACCTCGCAAAATTCACGAAGGGTCATCTCCTTATACTCAACATATAAATAAAAATCCACCGTAGGTGGTGACCTCCTAGAATGGAAATGAAAATGTTGCACAAAGATATTGGTGAGTAAGAGATACTGTTCGCATTGGTCGCGGAGGAAGTCGGTGAGACCTGCATTCTCAGCCAACTCATAAAAATCATCATAAATCTCGGCTGCTCTCAAGAAATCATCGCAAGGCCATTCACATGGCTGAATCTCTGTGGTGCGAGGAAGATTATATTTGGGCCTCTCTTCTTCTTCTTCACTTTGCTTCTCCTTCAAGCTTCGGCTCGACGAACCCCTCAAAAATCTCTTCATCATTTTCTGAAAATTTCTGAAATTTTTAGTAACTTCAAATAAAAGTGAACCAAACTCAACAAAATTTATAGCAACTACTCCCACAAGTGCCTAGAGACTAAATCATGCATTAGAACTACTTGGAACCATATAAATTTGACATGCAAGCTCAAGAACAGGGTCACCTAGGCAGCAAAAATTTACAATGAATAAATCACTAAAACAAAAACTAATTGGACCATTGGAGGAGTCACATACCAAGGAACAATCTCCCAAAGCAGTTTTGTGCGAGGTGCTTTGAGCAAGGAGATCGAAAATCGCAGCAAAATAAGCAAGAACTCGTGCTTGAGCTGGTCGGTGATTTTTTGGGAGGAAGAAGGAGTGTGTGGGTGCAGGAATAAGTGGAGGGGAGCCACCATGGGCCCACGAGGCAGGGGGGCGCGCCCTGGACCCTCGTGGCTAGGTACTTGCTCCCCCTGCTGTGTTCTCAGTGCCAGATATTCTCAAATATTCCAAGAAAAATCATATTTCAATTTCAGGGTATTTGGAGAACTTTTATTTTCAGGGTATTTTTAGGGACAATTGCATTTTTGCCCCTAGTTTGAATGTACCCACGGGTTTTACCCTTACTTTTTGACTCTTCTCAGTTTTGCCCTTAGATTTCCCCCCGAGGTCACCAGAATGCCCTTTGACCGTTTGACCAATACTTTGAAAATTCATAAAAAAATCATATGAACTCAAAAAAATGCAAATAAGATATCAAAATGTTCAGACAAACATTACCTTTACGTGCATATCATTTGCATTAAGGACAAAAGTATCGTTTAAACTACCCGAGGTTATTAATGTTATTAACATTATTAAAAATAAAAAGGGAATAGCAATAATTTTTTCAAGAATAAAAATTACATGCAAATGTAGGTGATATTTTCTGAAAATCCTGATATCTTTTTTGCATTTTTCTCAGTTCATATCAACTTGTTATGAATGTTCAAATGACTTTGACCATTATTTTGAAACTTCATAACAAGTCTACATGAACTCAGAAAAATGCAAATAAGATATCACGATCTTCAGAAAATGTTACCTACATTTGCATGTAATTTTTATTCCTGAAAAAAGTATTGTTTATACCTTTTATTTTTAACAATGTTAAAAACATTAATAAACTTAGGTAGTTTAAATGGTACCTTTTTCCTGAATGCAAATGACATACACATAAAGGTAATGTTTATCTAAATATTTTGATATCTTATTTGCATTTTTCTGAGTTCATATCAAATTGTTGTGAATTTTCAAAGTGTTGGTCAAATGGTCAAAGGGCATTCGGGCGACCTCGGAGGAAAATCTAAGGGCAAAACTGAGCAGAGTCGAAAAGTAAGGTCAAAACCCGTGGGTAGGTTTCAACTAGGGGCAAAAATGCATTTGTCCCATTTTTTATTGCACGGATAAATCAGAAACTGACAGAAAATACTAATTTTACTTTATTTCAACTAAATAACAGAAAGTAAAAGGAGGGTACAGAAGGTTGTGCTTTCTAACTTCATCCATCCCATGCTCATCAAAAGGAATCCACTAACAAGGTTGATCAGGTCTTGTTAACAAACTCATTTCGAGTAACATGAAACCGAAGAAATTTTGAATGACACTATGTTACCTCAACGGGGATATGCACGTCCCCAATAATAAGAATATCATATTTCTTCTTGACAGTAGGTAGAGGAAATTCAAAACCTCCAATGGTAATCGATGGAATTTTTCCAATAGAGTTTATACTATGAACTTGAGGTTCTTTCCTCTGAAAGTGTACTGTATGCTCATTACCATTAACATGAAAAGTGATATTGCCTTTGTTGCAATCAATAACAGCCCCTGCAGTGTTCAAAAAGGGTCTTCCAAGAATAATAGACATACTATCGTCCTCGGGAATATCAAGAATAATAAAGTCCATTAAAATAGTAACGTTTGCAACCACAACAGGCACATCCTCACAAATACCAACAGGTATAGCAGTTGATTTATCAGCCATTTGCAAAGATATTTCAGTAGGTGTCAACTTAATCAAATCAAGTGTACGATATAAAGAGAGAGGCATAACACTAACACCGGCTCCAAGATCACATAAAGCAGTTTTAACATAGTTTCTTTCAATGGAGCATGGTATAGTGGGTACTCTAGGATATCCAAGTTTCTTAGGTATTCCACCCTTGAAAGTATAATTAGCAAGCATGGTGCAAATTTTAGCTTCCGGTATCTTTCTTTTATTAGTAATAATTTCTTTCATATACTTAGCATAAGGATTCATTTTGAGCATATCAGTCAAACGCATACACAAAAAGATAGATCTAATCATTTCAGCAAACCGCTCAAAATCCTCATCATCCATATTCTTGGATGGTTTAGGAGGAAAAGGCATGGGTTTCTGAACCCATGGCTCTCTTTCTTTACCGTGCTTCCTGGCAACAAAGTCTCTCTTATCATAATGTTGATTCTTTGATTGTGGGTTATCAAGATCAACAGCAGGTTCAATTTCTACATCATTGTCATCGCTAGGTTGAGCATCGACATGAACATCATTATTAACATTATCACTAGGTTCATGTTCATTACCAGATTGTGTTTCAGCATCAGAAATAGAAATATCATTGGGATTCTCAGGTGTGTCAATAACAGGTTTACTAGTAGCATGCAGAGTCCTATAATTTTTCTTTTTCTTCTTTTTAGAAGGACTAGGTGCATCTAAATTATTTCTTTGAGAATCCTGCTCAATTTTCTTAGGGTGGCCTTCAGGATACAAAGGTTCCTGAGTCACTTTACCCCCTCTAGTTGCAACTCTAACAGCAAAGTCATTATTCTTACTATTTAATTCATTGAGCAAATCATTCTGAGCTTTAAGTACTTGTTCTACTTGAGTGGTAACCATAGAAGCATGTTTACTAATGAGTTTAAGTTTGATACGTCTCCAACGTATCTATAATTTTTGATTCCTCCATGCTCTACTGTTTTGGACCATATTGGGCTTTATTATTCACTTTTATATTATTTTTGGGACTAACCTATTAACCGGAGGCCCAACCCAGAATTGTTGTTTTTTTGCCTATTTCAGAGTTTTGCAGAAAAGGAATATCAAACGAAGTCCAAACGGAATGAAACCTTCGGGAATGTAATTTTTAGGAAGATTATGATCCGGGAGACTTGGACCCTACGTCAAGAAAGAAAAGAGGAAGGCACGAGGTAGGGGGCGCGCCCACCCCCCCAGGGCGCGCCCTCCACCCTCGTGGGCCCCCTGTTGCTCCACCGACGTACTCCGTCCTCCGATATATACCTACGTACCCCCAAACGATCAGATACGGAGCCAAAAACCTAATTCCACCGCCGCAACCTTCTGTACCCACGAGATCCCATCTTGGGGCCTGTTTCGGAGCTCCGCCGGAGGGGACATATATCACGGACGGCTTCTACATCAACACCATAGCCTCTCCGATGAAGTTTGAGTAGTTTACCTCAGACCTTCGGGTCCATATTAGTAGCTAGATGGCTTTTTCTCTCTTTTTGGATCTCAATACAATGTTCTCCCCCTCTCTCGTGGAGATCTATTCGATGTAATCTTCTTTTTGCGGTGTGTTTGTTGAGACCGATGAATTGTGGGTTTATGGTCAAGATTATCTATGAACAATATTTGAATCTTCTCTGAATTCTTTTATGTATGATTGGTTATCTTTGCAAGTCTCTAAGAATTATCAGTTTGGTTTGGCCTACTAGATTGGTTTTCTTGCAATGGGAGAAGTGCTTAGCTTTGGGTTCAATCTTGCGGTGTCCTTTCCAAGTGACTGTAGGGGCAGCAAGGCACCTATTGTATTGTTGCCATCGAGGATAACAAGATGGGGTTTTTATCATATTGCATGAATTTATCTCTCTACATCAAGTCATCTTGCTTAAGGCGTTACTCTGTTTTCTTGAACTTAATACTCTAGATGCATGCTGGATAGCGGTCGATGAGTGGAGTAATAGTAGTAGATGCAGGCAGGAGTCAGTCTACTTGTCTCGGACGTGATGCATATATACGTGAACATACCTAGATATTCTCATAACTATGCTCAATTACATCAATTGCTCAACAAGAATTGCTCACCCACCGTAAAATACTTATGCTCTTGAGAGAAGCCACTAGTGAAATCTATGGCCCCCGGGTCTATCTTCATCATATTTATCTTCCAACACTTAGTTATTTTCTTTGCCTTTTACTTTGCTTTTATTTTACTTTGCATCTTTATCACAAAAATACCAAAAATATTATCCTATCATATCTATCAGATCTCACTCTCGTGAGTGACCGTGAAGGGATTGATGATAACCCACAAGTATAGGGGATCGCAACAGTTTTCGAGGGTAGAGTATTCAACCCAATTTATTGATTCGACACAAGGGGAGCCAAAGAATATTCTCAAGTATTAGCAGCTGAGTTGTCAATTCAACCACACCTGGAAACTTAATATCTGCAACAAAGTGTTTAGTAGCACAGTAATATGATAGTGATGGTAACGGTAACAAAAGAGTAGTGCAAGCAATAGTAAATATTTTTGGTATTTTGTAGTGATTGTAACAGTAGCAACGGGAAAGTAAATAAGCGGAAACCAGTATATGGAAAGCTCGTAGGCACCGGATCAGTGATGGATAATTATCTTGGATCACGGTTCATCATGTAACGATCATAACATAGGGTGATATAGAACTAGCTCCAATTCATCAATGTAATGTAGGCATGTATTACGAATATAGTCATACGTGCTTATGGAAAAGAACTTGCATGACATCTTTTGTCCTACCCTCCGTGGCAGCGGGTCCTAATGGAAACTAAGGGATATTAAGGCCTTCTTTTAATAGAGAACCGAACAAATCATTAGCACATAGTGAATACATGAACTCCTCAAACTATGGTCATCACCGGGAGTGGTCCCGATTATTGCCACTTCGGGGTTGCCGGATCATAACACATAGTAGGTGACTATAGACTTGCAAGATAGGATCAAGAACTCACATATATTCATGAAAACATAATAGGTTCAGATCTGAAATCATGGCACTTTCGGGCCCTAGTGACAAGCATTAAGCATAGCAAAGTCATAGCAACATCAATCTCAGAACATAGTGGATACTAGGGATCAAACCCTAACAAAACTAACTCGATTACATGATAAATCTCATCCAACCCATCACCGTCCAGCAAGCCTACGATGGAATCACTCACGCACGGCGGTGAGCATCATGAAATTGGTGATGGAGGATGGTTGATGATGACGACGGCGATGAATCCCCCTCTCTGGAGCCCCGAACGGACTCCAGATCAGCCCTCCCGAGAGCTTTTAGGGCTTGGCGGCGGCTCCGTATCGTAAAACGTGATGATTTCTTCTCTTTTATTTTTTTCTCCTCGAAAGCAAATATATAGAGTTGGAGTTGGCGTCGGAGGAGCCTCAGGGGGCCCACGAGGTAGGGGGCGCGCCCACGAGACAGGGTGTGGGCCCCTTGGACTTCATCTTTGGTGAGGATTTTTTATTATTTTTTATAAGACATCCCGTGGAGTTTCAGGTCATTCCGAGAACTTTTGTTTTCTGCACATAAAACAACATCATGGCAATTGTGCTGAAAACAGCGTCGATCCGGTTAGTTCCATTCAAATCATACAAGTTAGAGTCCAAAACAAGGGCAAAAGTGTTTGGAAAAGTAGATACGACGGAGACGTATCAACTCCCCCAAGCTTAAACCCTTGCTTGTCCTCAAGCAATTCAGTTGATAAACTGAAAAAGAAAGAAAAACTTTTACAAACTCTGTTTGCTCTTGTTGTTGTAAATATGTCAAGCCAGCATTCAAGTTTTCAGCAAAGATTATAACTAACCACATTTGCAATAATTCTCAGGTCTCATATTACTCATATCAATAGCATAATCAACTAGCGAGCCATAATAATAAATCTCGGATGACAACACTTTCTCAAAACAATCATAATATGATATAACAAGATGGTATCTCGCTAGCCCTTTCTCGAGACCGCAAGAAACATAAATGTAGAGCACCTTTAAAGATCAAGGACTGACTAGACATTGTAATTCATGGTAAAAGAGATCCAATCATAGTCACACCCAATATAAATTAATAGTGATGAATGCAAATGACAATTTGTGCTCTCCAAATTAGTGCTTTTTAATAACAGGGTGATGACTCAACATAAAAGTAAATAGATAGGCCCTGCGCAGAGGGAAGCAGGGATTTGTAGAGGTGCCACAGCTTGGTTTTGAAATAGAGATAAATAATATTTTGAGCGGTATACTTTCATTGTCAACATAACAACTAAGAGATGGAGATATCTTGCATGTCACACACATAATAGGCGGTTCCCAAACGTAATGGTAAAGTTTATACTCCCCCTCCACCAACAAGCATCAATCCATGGCTTCCTCATAACAACGAGTGCCTCCAACATACATCAGGTCCCAGGGGGAGTTTTGTTTGAAATTAATTTTGATTTAGTTTGCATAAAGCATGGGACTGGGCATCCCAGTGACCAGCCATTTTCTCGTGAGTGAGGAGCGGAGTCCACTCCTCTTGAGAATAACCCGCCTAACATGGAAGATAAGGGCAGCCTTGGTTGATACATGAGCTATTCGAGCATGCAAAACAGAATGTTTATGTGAAGGTTTAGAGTTTGGCACATACAAATTTACTTGGAACGGCAAGTAGATACCGCATATAGGAAGGTATAGTGGACTCATCTGGAATAACTTTGGGGTTTAAGGGATTGGATGCACAAGCGATATTCCCGCTTAGTACAAGTGAAGGCTAGCAAAAGGCGGGAAGTGACCAACTAGAGAGCGACAACAGCCATGTACATGCATTAAAATTAATAAACATTGGATGCAAGCATGAGTAGGATATAATCCACCATGAACATAAATATCGTGAAGGATATGTTGATTTGTTTCAACTACATGCGTGAACATGTTCCAAGTCAAGTCACTCAAATCATTCAAAGGAGGATACCACCCCATCATACCACATCATAACCATCTCAGTAGCATGTTGGCACGCAAGGTAAACCATTATAACTCATAGCTAATCAAGCATGGCACAAGCAACTATGATCTCTAATTGTCATTGCAAACATGTTTATTCATAACAAGATGAATCAAGAATGATGAACTCGTCATATTTACAAAAACAAAAGAGGTCGAGTTCATACCAGCTTTTCCCATCTCAGTCAGTCCATCATATATCATCATAATTGCCTTTCACTTGCACGACCAAACGATGTGAATAATAATAAGAGTGCACGTGCATTGGACTAAGCTGGAATCTGCGAGCATTCAATAAACAGGAGAAGACAAGCAATATGGGCTCTTGGTTAAATCAACAATAATGCATATAAGAGCCACTTCAAAGATTTAATCATGGTCTTCTCCTACTAACCCCCAAAGAAAAGAAAAGAAATAAAAACTATTTACACGGGAAAGCTCCCAACAAGCAAAAGAAGAACGGGAAATATTTTTGGGTTTTCTTTTTAATTACTACTACTACAGCAGAAAGTAAACTACTACTATTTTTTTTGTTTTTCTTAAAGTTTATCAAACACACAAGAAGAAAGCAGGAAAAAGAAAATAAACTAGCATGGATATTACAGTGAAAGAGTATGAGCACCGACATCTAGCAATGAGTGTGTGTGAACATAAATGTAATGTCAGTGAGAAATACGTACCCCCCCAAGCTTAGGCTTTTGGCCTAAGTTGGTCTATTGCCAGGGGTAGCCTGGCGGATACCCGTAGGTGTAGCTGGGGTCGTACTTCGACGAAGAGTAGCTGGAATCATACTGTGATGCAGCGGTTATCGCCTGCTGCGCTGCAGCATGGAGTCGGGCTGCCTCCGCTCTCCTCTCGTACTCATCTGCCTCCTCTCTGGTAATAGTATATCTTCCGTTCGCCTGGTAATCAAAGAAGGCAGGAGCAGGGAGAGTAATACGGACAACACGCCGTTTATCAAAGATTAGTCGATATAAGAGAGGTGATTCAGGCCTGTCAACAAACTGGTGCGAAGCCATAGAGTTATAATCTAAATATGCAGGAGGCAACTCCGTATCACCCTCACGAATGTCTATCTCAAGAAAATTTAGCTAAGCTGGTTGCATAAGTTCCTCCAAAGAAATCTCCATTATGTCTATTATGATGCAACCTACGAGCTACAATGGCTCCCATATGATAAGATTGGTCTCCCAACATAGCATTCCTAAGAATGCTAAGGTCAGGGACACACATGTGACATGCTTCATCCTTAGCATTTATGCATCTACCTATGAAGAGAGCAAAATAATGTATAGCAGGAAAGTGAATGCTCCCTATGGTAGCCTACGTTATATCTCTAGATTCCCCTACAGTTATACTAGCAAGAAGGTTTCTAAATTCAGATTTAGGGGGATCCCTAACACTACCCCATGATGGAAGTTTGCAAGCAAAAGTGAAATCCTCTAAGTCCATGGTATAAGATTTGTCATAAAGATCAAACATGACTGAAGGAGAATTACGCGAAGATGAATACTCAAACCTCCTCACAAATGAACTTGTGAGATCATGATCTGGGGCATTTGTCAGCCTCAAAATCCTCAAGGCGGCATTGCAAATATGCTTTCAATTCTTCTTTAATTCCCGCACGATCCATAAAATTTTCCGACGACCATTCGCAAGGCCGCACTAGAGCGTCTCTTGGTGGTTCCTCGTCAGCATCACGCATAGCAAGCCTGGGTCCTTGCTTCTTAGAAGAACCACCTTGGAACATCTTCCTAAGCATGTTGTTCTTCTCTGAAAAATTTCTGAAATTTTTAGTAACTTCAAACAAAAGTGAACCAACTTCAATAAAACTGATAGCAACTACTCCTACAAGTGCCTAGAGCCTATATCAAGCATTAGAACTACTTGGAACCATATAAATTTGACATGCAAGCTCAAGAACATGGTCACCTATGCATCACAAATTTGCAAAGAATAAAGCACTAGAACAAAAACTAATTGGACCAATGGAGGAGTCACATACCAAGGAACCATCTCCCCAAGCAGTTTTCCAAGAGGTGCTTTGAGCAAGGAGATCGAAAATCACAGCAAAGGTGGCTGGAACTCGTGCTGGAGTTGGTTTTTCGTGTTTGTGTGAGGAAGAGGAAGAAGATGGGTGCAGGGATAAGTGGAGGAGGGCCACCGTGGGCCCACGAGGCAGGGGGCGCGCCAGGGGGGTAGGGCGCGCCCTCCACCCTCGTGGCCAGGTGGCAGCTCCCATGTAATTTTTGCACAGTAAATCCTCAAAAATTCCCGAAAAAATCATATTAAATTGGCATGTCATTCTGAGGACTTTTATTTTTGGGGAATTTTTATATTGCGGATAAATCAGGAAACAGACAGAAAAATACTATCTTTACTTTATTTCTACTAAATAACAGAAAGTATAGAGAGGGTACAGAAGGTTGTGCTTCTAGTTTCATCCGTCTCATGCTCATCAAAAGGAATCCACCAACAAGGTTGATCAAGTCTTGTTAACAAACTCATTCCGATAATCATGAAACCGGAGAAATTTCGACTAACACTAAGTTACCTCAACGGGGATATGCACATCCCCTATAATAAGTATATCATATTTCTTCTTGACAGTAGGAAGGGGAAATTCAAAACCTCCAAATATAATCGATGGAATTTATCCAATAGAGTTGATACTGTGAACTTGAGGTTGTTTCCTCGGAAAGTGTACCGTATGCTCATTACCATTAACATGAAAAGTGACATTGCCTTTGTTGCAATCAATAACAGCCCCTGCAGTGTTAAGGAAAGGTCTTCCAAGAATAGCGTATATACTATCATCCTCGGGAATATCAAGAATAACAAAGTCCGTTAAAATAGTAACGCTTTGCAACCACAACAGGCACATCCTCACAAATACCGACAGGTATAGCAGTTGATTTATCAGCCATTTGCAAAGATATTTCAGTAGGTGTCAACTTATTCAAGTCAAGTCTACGATATAAATAGAGAGGCATAACACCGGCTCCAAGATCACATAAAGATGTTTTAATATAATTTCTTTTAATGGAGCATGGTATAGTATGTACTCCTGGATATCCAAGTTTCTTTGGTATTCCACCCTTAAAAGTATAATTAGCAAGCATGGTGAAAATTTCAGCTTCCGGTATCTTTCTTTTATTAGTAATGATATCTTTCATGTACTTAGCATAGGGATTAGTTTTGAGCACATCAGTCAATCACATACGCAAAAAGATAGGTCTAATCATTTCAGCAAAGCGCTCAAAATCCTCATCATCCTTTTTCTTGGATGGTTTGGGAGGAAAAGGCATGGGTTTCTGAACCCATGGTTCTCTTTCTTTACCATGTTTCCTAGCAACAAAGTCTCTCTTATCATTATCATTACTAGGTTGAGCATCATCATGAACATTATCATTAACATTTTCACTAGGTTCATGTTCATTACCAGATTGTGTTTCAGCATTAGACATAGATATATCATTTGGATTATCCGGTGGTTCAGCAATAGGTTCACTAGAAGTTTGCACAGTTCTATCATTTTTCTTTTTCTTCTTTTTAGAAGAACTAGGTGCATCAATATTATTTCTCTGAGAATCTTGCTCGATTCTCTTAGGGTGGCCTTCAGGATACAAAGGTTCCTGAGTCATTCTACCAGTTCTATTAGCCACTCTAACAACATAATCATTTTTCTTACTATTCATTTCATCAAGCACTTCTTTTTGAGCTTTAAGTACTTGTTCTACTTGAGTACTAACCATAGAAGCATGTTTGCTAACAAGTTTAAGCTCACCTCTAATATTAGCCATATAATCACCCAAGCGTTCAATCATATAAGCATTTTGTTTTAATTTTCTACCAAAATAAGCATTGAAATTTTCTTGTTTGACAATAAAATTATCGAACTCTTCTAAGCATTGTCTAGCAGACTTATAATGAGGAATATCACCTTCATCAAATCTATAGAGAAAATTTACCTTTACTACCTGTGTCGGGATATCGGGATCAGGAGGTTCTTCAGCAAATAGCGGATTAAGATCATATGTTTCTTCAACAGGTGGTAAATTAAGACCATGTATTTCTTCAATAGGAGGTAAATTCTTAACATCTTCAGCTTTAATACCTTTTTCTTTCATAGATTTCTTTGCCTCTTGCATATCTTCGGGACTGAGAAATAGAACACCGCTCTTCTTCGGAGTTGGTTTAGGAATAGGCTCAGTAATTGGAGCAAGAGCTGGCTCAAGAGGTGCCCAATTATTTTCATTTGTCGACATATTATTTAATAGAATTTCAGCTTCATTCGGTGTTCTTTCACTGAAAAGAGAACCAGCACAACTATCCAAGTAATCTCTGGAATCATCGGTTAGTCCATTATAAAAGATATCAAGTATTTCATGTTTCTTAAGAGGATGATCAAGCAAAGCATTAAGTAACTTGAGAAGCCTCCCCCAAGCTTGTGGGGGACTCTCTTCTTTAATTTGCACAAAGTTGTATATTTCCTTCAAAGCAGCTTGTTTCTTATGAGCAGGGAAATATTTAGAAGAGAAGTAATAAATCATGTCCCGGGGACTACGCACACAACCAGGATCAAGAGAATTAAACCATATCTTAGCATCGCCGTTTAATGAGAACGGAAATATTTTGAGTATATAAAAGTAACGCGATCTCTCATCATTAGTAAACAGGGTGGCTATATCATTTAATTTAGTAAGATGTGCCACAATAGTTTCAGATTCATAACCATGGAAAGGATCAGATTCAACCAAAGTAATTATATCAGGATCAACAGAGAATTCATAATCCTTATCAGGAACACATATAGGTGAAGTAGCAAAAGCAGGATCAGGCCTCATTTTATCTCTAAGTGATTCTTTGTTCCATTTAGCTATTAACCTTCTAAGCTCATCATTATCATTGCAAGCTAAAATAGCAGCAGAAGCTTCGCTATTAAAAATATAACCTTCAGGAATAATAGGCCTATCCTCATCATCATTTTCCTCAATATTATCATATTCAATAATTTCTTTCTCTCTAGCCCTAGTAATTTGTTCATCAAGAAATTCACTAAGGGGCACAGTAGTATCAAGCATAGAAGTAGTTTCATCATAAGTATCATACATAGCAGAAGTGGCATCATCAATAACATGCGACATATCAGAACGAATAGTAGAAGCAGGTTTAGGTGTCGCAATCTTACTCAAAACAGAAGGTGAATCAAGTGCAGATCTAGATGGCAGTTCCTTACCTCCCCTCGTAGTTGAGCGATAAATTGTTGTCTTAGCGTCTTTCAAGTTCTTCATAGTGCCCAACAGATATAAATCCCAAGTGACTCAAAGAATAGAGCTACGCTCCCCGGCAACGGCCTTGAGAAAAGGTCTTGATAACCCACAAGTATAGGGGATTGCAACAGTTTTCGAGGGTAGAGTATTCAACCCAAATTTATTGATTCGACACAAGGGGAGCCAAAGAATATTCTCAAGTATTAGTAGCTGAGTTGTCAATTCAACCACACCCTGGAAACTTAATATCTGCAACAAAGTGTTTAGTAGCACAGTAATATGATAGTGATGGTAACGGTAACAAAAGAGTAGTGCGAGCAATAGTAAATATTTTTGGTATTTTGTAGTGATTGTAACAGTAGCAACGGGAAAGTAAATAAGCGGAAACTAGTATATGGAAAGCTCGTAGGCACCGGATCAGTGATGGTTAATTATGCCGGATGCGGTTCATCATGTAACAGTCATAACATAGAGTGATATAGAACGAGCTCCAATTCATCAATGTAATGTAGGCATGTATTCCGAATATAGTCATACGTGCTTATGGAAAAGAACTTGCACGACATCTTTTGTCCTACCCTCCCGTGGCAGCGGGGTCCTAATGGAAACTAAGGGATGTTAAGGCATCCTTTTAATAGAGAACCGGAACAAAGCATTAGCACATAGTGAATACATGAACTCCTCAAACTATGGTCATCACCCGGAGTGGTCCCGATTATTGTCACTTCGGGGTTGCCGGATCATAACACATAGTAGGTGACTATAGACTTGCAAGATAGGATCAAGAACTCACATATATTCATGAAAACATAATTGTTTCAGATCTGAAATCATGGCACTCGGGCCCTAGTGACAAGCATCAAGCATACCAAAAGTCATAGCAACATCAATCTCAGAACATAGTGGATACTAGGGATCAAACCCTAACAAAACTAACTCAATTGCATGATAAATCTCATCCAACCCATCACCGTCCAGCAAGCTTACGATGGAATTACTCACGCACGGCGGTGAGGATCATGAAATTGGTGATGGAGGATGGTTGATGATGACGACGGCGACGAATCCCCCTCTCCGGAGCCCCGAACGGACTCCAGATCAGCCCTCCCGAGAGCTTTTAGGGCTTGGTGGTGGCTCCGTATCGTAAAACGCGATGATTTCTTCTCTTCTATTTTTTTCTCCCTGAAAGCAAATATATAGAGTTGGAGTTGGCATCGGAGGAGCCTCAGGGGGCCCACGAGGTAGGGGGCGCGCCCTAGGGGGGGGGGGCGCCACCCACCCTCGTGGACAGGGTGTGGGCCCCCTGGACTTCATCTTTGGCGAGGATTTTTTATTATTTTTTATTAGACATCCCGTGGAGTTTCAGGTCATTCCGAGAACTTTTGTTTTCTGCACATAAAACAATATCATGGCAATTCTGCTGAAAACAACGTCAGTCCAGGTTAGTTCTATTCAAATCATACAAGTTAGAGTCCAAAACAAGGGCAAAAGTGTTTGGAGAAGTAGATATGACGGAGACGTATCAATTGACAACCCCTTATCGTGTTGGTTGCGAGGAGTTATTTGCTTTGTGCAGGTACGAGGGACTCACGCGTAGCCTCCTACTGGATTGATACCTTGGTTCTCAAAAACTGAGGGAAATACTTACGCTACTTTGCTGCATCATCCTTTCCTCTTCAAGGAAATCCAACGCGATGCTCAAGAGGTAGCAAGAAGAATTTACGTGCCGTTCTTTGGGGAGTCTACGCAAAAGTCAACATACCGAGTACCCATCACAATCCCTTATCTCCCGCATTACATTATTTGCCATTTGCCTCTCGTTTTCCTCTCCCCCACTTCACCCTTGCCGTTTTATTCGCCCTCTCTTTTCCGTTTGCCTCTTTATCACTTGCTTGTCGTTATGGCTAGTCATCTATCTTCTCCGTTGTCTCCCAAGAATGAAGTTCTAAATTTTAAACAAAGGGAGGGAGAAAATCTAAAAGATGCTTGGTATAGAATTTGCAATGCTCAAAATAGATCTGCCAGGAAGCAATCTACTTCGGTTCTTCTCCGCAATTTTTATGTAGGCGCCAATCCTTGGTATAGATATATTCTTCATACCATTACCGGAGGGAATTTCTTGGGTAGCCATACCTTTGACTCTTATAATGCTATGATAGATTTATTTGGCTCACCACCTCTTTTGGTTAATGGAACTATGTTAACTTTGGAGCATGTAATGCAAAGACTTGAAATTATTGAAAATAAAGTTGCTACCGTAGAGTTAATTGAAAATCTGGATGAAAGATCCACAACCAAATTACCCAATATGGATCTAAGGTAGGAGTCACTTTGAAAAATATTGAGGAGAAGGAACCCATAGTTAATGAAAGAATAAATCAAGATTCCACTAGAATCGATAAACTTGAGGGTATCATTACCAACTTGGGAACCGCTTTTTCCATAGATTGGGATTCCGTTAAGACTACTCGAAGTCCTCCTACTAAAATTGCCAAGCTTATGTATGTTCCTAAAAATAAGGGTGAATCCTCTAGTAAGGAAACTGCGGATCTCAAATCTATAAGTATTCATCCCAATCTTCTTGCCATCATTAAGGAACCATTTGCTACAAATGAATTTTTCGATCTTGTGCCTAAAAGTTTGATAATTACTAAAAATAAAGAAATTCCTAAGGATGATAGATGTCTCGTCGAAGAATTGCCAACCAAAGATGGCAATACCTAGATCTATCCTTGCTTTTATGCCTAGCTAGGGGCGTTAAACGATAGCGCTTGTTGGGAGGCAACCCAATTTTATTTTTAGTTTTTTGCTTTTGCTTCTGTTTAGGAATAAATCTTTGTTCTAGCCTATGGTTAGATGTGTTTCTATATTTTAATTAGTGTTTGTGCCAAGTTAAACCTATAGGATCTTCTTGGATGATAGTTATTTGATCTTGCTGTAATTTCCAGAAACTTTCTGTTCACAAAAACAATTGTTAAAAATCACCAGAACGTGATAAAATAGTTATTCCAATTGCTTCTGATCAATAAACAAATTTCCTAGGTCGTCCTATTTTTTCTAAATTTTTGGAGTTCCAGAAGTTTGCGTTAGTTACAGATTACTACAGACTGTTCTGTTTTTGACAGATTCTGTTTTTCGCGTGTTGTTTGCTTATTTTGATGAATCTACGGCTAGTAAAATAGTTTATAAACCATAGAGAAGTTGGAATACAGTAGGTTTAACACCAATATAAATAAAGAATGAGTTAATTACAGTACCTTGAAGTGGTCTTTTGTTTTCTTTTGCTAACGGAGCTCACGAGATTTATGTTGAGTTTTGTGTTGTGAAGTTTTCAAGTTTTGGGTGAAAGATTTTGATGGATTATGGAACAAGGAGTGGCAAGAGCCTAAGCTTGGGGATGCCCATGGAACCCCAAGATAATCTAAGGACACCAAAAGCCAAAGCTTGGGGATGCCGGAAGGCATCCCCTCTTTAAATCTACTTCCATCGGTAACTTTACTTGCAGCTATATTTATATTCACCACATGATATGTGTTTTGCTTGGAGCGTCTTGTATGATTTGAGTCTTTGGTTTTTAGTTTACCACAATCATCTTTGTTGTACACACCTTTTGATAGAGCCATACATGATTTGGAAATTGTTAGAATACTCTATGTGCTTCACTTTTATCTTTTGAGTTATATAGTTTTGCTCTAGTGCTTCACTTATATCTTTTAGAGCACGGTGGTGGATTTGTTTTATAGAAACTATTGATCTCTAATGCTTCACTTAGATTATTTTGAGAGTCTTAAATAGCATGATAATTTTCTTAAATAATCCTAATATGCAAGGTATTCAAGCTTAGTAAAAACTTTCTTATGAGTGTGTTGAATACTAAGAAAAGTTTGATGCTTGATGATTGTTTTGAGATATGGAGGTAATAATATCAAAGTCGTGCTAGTTGAGTAGTTGTGAATTTCAGAAATGCTTGTCTTGAAGTTTGCAAGTCCCGTAGCATGCATGTATGGTAAACGTTATGTAACAAATTTGAAATATGAGGTGCTCTTTGATTGTCCTCCTTATGAGTGGCGGTCGGGGACGAGCGATGGTCTTTTCCTACCAATCTATCCCCCTAGGAGCATGCGCATAGTGCTTGGTTTTTGATGACTTGTAGATTTTTGCAATAAGTATTTGAGTTCTTTATGACTAATGTTGAGTCCATGGATTATACGCACTCTCACCCTTCCATCACTGCTAGCCTCTTCAATACCGTGCATTGCCCTTTCTCACATTGAGAGTCAGTGCAAACTTCGCCGGTGCGTCCAAACCCCGTGATATGATATGCTCTTTCACACATAAACCTCCTTATATCTTCCTCAAAACAGCCACCATACCTACCTATTATGGCATTTCCATAGCCATTCCGAGATATATTGCCATGCAACTTTCCACCATTCCGTTTATCATGACACATTCATCATTGTCATATTGCCCTTTTAGCATTCTGTCGTTGTCGATCTGCCCCGTTACCTATTCGTAAGTACGATGGAACCCCCGAAGAAAGGATACCAATTTCATCATGATGACCTGAACCAGAGAGATAAAGACATCAATATAATGGATCGACCACTTCGAGAGGAGCAACCAAGACCGAGGATATTCGTTAGAATTTCGTAACCAAACCTTTCCCCCTTAGACCCCCTCTTAAATCTCGGGACGAGATTTCTTGTAGTGGAGGAGAATTGTGACGCCCGGATATTTAAGCTACAGTGAACCTTTGCTAATGATGCCACGTCACCTCGATTACTGTTGCTAATCTCGTGTTAGTTCGAAACCGGTTAGAATTCAAATTCAAAATCAAGCAAACAATAAAAGTTTTCAAATATTAAAACTAAAACGTTCGGGTTGTGCCATTTAATGCGTAGGTAATTATGGAGAAGAAACCACACTTATGTAAAGTATTCAAATGCACTAAAAAAAGAAAACAGTAGCTAAACCTATTATAAATGCCCTTTTGAATTTTATAAAAAAATGCGAACTAAATATTTTAAATACCAAAATATATTGTGGTGGTGGGCTAATTTGCAACCTCCATTTAGGTACTGGTCTTATAATTTTACAAAACTAAAAGATATTAAAACTATAATAGAAAATGTAAGAGTGAAAATAAAATAAAAACAGAAAAAATTAAAAAAGAGAGAAACAAAGCCCTGCCGTCAGTGGCCCACTGCCCACCGAGCCACAACCGACCGCCACCCACTCCTATTCCCTCCTCGCTCATTGAGGTGGCCCACCCCACCGCGGTCACCCTCAACCTCCTGGTCCCCCTCGCTCGTTGTCCTCTCTGGCGCATGTGCCCGAGGCAGTCGCCGTCTCCACCGCCTTTTCGCCTCCTCGGGTCGCTCTGATGCCGAGGCGGATAAGGCCGCCCGCGCCTCGACGAACCCTATCCATTCCCCTCCTCCTCGCTCGCTCTCTTCCCTCCTTTGTCGCCCGAACGCCATCGCCGTGCCGTCACCGTGCTCGTGGCCACAAGCCTCCCCGGCGCTTGGGAGGAAGTCGAGGAGCACTGCCGTCCTCTTCTGCACCGTATGCAAGCGCTAGGTCGAGCCGGAGCGCCTCGAGATGTCGCCATCGGCCTTCTTCCCCAACCACGGCCGTCGTCGTCCACCTCATCGATCTTGCGCGGTCCATCCCGGCCTTCCCGACCTCGCCACCGGGCTCGCTGTGAGCTCCTCTCCCAAATCCCCTTCTTCCCGCCTTTGATTTGTTGTTGTAGCCGCCGTCGCCGAACTCGTCTGAGCTCCAGCGTCTGGCGTGTCGTATATCGTGCTTGAGCCGCCGCTGCTACTGCCTTCTCACTACGCCCTGTTGTTCTGCTGCTCGGCTGCGTCATTCTGCCGTTGCTCCCTCTTGTTGCCTTGCTTTGCTCTTGCTAATGCCGCTGCTTGCTTGCTAGCCGCCGCCGATGCATGCTAGTTGTTCTTGCGGCTGTAGACCATGGCCGCTTGAGCCCTGTGCGTGCCCAACCATGGGGCATGGTTTTGCCTTCGACCATCCGTGGTTAGCTTCAGTTTTGGTAGGTTAGATTAATTCCTAAGTAGTCTAATGTGCAAATGGCATGTGGGGCCTCCTCTGTTAAATAACCTTTATATGACAAGTGCCTATTACATGCGGATCCTACTGCTAACTCAATTAATTTAATTAATGTCTAACTAACTAGAGTCTCTAACAGTGGGGTCCCACCAATAATTAAACTGAATTAAACAACCTGTTAACACATGTGACACTGACAGCCCGGTCCCATTGACCCTGTTGACTAGTCAATTTTCACTATGTTGACTTTGACCTAGACCCACATGTCAACCTCTTTGGTTGAGCTGCCATTGGGTACACGTAGCATTTAACTAATTAATTTTCAAATTAAAATAATTTAGAAAAATGAATTAAAACTTTGAAAATTAATATAAAATAATCCATAGCTCGGATGGAAAAACTTTATACATGAAAGTTGCTCAGAACGACGAGACAAATCCGGATACATAACCCATTTGTCCGCCACACATCCCTAGCATAGCAAACACGCAACTTTCCCCCTCCGGTTCATCTGTCCGAAAACGCGAAACACCGGGGATACTTTCCCGGATGTTTTCCCCCTTCGTCGGTATCACCTCCTATAGCGTTAGGGTACACCTAGCACCGTGCATTGTCTTGTCATGCACCGTCATGCTTACGTTTGCATTATATTTATTGTTTCCTCCCCCTCTTCTCTCCCTAGACACCGAGACCGACGCCTCTGCTACCCAGTACGACTACGGTGTTGACGACCCCTCTCTCTTGCCAGAGCAACCAGGCAAACCCCCCCCCCTCCCTTGATCACCAGATATCGCCTATTCTACTCTATACTGCTTGCATTAGAGTAGTGTAGCATGTTATGCATAGCCTGTCCGTGCTACTACTGTTGTTACCTTTACCTACAATCCTACATGCTTAGTATAGGATGCTAGTATTCCATCTGTGGCCCTACATTCTTGTCCGTCTGCTGTGCTATACTATCGGGCCGTGATCACGGGTATATACTTATACTTATACATGATACATGTGGTGACTAAAGACGGGTCGGCTCGTAGGAGCACCCGCGAGTGGATCTTTGTGGCGGAGTGACAGGGCAGGTTGAGACCACCTAGGTGAGAGGTGGGCCTGGCCCTGGTCGGCGTTCGCGGTTACTTTGAAATAACACGCTTAACGAGTTCTTGATATTTGATCTGAGTCTGGCCATTTGGTCTATACGCACTAACCAACTACGTGGGAAAGATATGGGCACTCGGCGTCGTGGTATCAGCCAAAGCACTTCGTGACATCAGCGGCTGAGCGGCACGCGCCGGATTGGAACGTAAGCCTGCTCTTGTATTAAGGGGGCTAGTTCTGCTTCCGGCCGCCCTCGCAACATGCAGGTGTGCTATGGGCGATGGGCGAGACCCCTGTGCGCTTAGGTTTAGATCGGCGTGCTGACCTCTCTGTTGTGCCTAGGTGGGGCTGCGACGTGTTGATCTTCCGCGGCCGGGCATGACCCAGAAAAGTGTGTCCGGCCAAATGGGATCAAGCGTGTTGGATTATGTGGTGCACCCCTGCGGGGAAGTTAATCTATTTAAATAGCCGTGATCTTCGGTAACAGGTGACGAGTTGGAGTTGTACCTTGACCTTATGAAACTAGAACCGGATACATAATAAAACACACCCTTCCAAGTGCGGATACAACCCGGTGATCGCTCTCTAACAGTGACGAGGAGGGATCGCGGGTAGGATTATGCTATGCGATGCTACTTGGAGGACTTGATCTACTCTCTTCTACATCTTTGCAAGACGGAGGCTGCGAGCGTAGTCTTGACGGGATTAGCTATCCCCCTCTTATTACGGCATTCTGCGATTCGGTCCACCGATATGGCCCTTTACACATATATCCATGCATATGTAGTGTAGCTCCTTGCTTGCGAGTACTTTGGATGAGTACTCACGGTTGCCTTGTTCCCCCTTTTTCCCCTTTCTTTACCCGATTGCTGCAACCAGACGATGGAGCCCAGGAGCCAGACACCACCGTCGACGATGACTCCTACTACGCTGGAGGTGCCTACTACTACGTGCAGCCCGCTGACGACGACCGGGAGTAGTTTAGGAGGATCCCAGGCAGGAGGCATGCGCCTCTTTCGATCTGTATCCCAGTTTGTGCTAGCCATCTTATGGCAACTTGTTTAACTTATGTCTGTACTCAGATATTGTTGCTTCAATGACTTCGTCTATGATCGAGCACTTGTATTCGAGCCCTCGAGGCCCTCGGCTTGTATTATGATGCTTGTATGACTTATTTTATTTTTAGAGTTGTGTTGTGATATCTTCCTTGAGTCCACGATCTTGATCGTACACATTTGCGTGTATGATTAGTGTACGATTGAATCGAGGCGTCACAAGTTGGTATCGAGCCCATTGCTGTAGGAATCCTTTTCCAACTCCTTGGCCGAAGTCGAGTCTAGTCATTGAAAAACTTTTACTAACATGGCTGTGTGGCTTACGGGCCCGCGTCGCCATTGGGTGGTATTAGGATCTTTTATTCCTCGACCTATACTCTGGGACTCTGACATCTCTTCTATTCGGGTTAAACGATTTTACTAACTCAGACTCTAGGTTCTCGATAATACTTTCTCCCGGAGAGCCCCTTCAGTCCAGATGATCGCCGGCTGCACTAGAAGATTTCGAAGATACTCTCCGATTTTCTCTCGAGACCTTGTGCCCGTTGCTTTTGCAATTCCATTCCACCGAAATATCCCTATGGATAAATACTTACACCTGTCGTGCTTACTTTTATTCCCAGTCGATATTGTTATTACAAGATACCCCGAGAATATTTTGTGCCTACTGCCTTGCAGTTCTTTGCCACCTGAATACCCATACGGATAATTCTTCGCACTTATCGAATATCCGCCCATCCCCAGTTGTTTACGTGTTTCACAAAAGTCTTCAAAATACTATTCGATCTTCCGAAAATCATCGGGAGCCTTTTGCTCTTGAAATTCTTGCTTACTTACATTATGGTTAATCCCATAAGTCTAGTAATCTTATTGACATCCTTTGTCATTATCATTTTGAGTCTGTTGATTCAATATGTTGCGAATGCTCGCAATCCTCAATCAGATCCTAGAATTCATCCTTCCAGCTCACACGTCATTTTAAACATGAGTTGGACCTCGAAAAATAAAATTGCCATCGATTGTACCCCTAAGTCTACTCAACTTATCTATCCTTATCAGAGTGTTTGCTTCTGATCCCTTGATTTGGAAATCGCAATTCCTTTGCATTTGAGATTTGAATTAGTTAGTTATTCCCATAATATGATGGCTTTGCATTCTTTCTTCCTCTGATTGAGTACCGATACTCACGTCAGCTCCGTTATGGACCGCCAAACCCATTGCTGGGTTGTTATCCGATGGTATCATACACATTAAAATCTTGTGAGTTCTTTCCCTGATGCATAATGCTCTGACAACCATGCTCTACTTTTGAGCTTGTGTTAATTATTCCTAAAAATTTGTGATATATGTTTCTAAGATGCCCCGATGGGTTGAACCTATGCCTTCCTTAAACTCTGTGAACCCGAAAGTTTTCACGAGTCATACTCTTCTGGCATTTTACCAGATAAAATTTCAACACTACAACTTCATCGAACGCGAGAAGTAAATGAAAGGTTATGCATTGGAGAAGTGGGAGTCGACCTTGAACTTTGTGTTCATGCCCATGGACACGATGTAGATCCTATCATGGAAGCTTCTTGTAATAATAACTATTTCCTTGTTATAATATCATTTGGTATCTATGAATTGATCCTTTGCAATCATGGATCCGACCATATTTTCTACTTGATTCCATTTCTCGGACAAGTTAAACCACTTGTCCTCTACAGATCAATGCACCCGTCCAACCTCTATTTTGATCTACCTTCGAGTACTAACCCCCTAGTATCTCGAGGATATCAACCGATTGCACTACATCTTATGCATTTCTGATGAAGTAGTGCCTTACCCTGTCATAGTCACTCCACGGGTTCTGGGTTGTCATCAACCGAGAACACCGATTAGTGAATCGAATCACCCCTGTGATTCAGTACTCCTAGTACATTGTGGATGAGAAGTTTAATAATCCATCACGTCATTCCTAGCCTGATCGGCTATATCATTTTGTGCTAAATTTTAACTATGCTACCTGGTCCTTTCTTCCCGGAGCACAATTTTCGACGATGAGCTAAACTTACGCCGATCTTCCTCTCCATATCAGTTCGCCTTGAACAACAAGCTTGATTTCAAGTTTGTGTCCTACCCATGGTTCCAATAACCTTCCGCTTCATTATTCCTTTGACTTGATGTTGTCACTGATTGATTACATCTTCATGAAATCCCTCGACAAATGTGTCGTGATCATCCTCAACCTTATGAGCTCTTCCAGGATATCAATTGAGTTCATGATGAGAAATACCATCCTTGCCCCTGATGATTTGTGTTACCTTTGACCACTTATTTGCCTTCCGTTCAACACAAACTTGTTCGTGATTTGAGTTATACCTTGAGATCCCTGCTATCCAACATTTGTTCTTCCTTACCTTAGAGTATTACCATCTTTTAATATCAAGGATGTGGTGAGGATTGCTCCACCTCTTTAGAAATTCTTGGTATAGTGATACTTCTCACCATCACCATTCTTTCTTGGTCCTCGATTGATTCCAACCGGGGTACCAACAAGTGAACGGTGCTGTTTGGATTCTGCCCTTCTAGCAACCCTATTGCTTTGAAGTTAATGGTCGGTCGTTCATTCTTGGACTATTGATTATTGAATCACCATTCTGACATTGGTCGTACAACCCAACCCATATTTCGGGCGCACCTTTCAACCAATGTTTAATTGTGTATGTTTTCCTCGAGCATACCTCATTATATCATTTGATCTGAAAAATGTTATCTCCTTGTTCACATAATTGTGGAAATCCATCTTTTGGAAATCCCAATGAATTGTCGCTGAGTTCATCAGCCACCTCCTCATCCTCTCCTTGGTTTAATGATGAACTCATGATTCGGAACTTGCTTCCATAGTTAATTCCCGAGAAGCTTGCAACTCCATCACGTCAAATTGAGTTGCACCCTTCCTTCTCAGGCATCACGAGTCTAAGGTATCCTGACACCAATCAGATCTAAATCTCGGGTCAGATATGATGGTTTGAACATATTTCCAGGAGTTTTAACATTAGTCTTTATATGACCCGGTAAGGTGATGTCATGCCTAGCACACTTTTGGGGAACCCAATGTTATAATACCCCTCTTTTCAAAGTGAGGTTAGCCATTCTTCCATGGAAATTGTAAGACTTATTCTATAAGATGTTCCTGATGGATCCTTTGTGAATACAAAGTCTGACCTTTGCTTACAAACCATGTCAGTGCTATCTCGAAGCATGTCTATGGTACTCCAATTTTCGACAAGAACATTTGAAGCCCAATGTTAAATGTTTCCTGCTCAATTATCCAAACACCGCTGTATGGGTATGGTCATCCAATTCCTCTCCCATACCTAAAGGGTTTTCTACAATTATATCCTCTCATGGATATCATGCTCTGCTTGTCCTTGGGAAGGATATACCCCTGAATAATGTGTTTAAACACATTTTCCTTTCCATTGTTCTGTTTAAACCTGATAATCACTTTTACTTTCCATTGGTTTGTTTAAACCTCCTTGTGATCTAAATTATATAAGTAGTAATAAGTCACTGCTTTTGTAAGCACCTCGGTGTACAACTCTATCAGTAAGACCCTGTTACTATTGTTGATGACATTCCGGTAACCACCGATGGACGAGAACTTTGCCTATTGGTCCGCCTCGTTCAACGACCAGGAAAATGGTTCTCTTCGTCCCTCGCCCTTGGTATCGATGTTGTTGTCGACATAACTGATAGGCTATCCTCTGACATGCCTTGCTTACATGATCGTGTAAGATGTCATCGCCTTCCTACTTTTAACCCCCATGGTGGGCCCATAACCCACAGTTTCACAGGATCGAAACCTGACTCTTCTGTACACCCCCTGTTCCCAAAGTTATTCCTCCCGCATGGACTCGTATGTAATTCATGAGCCACCTCCCGATGAGATCATCAATTACGGCATCGGACACAATAATTATTCGGTTGCTTTGAAACCCCTTTCATCTTGACTAGGCATTGAGCGATTGCTGGATGCACGAAACTTCTTATTGTACCTTGAACTTTACTCTCGATGTGTTTTATTTGTTCAAACTCGAGAGGTACTCATATGCTCATTCATGGGTTAATCCCAGATTATTACCCTTATAGCATTATGTCGTTGTCGATCTGCCCCGTTACCTATTCGTAAGTACGATGGAACCCCCGAAGAAAGGATACCAATTTCATCATGATGACCTGAACCAGAGAAATAAAGACATCAATATAATGGATCGACCACTTCGAGAGGAGCAACCAAGACCGAGGATATTCGTTAGAATTTCGTAACCAAACCTTTCCCCCTTAGACCCACTCTTAAATCTCGGGACGAGATTTCTTGTAGTGGAGGAGAATTGTGACGCCCGGATATTTAAGCTACAGTGAACCTTTGCTAATGATGCCACGTCACCTCGATTCTTTATTGCTAATCTCGTGTTAGTTCGAAACCGGTTAGAATTCAAATTCAAAATCAAGCAAACAATAAAAGTTTTCAAATATTAAAACTAAAACGTTCGGGTTGTGCCATTTAATGCGTAGGTAATTATGGAGAAGAAACCACACTTATGTAAAGTATTCAAATGCACTAAAATAAATAAAACAGTAGCTAAACCTATTATAAATGCCCTTTTGAATTTTATAAAAAAAATGCGAACTAAATATTTTAAATACCAAAATATATTGTGGCGGTGGGCTAATTTGCAACCTCCATTTAGGTACTGGTCTTATAATTTTACAAAACTAAAAGATATTAAAACTATAATAGAAAATGAAAAGTGAAAATAAAATAAAACAGAAAAGATTAAAAAAAGAGAAACAAAGCCCTGGGCCGTGGCCCACTGCCCACCGAGCCACAACCGACCGGCCTATTCCCTCCCCTCGCCGAGGTGGCCCAGCCCACCGCGGTCACCCTCAACCTCCTGTTCCCTCGCTCGTTGTCCTCTCTGGCCAAGACGTGCCCGAGGCCAGTCGCCGTCTCCACCGCACCCACTCGCCTCCTCGGGTCGCTACAGTACCGCCGAGGCGGATAAGGCCGTCCCCGCGCCCCCCTCGATGAACCCTATCCATTCCCCTCCTCCTCGCTCGCTCTCTTCCCTCCTTTGTCGCCCGAACACCATTCCTGTGCCGTCACCGTGCTCGTGGCCACAAGCCTCCCCGACGCTTGGGAGGAAGTCGAGGAGCACCGCCGTCCTCTTCTGCACCGTATGCAAGCGCTAGGTCGAGCCGGAGCGCCGCGAGACGTCGCCATCGGCCTTCTTCCCCAACCACGGCCGTCGTCGTCCACCTCATCGATCTGCGGCCCGGTCCATCCTCGCCTTCCCGACCTCGCCACCGGGCTTGCTGTGAGCTCCTCTCCCAAATCCCCTTCTTCCCGCCTCGATTTGTTGTTGTAGCCGCCGTCGCCCGAACTTCGTCCAGAGAGCTCCAGCGTGCAGACGTCTGCGTATATATGCGTGTTTGAGCCACCGCTGCTACTGCCTTATCACTTACGCCTGTTGTTCTTGCTGCTCGTCGCCGGCTGCTTGCCTTTGCTCCCTCTTTGGTGCCTTGTTGCTCTTGCTAATGCCGCTGCTTGCTTGCTAGGCCGCCGATGCATGCTAGTTCTTGCTTTGTCATTGTAGACCATGGCCGCTTGAGCCTCAGGCGTGCCCAACCATGGGGCATGGTTTTGCCTACAGCCATCCCTGGTTAGCATCAGATTAGGTAGGTTAGATTAATTCCTAAGTAGTCTAATGTGCAAATGGCATGTGGGGCCTCCTCTGTTAAATAACCTTTATATGACAAGTGCCTATTACATGCGGATCCTACTGCTATCTCAATTAATTTAATTAATGTCTAATTAACTAGAGTCTCTAACAGTGGGGTCCCACCAATAATTAAACTGAATAAAACAACCTGTTAACACATGTGACACTGACAGCCCGGTCCCATTGACCCTGTTGACTAGTCAATTTTCACTATGTTGACTTTGACCTAGACCCACATGTCAATCTCTTTGGCTGAGCTGTCATTGGGTACACATGGCATTTAACTAATTAATTTTTGAATTAAAATAATTTAGAAAAATTAATTAAAATTTTGAAAATTAATATAAAATAATCCGTAGCTCGGATGGAAAAACTGTATACATGAAAGTTGCTCAGAACGACGAGACGAATCCGGATACATAACCCGTTTGTCCGCCACACATCCCTAGCATAGCAAACACGCAACTTTCCCCCTCCGGTTCATCTGTCCGAAAACGCGAAACACCGGGGATACTTTCCTGGATGTTTTCCCCCTTCGTCGGTATCACCTCCTATCGCGTTAGGGCACACCTAGCACCGTGCATTGTCTTGTCATGCACCGTCATGCTTATGTTTGCATTATATTTATTTTTTCCTCCCTCTCTTCTCTCGCTAGACACCGAAACCGACGCCGCTGCTACCCAGTACGACTACGGTGTTGACGACCCCTCTCTCTTGCCAGAGCAACCAGGCAAACCCCCCTCTTGATCACCAGATATCGCCTATTCTACTCTATACTGCTTGCATTAGAGTAGTGTAGCATGTTACTGCTTTCCGTTATACCTATCCTGATGCATAGCTTTGTCCTTGCGACTCATTGTTACCTTTACTCGCAATCCTACATGCGTAGTATAGGTTGCTAGTATTCCATCTGTGGCCCTACATTCTTGTCCGTCTGATGCTATACTATCGGGCCGTGATCACTCGGGAGGTGATCACGGGTATATACTTATACTTATACATGATACATGTGGTGACTAAAGACGGGTCGGCTCGTAGGAGCACCCGCGAGTGGATCTTTGTGGCGGAGCGACAGGGCAGGTTGAGACCACCTAGGCGAGAGGTGGACCTGGCCCTGGTCGGCATTCGCGGTTACTTTGAAATAACACGCTTAACATGTTCTTTGTATTTGATCTGAGTCTGGCCATTTGGTCTATACGCACTAACCAACTACGTGGGAAAGATATGGGCACTCGGCGTCGTGGTATCAGCCGAAGCACTTCGTGACGTCAGCGACTGAGCGGCGCGCGCCGGATTGGAACGTAAGCCTGCTCTTGTATTAAGGGGGCTAGTTCTGCTTCCGGTCGCCCTTGCAACGTGCAGGTGTGCTATGGGCGATGGGCCCAGACCCCTGTGCGCTTAGGTTTAGACCGGCGTGCTGACCTCTCTGTTGTGCCTAGGTGGGGCTGCGACCTGTTGATCTTCCGCGGCCGGGCATGACCCAGAAAAGTGTGTCCGGCCAAATGGGATCAAGCGTGTTGGGTTATGTGGTGCACCCTGCAGTGAAGTTAATCTATTGAATAGCCGTGATCTTCGGTAACAGTGACGACTTGGAGTTGTACCTTGACCTTATGACAACTAGAACAGGATACATAATAAAACACACCCTTCCAAGTGCGGATACAACCCGGTGATCGCTCTCTAACAGGCGACGAGGAGGGATCGCCGGGTAGGATTATGCTAAGAGATGCTACTTGGAGGACTTCACCGCTCTCTTCTACATGTCAGAAGACGGAGGCTGCGAAGCGTAGTCTTGACAGGATTAGCTATCCCCCTCTTATTACGGCATTCTCATTCAGTCCACCGATATGGCCCTTTACTCATATATCCATGCATATGTAGTGTAGCTCCTTGCTTGCGAGTACTTTGGATGAGTACTCATGGTTGCCTTGTTCCCCCTTTTTTCCCTTTCTTTACCCGATTGCTGCAACCAGATGATGGAGCCCAGGAGCCAGACACCACCGTCGACGATGACTCCTACTATGCTGGAGGTGCCTACTACTACGTGCAGCCCGCTGACGACGACCAGGAGTAGTTTAGGAGGATCCCAGGCAGGAGGCATGCGCCTCTTTCGATCTGTATCCGGTTTGTGCTAGCCATCTTATGGCAACTTGTTTAACTTATGCCTGTACTCAGATATTGTTGCTTCCACGACTCGTCTATGATCGAGCACTTGTATTCGATCCTCGAGGCCCTGGCTTGTATTATGATGCTTGTATGACTTATTTTATTTTTAGAGTTGTGTTGTGATATCTTCCTGTGAGTCCCTGATCTTGATCGTACATGTTTGCATGTATGATTAGTGTACGATTGAATCGGGGGCGTCACACATACCACAATTAAGAAGAATTACACTGAAATTATGCCAAGTAGCAATCCGCATGAAAAATTATCTTTTTTATCATTTACCTACTCGAGACGAGCAGGAATCAAGCTTCGGGATGCCTGATACGTCTCCAACGTATCTATAATTTTTTTTGCTCCATGCTATATTATGTACTGTTTTGGACCATATTGGGCTTTATTATTCACTTTTATATTATTTTGGGACTAACCTATTAGCCGGAGGCCCAGCCCAGAATTGCTGTTTTTTGCGTAGTTCAGAGTTTTGCAGAAAAGGAATATCAAACGGAGTCCAAACGGAATGAAACCTTCGGGAACGTGATTTTTAGGAAGATTATGATCTGGGAGACTTGGACCCTATGTCAAGAAAGAAAATAGGAAGACACGAGGTAGGGGGCGCCCCCCCCTAGGGCGCGCCCTCCACCCTCGTGGGCCCTCTGTTGCTCCACCGACGTACTCCTTTCTCCTATATATACCTACGTACCCCCAAACGATCAGATACGGAGCCAAAAACCTAATTCCACCGCCGCAAACTTCTGTACCCACGAGATCCCATGTTGGGGCCTGTTACGGAGCTCCGCCGGACGGGGCATCCATCGTGGAGGGCTTCTACATCAACACCATAGCCTCTCCGATGAAGTGTGAGTAGTTTACCTCAGACCTTCGGGTCCATAGTTAGTAGCTAGATGGCTTCTTCTCTCTTTTGGATCTCAATACAATGTTCTCCCCTCTCTCGTGGAGATCTATTCGATGTAATCTTCTTTTCATGTGTGTTTGTTGAGACCGATGAATTGTGGGTTTATGATCAAGATTATCTATGAACAATATTTGAATCTTCTCTGAATTCTTTTTATGTATGATTGGTTATCTTTGCAAGTCTCTTCGAATTATCAGTTTGGTTTGGCCTACTAGATTGGTTTTTCTTGCAATGGGAGAAGTGCTTAGCTTTGGGTTCAATCTTGTGGTGTCCTTTCCCAGTGACACTAGGGGCAGCAAGGCACATATTGTATTTTTGCTATCGAGGATAACAAGATGGGTTTTTTATCATATTGCATGAATTTATCCCTCTACATCATGTCATCTTGCTTAAGGCGTTACTCTGTTTTCTTGAACTTAATACTCTAGATGCATGCTGGATAGCGGTCGATGAGTGGAGTAATATTAGTAGATGCAGCGAGAGTCGGTCTACTTGTCTCGGATGTGATGCCTATATACATGATCATACCTAGATATTCTCATAACTATGCTCAATTCTGTCAATTGCTCAATGATGAATTCGTTCACCCACCGTAAAATACTTATGCTCTTGAGAGAAGCCACTAGTGAAATCTATGGCCCCTGGGTCTATCTTCATCATATTTATCTTCCAACACTTAGTTATTTTCTTTGCCTTTTACTTTGCTTTTACTTTACTTTGCATCTTTATCACAAAAATACCGAAAATATAATCCTATCATATCTATCAGATCTCACTCTCGTAAGTGACCGTGAAGGGATTGACAACCCCTTATCACGTTGGTTGCGAGGAGTTATTTGCTTTGTGTAGGTACGAGGGACTCACGCGTAGCCTCCTACTGGATTGATACCTTGGTTCTCAAAAACTGAGGGAAATACTTACGCTACTTTGATGCATCATCCTTTCCTCTTCAAGGAAATCCAACGCAGTGCTCAAGAGGTAGCAAAGTTCAGCTTTAACTCTAGACATATAATCACTCAAGTGTTCAATCATATAAGCATTGCGTTCTAATTCTCTACCAAAATAAGCATTAAAATCTTCTTGCTTAACCATAAAACTATCAAACTCGTCCAAACATTGGCTAGAAAACTTAGTAGGAGGGATTTTAGCTTTATCATATCTATAGAGAGAATTTACCTTTACTACCTGTGTCTGGTTATCAAGACCATGTATTTCTTCAACACGCAGCAAATTAAGACCATGTATTTCTTCAATAGGAGGTAAATTCTAAACATCTTTAGCTTTTATACCTTTTTCTTTCATAGATTTCTTTTCCTCTTGCATATCTTCAGGACTGAGAAATAGAACACCCCTTTTCTTCGGAGTTGGCTTAGGAGTTGGTTCAGGAAGTGTCCAATTATTTTCATTTGTCAACATATTATTCAATAGAATTTCAGCTTGATCAACAGTTCTTTCCCTGAAAACACAACCAGCACAACTATTCAGGTGGTCTCTGGAAGCATCGGTTAGTCCATTATAAAAGATATCAAGTATTTCATTTTTCTTGAGAGGATGATCAGGCAAAGCATTAAGTAATTGGAGAAGCCTCCTCCCAGCTTGTGGGAGATTCTCTTCTTCAATTTGCACAAAATTATATATTTCCCTTAAGGCAGCTTGTTTCTTATGAGCAAGGAAATATTTAGTAGAGAAGTAATAAATCATATCCCGGGGACTACGCACACAACCAGGATCAAGAGAATTAAACCATATCTTAGCATCACCCTTTAATGAGAACGGAAATATTTTAAGGTTATAATAGTAGCGAGTTTTCTCATCATTAGTGAACATGGTGGCTATATCATTTAGTTTAGTAAGATGTGCCACAACAGTTTCAGATTCATAGCCATAGAAAGGATCAGATTCAACCAAAATAATTATATCAGGGTCGACAGAGAATTCATAATCCTTATTAGTAACAAAGATAGGTGAAGTAGCATAAGCAGGATCATATTTCATTCTAGCATTCAGAGATTTTTGTTTCAGTTGAGCTAATAATTTCTTAAGATCATTCCTATCATTGCAAGCAAGAAAGTCTCTAGAAGTTTCTTCATCCATAACATAACCCTCAGGCACAACAGGCAATTCATATCTAGGGGGAGAATCTTCGTCATCACTTTCATCAATATTAGCAGGTTCAATAATTTCATTCTTTCTAGCCCTAGCAAGTTATTCATCAAGAAATTCACCAAGTGGCACAGTAGTATCAAACATAGAAGTATTTTCATCATAAGTATCATGCATAGCAGAGGTGGCATCATCAATAACATGCGACATATCAGAATTAATAGCAGAAGCAGGTTTAGGTGTCACAAGCTTACTCAAAACAGAAGGTGAATCAAGTGCAGAGCTAGATGGGAGTTCCTTACCTCCCCTCGTAGTTGAGGGATAAATTTTAGTTTTCTCATCTTTCAAGTTCTTCATAGTGACCAGCAGATATAAATCCTAAGCGACTCAAAGAATAGAGCTAGCTCCCCGGCAATGGCGCCAGAAAATAGTCTTGATAACCCCCAAGTATAGGGGATCGCAACAGTTTTCGAGGGTAGAGTATTCAACCCAAATTTATTGATTCGACACAAGGGGAGCCAAAGAATTAATATTCTCAAGTATTAGCAACTGAGTTGTCAATTCAGCCACACCTGGATAACTTAATATCTGCAGCAAAGTATTTAGTAGCAAAGTAGTATGATAGTAACGGTAACAGTGGCAAAGGTAATAGTAGTAGTATTGTAGTGATTGTAATAGTAGCAACAGTAAAGTAAATAAGCGAAGAACAATATGTGAAAAGCTCGTAGGCATTGGATCGGTGATGGAGAATTATGCCGGATGCGATTATTCATGCAATAGTTATAACATAGGGTGACACAGAACTAGCTCCAATTCATCAATGTAATGTAGGCATGTATTCCGAATATAGTCATACATGCTTATGGAAAAGAACTTGCATGACATCTTTTGTCCTACCCTCCCGTGGCAACGGGGTCCTAATGGAAACTAAGGGATATTAAGGCCTCCTTTTAATAGAGTACTGGACCAAAGCATTAACACATAGTGAATACATGGAGTCCTCAAACTACGGTCATCACCGGGAGTGGTCCCGATTATTGTCACTTCGGGGTTGCCTGATCATAACACATAGTAGGTGACTATAACTTGCAATATCGGATCAAGAACACAAATATATTGATGAAAACATAAAGGGTTTAGATCTGAGTTCATGGCACTCGGGCCCTAGTGACAAGCATTAAGCATAGCAAAGTCATAGCAACATCAATTTCAGAACATAGTGGATACTAGGGATCAAACCGTAACAAAACTAACTCGATTACATGATAAATCTCATCAAACCCATCACCGTCCAGCAAGCCTACGATGGAATTACTCACGTACGGCGGTGAGCATCATGAAATTGGTGATGGAGGATGGTTGATGATGACGATGCTGACGGATTCCCCTGTCCGGAGCCCCGAACGGACTCCAGATCAGCCCTCCCAAGAGAGTTTAGGGCTCGGTGGCGGTTCCGTATCGTAAAACGCGATGAATCCTTCTCTCTGATTTTTTTCTCCCCGAACGTGAATATATAGAGTTGGAGTTGAGGTCGGTGGAGCTCCAGGGGGCCCACGAGGCAGGGGGGCGCGCCTCCCACCCTCGTGGACAGGGTGTGGGCCCCCTGGCCTTGATTCTTTCGCCAGTATTTTTTATTATTTCCAAAAATAATCTCCGTGAAGTTTCAGGTCATTCCGAGAACTTTTGTTTCTGCACAAAGAGAACACCATGGTAATTCTGCTGAAAACAGCGTCAGTCTGGGTTAGTTCCATTCAAATCATGCAAGTTAGAGTCCAAAACAAGGGCAAAAGTGTTTGGAAAAGTAGATACGATGGAGACGTATCACTTGCCGCGCGTGAGGAGAAGCTCATCGCAACGCTCCGCGGCAAGGACGAGGAGGTGGAGAAGCTCGTCGTGCAGCGGACCCAAGAGCTGGAGCAGAGGCACAGGGAGGCACTCAATGCCCAAGCTCTGGTTCACGTCGGCAAGGTGAAGGAGCTGGAGGTGGAGTGGGACGGGCTGAAGGACCAGACCCTGAAGCTGGCCAAGGAGAAAGACACGCTCAACGGTGCCCTGGCGGAAGCGCAGGGCGCACTCCTCGGTAAGGCCGAGTAGCTCTCCAAGGCCAACGACTCCATCAAAGACCTGAAGAGGAAGCTGGAGGGTCTTGAGGAGATGCTCTCGGAGGCCAAGGCCTGGGAGGAGACCCTGGCCAAGGATCTGGAGGCTGAGAAGCAGCAGCGGAAGAATGAAGCCGCCAACCACAAGGATTTTGTGGAGGGCGAGACCCGCTGGATCGGCCGCCTCGAAGACGTCGCCGGCAGGATCACCACGCAGCTGGCTACCATGGGGATTCCAAATGTGAGGTACACCCCGGAGCGCAACGTGAGCCCCAACGCCAAGCTGACCCTATTCTTCAAGGGTGTTCTTGGAGCCCTGGAGCATCTTCACTCCAATCAGGCGGCCTCTCTGGCCGATGAGGCCCGGAGGCTTTGCCGGGGTGTGAGGGAGTCCTGGACTAAGGGGTCCTCGAGTGTCCGGCCTGTTATTTATTGGGCCGGCCTGATGGGCTATGAAGACATGAAGACCGAAGACTAGACCCGTGTCCGGATTGGACTCTCCTTGGCATGAAAGGCAAGTTAGGCGACCAACTATGAAGATTCCTTCTTGTGTAACTGACCCCATGTAACCCTAGATCTCTCCGGTGTCTATATAAACCGGAGAGCATAGTCCGGATAGAGAGATACTCATTACCATATTCACATAGGCTAGACTTCTAGGGTTTAGCCATTACGATCTCGTGGTAGATCAACTCTTGTAACACTCATATTCATCAAGATCAATCAAGCAGGAAGTAGGGTATTACCTCCATAGAGAGGGCCCGAACACAGGTAAACATCGTGTCTCCCGTCTCCTGTTACCATCGATCCTAGACGCACAGTTCGGGACCCCCTACCCGAGATCCGCCAGTTTTGACACCGACGTTGGTGCTTTCATTGAGAGTTCCACTGTGTCATCGGCAAAGGACTCGATGGCCCCTTCGATCGTCAGTAATGACGTCGTCCAGGGAGAAACCTTCCTCCCCGGACAAATCTTTGTGTTCGGTGGCTTCGTACTGCGGGCCAACTCGCTTAGCCATCTGGAGCAGATCGATAGCGACGCCCCTGGCCACCAGGGCAGATTTGGAAGCTTGAACTACACCACGGATACCCGTGGAGACTCGATCTTCAATGGGTTTGAAACCGCAGCGATCGCTCCCTCTCGTCCCGATGAACATGACTTACATCTGTAATCGGATTATGTCCAGGAGATGGATCATGTTGCTGCAACGGCTTTAGAACCGAAGCAGATCATACCCTCCGAGGCTACAAAGTCCGCGGCGTTGGAGCAGCATACGGACTCGACATCCTACAATGTTTGTGTCAATGGAACTCCGGACTCGTCTCCGGCTATACGTTCCGGACCAGGTACGCCTGCGGACTCCGAGCTGGATCGGTTATCGATTTTCGAATTTAGCGCCCGCAGACATCTTCCAGCAGTCACCTTTGGGTGACGTGCTAAACTCTTTAAATAATTTGTCCTTGGAGGAGGACTCACAGCCGAACTATGTTTGGTTTGACCTAGAGGCTGATGACGAGGAATTTTGCTTCCCACCCGCCACCCACTTCATAGCCACCGTCGATGACTTAACCGACGTGCTTGACTATGGCTCCGAAGACATCGACGGTATGGACGACGACGCCGACATGGAGCAAGGCCAAGGCCCGCCATTTACTGGACATTGGACGGCCACCTCTTCGTACGACGTATACATGGTTGATACGCCTAAAGGATCTGGCGACGACAAAGAAGATCCAGACGCGAATAAACCCTCTGAGACGCAGTCCAAACGCCGACGCCCCAAACGCTGCTCTAAGCCTCGATGCTCAAAAGATGGCAACACTGGCACCGGAGAAAATAGTACTCCGGGATGCTGAAAACAACGAAAACCCTGTCGGAGCTGCATCCGAACAGGAGGAACATGACATCAGGCAAGACAACCCTGATGAACAGGCCATAGAAGATGACTCGGAGGACGATAGTTACCGTCGACCCTCCGAGGAGACAAGCCTCGCAACAAAGACTTCATCGTGCCTGAGGATCCTCTGGAGCAGGAGCGCTTGAAGCTTCAGCTCATCATCACTGCAAGGAGCCTGAAAAAGAAATAGCAGCATCTTCAAGCTGAACAAGACCTGCTCGTCGATAGATGGACTGATGTCCTGGCCGCCGAATAATACAGCCTCATGCGCCCAGCCAAGAGCTACCTGAAGCGCACACTGCTACCACAATTCGATGAGGAGGCACCGAAGCACATATCTCCCTCGCGTGACACGGAACGACCACCACGTGGTCGAGACAGGGCGGCCGACCGGCAACCCCACGGTCGGGATAAAGCGGCAACTCAGGCCGAACAAAAGCCTGCCCCACCGCCCCATAAAAATAGAGATGGAAGAGTTTGGGGTCACATGTACGACCTCCGGCAGACCCTGGGCAGTAGAGCAGGACACACAAGATCGATCTACGGATCATGAGGACGTGCCTCGAGGCACGACGATGGCTACCCATTCGGACGTGACAAACCTGACCACGCGCGGGCCGAATGCCGCAGACAGACTCCATCAGAGCTACGCCGCGATGTGGCCCGCTATAGTGGCGCCGCACAACCTCTCTGCTTCACAGACGAGGTGCTGGATCACTAATTCCCCGAGGGGTTCAAGCCTATCAACATTGAATCATATGACGGAACAACCGGTCCCGCAGTGCGGATCGAAGATTTTATCCTCCACATCCACATGGCCCGAGGAGACGACCTCCACGCTATCAAATACCTCCCATTAAAGCTCAAAGGACCAGCCCGACACTGGTTTAATAGCCTGCCTGAGAATTTCATCGGCAGCTGGGAGGACTTGGAAGAGGCTTTCCTTGATAACTTCCAAGGAACTTATGTCCGGCCACCAGATGCCGATGACCTAAGTAACATAGTTCAACAACCTGGAGAATCAGCCAGAAAATTCTGGACTAGGTTCCTAACCAAAAAGAACCAGATCGTTGACTGTCCAGATGCCGAAGCCCTAGCGGCCTTTAAGCATAGCATCCGAGACGAATGGCTCGCCCGCCACCTCGGCCAGGAAAAGCCGAGGTCCATGGCAGCCCTCACGGCACTTATGACCCGCTTCTGCGCGGGAGAGGATAGTTGGCTAGCTCGCAGTACAAACACACCAAACGACACAGGCCCCTCTGAGGCCAAAAACAGCACTGGCAAGCTCCACTGCAACAGACACAAACGCCGAAGCAATGGCGATAACACCAACGACACAACAGTTCACGCCGGATTCAGTGGCTCCAAGTCCGGCCAGCGAAAGAAGCCCTATAAAAGGAGCATCGAAAGACCATCCAGCTTGGACCGCATACTCGATCGTCCTTGCCAGATACATGGCACCCCAGACAAACCGGCAAACCATACTAACAGAGATTGCCGGCTCTTTAAACAAGCCATCAAGGTAAACAACAAAAACAAGGAAGGGGAATCACAGAGCGAGGACGATGACGAGTAGCCCCGGCAGCCGAGCACTGGGGGGCAAAAGAAATTTCCCCCTCAAGTCAAAACGGTGAACATGATACACGCTACACACATCCCCAAAAGGGAGCATAAGCGAGCACTTAGGGACGTCTACGCGGTAGAGCCAGTCGCCCCAAAATTCAATCCGTGGTCGTCGTTCCCGATCTCCTTCGATCGTCGAGATCATCCAACCAGCATCCGCCATGGCGGTTCAGACGCACTGGTCCTCGACCCAATCTTCAACGGATTTCACCTGACACGAGTCCTAATTGACGGTGGTAAGAGCCTCAACCTGCTCTATCAGGACACAGTGCGGAAGATGGGCATTAACCCCTCACGAATCAAACCAACAAAGACTACCTTTAAAGGAGTCATACTAGGCGTAGAGGCCCGTTCTACGGGCTCAATAACGCTGGAGGTAGTATTCGGTTCCCCGGATAACTTCCGAAGCGAAGAACTAATCTTCGATATTGTCCCATTTTGCAGCGGCTATCACGCCCTGCTCGGACGAACCGCATCGCTAGTTTCAATGCGGTACCACATTATGCTTATCTCAAGCTCAAGATGCCTGGTCCACGTGGCGTCATTACAGTAATGGAAACACGGGCGCTCCTCCGTGCAGAAGGAGCACACGCCGCGCCCTAGCAGCAGAAGTACAGAGCGGCATTCTCAAGCAGCATTATAATCTGGCTGCGAGCCCCTGGACATCATCAAGACGGTCCGGACAACACTGCAGCAGGACAGCTCGGCTCGTCACGAGCCGAATTAGCAATTCGGCCTCCGTCCCAACCCCGATGAGGCAATGGCATTACTACCGCGCGTACATAAACTACGCACTCAAAACACCATGGGTATCGACGGAGGCATAACTCGTTCGCGATCCACAGTACGGCTTGACCGACCCTGGGATTCACCCGCTTTTAATTTTTCTTTTTTATGGGTTTTCTTCTCATTTCGAGGTCTATACGGACAACCCGCTTGCAGAACACACCAAGGAGGCAAGGAGCTTTGGCGTACAAGGGAACCCCCAGGTGATCTCTAATAAACAATTACCATACTTTTTTTACATACCCACACGCAGCTCGCCCTTGGTTACGGCATGGTAAATAGCCTTACTCGCTTATCGCATTACTTGTACAAAGTACGCCTCGACGTACTAGTTACATCACAATGGTGAATAAATGGTGGTGTCAGCTCATTACTTCATTTTTCGGTTTCCTCACCTTAGTATCTATTAGTCATTGAACACGTACACCATTGTACGTACTGCTACGCCAGGGGCTTCATTACACCCCGCATCACGGCAATAAAAAGTCCGAACACTTTTACAGTATAGTTCGGCACCCCGAACTTATAACATTATATGCATTGGCTCCGAATCATGTCTTTGGTCAATAGTTGGGTTGCCCGGCTCCTGTGCTTGCTACCTTACGCTCCGCTCTATCAGCTAGGGTAGTAAAGGGAGAACTACTGTGATTGTGCCCTGGCCTTGACCGGATGAGCACCTCAGTAGAGAAAGCAGAAAACTGACTGTCATGATGCGGCGAGAGCCGGTCAGCAGTTCGAGAGGTTCCAAATCATTGGAGATTTTTTCCGCTACTTATGAAGAACGGTTCTACCGATTAGGCGTGTTTAACGCCCCTAATTCAGCCTTCTGAACACCAGGGGCTTCGCCAACTTTCTTAATTGTCAAACTCCTATGGCTAAGTGAGGGCGGTAAAGGCCGCATAGTCTGATTTCCTTGTTCGTTGCGCTAAACACCTCCTTTAAGGACCAGAATGTGGAGTAAAGAGTGTTTAGATTTATCCCGAACACCCCCGTACTATCTACGTGGGGGCAGAAGCCTACGAATGGTCAACCCTCAGATTTAATAAACGGCCGCACAGGAGGTAAAATTTAAATCATGTACTACATAACATCATTGTTCCATATTACACGACAAGGTAATATACATGTTCTCATGGGAATATAACATCGTTCGAACATTGCTCCGCCACAAGGCGGGGCCCCTCCAGAACACCATCAAAATAGTGCTCGGGTCGACGATGCTCCTTGCCCTCCGGCGGTCCCTCGGTCATCAGCTTCTTGGCATCCAGCTTACCTAATGCGTCTTGACGCGGGCAAAGGCCATACGCGCACCTTCAATACAGACAGACCGCTTCACGGCTTCGAGCCGCGGACAGGCACTCACAAGACGCTGCACAAGTCTGAAGTAGCTGCTAGGTATAGGATCGGCAGGCCACAACCGAACTATCAGGTCCTTCATGGCTAGCTCTGCCAACCTGTGCAGCTCGACCAACTGCTTTAGCTGGTCGCTGAAGGGCACCAGATGTTCGGATCCCAGATGTTTGGACCAGAATAGCTTCTCCGTAGACATCCCTTCTTCAGCTCTATAATGCTCGTGACATCGATACATACATCAGGCGGCAGATCCGTAAGCGCCCCTGGAAAATCCAAATTCAGGATAAGTACAAGGGACGTTTCCTCTACATACTTGCTATGCATGGTGAAAGACTTACTCGCTGTAATCTTCTTGGCCGCCTGAATTTCCTGGAGGGCGCTCTGGGCTTCGGCTCGTGCATCCTGCATGCTCTGGCGGGCCTTCGCCAATTCGGACTCTTGCGCCTTACAATCGCGCTCCAAGGACTCAAATCTCTCTATCGCGCCCTGGAGCTGTTGCTGCGCCTCGCCAACCCGGGCCTCATGCTTCTCGCGCGAGGCTCGTTCCTTGGCCGCTTTGTCCTCGGCCTCGGCTAGCGCCTCCTCGGTCGTGGCCCCTAATAAAGTTTATGACACTTTAGTCCGGTTGGACTATTCATTTTTTTCGAAATATACCCACAGGTTACTGCATACCTTGGCTATCCTCCAACTTCTTCTTCACGAGGCCGAGCTCCTCCTCGGCCCGCTCCAGTTTCTGCTTCAGTCCGGAGACCTCCGCAGCATGAGCAGTGGCAGCCTGCAGTGGTACCTGCTTATTCACATAGACAACTCATGTTAGACTCCGGCGATATTTATTCTTGATCCTCTGTTCGGCTTTTCTTCCCGAACACCAAACAGAGCATCAGGGGCTACTGTCTATACTGTCATATTTTTCCTACAATCACATAACTTACCTCAAAGCCTGTTAGAAGGCTAGTGCAGGCTTCGGTCAGTCCACTTTTTACGAACTGAACCTTCTCTATCACCGTGTCCATAAGGACACGATGTTCATCCACAATAGAGGCGCCTCGTAGCGGCTCCAGCAGATTATCCGGTGCCTCTGGTTGGATAGAGGTCACCGGTGGAACAGGCATATTCCCTCCTTGTGGGGAATGCCGTTCTCTGGAGCTTGGAGCCGTGTAGATCTCTGGAATGGTATCCGGCTGAGGTCCAAAGGGAACTCGGGCCCCGTCACCTAGGGCTGCAAAGAAAAGCTCGAGGTTCGTGAGCCGCTCGAGATTGGTTCGGTTTTTGGCTCGACTCGAGATCGACTCGGAAAGAAACAAGCTGAGTACGGACACTTTCTGTAGCTCGGTGGAGAAACGAGCTGATCTTGAGCCAATCCTGGCTCGCTCGATTTTAACTCGATGGCTCGGCATAATATCATTACGTTAAATGATCATGTCATATATTAAATAAAAATAGGATAATATATTACCATATAGGTCGTCTAGGATTTTCCTCCATTTTTTTCCAGCAAACATGGAAGCTTAATTAAGTGTAGAGAAAATTTAGGCCTTATTATGGGATGTGGTCCGCAGTGTGTTAAATATCCTGTCATTTCTGGCAAAAGTTCTCAAGCATATGCACCTTCATTTTTCTTTTCTTCCATCCACGAAGATGAGCTCTCCCGAGCATGATGAGATGGACGTACCTTGAGGTGGAGTTGGCCTTTTTTTCACCTTCATGTCATCTAGTTGGTACTATAGTTTATAAATAAATGAACATCTATGAATAATGTTTTGAGTGGAATAATATTTTCTAGTGTTTTTTATGTCGTGCTGTGCCTTATCTAGTTGAAATAATAGTTGTAGATTATATATTTTTTATCGTTTCATTTAGCTCGAAACTAGTTCGAGATTGACTCGATATCGTTACTAGCTGAGCACGAGTCATGTTCTACAGCTCGACCTTGAACTTCACTCAGTATGACCTCGCTCAAATTTTAATATAAGTTGAGCTGAGCCAAGTCCAACTCGCTCGAACTCGACTAGTTTGCAGCCCAAGTCGCCAGTCCACATGGCGACTTTTTCCCCCGTATGTCCGACGGCCGAATAGTCATCCTGGGGTGTCACCCTGATGATCTCCGGAATCTCCCCCTGGCCTGGGAAAATCTTTTTGGACACCACCTCGTCATCACCCTTGGGTGAGACAGAATGAGCAGGTGGCGGAGACATGCTAGCCATCTCCTTCGAGTCCAGCGAATCCTCTGTCGAGGATCGCGGGGAGCCATCGTGTGCCGGACTGCAGTGACAAAGCTTACAATATGTCAATATTACAAACCAGGAAGGCCATACGTTTGCGGATTCTGGTACTTACGAAGCGGCCCGAGGCTTGGTCCGGCGAGGTCGCTCCGGACTACTGTCAACATCCCACGCGGAGTTATCCGCAAGGGAGCCTTTAACCCTCTTAGGCGCTTTCGCCTCCGGACTTGTGGGGGCCACTCTCTTCTTCCTCCCCACTTCAGGTGGGGAGTCGTTTTCTTCTTCCTCTTCATCGTCTTCATCAGCGGACGAAGAGGAACTCTCACTTTCGGACGTCACGTCCGGAGTGCCCCTACGGCGAAGGCCCCTTTTGGCCCCTTGGGCTGCCTTCTTAGACGTCTTCTCCGGCACCTCATAAGGTGCAGGGAACAACATCTTCTCCAGTAAAGGAAATCCTTGGTCTTCGGGCAGCGGATCCGGACAGTTAATCTCCTCAGCCACCTTGATCCAGGCCTGAAAACATGGATGTGAAAGCTTAGGCTTTACCTCAAAATATGCCAGTAAAAGGTATGCTTTGAAAACAAGGAATAACTTACCGAATTAGCTTGGCGCTTTAAGCTAAGCCCGCGATCCTCGATCACAGGCGGCAGCGTCTCGCCGGCCTTAAAAATCACTCTCCATATGTCTTCGTGCGTCGTGCCGAAGAGCTCTTGCAGCGTCTGGTGCTTGGCCAGATCATACTCCCATAGATAGCAAGTCCGGCGTTGGCACAGAAGGACCCGATGAATGAGCATGACCTGGACCACGTTGACAAGCTTGATTTTCTTATCTATCATGCTCTGGACGCACGTCTGGAGCCCAGACAGATCGTCCGAAGGACCCCAGGTTAGGCCCCTCTCTTTCCAGGAGGTGAGCCGCATCGGGATTCCGGGTCGGAATTCGGGGGCCGCCGCCCAGTTGGCGTCGCGCGGCTCGGTGATGTAGAACCACCCCGATTGCCACCCCTTCACCGTCTCCACAAATGAGCCTTTGGGCCAGGTGACGTTGGGCATCTTGCCCACCATTGCGCCTCTGCACTCTGCTTGTTGACCGCTCACTACTTTCAGCCTCACATTGAACGTCTTCAGCCACAGGCCGAAGTGAGGTGGGATGCAGAGAAAAGCCTCACAAACGCATTTATAAATGCCGAAATGTTGAGGATAAAGTTGGGGGCTAGGTCATGAAAATCCAGCCCGTAGTAAAACATCAACTCACGGACGAATGGGTGAAGAGGGAACCCTAGCCCGCGGGCGAAATGTGTAAGAAACACAACCCTCTCATGGGGCTCGGGAGTAGGGACAATTTGTCCCTTGGCCGGGAGTCGATGAGTGATCTCCTTGGCCAAATATCCGGCCTCCCGGAGCTCCTTGATATCCTTCTGCTTGACGGAAGAGGCCATCCACTTACCTCCAGCTCCGGATCCGGACATCTTTGGAGTGCTTTCTCGAACAAGGGAAAAGCTAAAGCTTGGGCGCAGGAGCTCAGGGACGGAGGGCTAAGGAGGAACCGAGGTGTGGGTAAAGAAAGGGAATCCTTACCCCCTTATAAAGGCCATGAATGTCAAACGCCTCCCCACTCGCCTTAAACTCGCCTATTCCCAAGGGCTGTGCAAACGGCACGGTTGGGTCTCCCACGCCCGCATTGATGAGAATCCCGCAATAAGGGGACATGATCTCTGCTTCGACAAGACGTGCCAATAGCAACCGCGTCTCGAAATGTGGGATGGCAGATGAAAAACGGTTCGAAATTATGACCGGACACAGGTGATGTCGTGTTGTAAAAAAGCTGTCAACAGATTAGATTCGTGCAAATATTATATTCTCTCTGCGGTTGTGTATGGTGTGTGTAACCGGTCTGGATACAATCATCGCATCTGAAGAGTATCTTGGAGTTCGGAAAACGGGGAACCCGCCTTGCAATGCCGAAGACAATCTGCGCACCGGACTCCTCGTCATTGAAGCCGAGTTCAGGGCTCTTGAGGGAGTCCTGGACTAAGGGGTCCTCGGGCGTCCGGCCTGTTATTCATTGGGCCGGACTGATGGGTTGTGAAGACATGAAGACCGAAGACTGGATCCGTGTCCGGATTGGACTCTCCTTGGCGTGGAAGGCAAGCTAGGCGACCAACTATGAAGATTCCTTCTTGTGTAACCGACCCCATGGAACCCTAGATCTCTCTGGTGTCTATATAAACCGGAGAGCGTAGTCCGGATAGAGAGATACTCATTACCATATTCACATAGGCTAGACTTCTAGGGTTTAGCCATTACGATCTCGTGGTAGATCAACTCTTGTAACACTCATATTCATCAAGATCAATCAAGCAGGAAGTAGGGTATTACCTCCATAGAGAGGGCTCGAACCTGGGTAAACATCGTGTCTCCCGTCTCCTGTTACCATCGATCCTAGACGCACAGTTCGGGATCCCCTACCCGAGATCTGCCGGTTTTGACACCGACAGGGTGCCATGGCCAAGATCCTCACCAAGGTGGCGCACTGAATCCCAACCTCGACTTCGTCGCTGCGCTGGAGAGCTTGCCGAAGGATGCGGACCTTGTGGTGCTCAAGGAGTGTATTGAGCCCATCATTAGCCATATCGACGTAATCCAGAGGATAGAGGGCCAGCGCCGGGACTAGGCACCCTGTTTCTCACAGCTGCTGTAGGTTCATGACCAAGACAATTTTTATATTTAGTTAGAACCGCAGCGACAACTGATGTAATATAACTCTGCAATACTTTTGGAAACGATGCATGTTATTTCCCTATTTGATCCCCCTTTGTATGTCCACCCTACGTCTTTAGAAGCCATGGCCACGAGGAACTTCTAGGCTGGCTACTAAACCAGATTATCACAACTGCGCCCCCTACCTGGCGCGCCAAAGATGTCGGGGAAACGAAACCTATGGGATCACTGGAATCCCTGCTACGGTCGGCGGACGCGGGGTTGTGAGAAGAGTAGGTTTAGGAGCTAGCACAAAGATCGTTTACCCAGGTTTGGGGCGCGAGGATGCGTAATACCCTAGTCCTGCTTTGGTGTGTATTTCAGAGTGTTCTTGAGCTCTCGAACTAGCTACAGTGGCTGCATAGTTCCAAAGAGCCGAATCCCCCTCCTGGACGCCTTAGGCCTCCTTTTATAGGCAAACTAGAAGAGAAGGATCTCGGAGAAGAAGGAGAGGTGTGTGCGGAGAAGCACTGCCCCGACTCCTTTTTATAGGGAAATGGGGCAGAGGGCTGGCTCCTCATACGGGAAATGGCCACCCCTCTCCTTCAATGCGGCCTCTCTGCACCCACCACGACCCTGAGGGTTGAGGCCGGCCCTCTGCTCCAACCATTGGCACTCAGTTTTCAGCCATGGCACTCCTCCCCGTTTCCACCGCATACACCACCTACCACGCCCAATGCATGTGTAACACGTGGCAGGTGCATGCGGAACGAGGGGCAAGTGGGATGGCAGTTTCCGCCCCGTGATCATGGGGCAAGAAGAATCCGCGGGCCACGATCCAAGTTTGTCCACGATGTCGCGCACAACGCGCAGAAAAACCGGAAAACGGCCCGGGACCAAGGCTAATGAAGAAGCAAAAGAGACCTCAAGAGACCAGCCTCTTCGGAATCTTGCATGTGCACTTATTAGGCCCTACCCCAACGATGCTCGGCAGCACGTTCAGAGCAGGCCCGGGGGCTTCTGTCGGTGCAGCAAACCCTGGGTCTATTGCCCAGACGGTGCACATGCATGGGAACAAGATTGAAGCACCAGCCCAAGTCAGAGTGTAAGAAATCAAGAGATTAAAAGGACCAGCACCCAGATCAGAGAGACCAAGATCGAGCCAGAGAAGCAGGATATCGCCAAGAAAAAGGCCTCCCTTGCCTGGCAGGCGAGCCCGGCAAGGGGCGAGGCCGCCCCCAGAAGCAGATAACCGAGGCACCCCGGCAGGGCCTACCGGGCTCGCGGAGGCAAAAATACCTCACCACCCACTCAGCCATGACCCACGTTGTCGATGAGTGTGGTGTCAAGCCGCAAAGTTACTGAGTGGCACTCATTCGCCACATGGCTGCCTCTTCTTACAGAAGAAACCCACAGATGACACACGTCCTGCGACGTGTCAAGAGAACAGGTGCAGAGCTGGCAAGATAGCCCGGCAAGCCTTGCTGGGCAACCAATGATGTGACACTAAGCGGTGCATTTAATGCGCCCTGTCAGCCCGCAGAGTTAGGTATGATAGCACTGTTTGCTATCATATCAATGCATAATGACTACTTTGCCATTGTGGTGACCCCTTGATCTATAAATGGAGGCCCATGGCAACCGTAGAAAGGGTTAGAAGGTTGGATAACTCACACCCCCATACGCGTGTAGTCGCTGCTGCCAAGGCAACCCCTATCGGGAAAGTGTACTGCACTCGCCACCATCTTTTCCAGCATCAGTCCACCAAAGCAGGAGTAGGGTTTTACGCCTCACGGCAGCCAGAACCTGGGTAAATTGCATGTGTGATCTCTGTCGTGCTGCCCCACGCCCCTGCGCTCTTTGTGCAACGCGTCACCCCCCTGCCGAACCAGCAAGGGACCGCCCAGTCCCATAGGTGGTCGTGGTTTTACCTCGACATTATTCAATTCAAGTCTACTGTATAAAGAGAAAGGCATAACACTAACACCGGCTCCAAGATCACATAAAGCAGTTTTAACATAGTTTATTTTAATGGAGCATGGTATAGTTGGTACTCCTGGATCTCCAAGTTTCTTTGGTATTCCACCCTTAAAAGTATAATTAGCAAGCATGGTGGAAATCTCAGCTTCCGGTATCTTTCTTTTATTAGTAACAATATCTTTCATATACTTAGCATAAGGAGGCATTTTCAGCATATCAGTCAAACGCATACGCAAAAAGATAGGTCTAATCATTTGAGCAAAGCGCTCAAAATCCTCATCATCCTTTTTCTTGGATGGTTTAGGAGGAAAGGGCATGCGTTTCTGAACCCATGGTTCTCTTTCTTTACCATGCTTCCTAGCAAGAAAGTCTCTCTTATCATAACGTTGATTCTTTGATTGTGGGTTATCAAGATCAACAACAGGTTCTATCACCACATCATTATCATTACTTGGTCGAGCATCAACATGAACATCATTATTAAGATTATCACTAGGTTCACGTTCATCACCATATTGTGTCTCAGCATCAGAAATAGAAGTATCATTGGGATTCTCAGGTGTGTATAATAGGTTCACTAGAAGCATGCAAAGTCCTATCAGTTTTCTTTTTCTTTTTATTACTAGGAATAGGTGCATCAGTATTAGTTCTTTGAGAATATTGTTCTACTTGAGTTGTAACCATGGAAGCATGCTTACTAATAAGCTTAAGATCATTAACAGTTCTACTCATATAATCACCCAAGTAGTAAAGTGATATGTCTCCAACGTATATATAATTTTTTATTGTTCCATGCTATTATATTATCTGTTATGGATGTTTAATGGGCTTTATTTATGCACTTTTATATTATTTTTGGGACTAACCTATTAACCGAAGGCCCAGTGCAAATTTCTGTTTTTTGCCTATTTCTGTGTTCCGCAGAAAAGGAATATCAAACGGAATGAAACCTTCGCGAGGATCATTTTTGGAACAAACGCAATCCAGGAGACTTGGAGTGGACATCAAGGAAGCAACGAGGCGACCACGAGGTAGGAGGGCACGCCTAGGGGGGTAGGCGCGCCCCCACCCTCGTGGGCCCCTCGTGGCTCCACCGACCTACTTTTCCCTATATATACTCATATACCTTGAAAACATCGAGGAGCACCACAAAACCCTATTTCCACCGCCGCAACCTTCTGTACCCATGAGATCCCATCTTGGGGCCTTTTTCGGCGCTTCACCGGAGGGTGCTCTGTCTTGAGCTTGCGTTGGTTTTCCTAGAAGAGGAGAGGATGATGCAGCATAGTAGCGTAAGTATTTCCCTCAGTTTTTGAGAACCAAGGTATCAATCCAAGAGGAGGCCACGACAAGTCCCTCAGACTGCACAAAACGATAGCTACTCGCAACCAACGCGATTAGGGGTTGTCAATCCCTTCACAGTCACTTACGAGAGTGAGATTTGATAGAGATAATATTTTGGTATTTTTGGTAGATGCAAAGTAAAAAGTAAAAGCAAAGTAAAAACAACGCAAGTATAAAAGTGATGGAGATTGATATGATGAGAATAGACCCGGGGGCCATAGGTTTCACTAGTGGCTTCTCTCAAGAGCATAAGTATTCTACAGTGGGTGAACAAATTACTATTGAGCAATTGAGAATTGAGCATAGTTATGAGTATATCTAGGTATGATCATGTATATAGGCATCACGTCCAAGACAAGTAGACAAACGATTCTGCATCTACTACTATTACTCCACTCATCGACCGCTATCCAAAGATGCATCTAGAGTATTAAGTTAAAACAGAGAAACGCCTTAAGCAAGATGACATGATGTAGAGGAATAAATTCATGCAATATGATAAATACCCCATCCTGTTATCCTCGATGGCAACAATACAATACGTGCCTTGCTGCCCCTTTTGTCACTGGGTAAGGACACCGCAAGATTGAACCCAAAGCCATGTACTTCTCCCATTGCAAGAACTACCAATCTAGTTGGCCAAACCAAACGGATAATTCGAAGAGACTTGCAAAGATAACTCAATCATACATAAAAGAATTCAGAGAAGATTCAAATATTATTCATAGATAAGCTGGATCATAAACCCACAATTCATCGATCTCAACAAACACACCGCAAAAAAGAAGATTACATCGAATAGATCTCCACGAGAGGGGGAGAACATTGTATTGAGATCCAAAAGAGAGAAGAAGCCATCTAGCTACTAGCTATGGACCCGAAGGTCTCAAGTAAACTACTCACACTTCATCGGAGAGGCTATGGTGTTGATGTAGAAGCCCTCCGTGGTGGATGCCTTCCCATGAGCTCCTAACAGGCCCCAAGATGGGATCTCGTGGATACAGGAAGTTGCGGCGGTGGAATTAGGTTTTTGGCTCCTGTTCTGATCGTTTTTGGGTACGTAGGTATATATAGGAGGAATGAGTACGTCGGTGGAGCAACAGGGGGCCCATGAGGCAGGGGGTGCGCCCTGGGGGGGCACCCCTCACCCTCGTGACCGCCTCTCTTGTGCCTTGGCATAGGGTCCAAGTCTCCTGGATCACGTTCGGTGAGAAAATCACGTTTCCGAAGGTTTCATTCCGTTTGGACTCCGTTTGATATCTTGCTTTCTTGAAACACTGAAAAGGAAAAACAACAATTAAAATTTGGGCCTCCGGTTAATAGGTTATTCCCAAAAGTAATATAAAAGTGGAAAAAAGCCTATTATAGTCCAAAACAATAGATAAAGTAGCATGAAGCAATCAAAAATTATAGATACGTTGGAGACGTATCAGGCATCCCCAAGCTTAATTCCTGCTCGTCCTCGAGTAGGTTAATGATAAAAAGAGAATTTTTGATGCGGAGTGATACTTTGGCATAATTTGAATGTAAATCTCCTTAATCATGGTATGAATATTCAGATCCGAAAGATTCAAGACAAAAGTTCATATTGACATAAAAATAAGAATACTTCAAGCATACTAACTAAGCAATTATGTCTTCTCAAAATAACATGGCCAAAGAAAGTTATCCCTACAAAATCATATAGTCTGGCTATGCTCCATCTTCCCCACACAATGTATTTAAATCATGCACAACCCCGATGACAAGCCAAGCAATTGTTTCATACCTTAACAATTTCAAAACTTTTTCAATCTTCACGCAATACATGAGCGTGAGTCATGGATATAGCACTATATGTGGAATAGAATGGTGGTTGTGGAGAAGACAAAAAGAGGGAAGATAGTCTCACATCAACTAGGCTTATCAACGGGCTATGGAGATGCCCATCAATAGATATCAATGTGAGTGAGTAGGGATTGCCATGCAACGGATGCACTAGAGCTATAAGTATATGAAAGCTCAACAAAAGAAACTAAGTGGGTGTGCATCCAACTCGCTTGCTCACGAAGACCTTGGGCATTTGAGGAAGCCCATCATTGGAATATACAAGCCAAGTTCTATAATGAAAAATTCCCACTAGTATATGAAAGTGACAACAATGAGAGACTCTCTATCTTGAAGATCATTGTGCTACTTTGAAGCACAAGTGTGGTAAAAGTATAGTAACATTGTCCCTTCTCTCTTTTTCTCTCATTTTTTTATTTGGGCCTTTTCTCTTTTTTTATGGCCTCTTTTTATTTTATTTTTATTTTTCGTCCGGAGTCTCATCCCGACTTGTGGGGGAATCATACTCTCCATCATCCTTTCCTCACTTGGGAAAATGCTCTAATAATGATGATCATCACACTTTTATTTTTTCTTACAACTCAACAATTACAACTCGATACTTAGAACAAAATATGACTCTATATGAATGCCTCCGGCGATGTACCGGGATATGCAATGAAACATGAGTGACATGTATGAAAGAATTATGAACGGTGGCTTTGCCACAAATACGATGTCAACTACATGATCATGCTAGCAATATGACAATGATGGAGCGTGTCATAATAAACGGAACGGTGGAAATTTGCATGGCAATATATCTCGGAATGTCTATGTAAATGCCATAATAGGTAGGTACAGTGGCTGTTTTGAGGAAGGTATATGGTGGGTGCATGATACCGGCAAAAGGTGCGCGGTTTTAGAGACGCTAGCAACGGTGGAAGGATGGGAAAAAGTGCGTATAATCCATGGACTCAACATTAGTCATAAAGAACTCATATACTTATTGCAAAAATCTAGAAGTTATCAAAGCAAAGTATTACGCAGATGCTCCTGTGGGGATAGATTGGTAGGAAAAGACCATCGCCGTCCCCGATCGCCACTCATAAGGAAGACAATCAATAAATAAATCATGCTCCGAAGTTCATCACATAACGGTTCACCATACGTGCATGCTACGGGAATCACAAACTTCAACACAAGTATTCTTTAAATTCACAACTACTCAACTAGCATGACTCTAATATCACCATCTTCATATCTCAAAACAATTATCAAGCATCAAACTTATCTTAGTATTCAACGCACTCAAAAGAAAGTTTCACATATCTTAAATACCAAGTACATTAACATTAAGCAAATTACCATGCTATTAATGACTCTCAAAATAATCTAAGTGAAGCATGAGAGATCAAGTTTATTTAAAACAAATCCACCACCGTGCTCTAAAAGATCTAAGTGAAGCACTAGAGCAAAAATTATCACGCTCAAAAGATATAAGTGAAGCACTATGAGTAAAACTATCAAGCTCAAAAGATATAAGTGAAGCACATAGAGTATTCTATCAAATTCCAATTCATTTATGGCTCTCTCAAAAGGTGTGTACAGCGAGGATGATTGTGGTAAACTAACAAGCAAAGACGCAAATAATACAAGACGCTCCAAGCAAAACACTTATCATGTGGTGAATAAAAATATAGCTCCAAGTATATTACCGATGGAAGTGGACGAAAGAGGGGATGCCTTCCGGGGAATCCCCAAGCTTTGACTTTTTGGTGTCCTTGGATTATCTTGGGGTGCCATGGGAATCCCCAAGCTTAGGCTCTTTCCACTCCTTGTTCCATAATCCATCAAATATTTCACCAAAACACCACTTCAAGGTACTGTAATGAACTCATTCTTTATTTATATTGGTGTTAAACCTACTGTATTCCAACTTCTCTATGGATCATAAACTATTTTACTAGCCATAGGTTCATCAAAATAAGCAAACAACACACGCAAAATAGAATCTGTCAAAAACAGAACAGTCTGTAGTAATCTGTAACTAACGCAAACTTCTGGAACTCAAACAATTCTACCAAAATTAGACTGCCTAGAAAAAAATTATTGATCATCAGCAACTGGAATCAGTATTTTATCACGTTCTGGTGATTTTTAACAATTCGGGCACTGAGCGCAAAGTTTCTGGAAATTACAGCAAGATCAAATAACTATTATCCAAGAAGATCCAATAGGTTTAACTTGGCACAAACACTAATTAAAATATAAAACCACATTTAAACAGAGGCTAGATGGATTATTTATTACTAAGCAGCAAGGAAAAATATTGGGTTGTCTCCCAACAAGCGCTTTTCTTTAAGCCTTTTTAGCTAGGCATTGAGATTCAATGATGCTCACAAGAAAGACAATAATTGAGGCACAAAGAGAGCATCATAAAACATGTGACAAACACACTTAAGTCTAACATACTTCCTATGCATAGGCATATTATAGGCAAACAAATTATCGTAGCAAGCAAAAACTAGCATATGCAAGGAAGCGCAAAGGAACAATAGCAATCTCAACATAACGAGAGATAATTTAGTAACATGAAAATTTCTATAACCATATTTTCCTCTCTCATAATAATTACATGTAGGATCATAGGCAAATTCAACAAAATAGCTATCACAAAGTATATTCTCAACACGATCCACATGCATGCAAAGTTGATACTCTTCCAAAATAGTGGGATTATCATTAACTAAAGTCATGACCTTTCCAAACCCACTTTTATCAAAAACTTCATAAGATTGAACATTCTCCAAATATGTGGGATCTAAAGTTGACACTCTTCCGAACCCACTTTCAATATTATTGCAAACAATATTATCAATCTCATACTCATCATGGGGCTTAAATAAATTTTCAAGATCATAAGAAGAATCACCCCAATCATGATCATTGCAACAAGTAGTAGACATAGAAAAACTAGCATCCCCAAGCTTAGGTGTTTGCATCTTATTAGCACAATTGACGTCAAAAGAATTTATAATAAAATCATTGCAATCATGCTTTTTATTCAAAGATCTATCGTGAGTCTCTTCATGGATTTCAGGCAAAACCTTATAAAGATAATCTAGCGCATCCAAATCACTAGGAATTGGTTCATCATAATTGGATCTCTTAAAAAGATTGGCAAGCGGATGAGGTTCCATAGATATTGGCTTCTTTGTTTAGGAATAAATACTCAACTATTTCAACCAAACGAGCAAACGAGCCAAGTAAGACATCAAGGCAAACGAAAAGAGAGGGCGAATAAAACGGCAAGGGTGAAGGGGGGAGAGGAAAACGAGAGGCAAATGGCAAATAATGTAATGAGAGAGATAGGGATTGTGATGGGTACATGGTATGTTGACTTTTGCGTAGACTCCTCAAGAACGGGCGCCTGTAAATCCTTCTTGCTACGTCTTGAGCTTGCGTTGGTTTTCCCGAAGAGGAGAGGATGATGCACAAGATGGCGTAAGTATTTCCCTCGGTTTTTGAGAACCAAGGTATCAATCCAAGAGGAGGCCACACAAGTCCCTCGTACCTGCACAAAACAATAGCTACTCGCAACCAACGCGATTACGGGTTGTCAATCCCTTCACAAATACTTACGAGAGTGAGATCTGATAGAGATAATATTTTGGTATTTTTGGTATATAGATGCAAAGTAAAAAGTAAAAGCAAAGTAAAAACAAAGCAAGTATAAAAGTGATGGAGATTGATATGATGAGAATAGACCCGGGGGCCATAGGTTTCACTAGTGGCTTCTCTCAAGAGCATAAGTATTCTACGGTGGGTGAACAAATTACTGTTGAGCAATTGATGAAATGAGCATAGTTATGAGTATATCTAGGTATGATCATGTATATAGGCATCACGTCCAAGACAAGTAGACCGAAACGATTCTGCATCTACTACTATTACTCCACTCATCGACCGCTATCCAAAGCATGCATCTAGAGTATTAAGTTAAAAACAGAGTAACGCCTTTAATCAAGATGACATGATGTAGAGGAATAAATTCATGCAATATGATAAATACCCCATCTTGTTATCCTCGATGGCAACAATACAAGATGCGTGCCTTGCTGCCCCTTCACATCGGGTAAGGACACCGCAAGATTGAACCCAAAGCCATGCACTTCTCCCATTGCAAGAACTACCAATCTAGTTGGCCAAACCAAACGGATAATTCGAAGAGACTTGCAAAGATAACTCAATCACACATAAAAGAATTCAGAGAAGATTCTAATATTATTCATAGATAAGCTGGATCATAAACCCACAATTCATCGGTCTCAACAAACAAACCGCAAAAAGAAGATTACATCGAATAGATCTCCACGAGAGAGGGGAAGAACATTGTATTGAGATCCAAAAGAGAGAAGAAGCCATCGGCTACTAGCTATGGACCTGAAGGTCTGAAGTAAACTACTCACACTTCATCGGAGAGGCTATGGTGTTGATGTAGAAGCCCTCCGTGGTGGATGCCCCCTCCGGCGGAGCTCCGGAACAGGCCCCAAGATGGGATCTCGTGGATACAGGAAGTTGCGGCGGTGGAATTAGGTTTTTGGCTCCTGTTCTGATCGTTTGGGGGTACATAGGTATATATAGGAGGAAGGAGTACGTCGTTGGAGCAACAGGGGGCCCACGAGGCTGGGCGCCACAGGGGGCGCCTCACCCTCGTGACCGCCTCTCTTGTGCCTTGGCGAGGGTCCAAGTCTCTGGATCACGCTCGGTGAGAAAATCACGTTTCCAAAGGTTTCATTCCGTTTGGACTCCGTTTGATATTATGTTTCTTCGAAACACTGAAAAAGGCAAAAAAAAAGCAATTCTGGGTTGGGCGTCCGGTTAATAGGTTAGTCCCAAAAGTAATATAAAAGTGGAAAATAAAGCCCATTATGGTCCAAATCAATAGATAAAGTAGCATGAAGCAATAAAAAATTATAGATACGTTGGAGACGTATCAGAGGGGGAATCGATCACAGAGGGCTTCTACATCAACACCATAGCCTCTTCGATGATGTGTGAGTAGTTTACCACAGACCTTCGGGTCCATAGTTATTAGCTAGATGGCTTCTTCTCTTTCTTTGGATCTCGATACAAAGTTCTCCTTGATCTTCTTGGAGATCTATTCGATGTAATTCTTTTTGCGGTGTGTTTTTCGAGATCCGATGAATTGTGGGTTTATCATCAAGATTACCTATGAAGAATATGTGATTCTTCTCTGAATTCTTATAAGCATGATTTAATATCTTTGCAAGTCTCTTCGAATTGTCAGTTTGGTTTGGCCTACTAGATTGATCTTTCTTGCAACGGGAGAAGTGCTTAGCTTTGGGTTCAATCTTGTGGTGTCCTTTCCCAAAGGATGTTAGGGCAGCAAGGCACGTATTGTATTGTTGCCATCGAGGATAAAAGATGGGGTTTATATCATATTGCTTGAGTTTATCCTCTACATGTCATCTTGCCTAATGCGTTACTGTTCTTATGAACTTAATACTCTAGATGCATGCTGGATAGCGGTCGATGTGTGGAGTAATAGTAGTAGATGCAGAATCGTTTCGGTCTACTTGTCACGGACGTGATGCCTATTTTCATGATCATGCCTAGATATTCTCATAACTATGCGCTTTTCTATCAATTGCTCGACAGTAATTTGTTCGCCCACCATAATATATGCTATCTTGAGAGAAGCCACTAGTGAAACCTATGGCCCCCGGGTCTATTTTCCGTCATTTTATTTTCCTATCAATTAGCTATTTCTATCATTGTTTATTTTGCAATCTTTACTTTCCAATCTATACAACAAAAATTCCTATAAATACCGAAACCTCCAGAACATAACCTAGATCGTGAGTTTCACCGTCGCAAGCCTCTGTAGCCACCATAAACCTATCGAGACCCTGTTCCAGCACCCTGCCGGAGGGGGGATCCCTCACCGGTGGCCATCTTCATCATCCCGGCGCTCTCCATGACGAGGAGCGAGTAGTTCACCCTCGGGGCTGAGGGTATATACCAGTAGTTATGTGTTTGATCTCTCTCTCTCTCTCTCGTGTTCTTGAGGTGGTACAATCTTGATGTATCGCGAGCTTTGCTTTTATAGTTGGATCTTATGATGTTTCTCCCTCTCTACTCTCTTGTAATGAATTGAGTTTTCCCTTTGAAGTTATCTTATCGGATTGAGTCTTTAAGGATTTGAGAACACTTGATGTATGTCTTGCATGTGCTTATCCGTGGTGACAATGGGATATTCACGTGATCTACTTGATGTATGTTTTGGTGATCAACTTGCGGGTTCCGTAACATTGTGAACTTATGCATAGGGGTTGGCACACGTTTTCATTTTGACTCTCCGATAGAAACTTTGGGGCACTCTTTGAAGTACTTTGTGTTGGTTGAATAGATGAATCTGAGATTGCGTGATGCATATCGTATAATCATACCCACAGATACTTGAGGTGACATTGGAATATCTAGGTGACATTAGGGTTTTGGTTGATTTGTGTCTTAAGATGTTATTCTAGTACGAACTCTATGATAGATCAAACGGAAAGAATAGCTTCACGTTATTTTACTACGGACTCTTGAATAGATCGATCAGAAAGGATAACTTTGAGGTGGTTTCGTACCCTACAATAATCTCTTTGTTTGTTCTCCGCTATTAGTGACTGTGGAGTGACTCTTTGTTGCATGTTGAGGGATAGTTATATGATCCAATTATGTTATTATTGTTGAGAGAACTTGCACTAGTGAAAGTATGAACCCTAGGCCTTGTTTCCTAGCATTGCAATACCATTTTCGCCACTTTTATCATTAGTTACCTTGCTGTTTTTATATTTTCAGATTACAAAAACCTTTATCTACCATCCATATTGCACTTGTATCACCATCTCTTCGCCGAACTAGTGCACCTATACAATTTACCATTGTGTTGGGTGTGTTGGGGACACAAAGAGACTCTTTGTTGTTTGGTTGTAGGGTTGCTTGAGAGAGACTATCTTCATCCTACGCCTCCTATGGATTGCTAAACCATAGTTCATCCACTTGAGGGAAATTTGCTACTGTCCTACAAACCTCTGTACTTGGAGGCCCAACAACGTCTACAAGAAGAAGGTTGTGTAGTAGACATCAAGCTCTTTTCTCGGCGCCTGCTGTCGGGAGGTGAGTGCTTGAAGGTATATCTTTAGATCTTGCAATCGAATCTTTTAGTTTCTTGTTTTATCACTAGTTTATCCTATAAAAGAAAACTACAAAAAATGGAATAAAGGGTGCCTCATATGCTTCATCTTTTTAATGTCTTTCGTGAAAATGATGGTGTCGGTGTACAAAAGTAGGGGTTCTCCTTTTGACCCCTTTACTTGTGCACGGGCAGTCAGAGCCATGCGCGCCGCGGCCACACCTAGCAAGGCAAGGGAGGGAAACCAGAGAGAAGCCAAAGCTCCAAACAAACAAGGCAACGCCAAGACCAGAAACCCTAAAGAGCAAGAGGGCGAGGTGGACCTCCCCCGGCAGGACCCTTGCCGGGGCGGCCTCCGCAGCCCCAGTAAGAGCCTTGCCGGGGCAACTTGCCCAAACACCAACAGAGCTAGCCACCCTTGAGCCCACGGGTTCCGACCCAACCAACTACGTTGGGACCAGGGCTCGGGAGGCGCCTCTGTAGTGGCATGCAGATCTTCGTCGAGATCATAAACATGTGAGATCAGATGAGGACAAGAAGACGGCGACCCTCGGCGGGATCCCAGCCGAGCGAATCCACAAGACCCCCGGCAAGCGCCTTGCCCGGGACGACTACAACGCCATGGCAAGACCCTTGCCGAGCCCCCAGTAAGGCCCTTGCCAAGGGCGTCAGCGGGGCCACAGCCAGCCCCGCGTCGACCAAGACTCCACCGCTGTCCCCAAGCAGCTGCTAGCTCAACCAGCCGGGCAGGCACCTGCATGGCCATGGGCGGCCTCTACGTCAATTCGCCAAGAACCTGTGTGGTGGCATGCAGATCTTCATGAAGACCCTGCCACCGCGCCACCTCAGTTGCCTGCGTGCCTACATGGCGCCGCATACATTGCTGGCCTGGGCGCATGTCGAAGCAAGGCGAGGCGGCGACGGACGGGACGTGCCCCGTTCCCGACCCCGATAAAGCTAAGGGACACCTAAGCGACACATTAAATGTGTCTTGCCCTATAATACGGGTGATAATCTCGCATCACTGTAGACCTTTCCACCTCCTGTGTGCCACTGTGGCAGCCCCTTTCGCTATAAAAGGAGGCCCATGGCATACTGGAGAGGGGTTCGGCTCTTTTGGGAAAGTTGCACCCCATAGCTAGCTCAAGAACACAAGAACACTCAATACATCCACCAAAGCAGGACTAGGGTATTACTCACCTTTGCAGCCCGAACTGGGTAAACGATCCGTGTGCTTCCTGTTAGACCTGCTCTTTGATACGTCTCCAACGTATATATAATTTTTGATTATTCCATGCTATATTATATTCTGTTTTGGATGTTTAATGGGCTTTATTATACACTTTATATCATTTTTGGGACTAACCTATTAACCGGAGGCCCAACCCAAATTGTTGTTTTTTGCCTATTTCAGTGATTTGCAGAAAAAGAATATCAAACGGAGTCCAAACGGAATGAAACCTTCGGGAACGTGATTTTCGGAACGAACGTGATCCAGAGGACTTGGACCCTACGTCAAGAAAGCAACCAGGAGAGCACGAGGCAGGGGGGCGTGCCTACCCCTTCCCCCCAGGGCGCGCCCTCAATCCTCGTGGGGCCCACGTTGCTCCACCGACGTACTTCTTCCTCCTATATATACCTATGTACCCCTAAACCAACAGAAGCATCCATGAAAACCTAATTCCACCGCCACAACCTTCTGTACCCGTGAGATCCCATCTTGGGGCCTTTTTCCTGCCGTCTCACGGAGGGGGCATTGATCACGGAGGGCTTCTACATCAACACCATAGCCTCTCCGATGATGTGTGAGTAGTTTACCACAGACCTTCGGGTCCATAGTTATTAGCTAGATGGCTTGTTCTCTCTCTTTGGATATCAATACAAAGTTCTCCTCTATCTTCTTGGATTTCTATTCGATGTAATACTTTTTGCGGTGTGTTTGCCGAGATCCGATGAATTGTGGGTTTATGATCAAGATTATCTATGAACAATATTTGATTCTTCTCTGAATTCTTATATGCATGATTTAATATCTTTGCAAGTCTCTTCTAATTATCGGTTTATTTTGGCCTACTAGATTGATCTTTCTTGCAATGGGAGAAGAGCTTACCTTTGGGTTCAATCTTGTGGTGTCCTTTCCCAGTGATCGCAGCGGCAGCAAGGCACGTATTGTATTGTTGCCATCGAGGATAAAAAGATGGGGTTTATATCATATTGCTTGAGTTTATCCCTCTACATCATGTCATCTTGCCTAATGCGTTACTCTGTTCTTATGAACTTAATACTCTAGATGCATGCTAGATAGCGGTCGATGCGAGGAGTAACAGTAGTAGATGCAGGCAGGAGTTGGTCTAATTGTCTCGGACGTGGTGCCTATATACATGATCATACCTAGATATTCTCATAACTATGCTCAATTCTATCAATTGCTCAACAGTAGTTTGTTCACCCATCGTAATACTGATGCTCTTGAGAGAAGCCACTAGTGAAACCTATGGCCCCCGGTTCTATTTTCCATCATATTAATCTTCCAACACTTAGTTATTTCTTGCGCCATCTATTTTGCTTTCTTTACTTTTAGTCTTCATCATAAAAATACCAAAAATATTATCTTATCATATCTATCAGATCTCACTCTCGTAAATGACCGTAGAGGGATTGACAACCCCTTTATCGCGTTGGTTGCGAAGTTCTTGTTTGTTTGTGTAGGTGCGAGGGAATCGTGCGTGGTCTCCTACTGGATTGATACCTTGGTTCTAAAAAACTGAGGGAAATACTTACGCTACTTTACTACATCACCCTTTCCTCTTCAAGGGAAAACCAACGCAGTGCTCAAGAGGTAGCAAGAAGGATTTCTGGCGCCGTTGCCGGGGAGGCTCACACCAAGTCAAGTCAAGATTTGACTCCCATCAACGAGCCATTTTTGACACCGTTGCCGGGGAGTCTGCGCAAAAGTCAACATACCAAGTACCCATCACAAACTCATCTCCCTCGCATTACATTATTTGCCATTTGCCTCTCGTTTTCCTCTCCCCACTTCACCCTTGTCGTTTTATTCGCCTTCTTCCCGTATGCCTTTCTGTTTGTGTTTCCACGTTCCTTCTATTTGCTTGCATCTTTGCATGGTAAAAATCTATTGATATGGATCCACTTAAAGTGTTCTACTTGGATCATCTTTGATCCTTATCTTCGTCTTTGAAACCCCAACTAGCCTAGTTGATGGGAAATCCTTAGATGAGCATGCTCATTTTGTGCATCACCGTTTGTCTGAAAAAGGGAGACTCTTATGGAATCAAGTAAACAAATTACTGTGTTATGCTTGGAATCTTTGTGAAATTTGTGATATTACTTGTTGCTCTAAGAACCCTAAAAAACACCTCCCCTACCTATGTGAGTTTAATGAAAATGAAATCTTATCTTCTTATGCAAAGGGTGTTTGTAGCTACTATGATATCAAATTTTTTGAAGAATCTGTTGCTTTTAAGGGTTCTTATGAAGTTGCTTCTTCGATTGAAAAGTATGATATTACTCTTTACGAATCTGAAAATTTTGACATACTTGAATATTGCTATGAAAACTATGCTCATAATGTCTATGTAAAAGAATTTATTGAAAGAATGACCGATGCTTCTAAAGAAAATAATGATATGCATGAATCTATAGATAATTATGATTCCGATGATTTGATTTAAATATCCCTTGATGAACATGATGCTTGCTATCCTTGTGGCCATGATGCCAATATTTATGAAGATGAATTTGCTATAGTTCCTTACGTTAAACATGAGATCGTTGCTATTGCACCCATACTTGGTAGTTCCTTCAATAAAAAGCATGATTGCAATGATTTTACTATAAATTCTCTTGATGTCAATCGTGCTAATTATATGCAGAACTCTAAGCTTGGGGATGCTAGTTTTGCTATGTCTACTACTTGTTGCATTGATCATGATTGGGGTGATTCTTCTTATGATCTTGAAAATTTATTTAAGCACCATGATGGATATGAGATTGATAATAATGTTTGCAATAATATTGAAAGTTGGTTTGGGAGAGTGTCAACTTTAGGTCCACATATTTGGAGAATGTTCAATCTTATGGTATTTTTGATAAAACTAGGTTTGGAGAGGTCATGACTTTAGTTAATGATAATCCCACTATTTTGGAAGAGTTCCAACTTCGCATGCATGTGGATCGTGTTGATAATATGTTATTTGATAGCTATGTTGTTGAATTTGCTTATGATCCTACATGTAACTATTATGAGAGAGGAAAATATGGTCGTAGAAATTTTCATGTTACTAAATTACCTCTCGTTATGTTGAGATTGCTATTGTTTTTTTCCGCTTCCTTGCATATGCTAGTTTTTGCTTGCCTTGATAATTTGTTTGTCTATAAGATTCCTATGCATAGGAAGTATGTTAGACTTAGATGTGTTTGTCACGTGTTTTATGATGCTCTCTTTGTGCTTCAATTCTTGTCTTTCATGTGAGCATCATTGAAATCTTTATGCCTAGCTAGGGGCGTTAAACGATAGCGCTTGTTGGGAGGCAACCCAATTTTATTTTTAGTTTTTTGCTTCTTTATTATGTTTAGGAATAAATATTTGATCTAGCCTCTGGTTAGATTTTTTTTATGTTTTAATTAGTGTTTGTGCCAAGTTAAACCTATAGGATCTTCTTGGATGATAGTTATTTGATCTTGCTGAAAATTCCAGAAACTTTCTGTTCACGAAAATAATTGTTTAAAATCACCAGAACGTGATAAAATATTGATTCCAATTTATGCCGATCAATAAACAAAGTTTCTAGGTCTTCCTATTTTGGATGAATTTTTTGAGTTACATAAGTTTTCGTTAGTTACAGATTACTACAGACTGTTCTGTTTTTGACAGATTCTGTTTTTCGTGTGTCGTTTGCTTATTTTGATGAATCTATGGCTAGTAAAATAGTTTATAAACCATAGAGAAGTTGGAATACACTAGGTTTAACACCAATATAAATAAAGAATGAGTTCATTACAGTACCTTGAAGTGGTGTTTTGTTTTCTTTCGCTAACGGAGCTCACTTAGATTTTACGCTAACTTTTGTGTTGTGAAGTTTTCAAGTTTTGGGTAAAAGATTTGATGGATTATGGAGCAAGGAGTGGCAAGAGCCTAAGATTGGGGATGCCCATGGCACCCCAAGATAATCTAGGGACACCAAAAAGCCAAAGCTTGGGGATGCCCTGGAAGGCATCCCCTCTTTCGTCTACTTCCATCGGTAACTTTACTTGGAGCTATATTTTTATTCACCACATGATATGTGCTTTTTTACTATATACTGCAAGGCAACAACCTCACAGCCTTTTATTAAACCACTGAGCCAAAGTAATACAAAGTTACAAAGTTAAGACAAAGGGGGAGAGGGTAATACTTACAAGGAAACTGATTAGGGTAAGGCAACTATCCAAGATATTAGTCTATTCCTATATTTACATTTGATTCTATGAGCTAAAAGAGAGATGTCATGCAAAAAATTCCTCCTCCATGCCCTAAAAGAAGGTGACTCATTCCTGAAGATCTTCCCATTTCTTTGTGTCCAAATATTCCAAGTGGTGTTTTGCTTGGAGCGTCTTGTATTATTTGAGTCTTTGCTTTTTAGTTTACCAAAATCATCCTTGATGTACACACCTTTTGAGAGAGACACACACAAATCGGAATTTATTAGAATACTCTATGTGCTTCACTTATATCTTTTAAGCTACATAGTTTTTGCTCTAGTGCTTCACTTATACTTTTTAGAGCATGTCGGTGGTTGTATTTTATAGAAATTATTGATCTCTCATGCTTCACTTATATTATTTTGAGAGTCTTAAAACAGCATGGCAAATTGCTTTAATTATAATATCATGAGAAATTTGATGCTTGATAATTGTTTTGAGATATAAAGGTGGTAATATCATAGTTGTGCTAGTTGAGTAATTGTGAAATTGAGAAATACTTATTTTTGGAGTTTGTGATTCCCGTAGCATGCACGTATGGTGAACCGTTATGTAACGAAGTCGGAGCACGAGGTATTTGTTGATTGTCATCCTTTGTGTGGCGGTCGGGATCGCGCGATGGTTAACTCCTACCAACCCTTCCCCTAGGAGCATGTGTAGTAGTACTTTTCTTCGAGGACTAATAAATTTTTGCAATAAGTATATGAGTTCTTTATGACTAATGTGAGTCCATGGATTATACGCACACTTACCTTTCCGCAATCTTCTAGCCTCTTCGCACTGCATTGCCCTTTCTCACCGTGAGAGTTGGTGCAAACTTCACGGTGCATCCAAACCCCGTGATATGATACGCTCTATCACACATAAACCTCCTTATATCTTCCTCAAAACAGCCACCATACCTACCTATTATGGCATTTCCACAGCCATTCTGAGATATATTGCCATGCAACTTTCCACCGTTTCGTTTATCATGACACGCTCCATCATTGTCATATTGCTTCGCATGATCATGTAGTTGACATCGTATTTGTGGCAAGGCCACCGTTCATAATTCTTTCATACATGTCGCTCTTGATTCATTGCATATCCCGGTACACCGCCGGAGGCATTCACATAGTCATATCTTGTTCCAAGTACTGAGTCATAAGTAAATAAAAGTGTGATGATCATAATTATTAGAGCATTGTCACAAGTGAGGAAAGGATGATGGAGACCATGATTCCCCCATAAGTCGTGATGAGACTCCGGACTAAATAAAAAAGAAAAAAAGAGGCCATAAAAAAGGAGAAAAGGCCTAAATAAAAAAATGAGAGAAAAAGAGAGAAGGGACAATGTTACTATCCTTTTACCACACTTGTGCTTCGAAGTAGCACCGTGATCTTCATGATAGAGAGTCTCTCATTTTGTCACTTTCATATACTAGTGGGAAATTTCATTATAGAACTTGGCTTGTATATTCCAACGATGGGCTTCCTCAAATGCACGAGGTCTTCATGAGCAAGCAAGTTGGATGCACTCCCACTTAGTTTCTTTTTGAGCCTTCATACACTTATAGCTCTAGTGCATCCGTTGCATGGCAATCCCTACTCCTTGCATTGACATCAATTGATGGGCATCTCCATAGCCCGTTGATTAGCCTCGTCGATGTGAGACTTTCTCCTTTTTTGTCTCCCCACATAACCCCCATCATTATGGCTATAGTGCTATATCCATGGCTTGCGCTCATGTATTGCATAAAAATTGAAAAGGCTGAAGCGTGTTAAAAAGTATGAACCAAATGCTTGGCTAAAACCTGGGGTGTACATGATATGAATATTTTGTGTGGTGAAGATGGAGCATAGCCAGACTATATGATTTTGTAGGGATAACTTGCCTTGGCTATGTTATTTTGATAAGACATAATTGCTTGGTTAGCATGCTTGAAGTATTATTATTTTTATGTCAACATTAAACTTTTATCTTGAATCATATCGAACCTGAATATTCGTGCCACAATAAGAAGAACTACATTGAAATTATGCTAAAGTAGCATTCCACATCAAAAATTCTGTTTTTATCATTTACCTACTCGAGGACGAGCAGGAATTAAGCTTGGGGATGCTTGATACGTCTCCAACGTATTTATAGTTTTTTATTATTCCATGCTATATTATATTCTGTTTTGGATGTTTAATGGGCTTTATTATACACTTTTATATCATTTTTGGGACTAACCTATTAACCGGAGGCCCAGCCCAAATTGTTGTTTTTTGCCTATTTCAGTGATTCGCAGAAAAAGAATATCAAACGGAGTCCAAACGGAATGAAACCTTCGGGAACGTGATTTTCAGAACGAACATGATCCAGAGGACTTGGACCCTATGTCAAGAAAGCAACCAGGAGAGCACGAGGCAGGGGGGCGCGCCTACCCCCCAGGGCGCGCCCTCCACCCTCGTGGGGCCCATGTTGCTCCACCGACGTACTTCTTCCTCCTATATATACCTACGCACTTCAAACCAATGAAGCATCCACGAAAACCTAATTCCACCGCCGCAACCTTCATGCACCGTGAGATCCCATCTTGGGGCCTTTTCCTGTCTGCCGGAGGGGCATTGATCACAGAGGGCCTCTACATCAACACCATAGCCTCTCCGATGATGTGTGAGTAGTTTACCTCAGACCTTCGGGTCCATAGTTATTAGCTAGATGGCTTCTTCTCTCTCTTTGGATCTCAATACCATGTTCTCCCGGATTCTCGTTGAGATCTATTTGATGTAATCTTCTTTTACAGTGTGTTTGTTGAGACCGATGAACTGTGGGTTTATGATCAAGTTTATCTATGAACAATATTTGAGTCTTCTCTGAATTCTTTTTTGTATGATTGGTTATCTTTGCAAGTCTCTTCGAATTATCAGTTTTGTTTGGCCTACTAGATTGATCGTTCTTGCAATGGGAGAAGTGCTTAGCTTTGGGTTCAATCTTAGGTGTCCTTTCCCAAAGGATGAGGGGCAGCAAGGCACGTATTGTATTGTTGCCATCGAGGATAACAAGATGGGGTTTATATCATATTGCATGAGTTTATCCCTCTATGTCATGTCATCTTACTTAAAGCGTTACTCTGTTCTTATGAACTTAATACTCTAGATGCATGCTAGATAGCGGTCGATGTGTGGAGTAATGAGTAGATGCAGTGTGAGTCGGTCTACTGTCTCGGACGTGATACCTATATACATGATCATACCTAGATATTCTCATAACTATGCTCAATTCTATCAATTGCTCAACAGTAATTTGTTCACCCATCGTAATACTTATGCTCTTGAGAGAAGCCACTAGTGAAACCTATGGCCCCCGAGTCTATTTTCCATCATATTAATCTTCCAACACTTAGTTATTTCTTGCGCCGTTTATTTTGCTTTCTTTACTTTCAGTCTTTATCATAAAAATACCAAAAATATTATCTTATCATATCTATCAGATCTCACTCTCGTAAGTGACCATAGAGGTATTGACAACCCCTTTATCGCGTTGGTTGCGAGGTTCTTGTTTGTTTGTGTAGGTGTGAGGGACTCGTGCGTGGTCTCCTACTGGATTGATACCTTGGTTCTCAAAAACTGAGGGAAATACTTACGCTACTTTACTGCATCACCTTTTCCTCTTCAAGGGAAAACCAACGCAATGCTCAAGAGGTAGCACTCTTCTCACGACCCCGCGCCCCGCCAACTGTAGTAGGGATTCTTGTGATCCCATAGGTGTCGTTTCCGCCGACATCTTTGGCGCGCCAGGTAGGGGGCGTAGTCGTGAGAATCTGGTTTAGCAGCCGGCTTAGCAGTTTCTCATGGCCACGGCTTCCAGAGAAGAAGGCGGCCAAGAGAACGACGCTGCCTGCAAGTGCGAAGGACGCCGTTGCGGCTACAGGAAAGCTAAGTCATACAAAACATAAGCTATTTCCTTTTTATATAAGGTTATTCCCCTCGGAGATCTCGTTCTTTTTATGGAAAACCTGCACGAAAAGGGGCCCTCTCGCGATTGGCAACACCCTTGTTCTGTTTCGAGTCTGATCAACAGCTTAAGCGGCCGCGTCGAGAGTGGCAGGGTAGCCTTCCGCAATTGGCAACGCTCTCGATTCTAACTCGAGTCAAGCTCGACAGTTCGAGCGGCCGCGTTAAGGGCAGTAAGGTGGTTCGCCCGGTAGCAAGCACACCCGGCAGGCCATTGGGGATCCGTCCTCAAGACACCGCCCTGGGTTTACGCGCCGACAAGCCTACCCAGTTAACGTAGGGTGGACATACAAAGGAAAATCGAACAGGAAAATAACATGCATTGTATCAAAAGTGTTGCGGAGTTATATTACATAAATTGTTGCCGCGGTTCTAATTAAAGATAGAAATTGTCTTGGTCATGAACCTGCAGCAGCAATGAGAAATGAGGTGCCTAGTCCAGGCGCTGGCCCTCCACCTGTAAGTGCATCTAGTGCCCCTTAGTTATTTTGGTGTATTGAAGACTTATAGGTTAAGGGACTAATGTGTTTTTAGCTGCATACGTGTCTATAAGTCTATGAGGAGTTTGATATTTACAGAGAAATTCGACCCCTAAAAATGAAGTTCTTCGACTGAAGACTTTGGTATTCTGAAGACTTTCTAAAGACTTTGAAAGTGAAGAAATTGGTGTAACATTGAAGACTTGGTATTCATTCGAGGAACATGAAGCGTGAAGACTTTTGTTTTCGTAGTTTCATTTTCTCTTTCTTGAGTCATAGGAAACACCGCATCGTTAAAGGGGGTCGAGGAAATACTAAGGAAAAATTCCATGTGATGCTCAACTCAAAATCCTACACCTACCAATCCCTTTGAGTGAAGCCATTGGAAATCTCATACTGATACCAATTGCTTCAGTGATAGAGACGAAGTTCTTCTGGTCTCTGAGGAATTTGTTCTGACTGAGGAGTTAGGAATTCGCTAGTGCGGATTGCCTACATAGTGAGGAACATGATAGCCCTGAGGAATTTGAACCTCAAATTTCCGACCGTTCGTGCTCTGGCCTTGACTGCCCAAAATATCTTATCCACCTAACGGTCATATCATTGAAGGGGATTTATGTCTTATCATGCCGGGCTGCTCCCTAGGATATAAATAGCCGCCCCCTACAACCACTAGCTGGTTGGCTGCTTTGAGAGAAACTGACACTTGTCAACTGAGAGCATCCCATCCTCCGAGGACTTTGAGCGAAAATCATCGAGTGAGGAAAACCGAAAACCAAACACCTAAAAACCCAAAGTGATTGAGCATCACTGAAGAGATTGATCCTGCGTGGATCCGACGCTTGTTACCTTTGAAGATTGTGCTTCTTCCAGACAGTTAGGCGTCATGGTCTAGAGCATCCAAGAGGAATTGTGGATCACCGAGTGACCGAGTTTGTGAAGGTTCGGAAGTCACCTGAAGACTTACCACGAGTGATTGGGCGAGGTCTGTGTGACCTTAGCTCAAGGAGAATACGGTGAGGACTGTGTGCCTGGGACTGTGTGTCCTCGGGTTTAAATACCTAGCCGCTCCAACCAGATGTACAACTGAGACAACAGTTGGAACTGGTCTACCAAATCATTATCTTCACCAAGACAACTGGTTCTATTTCCTCAACACTTTCATTTCCTCATCTCTGTGTTGTGTGCCTGTCATATCTGTGTTGGAAGATTCTGACTGAAGACTTTCTCAATTTCCTCAGTTCAATTTCTTCAGTCTGTTTGTCTTCATCTTGTGCTATCCTGTGATTACACTTTCTGTACTCTGTGCTTGTCTTCATTTCTTCATGATGACTATGCTTGTCTTCTGTTATGTTTACTTCTGAGTACTTATTCCGCTGCAAGCAGTTCTTCGCTAAGGAATTTCCTCACTAGCAACTTCCTTAGTGAGGAATTCATAGAAATCGCCTATTCACCCCCCCTCTAGTCGATATAACGCACTTTCACCACCCTCCGGATTCCGTCGATGCGTCTGATGATAGGCTTGATACGCTCCTTGAGCGCCGCGATGTCCGCATCCTCCGGCAAGCTCTCCAGCGCGGCTTCGAAGTCGAGGTCAGGATTCCAGTGCGCCACCTTGGCGAGGACCTTGGTCATGGCACCCCGGCAAAGCCTCCGGGACTCATCGGCCAGGGAGGCCGCCCGATTGGAGTGAAGCTGCTCCAGGGCTCCAAGGACGCCCTCGAAGAACAGGGTCAGCTTGGCGTTGGTAGTCCCGCTGCGCTCTAGGGCATACCTCACATTTGGCATCCCCATGGTAGCCAGCTGCGTGGTGATCCTGCCAGCGACGTCCTCGAGGCGGCTGATCCAGCGATTCTCGCCCTCCACAAAATCCTTGTGGCTGGCGGCTTCGTTCTTCCGCTGCAGCTTCTCGGCCTCCAGATCCTTGGCCAGGGTATCCTCCCGAGCCTTGGCCTATGAGAACATCTCCTCAAGGCCCTCCAGCTTCAGCTTCAAGTCTTTGATGGAGTTGTTGGCTTCGGAGAGCTCCCCAGCCCTGCTGACGGTCATGCCGTGTGCCTCCGTCAGGACGCCGTTGAGCGTGTCCCTCTCCTTGGACAGCTTCAGGGCCTGCCCCTACAGCTCGTCCCGCTCCACCTCCAGCTCCTTCACCCTGTCGGCATGAACCAGAGCCTAGGCATCGAGCGCCTCCCTGTGCCTCTGCTCCAGCTTTTGGGTCTCCTGCACGACGAGCTTCTCCACCTCCTCATCCTTGTGCGAAGCGTTGCGGCAAGCTTGTCCTCGTGCGCGGCAAGGTCCTCCTCCTAGGAATCCAGCGTGGACAGGTGCTGGGTTCGAGCGGCCTCGGCCGCGGCGGCCAGGTTCTTCACCGTCTCTTGGGCCTTCTCGACTTCGGCCTGCTTCATGGTGAGCTCCACATCACGCTTGGCCAGCTCGCCCTGGGCGGCCTTCAGCTCCTCACAAACCTGGCGGAACCAAGCCTGCGTCTCGGTGACGCGCACCTTGAGGTCCGCCTCCGCCAGGTCCACCGTTGCCATCCTGGACTCGGCCTTGTCCAGGTGGGCGCGGTGGAGCGCCTGAAGCATTCGGAAGTTGGCGCCCATGGCCTGGAGAAGCCGCTCCTCCTGAGAACCGTCGCCGCCGGTGCTCGGTTCGTCAATAACCTCAACCCCAATGGCGGCAAGCACCTCCTCGTCGAACACCTCTCCGTCGATGGGCGCCCTGGAGCTTGACAACCTTGGGAGGTGGACGAAAAGGTCGTCAGTCACCCTCAGATACCTGCCGGAGCCGGAGGCAGCGGAGGAGGAAGGCTGGTCATTGACCGCCTCCTCCTCGATGGCAGCCTTGCCGGCCTCCCCGGCAGGCCCCTTGCCGGGCTCCCTAGCAGGCCCCTTGGCGGCGTCCTCAGCAGCGCCCTTGGCGGTCTCCTCGGCAGCAATCTTCTTGGCCTCTGCCGCGGCGTCCTTGGTGACATCCTAGATGACGGTGTCAATGTCCTATGGGTCCACTGAGGGGAAATCTAGATACCGAGAAGGGGATGAGGCGACGCCAATACCAAGATTCAGAAAGAACAGAAAAAGAACAGGGATGGAAGATGAGCGACTTACCCGTGCCGGGCTGGGAAGAAGAAGTCCCCTCCCTGCCAACATTTGGCGCCGAGGCGAAGCCCCCAGCGCCCATTTTCTCCTCCTCCTCCGTGTGCATCGGCTCGGTGCTTGGCGCTCTTGCCGGGGACGCCCTCGAGGTGGCGTAGTCAATGGGCGCGGCATTTGGGGGTAGCCCTCTGTGGCTCCTCCTGCTGTTGTCCTCCTCCTACAACCGCAACAAGGTCAGCACCAAGAGATCGTGCCCCCAACACACGTCGACGAGGGGTGAGCGGTGAAGTTACGCTGGGGGCTGTGCCGGGGCTGTTGTCCAGGCTGCTCAACACCACCAACGGTGTGCCGGAAGTGCCTGCCGGGGCTAGCCGCTCGCCGAAGCCCTGGCCCTCTTCACCCTCCTGGCCAGTGTTTCCGCGTCCCTGCAAAGATGAAGACGAATCAAGATAAGTGGCATTATTCGAGGAAACGGAGATGACAGAAAGGCACAAGATACTTACTCATCCTCCACCTCCTCCTCTGCTTCCTTCCTCTTCCTCCTTGGGCTGAGGGATCCGAAGTCAAAGGTGACGTCTGCGTCAACGTCTGCCGGGGGAGGGGAGGGCGGCGGAGTCTGGACGCGCTTGGACAAAGAGGAGGCCGATGCTTTCCCCTTCACCACCGTGGCCTTCACCACCTTCTTCGCCGCCGCGGCCCTCGTCTGGCGCACGGACGCCTCCTGGGCTTGCCGGGGCTGCCCGACCCTACCGGGCCGAACCGGCTCGCCAGAGGTGGCCCGCCGCAGGACTCGCCCTCTCCCCGTGGCCGAAGGGTCGACAGCCTCGGCCTCCTCCTCACCCTCACTGTGGAAAATGGTGTTCCCTCTGTCTCACCCTCACTGAACGCTACCGATGTGAAGAGATTCAAGCAACTCAATTCTCAAGCGAAGAATATCATATGTGGCCATCTGAGCAAAGGACAGTATGGAAGAGTGAGTGCTTTGGAAACTGCCAAGCTTATCTGGGATAGGCTGTCCAAAGTGAACGAAGGAGTCTCAACACAGCGTGACTCTCGAGTTGATGTTCTTCGCAATCTCTTCAACCGCTTCAAAAGACTCGATAATGAAAATGTTCAACAAACCTTCGATCGCCTCACTGACATCTCAAACGAGCTTTAAGTGCTTGGTGCCACTGACATCACTGATCATGAGGTGGTGAAGAAATTGTTGAGATCGCTTGATTCCTCATTTGATACTCTAGCTTTGATGATACAAGAACGTGCATGATTACAAGTCACTTGACCTCACTGATATCCTCGAGAGGCTAAACACTCATGAGTTCCAAATTCTTTGAAAAAGAGAGATCTCTATGGTTCGAGCTATGGCAGATCACGTTACCTTTGAAAGGCCAAGGCAGTATCTGAGTCAGAAGATGAAGACTCTGGTAGCAGCCTTGGTGACCCTGAAGAACTGAGTCATGAGCTAGCACTGCTCGTGAAGAAATTCCAGAAGTTCTCAAGACGTGGTCGCTTTGGAAAACCCTCAAGGAGCAATGATTCCTCATCCAGTGACTACAAGAAGAGGCTTTGTCACAAGTGCAAGAAACCTGGACACTACATTCAAGATCGTCCTCAATGGGAAAAGGAATCAAAGAAGAAGAAATACAAGGATTACAGTTCTGATGACGCTAAGAAAAAGAAGAAATCCTCAAAATCTTCATCATCAAAATCCTCAAAGTCTTCATCTCACAAGAAGAGCAGCTCCAAGAAGGCTCGGTCATTCATTGGCAAGAAAATGGACTCTGAAGCTGAATCTGAGGAACAAGGGGAAGAGGAGGCATCTGAGGACTCCGAGTCTGGTGTGGCGAGCCTAGCCCTCACAACTGCATTCGTCATCAAGTCTATCTTCAACACTGAAGAAAATGACCTCACCAACAAGGCTGATGAAGGCAATGATGACTGCGCTCCCACCTATTACTTCATGGCAAAGGGTGCCAAGGTACTTAAATATACCTCCTCTGAATCTAGTGAAGATGAATCTGATGAAAATCCTAAGCCCAGCTACTCTAAACTTGCTAAGATTGCTGTGAAACAACAAAGGGCTTTTGAAAAGGTTCAAAACATGCTAGACAAAAGTGATGATATGTTGGGTGAAGAAATGGATCGCACTAAAACCTTGACTGAAAATCTTCAAAGACTTCAGACCAGGTCTGACAACCTTCAAGGTCATCATAACACTCTGTTGTCGGATCATGAGAAGCTTTCTTATGAATTTCTTTAAAGAAAGCAAGATCTTGAGAAGCTAAGAGTGAGTTATGAAGATCTTCAGAAGGAGCGTGATTCATTACTTGCTCACTAAATCAGCGCTGCTCAGGAAGAATTTGTTCCTCCATGTTTGAAATGCATTGAACGTGAATCTGCTAATTCTTCACGTGAATGTTCAAATGCTTCTAATGTTACAAATTCTTCACCTGCCTCTGCTATCACTAATTCCTCATCTGAGGACATTGCTAGTATCACTGACGATGCAGGTCTGAAGGAATTGTACATGACAGTATGTACAAAAAGCCTCAAAGGGCATCAGACTCTTTGTGATGTGCTTAAAAGCGGATCCTCAACAGAACCCTAGGAAAGAGCGCATTGCCTTTGAGAGGAAACTCAATGCCGATGGTACATATTGGAAGCCCGAAAGCGGTACCCCAAAACCTCATGGGTTCTTTGCAAAGGGACCTCTAGTTGATCCATCTAATTTATCTGGCTTTACATGTGAATCTTCTCATTCTTCTGATGAGTCATTTGACTCCAACTATAAACTGTTCAAAAATCAGAATGTGAAGTATTTCCTAGATATGTTGGCACTAACTGCAGGAACGGTTCCCCTATGAAGAAAATCTGGGTTCCCAAAAGGTGCCTTGAAAGTCTTCAGGTGAATGTCCTCATGACACCACCTGTGAAGAATAGGAACCCCAGATCAAATTCTTCATATGGACCAGATTGTTCATATGGATCCATGTCCTCATACAAACCAAATTCCTCACATGGATCAAATTCCTCAAAAGGATCAAAGTCCTCATATGAACATCATCGTGCTAACAACTCAAGTTTCGCAGGGAAGAGCCAAGGGCTATGAATATGAGCATTATTCTTCTAATCATTATGTTCATAAGTCCTCGAATAATTTATCTGCTTATTCATATGCTTACCCTAACCCCTCTTATGTGAAACGAACTGGATTGGCGTCTATGCCACCATTCTCATATGGAGCTCGCAGAGTGACGAACTCTTTGCCACCCCTTCAGATATGGGTGGTGAAGAAAAAGAACTAATTTCTTCTGCAGGGTCAGGTCTCCAGACGCGCTGTAACGTCTGAAGAATTTGCTGGCGACCTGACAAAAGTGCCTGAAAGGACGTAGGCTAATCATGAAGAAATGAACTTTCATTTCTCACATCCTCACACTGCTTTATTTGTCTTACTGCTTGATGAAATTCATCTGATGAATTTGATATCATATTCTTCACTGATGAAGTATATGAGTTAGTAAGCTGCACTAATTCATCTGCAGGATGATCAACCCAAAGCCACTGAGTGGGTCCTCGATAGTGGATGTAAAAATCACATGACTGGTGACAAGAATCTATTGATGGATGCTCCCTTATCACCATCGCATCTGAAGCATATCATCTTCGCTGACAAAGGCAAAAGTCAGGTATTGAGTCTAGGTAAGGTTGCGATCACAAAGGATCGACACATGGACAAAGTCATGCTTGTTGAGTCCTTAGGATACAACCTTATGTCATCTCAATGCTTTGTGATCTTGATATGGTTGTTGTCTTTGGCAAGTATCGTTGTGTTGTGGTTATGGAAGTGACAATTCCAAAGTCTTGAAGGCTATAGGAGAGGAGACTTGTATATTGTTGATTTCTACAGGACCACAACCAGCCGTGGTGCCTACTACTTGCAAAAGCTTTAAGGCTGGCTATGGCATCGATTTACTTGGTCACGCGGGCATGAGGAATTTGCACACGCTTGTGAATAAGAAGCATGTCATCGGCATTGAGAATGTCAAATTCCTCAAGGATCACTTATGCGGAGCTTGTGAAGCTGGAAAGATGACCAAGGCCAAGCATCCAGCAAAGACTATCATGACCACTACTCGTCCATTTGAATTGCTTCACATGGATCTCTTCGGTCCTAACCATTATTCTGCTGTTTCAAATGAAGCATTTCAATATGGCTTTGTTATTGTTGATGATTACTCTCGCTACACATGGGTACACCTTGTTACTTACAAACATGAAGTGCAGGAAGTCTTCAAACGTTTTTCCTTGAGGGCTTCAACCAATTTTGGTGTGAAGATCAAGCACATCAGAAGTGACAATGGCACTGAGTTCAAGAACTTGGATCTCGATGACTATCTTGATGAACTTGGTATTACTCATGAGTTATCTGCTCCTTATACTCCTCAACAGAATGGCGTCGTGGAGCGCAAGAACAAGACTCTTGCTGAGATGGCTTGCACTATGCTTGATGAATACAAAATGCCTCGTCGTTTCTGGATTGATGCAATTGATACTGCATGCCATATCATCAACAGAGTATATTTTCACAAATTCTTCAAGAAGACTGCCTATGAACTCCTCACTGACAAGAAACCCAACGTGAGTTATCTCAAAGTCTTCGGTGCTAAATGCTGGATTAGAGATCCTCATCACAACTCTAAATTTGCACCGAAAGCACATGAAGGTTTTATGCGTGGTTACGGAAAGTACTCGGACACCTACAAAGTCTTCAACAACGTTCTTCACAAGGTTGTTGAAACTGTAGATGTGCGGTTCGATGAAACTAATGGCTCGCCAAGAGAGCACCTACCTTCTGTGATAGATGAACCAGCACGTGAGGATTCTATCAAGCTCAAGGCTACTGAGGATGTCATTCCTACCGAAGAATCTGCTGAAGAATTCATTCCAGAATGTGAAGAACGTCGAGCTGATGCACTGAGGAAGCTATTGAAGAAAATGGTCTTTGAAGAAAATGCTTGAGCAAATTTCTCAATGACAACCAGCTCATCCTCGCGTAAAAAGAAGTGCAAGTGGAGAAGATCATCGATGACATTAGAGCACGGGTCCTCTCACACGCTCAAAAGCTTCACACTTATCTAACTTTTGTGGGCACTATGCTTTTGTATCTATCACAGAGCCCGCTAAGGTAGATGAAGCATTTCTGGAGCCTGAGTGGATTCAGGCCATGCAAAAAGATTACATCAATTCGAGCTCAACAACGTCTGGGAACTGGTTTAAACGTCCAGATCCTCGCAAGCATAATATCATTGGCATAAAATGGATCTACCGCAACAAGCAAGATGAAAATGGCCTTGTGGTGAGGAATAAGGCACGGCTTTAGCTCAAGGCTACACACAGGTTGAAGGAATTGATTTCGATGAAACTTTTGCAATTGCTGTTAGACTTGAGGCTATTCGCATATTACTTGCTTATGCTAACCATCGTGATATCATCTTATATCAAATGGATGTGAAAAGTTCATTCCTCAATGGTAAGCTTGAGGAAGAAGTATATGTTGCTCAACCCCCAGGTTTTGAAGATCCAAAGAATCCTGACAAAGTCTTCAGACTCAATAAGGCCCTCTATGGCCTCAAGCAGGCCCCTCAAGGCGTGGTATGATACTTTGAAGGAATTCCTCATGAAGAATGGCTTCACCCCGGTTCACTCGACCCTACTCTCTTTACTAAATCTTATGATGGTGAACTATTTGTGTGCCAAATATATGTTGATGATATTATCTTTGGCTGTACTGACCAACGTTATAGTGATGAATTTGCCTATATGATGAGTGAAGAATATCAAATGTCTATGATGGGAGAGTTGAAATTCTTCTTAGGTCTTCAAATTCGTCAACAACGAAATGGCATATTCATATCTCAGGAGAAATACCTCAAGGATGTACTGAGGAAATCCGGCATGCAAGATTGCAAAGGCGTCAAAATTTCTATGCCCACAAATGGCCATCTGTGTCCTGATGAAAATGGTATTGACTCAATCACAAGGTATACCGCTCCATGATTGGTTCTTTATTGTACTTATGTGCATCTAGGCCAGATATAATGCTTAGTGTTTGCATGTGTTCCCGATTTCAAGCTACAATCAAGGAATCACACCATAAGGTGTGAAACATATCCTTCGATATCTAGCTCACACACCAACACTTGGATTATGGTACCCCAAGGGCTCAGCTTTTGATCTCATTGGATATTACGACTCGACTATGCTTTGGTGATCGTGTGGACCGCAAGTCAACATCTGGTACATGTCATTTCCTCGGACGATCTTTGGTCTGTTGGTCCTCGAAGAAACAATCACAGATTACCGCTTCATCGCTGAAGCTGAGTACATTGCTGCTGGTTCTTGCCGTGCTCAACTGCTTTGGATGAAGCAAACTCTCAAGGACTATGGCGTCAACGTGAAGAATGTGCCTGTCCTCTGTGACAATGAGAGTGCCATCAAGATTTCTCACAACCCTGTTCAGCACTCGAAGACAAAGCACATTCAGATTCGTCATCATTTTCTTCGCGATCATGTGTTGAAGGGCGACATTTCTATTGAGCATGTGAAGACTGAAGAACAGCTAGCCGATATCTTCACAAAGCCCTTGGATGAGAATAGATTTAGCAAGTTGCGGTGTGAGCTAAATATCTTAGAATCTTCTAATGTTCTTTGAAAAGGACACTCATCCTAACACTTATGCAAAATTGATGACTTAGATGTGCAACACATGGAGAATAACACTCTAAGTGTGAAGAAATTAATGAAGAATTTGATTCTCAGAACCCTACGACAATTGTACGCGGTGTCTGAAATCATCATTCTTATACGATGGGTCACGCCACCACAAAAAGTTGAAATTCTTCAATTTGTGTTTTTCCTCAGTTTTGAAATTCCTCAGTTTTTCAAATTCTTCAACTTTTCAAAATCTTCACTGTTTCCGTCGGCTTTCTTCATTGGCTATATATATATATATATATATATATATATATATATATATATATATGAGTTTATGTCCTCTACAGCATTCACTTATGGATAATTCTTCAAGTTGGTTTTTCTGCTAAGCGAATGTGATCGGACCCTTCCCCCTCTATGCTATACTCAACCCAATCTATTCGCAAATTCTTCATGTGCGTTCTATTTGAAACTCGTTCAAAATCTTCACTGTGTCCTTGTCAATTTGAAGAAATTGCGAACGGAACTTTAAAACTAATCTTATCCAAATTTTCGGTTTTGCCGCTCAAACCGTTCCGCATCCCACGATGCATTTTTCTATTCACCCACGATCTAACACGATCTCCACCTCTCAGTACGTGGGTGACACTGTGTCCTTGCCTTATCCCATCCGAGTATCGCGGCCTTCTCCGCTTCGCGCGGTTCCCGAAATTCGGATCCCGCTAAATCCGCTAACAGCAGAGCAACTTGTCAGACGACAGATTTCCTCCGATCCGTCGCTGGGAAATCTCCAAGTTCATAAAGTTCACTCGACAGATATAAGGAATGGATCAAGGCGACTGAAAGAGAAGTTGACACCATCACTACAAGGTCACTGATCTAGAGTAAGACACACTCGCAGCACGAAAAACAGGTCGAAAAGATTATCAACTCCTTCCTCACTCAAACCTCGATCCATTCGGGGGCTAATGATGAAGTCATGTACCTAGGGTAGGGTCATGAACCTGTCCAAAATACCCTCCCCAAGGACATCCTTAGAATAAACTGCCTTCCAGTCGACCTGGTAGGATTCCACTCGACAGACTCAAAGACACTCGACCATGAAGACCCACTCGACCACCAGGAGTTCGAGAGCCACTCGGTGTCCTAACGGTCTGTAGTTAAGTAGTCTTTATGGTCATGATGACACTTTATGTAAGGCGTTACCAGTAACGCCTGGTCTTAATGTACCTTTAACCCTCCGCTACGTGGGCTGGCTGGGGTCCTGGCGCACTCTATATAAGCCACCCCCCTCCACAGGTAGAAGGGTTCGCACCCTTGTAATTCATACGCATATAATCCAGTCGACCGCCTCCGGGCTCCGAGACGTAGGGCTGTTACTTCCTCCGAGAAGGGCCTGAACTCGTAAAACTTCGATGCGTATACAACTACTCCATAGCTAGTATCTTGCCTCTCCATACCTACCCCCATTCTCTTGTCGGGGCGTAGAACCAGGGGCGGTTGGCGTCCACCGTGGTGCAGGTGTTCTAGCGATTTGTTGGAGAAGTTGGGATTCTTTCGATCTCCTTCATCATGGTTTCAGGTGGAGTTTTGGTCGAGGGCCGCGAGATCCGTCTCGGTGCGCTTACGTTCATCGCCGACGACTCCGCTTGGCTTCAGGAGGCTCCTCTCGACGTCGACGCGCTCCCCGTCCGCGGAGCAACACACTTTCGCTACAGGCGTCTCCAAGGCCCTCCTCGCGGCAACCGTCGACTCCAAGATGGGTCGGTTCTTGTGCCGTGCTCGCTCCCAGTCTCCCGCCGGTGCAAGCGCTCCGGTCGATCGAGGCTTCAGCGGTGGGTGAGGCATGCGGTGGCCCGCCAGTCGGCCACTCCCCAAGTCGCGGCAATCGAGCCCGACAAATCTCTCTACGGCCTGTTCGATCTGTCGACTGGCTCCGCAGAGACTGCATCCGAGTGCGATAGCAGCGATCCGGCGGCAGAGGTTCTGATGGTCGACGGACCACGCAGTCCTCCTGGATTCCCCCGCACCGACGGAGGCGACGGTGGAGGCGATCTGGCGCAAGATCACGAAGAGTACCAACCCGAGCCCCTCACTTCGCTGCAAAGGGAGGAACTTCGCCGCCGGAACATGGATGCGCTTCACACTCCTATCATTGGAGAAACCCCCGAGGCTCGTGCCTTGGAGGATGCGGCAACAGCCAACCTGGCGGCGCACTCGATCGAGAACCTCCAGCGAAGTTCTCGACGAGCGCACGCGTCCACGGGTTCCAGAATCCAGTCGACGTCAGCTCTTCCCACAACCAACTCAGGTATATCGAACTCCGATTCAGAATTTAGCAGCTGCAGCCTGTATAGCGGAGTCGATTCAGCCTTCCCAGTCGGAGGCAGGTAGAGGTTTGCAACAGATCAGAGATTTACTCCAGGCAGCAGGAGATCAAAATTTAGTCGTATCACGATCGGCGAACAGGATTCACAGCAGATCCGTCATAAATTCAGCCCAATCGGCCCATAGTCCAAGATCGCCCCGAGGCGTGAGGAACGAGGAGGTCGGCGTGATGATCGATCTGAGGAACCGCGAGCCGTATGAGAACCGATTCGATCGCAATGATCGACGTCGAGTGCCCACCCCTCCCCCAAGGGGTGGATCATACGCTCCTCGGCAATAAGATAACAGGCACCAGCACAGCGCTGGGCAAAGAGTTCCAGTCGACCCCAGAGAGCCAGGCTTTGATGCAAGATCCATTATCGTTCAAGGCTTGGTCGACAGGAACAGAGCTCACCGAGAAGGCCATGAGAGAGATGTTCCCTCCAGCAGCAGAGTTCATGTCTTAGGGCCAGAGTGTTTTAGCAGGGCCATCAGAGCCGCAGTGATTCCTCCCAACTTCAGGTTGGCGATCGAGTCGATAAGTTCACTTTGGTGAGTCCAAGCGACACTTGGCTTGAGGACTACCGAGTGGCTGTCCAGATTGGCGGCGGCAATGATGAGGTAGCTATGAAGCATTTGCCTTATGTTGGAGGGTTCGGCGAGCATGGTTGAATCGATTAGCACCCGACAATATTTACACTTGGGAAGATCTTGCCCGAGTGTTTGTCAGAAATTTGAAGGGACTTGCAAGCGACCCGGTGAGGTTGATGAGCTGCGGTCGTGTGTATAGAAGTCGAATGAAACTTTGAGAGACTACATCCAGAGATGGATTACCTTGCACCACACAATTGAGAATGTGTACGATCACGGGCGATCTGTGCCTTCAAGGAAGGTGTCAAGAACGAGGAGTTGAGTTTGAAATTCGGTCGGACAGGAGATATGACCTCGAGTCGGATGATGGAGATTGCCACCAAACGCTAATGGTGAAGAAGAGGATCGGCTCCGGAGTGGTAAGTACAAGTCAGCCGCTAATGAAGCCGTGGAGGGAACTCCAGTCGGAAGCAGAATCGCATAGCCGAGCCAGCCGCTCCCGGAGAAGCCTTGGCTGTGACCCCAGGAAAGTTTAAGGGGAAACCCAAGGGTCCGTGGAACCCCAAGAAGGTGAAAGACCAGGATGGGAATGATGGGTTGGATTTTCCATGTCACATTCACACGAAGAAAGATGAAGAGGGTAAAATCATTTACCCGAAGCATACCACTCGATAGTGTCGGCTCTTGATTCAGCAGTTCCAAGGGAAGCAACCCAAGGATAAGGAAAAGGGGTCGGACAAAGTTGAGGACAAGGAAGATAGTGACGGAGGATACCCCCAGGTCAATTCCACCCTGATGATTTTTGCTGACGTTGAAAGCAAAATTCAATTGAAAGTTATCAACCGAGAAGTGAACATGGTCGCTCCAGCGACGCCCAATTATCTGAAATGGTCCCAGACCGCCATCACATTCGACCCGGTCGATCACCGACACACATTGCCACCCACAGGAAAAGCGTTGGTGGTCGATCCGATCGTCGAAGGCACTCGATTGACCAAAGTTTTGATGGATGGTGGCAGTGGTTTGAACATTTTGTATGCGGAGACGTTGAAAGGGATGGGCATTCCGATGTCCAGACTCAGCACCAGCAACATGAGCTTCCACGGAGTCATTCCTGGAAAGAAGGCTGAGTCACTCGGCCAAATTGCTCTCGATGTGGTTTTTGGCGACTACAAGAATTTTCGTAAGGAAAAGTTGACCTTTGAGGTCGTGGATTTCCAGAGCGCTTATCACGCTATTCTGGGAAGGCTGGCGTATGCCCGTTTCATGGCTCGACCATGTTATGTGTACCTTAAGCTGAAGATGCCCGGCCCCAAGGGTGTGATCACTTTCACTGGCGATCGGAATAAAGCGGAAGAGTGTTTCCATAAAGGCTGTAAGATTGCTGATGCTCAGATGGCAGTGGTAGAATTGCAAGAATATCAGAAGACTGCAGATCCGAGTGATTTGTTGCGAGCCAAGAAGCCCGCTACGGAGTCGGCATTTCAGTCGTCCGGTGAGACGAAGCAGGTTCATATTCACCCGACCGACCCCAATGCTGCTCCGACCAACATCTCTACAACACTCGAATCCAAATAGGAAGAAGCGCTCGTCCAGTTCCTCCGTGAGAACTGGGACATCTTTGCATGGAAGCCTGCTGACATGCCGGGTGTTCCCAGGGAGCTGGCTGAGCACCGTCTGCAAGTCGACTCAAAAGTCAAACCTGTCAAAGAACATCTTCGACGGTCCGCCGTACAGAAGAGAAAGGCCATAGGCGAGGAGGTGGCTCGACTCTTAGTAGCAGAGTTTATCCGAGAAATTTACCACTCCGAGTGGCTCGCCAATGTGGTCATGGTCCCTAAGAAGGACAATTCACTGCGCATGTGCATCGACTTCAAACATATCAATGGGGCCTGCCCGAAAGATCACTTTCCTCTCCCCCGCATTGACCAAATAGTCGACTCGACTGCGGGATGTGAGCGGTTGTCTTTTTTAGACGCATATTCCGGGTACCATCAGATCCGTCTGTATGGACCCGACGAGATCAAAACAGCTTTCATCACTCCATTCGGGTGCTTATGTTATGTCACCATGCCATTCGGCCTCAAGAATGCCGGAGCCACGTTCATGAGGATGATTCAGAAGTGTTTACTCACTCAAATCAATCGGAATGTGGAAGCATACATGGATGACATTGTGGTCAAGTCACGGAAAGGTTCCGACCTGTTGACTGACCTTGCTAAAACATTTGCTAATCTTAGGAGGTATGATATCAATCTTAATCCATCAAAGTGCACATTCGGAGTTCCTGGTGGAAAGTTACTCGGTTTTCTCGTTTCTGAACGTGGAATCGACGCTAACCCAGAAAAAGTTGGCACTATTCTCCGAATGAAACACCCTGTGCGTGTGCACGATGTCCAGAAGCTTACTGGATGCTTGGCCGCTTTAAGTCAATTCATCTCTCGCCTCGGTGAAAAGGCATTGCCTCTTTACCGGTCGATGAAGAAGTCGAGACAAGTTCGAGTGGACTCCTGAAGCTGATGCAACGTTTGCAGAGCTCAAAGCTCTGCTCTCCACCCAGCCGGTGCTTGCTGCCCCAATCAGCAAGGAGCCGTTGCTGCTTTACATTGCAACCACAGGACAAGTTGTTAGTACAGTACTTACGGTCGAGCGTGAAGAGGAAGGAAAAGCCTTCAAAGTTCAGCGCCCAGTATATTATCTTTCTGAAGTGTTAACCCCGTCGAAGCAAAGATACCCTCATTATCAGAAGCTTGTGTATGGGATTTATATGACCGCGAAGAAGGTTGCTCATTACTTCTCTGATCATTCCATTATAGTCGCCAATGACGCCCCATTATCGAGAGATTACGCATAACAGAGACGAATCGCCGAGTGGCGAAATGGGCGATTGAACTTCTTCCCTTGATATCAAGTTTGAGGCAAAGAAAGCCATCAAGTCCCAAGCAATAGCAGATTTCATCGCCGAGTGGATTGAACAACGATTCCGAGCTCAAGTTCACTCGAACCTTTGGACTATGTTCTCTGATGGTTCCAAGATGCTTTGAATGGTTTGATTGCTCGGGTAGTATTGGTTTCCCCGAGGAGATAAGCTCAGATATGTGCTCCAGATTCACTTTGATTCTTCCAACAATGAAGCGAGAATCTGAAACCTTGTTGTATGGGTTGCGTATGGCCATTTCACTTTCGGCGCGTCGCCTCATGGTCTATGGCGACTCAGATCTGGTGGTTAATCGGTGATGAAGGAGTGGGACGTCGAAGTCCAGCTATGGTAGCTCTTTATGTCTGATGAGGAAGCTAGAGAAGAAGTTTGAGGGTTAGAGCTCCATCACATACCCATTGAAAAATCAAGCTGCTGATGATTTGGCGAAAATAGGGTCCAAGAGGGAAGCCATTCCCAGTGATGTGTTTTTGGAACACATCCACACACCGTCGATTCAAGAGGATCCTTTCACTGAAGAAGCTCCACAGCCAAAAAGTTCCACTGATCCGACTGAAGTTGAGGTCCCAGCGGTGGTCGACCTAATCATGGAAGTCGTGGTCATCACTCCCGACTGGATAGTACCGTACATCGCGTATATCCTGAGGAAAGAGCTCCCGGAGAACGAAGAAGAGGCTAGAGCAGATCGTCCGTCCGATCCAAGGCCTTCTTGTGATCAAGGGGCGATTATTGAGAAAGCGTGGATCGAGTCAGCCGAAGTGCATAACGCCGGAAGAAGGTCGAGATAATTCTTGATGATATCCACTCGGGGACCTGTGGTCACCATCGTCCTCTCGGACCATCGTGGCTAAAGCATACCGGCGGGATTTTACTTGGCCTAAGGCAAATGAAATGGCAAAGGAAATAGTCGACAAATGTGAAGGATGTCGGTTCTAGTCCAATATGTCACACAAACCCGCCTCGGCATTGAAGACCATTCCCTAAATGCGGCCTTTCGCTATTTGGGGGTTGGATATGATTGGACCACTGAGAACTGGCAGGAGTGGTTTCACTCATTTGCTTGTGGCAGTCGACAAGTTCACGAAGTGGATCGAAGCTAAACCTATCAAGAACCTTGATGTGTGCACTGCTGTCAGTTTCATCAGAGAGTTGATATTCAGATATGGAGTTCCGCATAGCATCATCACTGACAATGGGTCAAATTTTGATTCCGACAAGTTCAAAGCCTTTTGCGCCTCTCAGGGCACCCGAGTCGACTATGCTTCAGTAGCTCACCCCCAGTCGAATGGACAAGCAGAACGAGCAAATTGTCTAATTCTCAAAGGGTGAAACCTCGATCGATGCGTGATCTCAAGCATGCAGCAAGAGCGTGGGTTGACGAACTTCCGTCGGTTCTTTGGGGATTGAGGACCACTCCTAATCGGTCGACTGGGAGAACTCCATTCTTTATGGTCTATGGAGCTGAAGCAGTTCTGCCGAGTGACCTGCTTCACAATGCCCCCCGAGTCAAACTCTACTCTGAAGCTGAAGCGGAGAAAGCCCATCAAGATGCAGTCGACCTCCTTGAAGAGGAGAGAGAGATGGCCCTGATCCGCTCGACCATCTATCAGCAGGACTTGCATCGATTCCACGCCAGAAATGTGAAGAGCCGAGCCTTTCAAGAAGGAGATCTGGTCCTCCGAGTGGATCAACAGAAACCACACAAGCTCGCTCCCACTTGGGAAGGTCCCTTCATCGTCACCAGAGTTCTTCACAATGGAGCTTACCATCTTTACAACGTCGAACGCCAGATCGATGAGCCTCGGGCATGGAATGCGGAGCTGCTCCGCCCCTTTTACACTTAAGAGCTCACTCGGGTGAGATGTAATAAAAGTACCTCTGTAGTTTGTTTATCTAAATCAAGAAGATTATAATTTTCCCAGTGATTGTTATTACTTTTTGTTCAAATTCTCACCTAGTGGGTGACTTAGCTGCGAATCTGTTTCGCCTAAGTTTGTAAAAAAATCATTACCGAGTGATGAGCCAGCCTCTCACTCGGGGGCTTAGCTGCGAATCCGTTTCGCCTAAGTGTTTTAAATCCTACCGAGTGGTGAGCCAGCCTCTCACTCGGGGGCTTAGCTGCGAATCCGTTTCGCCTAAGTGTTTTAAATCCTACCGAGTGGTGAGCCAGCCTCCCACTCGGGGGCTTAGCTGCAGTCCAAGTACTCGCCTAAGTGTTTTAAATCCTACCGAGTGGTGAGCCAGCCTCCAACTCGGGGGCTTAGCTGCAGTCCAAGTACTCGCCTAAGTGTTTTAAATCCTACCGAGTGGTGAGCCAGCCTCCCACTCGGGGGCTTAGCTGCAGTCCAAGTACTCGCCTAAGTGTTTTAAATCCTACCGAGTGGTGAGCCAGCCTCCCACTCGGAGGCTTAGCTGTGGTCCAAGTACTCGCCTAAGTATTTGAAAATCCCACAGGTGAGGAGCCAGCCTCCCACTCGGAGGCTTAGCTGCAGTCCAAGTACTCGCCTAAGTATTTAATATAATGTGCTCTTTGCAAGGACTGACGAGTGCAGGTCATTGTTGCCTTCCCCTTCAAAGCTATGACACAAAAATCCTCCTCGGGGGCTTAGCTGCAGTCCAGTACTCGCCTGAGTTTGAAAAATCCTACCGAGTGGAGAGCAAGCCTCCCACTCGGAGGCTTAGCTGCAGTCCAAGTACTCGCCTAAGTATTTGAAAAATCCTACCGAGTGGAGAGCAAACCTCCCACTCGGGGGCTTAGCTGCAGTCCAGTACTTGCCTAAGTATTGAAAAATCCTACCGAGTGGAGAGCAAACCTCCCACTCGGAGGCTTAGCTGATCCGATGCTACGCCTAAATATTGAAAAATCCTACCGAGTGGAGATCAAACCTCCCACTCGGAGGCTTAGCTGCAGTCCAGTACTCGCCTAAGTATTGAAAAAGCCTACCGAGTGGAGAGCAAACCTCCCACTCGGGGGCTTAGCTGCAGTCCAGTACTCGCCTAAGTATTGAAAAATCCTACCGAGTGGAGAGCAAACCTCCCACTCGGGGGCTTAGCTGCAGTCCAATACTCGTCTAAGTACGAAATCCATCCCGATCCGCAAGGACAATGAGGTGCAGGTCGAATGTTTCCTTCTCCTTCGGAGCTGCGCCACAAGTACAACGTGCACTCCATTCCGATCCGCAAGGATGACGAGGTACAAGTCGACTGCTTCCTTCTCCTTCGGAGCTGCGCCACAAGTACAACGTGTGCTCCATCCTGATCCACGAGGACGACGAGGTACAGGTCGACTGCTTCCTTCTCCTGCACCTGCAAGAGCAACAAAGTGTAGGTCGACTGGATCCACCTCAGAGCTGCATCTCAAGCATTGAAGCATAATCCAAGTGAAGAATAAATTTCACTCGAAGGCGAACAAAAGCATATTTCAACGATAAGTAAAGTTCGGATAGCATCCTAAGGATGCAGAAGTACCCAGGCCTCAAGCCCGTTAAAGTTTATCGGTTAAAAAAACCACTCGGCATTCCGAGGCAAATTTAAGGTAGAGCATAAAAGTTTTTTACTCCTCAGGTGGAGGACTAGAAGGAGCCACAAACTGGTCAAGGTCGATCCCATCAGCAATTCGGGTGGCAGCGGCGATGAAAGTCTCCATGAAAGATTGGAAATCATACTTCTTGGTATTGGAAACTTTGATGGACGCCAGCTTTTCCTCTCGCGCCTCCTTGCAGTGGACACGAACCAGAGACAGAGCAACATCAGCACCGCACCTGGCAGAAGACTTTTTCCGTTCTTGCACTCGACTTGGAACCTCATTTAGTCGAGTCATTAAGGACTCGAGGTCATTCTGAAGCGTATGGTCTGGCCAGAGTGTTGAGTCGATCCGCGTCACCGCAGCTTTCGGTCGGCGAGATAGTCCACCACACCAGCAATGCGAGACTCCGGTCGAACACGTTCATAGCGGCTTCATCCTTCACGGGAGAGTTGATGGGGTCCAGGCTTGTCTCCACTCGACTGTTCTTTTCTTTGAAGTTCCGACAGAATTCTGCAAATACGACTCGAGTTCAAGCTAATGGTTCTATGTTGAGTCAATGAGGACAAGTCAGTCGGATAAGAGGAATTACCTTCAAGCATGAGGAATAGCTTCTTGGCGAGCCCTCCCAGATAAGCCTCCAGATCATTCCTCCTCCCTTGATTCGCCCGACCTTGTCGATCGAGCAACTTTGTCATTCTTGATCAGCTAACCTCCTTGTTGGCGCGTCGAGAGAGCAGCCTTGAGTTTGGTATTCTCCTCTTGAGTTTGCGAATGAGACCAGGTTTCTCTTCCATGAGCTTTGTTTTCTCCAAAGCATATACGTGCCTCTGCAAGGTCGTGGTCTTTCTTCTTGAGCCTCCTCCGGTTTATGCGCAAAATAACAATAAGCCCAGAGTTGAGAATGGGTAGAAAGACAAAGGCGATCGTCAAGTTCTCACCAGCCATACCTTTTGCTTCGTCTCTCGCCTTTTGCAAGTTCTCCTTAGCAAGTTTCAAGTCAAGGTTGAGCTGGATCTGTTTGTTCTCCAATTCGGTATAGCGGGCCACGAGCTCGCAAGATTTCTCTTGAAGAGTCAATCGACAAAACATCAAAGACAGGTCACTTCCGGTGACTAAAGAAAAATCGTAACATTTCTAAGACTACGATCGAATCAAAACATTCGATAGTAGTCTCGGGGACTACACCCGGTGGGTGCACTCAGCGTGCCCCCACTGGTTTTATAATTCGGTTCGACCGATCGACCAAAGAGGCAAAAGGTTATGATCCTAAAACCATAGCTAGCTATCGTGATCGGTGTGTAAAAAAACAGTTCCTTAGACTATAGTCATCGCCAAGAGTCCACCATAGTCTCGGGGACTACACCGATGGGTGCACTCAGCGTGCCCCACCGGTTCCAAAGAACCGTTCGACATGGCCCGACCAGACCGAGTGAAGAAGTTCAAAGTATAAAGACTATAGTCGACTGCCAGCAGTCCACCATAGTCTCGGGGACTACACCCAGTGGGTGCACTCAGCGTGCCCCCACCAGTACAAAAATTCAATCGACACACCCACCCAGTGGGTGTACAGATGCAGATATGGAAATCTTCAGAAAGAAGAAATTTCAGGTAGCATATCCTAACAGAACAAGCAACTTACTTGGACATTGCTCTGAAGAGCCGAGCTTGCATCATATGCCGCTGGCTGGCCTCCGGACCACCTTCACTTGCTCCATCATGATCCCTGCACGGCGTATGGCCTCCTTAGCAGCACTCACTTGGTCTTCCGGGACGTGGTGTGTGGCAAAAAGGGAAGGCGGGTCAGCAGTCGACGATGAAGGCCGGACACTCATCAGCGGCACAGCGAAGGACACAGAAGCCCGAGTGGTGACGCCTCCCTCGTGAACTAGCGTCTCAGGCAGTGATACAACTGGAGTAGCCTTGCCAGCAGGCACCTTTTTGTCCTTCCCCTTCCTCAGCGGTGTTTCATCGTCGTCATCAGGGAGATCAATGACATGAGGTGGAACTACAAGAAAGATTCAAAGGTAAAAACAGAAATCCAATCAACCATAAAGCAAAACTGCAGAGATCGTACCAAGGTTGGAGGTGGCGGCATCTTCCATTTCCTGATCTTCGTTCTTCGCTGAGGTCTCGGAGGTGGCAACACTGCAAATTTCAGAAATCAGTTGATCAGTCAAATGAGTTGACCAAAAGTACACTCATGGTAGACAGGAAAACACAAGTTTTGCTGATTACCCGGAAATGGTGGGAATGACCATCCTCATCTTGGGCAAGGCCTTCGCCGGCTTTGATGACGTTGCTCGGGGTTGCTTTGGCGGTTTCTCAGTCAGCACTGGAGAAGTCGTCCGAGTGCGCTTCGTCGGCCGCCCGACGAGCGCGATAGCCTTACCGCGCTCGACCGCCGGATCATGCGTCAACTTGGATCACATTTCCGAGTGGGGTGGATCCATGTCTCCCTCCTCTTCCTCCTCCTCCTCCTCCTCTTCATCAGAGCTATCGTTTTCCTCAGACTCCCATTCCTCCTGGCTTTCGCCTCCGCTTCCTTCTTCTTCTTCAACTGGTTCTTGCGCCCCATTGGGCATCGAGTACATCTCAGTGGTGACCTAGAAGACAGCAAAACAGGACGAAAGTCAGTCGGCCGATTCCTTGCGGGAATAGAGCAAATGCAACAGGATCACGATCGGAGATCGGTGGTCATACCTTATGCAGTTCGTAAGATTGGTCGAGTGGTGGGATCCTCCTAGCTCCACGAGGGTTATCCTTGTTCCTGTGATGGCAGTCATCCACCTCTCCAATGTGGCGTCGTCGACCTCCTGCAGGTGGTCCCGGGTGGTTTCCTCGGTGCAGTACATCCACATCGGGTGACCTTGGTATTGGAGGCGGCTGAATGCGCCGTCGAAGGAAAACCTCGGAAGATCCATGCCGGTCACTCCGTCGCGAATGAGCTGGACTACACGCTCCATCAACAATTTAACTGGACCTTCTCCTCCGGAAGCACCTTGAGAGGGGACGCCTTGTTCACTCGATCCATGGAGAAAGGAGGGAGTCCAGTCGACTGCCCTGGCGTCGACTGGTCTTGGCAGTAGAACCAGGTTGACTGCCACCCTCTAACTGAATCGGGAAGAATCATGGCCGGAAAGGCACTCTTACCCCTCATCTGGACCCCAAGACCCCCACACATCTGGATTACTTGGGTTCTTTCATCATTCGGACTAGCCTTTTTCACCGTCTGAGAGCGACAAGTGAATATGTGTTTGAAGAGGCCCCAGTGTGGCCGACAACCCAAGAAGTTTTCGCACAAGGACACGAAAGCGGCGAGATAGGCAATGGAGTTGGGTGTGAAGTGCTGGAGTTGTGCTCCAAAGAAATTCAGAAAACCCCGAAAGAAAATATTCGGTGGTAGAGAAAATCCGCGATCAACATGGGTGGCTAAGAGGATGCACTCACCCTCCACGAGGCTGCGGCTGCCACTCCGTCGGAAGCCTTGGCGACGGTGGGGATCAATCGCTCGTTGGCGGGTTGTCGAGGTCTTTACGGGTGATGGTCGGCGGATCCAATCTCCCTAGACCCAACCTTGCGGCGGCTGGACGCGACAAGGATCCGCCCGATTAGGCGCTCTCCCTTCGCCGCCATCGCCTTCTTCGCCCGCTCTAAGGCCGCCGTCTTCTCCTTCACCATTGTCGCCGTGAAGCGAGCGAACAGCGGCTGTGCGAGTTCTGGTAGCGGACGAATCTGAGGACGGAGGAGGAAAATGAGGCGCACTATTCAAAAGACCCCGCTTTGGTGCCTTATATGAAGTCGCTTCGAGTGGGTATTTGGTAGGCGGGCAATCTATCAAATCGAAAGCGATCGCCTTGGCGCGTCGTGGCGAAAAAAGGTGGCCTTGAAGATCGGCGTCCTTGCCTTATCCCATCCGAGTATCGCGGCCTTCTTCGCTTCAGCGGTTCGAAATTCGGATCCCGCTAAATCCGCTAACAATGAGCAACTTGTCGACGGCAGATTTCCTCCGATCCGTCATTGGAAATCTCAAGTTCATAAAGTTCACTCGGCAGATATAAGGAATGGATCAAGGCGTGAAAGAGAAGTTGACACCATCACTACAAGGTCAGCGATCTAGAGTAAGACACACTTTCAAAGACGAAAAACAATTGAAAAGATTATCAACTCCTTCCTCACTCAAACCTCGATCCATTCGGGGGCTAATGATGAAGTCATGTACCTAGGGTAGGGTCATGAACCTGTCCAAAATACCCTCCCCAAGGACATCCTTAGAATAAACTGCCTTCGATCGACTGGTAGGATTCCACTCGGCAGACTCAAAGACACTTTCGACCATGAAGACCCACTCGACCACGGGAGTTCGAGAGCCACTCGGTGTCCTAACAGTGCATGTAGTTAAGTAGTCTTTATGGTCATGATGACACTTTATGTAAGGCATTACGGTAACTCCTGGTCTTAATGTACCTTTAACCCTCCGCTCATTAATGGGCTGGCTGGGGTCTGGCGCACTCTATATAAGCCACCCTCCACGGTAGAAGGGTTCGCACCCTGTAATTCATACGCATATAATCCAATGACCGCCTCGGGCTCCGAGGCGTAGGGCTATTACTTCCTCCGAGAAGGGCCTGAACTCGTAAAACTCGTGCGTATACAACTACTCCATAGCTAGTATCTTGCCTCTCCATACCTACCCCCCATTCTACTGTCAGAGTTAGAACCACGACAGCCGCCGCCGTAGCGGTCTTCCTCCGCCAAGTTAGGGCATGGAAGGTCTGCACTGACGAGCTTCACCTCTCCATCTCACAGTTCGTCGTGTTCTTCATTCAGGGTAATTAAAAGTTACTTTTACTGCCCTCTTTGATTCGAATGTTCTCTACAAAATCTTCAAAGGTGTTTTTCTTCAAATCCTCACACACTAAAACACCTCACAAGTCATCTGTTCTTGATTCATTTCCCTAAACATCATTTTTTAAGATTCCTCAATTGTGTGGATTTTCGATCTATACAACTCTGGAACCTAAGACAAAGAACGCTTAGTGATATTTGTCAAGGCTCATCTGGTCAAATTCCTCAAACTTGTTCTTTTTGAAAAACCTTCTGAGAACGCATATGACCTCTCCAAATTCCTCGCAACTATACTGCATTCCACGGTACTCATGTCCATTGCCGAATCACTAGGTTCTCATCAACTTAACTCATTTGCAGCGTTCCTCGAAGAAAAGTTGCATACTTCTTCAGAGAATTCAATTGTTCAAATTCCTCATCTGAAGAATATGGTAGATGGTAAGAAACCTTAGAAAGGAGGAAACAAGCCTGAGGTCATGACTGCTTTTGAAATCCCTGATGAAATTTATAAAGACTACTGCACACCTGATGAGGCCAAGTTTGGAAAGGAAAACAAAAATCAGCGCAAAGTGCGCATACAGAGGATTGAAAGGAGATGGGCAAGAGATTGGAGGGAGTACAGGTATGTAACTCCCAAGTACATGAAGAAATTCGCACTCAACCCTCCATGCCCAAGACCTCCACTGGCACCTGGCCAAGAGGCAGACCCCACCAGCATCAAACGCGGTGAGGACTTTCCTGAAGAATGGGCCAGACGCCAAGCCAAGTTGGCTAGACAAGCCAAAGAAGCAGTGAGGAAATTCAATGAAGACTCTGCTGCTGCTGCTGCTGAGGCCTCTGTCAAGCCTAGGAAATTAATGGCAAAGAAGCCTGCGTGTAAGCCAAGTGCTTCACCAACAGTGCCCTCACGGCCAAGTTCCTCAGCTTTGCCCTCACGGCCAGAATCTTCAAAGGCCTCAAGACCAATTCCTCATGCTGCTCCTGCTCCATCAAAATCCTCAACTCCTCCTCCAAAGTCCTCAGCTGCTCCGGCAAAGTCCTCAGCACCTGTGCATCTGGCCACGTGACAAAGGACTACAGGCATCTCCATTGCCTCAGGTGTCTCAGCAAGTTCCTCAGCAGCACCTAATTCTTCATCTGGCTCCACACCGCTGAAGACAAAGGCAACAGCTGGATGAGGTCCTCGCCCAAGTCCTAAGAAGAAACAGTTTGCCTTTCAAGTGCCGCCTGAAGAAGATGAAGCTGATGATGATGAACTTGCAAAAATCATCAGAGACACGCAAGTTAGGGCCGCTAGAGCCAAAGGCACATCTGTGCCACTGCTTTTGGATCCAAGGGCGATCCTTGATTACATATATCTCTAGCACAAGGACCCAAACTCTCCTATGCCTGATTTCAATTTGACTCCTGGCCAAAGTTACACGCTGACTCATTTCATCCAAGAAGAGAAATGGAAGTATGAGCAGGCCAGGCAGATCAAGAAGGCCCAGTACAAGAAGGAGAAGTATCCGAAGACCAACATTGTCAAAATGACAACTGGTGAACTTATCAAAATTCAGTCTGAAATCAAAACGCTCAGCGACAAATTCAATGCCTACTATGCTGATTGGCAGGGAGCCAAAGTCAGGTTTGTCAAACTGACTGAAAAGTTCACCAATGTTGCAGCCCCATCGCAACCAAAGTTCCTCAAGCTGAAGCCTCTGCTCAGCCAACTGAAGAACATGCCAAAGACCGGCTGATGACTTTCAACTCTTTGAAGAAAATGTTGGTTCCAGGGCTGATGACTCCATACCAGCTGCTGAAGATATTGCCAGGGCATCCACTACTGGTGCGCCTGAAGAAACTGAAGAAACCAGGGCAATTGCATCAGTTGCGTCTGAGGAAAATCAACCAGATTCCTCAGCTCCTCCCGCGCCTACATCAACTCCTATCCTTCCATCTGCATCAGATGTGAAGAAGACCAAGGCTGCAGAGCGAGCTGCAGTGAAGAAAAGGAAAGCATCAGCTGCTTCAGAATCTTCAGCTCCAAAGAAGATGAAGCCCATGACCAGTTCATTTGCAAACCCAATTGATGTTGTTCCAATCTCAACCATGCCATCAAAGGACCTTGTTCCTTTTGGTGAAGAATATGAGATCCCTAGCGGATCAGATGAAGAAGATCATTCTACTGCTTCGACAGAGCAGATTGATGAAGAAATTGAAGTGGATGAGATCCCTTCAACACCTGTTGTTTCCCCGCCAATGCCCCAGTTCACGGTTGAAGAGGCTGGCGTTGAAGAATTGGAAGATGAAGACCTGAATATTGGGTGTACTACACCTGTGATGAATGATGACTTTTGGGAAAGTCAGCACCCCAACTCTCCACTCTTCACCCCTTTACAACAAATACCTCAGTCCCCTGCACCAACAGTTCAAATGGGCTCTGAAGAAACTCAACCCACCTAAATGCGTCTGGTGAAGAAATTCCAGCCACTAGTCTTTGAAGAAATTGCTGCTGGCGATCATGTGACAACGCAGATCGCAATCGAAGAGGAACAAGAAATTCCTCAGCTGAAGAACACGAGATTGCGATTCCTGAGGTAGTGATGCAACTCACTGACACTCCTCTGCAAAAACCAAAGGATCCATTCTCGCGCAAGCAAAAGTTCAAGGCTGAAGACTTCTTCGGCGAGCATGTGTTCTTCACTGATTACAACCCGCATGATTCTGCTCGCATAAGGAAGAGGCGTTTCTGGACTGCTAGTCAAGCCAATTTCTATTCCTGAGTGCTATTCAACAAAGACAAAGTCTTCAATCATGCACATATTCCTCACGTGGACATGGAATCTCTGCCATGCTTTGAGCCAGTCCTCAGTGTTCTTCACGATCTTTGAAACATTAAACTTCTGTCTTGATATACGTGATTGGAATGAAGAACTCATTCTTGAGTTCTATGTGACGCTGCACATCACGGGGAGATTACGAAGATGTGAATTCATGGGTGCTGGGTGGATGTCGAAAATACTCACTACAAGGCACACAACTTGAATTGCTTCGTGTCCTATCACTTAGTCCTCCCCTTGAAGGTGCTCGTTGCGTCTACAGTGAGCCTGAGCTTACAAATCATTACATGCAAGTACTGATGAAGCCTTTGAAGCCAGGGTAGTCCCCCGAACCAAATTCCTCGTCAAGGAATTACTCTATGTGCCTCAGACTGTCTATCGTATCTTGACGAAGACACTGAATCCAATAAAGGGCCACGACTCAAATGAAGAAGAAGTCGTTGGCATCATGAAGAATCTACTTTTCAATATCATTCATGGCGTTCCTATCAACTTCCATGATTTCTTCATGAGGACTCTGGCCAATGTTGCTATGTCACCTTTTGAGCTGAAGCCTTATGCACCTTGGATCATGAGATTCATCAGAACAAGGTCTTCACTCAATTACAAAGCTGACACTCTAAACCACTGCAGCTACTTGCCTCCCATTGAAGTCCTCAAACGGACATATTCCTCAGCTGATGACAAAGGCAAGGCCGCTGCTGTGATAGATGAAGGCCTTCGTCCATTGGATGGTCAATTTCGCAAGGCTGCATCCTACTCCACCAATGATGACTCTGCCACACATGACTCTTCCGCCAACACTGCCAAGCAAAATCCTCAAGCCACAGCACCCAGGGTGATGACTGATTGTGAGCTTCTCCCAAGTCTTCATCAGAAGGTTGATCGCAATCACAAATGGGTCAAGCGTGAGTTTGGTTCAATTCTTCACAACATGACCTCAACCCACAATGCAACGAAGAAAAACTAGTACTACCTCCATGAAACCTTCAACCGAACCTGGGCTGTTCTGTCTCACGTCTACTGCGAAGAAGATCTGAAGAAAATGGGTCTCAAGGAAGGTTTGACTGGTCTGCACCTCCTCCAAAGAAATACAAGAAGGTCAAGGTTCCTTATTTGGTGGCCAGCTCCTATTCTTCATCGCGTGACACTGATGAAAATGAAGACTTGGACGACACTGCGGCAGGCCCTACTTCAACAACCGACCCCGACAACGCTCGCGCTCCTTCATCAACTTGATTATCTTCAAGGGGTGTTAGTCCTCAGTTTCGATCCTTTTGGTCATTCAATGACAAAGGGGGAGAAATTTGAGTTAGTCTTCAAGAGGGTCTATTAAATGGGCGTTTTTTTTTGCTAAGTTACCACTCTCATTCTTCTGAAACTTTATTGGATCGAGTTGTAAACTTAAACCCGATGATGGTCTGATACTTCTGCTACGTTTTTCTGCATGCTTATTCCTCGTTAATATTATTTCACGCATGCTAAATTACATCAGTCACCATATTTCATCATGCATTTCAAATTCTTCATATTATATGTCAAATGCGTGTATGGATTACAAGATATAGGGGGAGATCTCCATGATTCAACTCTTCAAGTGTGCATTGCTTCAAAAGCAAATTCCTCACAATGCACATCTTCAGGGGGAGTTCTTCTATATCTTGCAATAAAATTCCTCAATATCAGTTTTTACACTTCATATGTTTATCCCCGTTGAAAACTTAACCTATATTTTCATCAATCACCAAAAGGGGGGAGATTGTAAGTGCATCTAGTGCCCCTTAATGATTTTGGTGTATTGAAGACTTATAGGTTAAGGGACTAATGTGGTTTTGAGTGTACACAGGTCTATAAGACTATGAGGAGTTTGATATTTACAGAGAAAGTCGACCCCTAAAAATGAAGTTCTTCGACTGAAGACTTTGAAAGTGAAGAAATTGGTCTAACCTTGAAGACTTGGTATTCATTCGAGGAACATGAAGCGTGAAGACTTTTGTTTTCGTAGTTTCATTTTCTCTTTCTTGAGTCATAGGAAACACCGTCTTTGTTAAAGGGGGTCGAGGAAATACTAAGGAAAAAAAATCCATGTGATGCTCAACTCAAAATCCTACACCTACCAATCCCTTGAGTGAAGCCATTGGAAATCTCATACTGATTCAGTCAATTTTTGATGTGAGAGATGAAGTTCTTACGGTCTCACGAGGAATTTGTTCTGACTGAGGAGTTAGGAATTCGCCAGTGCGGATTGCCTACACAGTGAGGAACATGATAGCCCTGAGGAATTTGAACCTCAAATTTCCGACCGTTGCTATGCTACGCGCCAGCTGTCCCAAAATATCTTATCCACCTAACGGTCATATCATTGAAGGGCATTTATGTCTTATCATGTCGGGCTGCTCCCTAGGCTATAAATAGCCGCCCCCTACAACCACTAGCTGGTTGGCTGCTCTGAGAGAAACTGACACTTGTCAATTGAGAGCATCCCATCCTCCGAGGACTTTGAGCGAAGATCATCGGTGAGGAAAACCCAAACCCAAACACCTACAAACCCAAAGTGATTGAGCATCAGAAGAGATTGATCCTGCGTGGATCCGACGCTTGTTACCTTTGAAGATTGTGCTTCTTCTAGGCGGTTAGGCGTCATGGTCTAGAGCATCCAAGAGGAATTGTGGATCGCCGAGTGACCGAAGTTTGTGAAGGTTCGGAAGTCACTGAAGACTTACCACGAGTGATTGGGCGAGGTCTGTGTGACCTTAGCTCAAGGAGAATCTGATGAAATCTTGTGTGTCCTCAGGTTTAAATACCTAGCCGCTCCAACCAGATGTACAACTGAGAAAACAGTTGGAACTGGTCTACCAAATCATTGTCTTCACCAATCCAACTGGTTCTATTTCCTCAACACTTCCATTTCCTCATCTCTGTGTTGTGTGCCTGTCATATCTGTGTTTGAAGACTCTGAGTGAAGACTCTCTCAATTTCCTCAGTTCAATTTCTTCAGTCTGTTTGTCTTCATCTTGTGCTATCCTGTGATTACGCTTTCTGTACTCTGTGCTTGTCTTCATTTCTTCATGATGACTATGCTTGTCTTCTGTTATGTTTACTTCTGAGTACTTATTCCGCTGCAAGCAGTTCTTCGCTAAGGAATTTCCTCACTAGCAACTTCCTTAGTGAGGAATTCATAGAAATCGCCTATTCACCCCCCCCCCTCTAGTCGATATAACGCACTTTCACCACCCTCTGGATTCCGTCGATGCGTCTGATGATGGGCTTGATACGCTCCTTGAGCGCCGCGATGTCCGCATCCTCCGGCAAGCTCTCCATCGCGGCTTCGAAGTCGAGGTCAGGATTCTAGTGCGCCACCTTGGCGAGGACCTTGGTCATGGCACCCTGGCAAAGCCTCCGGGACTCATCGGCTAGGGAGGCCGCCCGGTTAGAGTGAAGCTGCTCCAGGGCTCCAAGGACGCCCTCGAAGAATAGGGTCAGCTTGGTGTTGGTAGTCCCGCTGCGCTCTGGGGCATACCTCACATTTGGCATCCCCATGGTAGCCAGTTGCGTGGTGATCCTGCCGGCGACGTCCTCGAGGCGGCTGATCTAGCAATTCTCGCCCTCCACAAAATCCTTGTGGCTGGCGGCTTCGTTCTTTCGCTGCAGCTTCTCGGCCTCCAGATCCTTGGCCAGGGTCTCCTCCCGAGCCTTGGCCTATGAGAACATCTCCTCAAGGCCCTCCAGCTTCAGCTTCAAGTCTTTGATGGAGTTGTTGGCTTCGGAGAGCTCCCCAGCCCTGCTGACGGTCGCGCCCTGCGCCTCCATCGGGACGCCGTTTAGCGTGTCCCTCTCCTTGGACAGCTTCAGGGCCTGCCCCTTCAGCTCATCCCGCTCCACCTCCAGCTCCTTCACCCTGCCGGCATGAACTAGAGCCTAGGCATCGAGAGCCTCCCTGTGCATCTGCTCCAGCTCTTGGGTCTGCTGCACGACGAGCTTCTCCACCTCCTCATCCTTGCCGCGGAGCGTTGCGGCAAGCTTCTCCTCACGCGCGGCAAGGTCCTCCTCCTGGGAATCCAGCACGGCCTGGTGCTGGGTTCGAGCGGCCTCGGCCGGGGCGGCCAAGTTATTCACCGTCTCCTGGGCCTTCTCGACTTCGGCCTGCTTCATGGTGAGCTCCACATCACGCTTGGACAGCTCGCCCTGGGCGGCCTTCAGCTCCTCACAAGCTTGGCGGAACCAAGCCTGCGTCTCGGTGACGCGCACCTTGAGGTCCGCCTCCGCCATGTCCACTGTTGCCATCCTGGACTTGGCCTTGTCCAGGCAGGCGCGGTGGAGCGCCTGGAGCTTCCGGAAGTTGGCGCCCATGGCCTGGAGAAGCCGCTCCTCCTGAGAACCATCGCCGCTGATGCTCGGTTCGTCAATAACCTCAAGCCAAGTGGCGGCAAGCACCTCCTCGTCGAACACCTCTCCCTCGATGGGCACCCTGGAGCTTGACAACCCTGGGAGGTGGACGAAAAGGTCGTCAGTCACCCTCAGATACCTGCCGAAGCCGGAGGCAGCAGAGGAGGAAGGCTGGTCATCGACCGCCTCCTCCTCGACGGCGGCCTTGTCGGCCTCCCCGGCAGGCCCCTTGCTGGGCTCCCCAGCAGGCCCCTTGGCGGCGTCCTCAGCAGTGCCCTTGGCGGTCTCCTCGGCAGCAATCTTCTTGGCCTCCGCCGCGGCGTCCTTGGTGACATCCTCGATGACGGTGTCGATGTCCTATGGGTCCACTGAGGGTAAATCTAGATACCGAGAAGGGGATGAGGCGAGGCCAAGACCAAGATTCAGACAGAACAGAAAAAGAACAGGGATGGAAGATGAGCGACTTACCCGTGCCGGGCTGGGAAGAAGAAGTCCCCTCCCTGCCAACATTTGGCGCCGTGGCGAAGCCACCAGCGCCCAGTTTCTCCTCCTCCTCCTCCATGTGCATGGGCTCGGTGCTTGGCGCTCTTGCCGGGGACGCCCCTCGGGGCGGCGTAGTCAATGGGGGCGGCATTTGGGGGTAGCCCTCTGTGGCTCCTCCTGCTGCTGTCCGGTGATGTCGGCGATGTTTGTGAAGAGCCAGGCCGTCCTCCCCTTGTTGTGCAGTGGAGCGATTTGGCGGCGGATGAAATCCGCCCCGATCATCTCAAGGGTGAGCCCGTCCTTGGTGAGGCGAAGAATCCTGGTGGTGGCGACCTTGAGCTTCACGTCGTCGGCATCAACATTGCTCCAGTCGCTCCGCCGAACCGGTGGCGCCTGGCGAACCCGGCAGAAATCTTGTGGATCATCCTGATCAATACAGTACCACCGGCCCCACCATTCTTCCCACCTCTCCTTCTGAGCGCCCTCCGGGTATGCCCCCTTGGACCGTGGGATCCAGGCGACATAACCGGAAATGGCGCCCCCCGGTTGGATCCGAGGGAAGAAGTAGTGGCGGAAGAGCGCCGTGTTGGGATGCACCCCGGTGAAACCCTTGCAGAGGTGCGCAAAGAGAGCCATGCATGCCACAACATTTGGAGTAAAATCCAGAAGGTGGAAGCCATATGTGTGCATGACGTCGTTGAAGAAATCAGAGAAGGGGGGCAGAGGCCGCAAGAGAAGTAATCGACAAAGAACGGATACCGATACGGGGCAGCCTCGGCACAGTTGGCTGAGATGACACGCGTGGCTGGATGCCCCGTCGTCTCTCCCCCCGTCTTGCACCCCCACAGGGGCCTGAAGCATTCCCGGAGCTCGAACACATCGACCGCCAAGGGGAAGTAGGTGAGTTGCGTCCGCTGCACCGCCAACGCACTCTCCAGCGGCTCCGTCGCTCCGGCGTCCTTGGGCACTCCCTTGCCCTTGGTGGATTTGGGGGCCATGCCGGCTGCGAGGGGTGGAGGACAGAAGACAGCGAAGGCATAGCGGCGGCGAGCAAAGGCGAAAGCTTGGGAAGGAAGGAGAAGGGGGCGGCGGCTCTGAGATTGGAGAAGACACAGGAAGGGGGTAAAGTGAGCAGCGTACGCGGTTATCCTTTTTACGGGAAGGCGGCGGGCCGCCTCCTTCTGTTAATCGCGACGTGGACGCGTAAGTGCGAACCGCATCGCGCATGACCCCCACGTCGCGCACGACACCCAACGTCACGCTTTCAACACGGGTCATGGGGAAGCGCAGCGGATGAAACAGTTACTGCGGTAAAAATCCGCCCCACCTACCCGCGCACCGTTTTGGGCCTAGCCCAACAACGCGTCGCGTTTATGTGTGGCCCTGGCCCGGGGCTCCTGTCGGTGTACAAAAGTAGGGGCTCTCCTTTTGACCCCTGTACTTGTGCACGGGCCGACAGAGCCACGCGCACCATGGCCACACCTAGCAAGGCAAGGGAGGGAAGCTGGAGAGAAGCCGAAGCCCCAGACAAACAAGGCAATGCCAAGACCAGAAACACTAAAGAGCAAGAGGGCGAGGTGGACCTCCCCCGGCAGGAACTTGCCGGGGCGGCCTCCGCAGCCCCGGCAAGAGCCTTGCCGGGGCAACTTGCCCAAACACCAACAGAGCGATCCACCCTTGAGCCCACGGGTTCCGACCCAACCAACTACGTTGGGACCAGGGCTCTGGAGGCGCCTCTGTAGTGGCATGTAGATCTTTGTCAAGATCATAAACATTTGAGATCAGATGAGGACCAGAAGACGGCGACCCTCGGCGGGATCCCAGCCGAGGGAATCCACAAGAACCCCGGCAAGCGCCTTGACGGGGACGACTACAACGCCACGACAAGACCCTTGTGGAGCCCCCGGCAAGGCCCTTACCGAGGGCGTCAGCGGGGCCACAGCCAGGCCCGCATCGACCAAGACTCCACCGCCGTCCCCAAGCAGCTGCTAGCTCAACCTGCGTGGCAACGGGCGGCCTCTACGCCAACTCGCCAAGCACCTGCGTGGTGGCATGCAGATCTTCATGAAGTCCCTGCCACTTCAGCTGCCTGCCTGCCTACATGGTGCCGCATGCATCGCTGGCCTGGGCGCGTGTTGAAGCAAGGCGAGGCGGCGACGGACGGGACGGGCCCCGTTCCCGTCCCCGATAAAGCTAAGGGACACCTAAGCGACGCATTAAATGCGTCTTGTCCTGTAATACGGGCGATAAGCTTGCAGCACTGTAGACCTTTCCACCTCCTGTGTGCCACTCCGGCAGCCCCTTTTGCTATAAAAGGAGGCCCATGGCATACTGGAGAGGGATTCGGCTCTTTTGGGTAAGTTGCACCCCGTAGCTAGCTCAAGAACACTCAATACATCCACCAAAGCAGGACTAGGGTGTTATGCACCTTTGCGGCCCGAACCTGGGTAAACGATCCGTGTGCTTCCTGTTAGACCTGCTCTTCTCACGACCCCGCGCCCTGCCAACCGTAGTAGGGATTCTTCTAATCCCATAGGTGTCGTTTTCGCCGACAGATGGGAAGGAAAATTGTGCTCAAGTACTAGAAGGAGAATTACATAGAATGCTTGGCATACAATATGTGAGTGATGAGCATGATTTCAATGTTGTTAGTATGAATTCTTTGAATACCATGATGCTAATGATATGCAAAGCCACAAGCTTGGGGATTCTATGTTTGATGAAGATGATATGTTTAGTCCCCCAAGTTTTCATGAGCAAATTTATTATGATGAAAGAATGCCTCCTATTTATGATGATTATTGTGATGACACTTATGCTATAAAGAATAAATATAACCATGAAACTTGTCATCATGATTTTAATTTTCAATTGGATTATTCTTCACATGATAGTTATTTTGTTGAGTTTGCTCCCACTACTATTGATGAGAATATATTTGCTTATGTGGGGAGTAGTAAAATTGCTATGCAACTAGATCATGAAAAGAATGCTTTATGTGCTGGTTATATGGTTGAATTCATTCATGATTCTACTGAAAATTATTATGAGAGAGGATCATATGCTTCTACATATTGCAATAATATCAAGTCTCCTCTCTATGTCCTTAAAGTTTTGAAGTTATGCTTGTTTTGCCTTCCTATGCTAGTTGATTATTGTTCCCATAGGTTGTTTGCTCAAAAAAATCCTATGCATAGGAAGTGGTTTAGACTTAAATGTGCTAGTCATATTCTTCATGATGCTCTTTTTATGTTTCAGTTCTTATCTTTTATGTGAGCATCATTCAAATCATCCTGCGTAGCTAGGGGCGTTAAACGTTAGCGCTTGTTGGGAGGAAACCCAATTTTATTTTTGTTCGTTGCCTTTTGCTCTTGTTTAGTAATATATAATTCATCTATCCTCTGTTTAGATGTGGTTTCATGTTTTAGTTAGTGTTTGTGCCAAGTAGAACCTTTGGGAAGACTTGGGTGAAGTCTTTGTGACCTTGCTGTAAAAAACAGAAACTTTTGCGCTCACGAGATTAGCTGCAATTTTTGAGCGGAGAGTGATTCTAGGTTGATTCTTTTTGAAGATGATTAATAGACAAATTACTCAGGTCCACCAATTTATTTCATAATTTTTGGAGTTACAGAAGTATTCGAATGATACATATTACTACAGACTGTTCTGTTTTTGACAGATTCTGTTTTCTATGTGTTGTTTGCTTATTTTGATGAATCTATGAGTAGTATCGGAGGGTATTAACCATAGAGAAGTTGGAATACAGTACATATTACATCAATATGAATTTAGAATGAGTTCATAACTGTACCTAAGTGGTGATTTATTTTTCTTATACTAACGGAGCTTACGAGTTTTCTGTTAAGTTTTGTGTTGTGAAGTTTTCAAGTTTTGGGTAAAGATTCGATGGACTATGGAATAAGGAGTAACAAGATCCTAAGCTTGGAGATGCCCAAGGCACCCCAAGGTAATATTCAAGGACAACCAAGAGCCTAAGCTTGGGGATGCCCCGAATGGCATCCCCTCTTTCGTCTTCGTTCATCGGTAACTTTACTTGGAGCTATATTTTTATTCACCACATGATATGTGTTTTGCTTGGAGCGTCATTTTATTTTGTTAGTATCTGCTTTCTGTTATTTAGAATAATGTTTTGCATCTCTAGTTTCAATAAAAATTTCAAGGATAGCCTTTACCATGCTTATTTTGCAAGTACACATGTTGCTGTTTCAAAATAGAAAGTTTATCGCTGTTGCAAAAAATACCTAGAAAAGCCAGAATATGATAAAATGTTGAATCTTTTTGCATAATAAGCTCTGATAAATTTTCTACAGTGTGGTAGAGTTTCATAATGTCTGGAGTTAGGGAAGTATGATAAATCTTGCATTCTTTACATACTGTACTGTTGTGGCAGATTGCTGTTATGTTTGCATATGTTTGCTTGTTTAATGATTCTATTCAAGGATATGAGTATTAAATATGTAGAGGCATTTAGTATGCAATGTTGAATAATAATTTTAGTGATTTTTTATAGTAGAAAATGATAAGGTTTTTGCATTTGTTTATACTAACTTATCTCATGAGTTCTTGTTGAGTTTTGTGTGGATGAAGTTTTTTTAGATTTAGGGAAACCGTGATATAAAAGGAATTAAGGAGACACAAAAGCTCAATCTTGGGGATTCCCAAGGCACCCCAAGATAATATTTCAAGAAGTCTCGAGCATCTAAGCTTGGGAATGCCCCGGTAGGCATCCCACCTTTCTTCTTCAACAATTATCGGTTAGTATCGGTTGAGCCTAAGTTTTTGCTTCTTCACATGATGAGTGCTATCCTTGAAATGTCGTTTTATTTTGTTTTGCTTGCTGTTTGAATAATATCCCAAGATCTGAAATTCTTAAATGAGAAAGAGTCTTCACATAGCTACATAATTATTTAACTACTCATTGATCTTCACGTATATCTTTTTGGAGTAGTTTGTCATTTACTCGTGTGCTTCACTTATATCCTATTAGTAAATCTTTGAATGAATTGAATATCATAAATCTGAAATTATATATGTTTCATATGCTTACCCCTGGGGAGTAACGACTTGACATATAAGAAGTAGAGGTGGTAAATTTATTGAAGGTTAGCAAACATTGTATTGGTCACTTGAACAATTCATGAAAGAATATTTAAGGAAGAGATATTTCACATATAAATATACTATCTTGGACATCTTCTATGATTGTGAGCCCCATTAATTATTTTCAAACCTGAGCAAATTAGTTGAAGTTGGACAAGGAAGACAACATAATGAGTTATGCTTGGGTATATTTGTATATAAGTTATATTGTTATGGATCCTCTAACATGTGGTGCTTGCTATTTAGAATCCTTTGCTAGCCAAAATATCTGTACTAAGCGGGAATACTGCTTGTGCATCCAAATTCCTTGAACCAAGTTTCATCCATGAGTGTCCACCATATCTACCTATATGCGGTATTTACCTGTCGTTCCAAGTAAATTTGCATGTGCCAAACTCTAAACCTTCAAATAATAATATGTTTTGTATGCCCGAATTGCTCATGTAGCGACTAGGGGTTGTCAGTATCTTCCATGCTAGGTGGGTTATTCTCACGATGAGTGGACTCCGCTCATCATTCACGAGAAAATGGCTGGTAACTGGGATGCCCAGTCCTATGATCAAAAGATAAAAAAAATCGCAAATAATTTAAACAAAACTCCCCCAGGATTGTTGATAGTTGGATGGCACCCATTGTTTCGGACAAGCCGTGGAGTTTGATTGTTGGTGGAGGGGGAGTAAAATCTTTTCCTTTCTGTTTGGGAACTGCCTATAATGTATCTAGTATGGAAGATATTGGGAACTCTTGGTCGTTATGTTGACAATGAAAGCATATCTCTCAAAATTATTTTCATCTCTGTTTTAAAGCTTCGAGCTCTGGCACCTCTGCAAATCCCTGCTTCCCTCTGTGAAGGGCCTATCTTTTACTTTTATGCAAGAGTTAGTAGTATTCCTTCTCATTCCAACCTACTTTTTAGTTGGCAAGCATCACGTGGTGGAGAAATATCTAAGCATATATGGCCATTCAAATATATTTGATTATGAATTATTATTGCTGACAATTATCTATATGATAAATAAGTTGGGAGGCGAAACATTAAGCCCCTATCTTCCTCTGTGTTCGATGGATGCTATTTGTTCTAAAAATATTCTTTGAGTGGTAGCAATCATGGAAGACTATATGATAGTTGAGTATGTGGGATTCGCTAAATCAAAGCTCTTACATAGACCCTTCCTGAAAATAAGATGAATTGCAATTGTTTGATGACTGAAAAACATAGTTTGTTAGTTTTTTCAAGAAAGTTTATGGTCTATGCTTTAACATGTGAATAGCTTGTTACTTGATCATGAAAAGTTTTATGAGTTGAGCTACTGTTATGATATATAATGATGTTATAAAAAGTGATTGGAACTATCATTGATCAAACTTATGCACTTGCTAGCATTCACACTTCATAAATTATTTCTTTTATCATTTACCTACTCGAGGATGAGCAGGAATTAAGCTTGGGGATGCTGATACGTCTCCAACGTATCTATAATTTATGAAGTATTCATGCTATTATATTATCCATCTTAGATGTTTTATATGCATTTATATGCTATTTTATATGATTTTTGGGACTAACCTATTAACCTAGAGCCCAGTGCCAGTTTCTGTTTTTTCATTGTTTTTGAGTTTTACAGAAAAGGAATACCAAACGGAGTCCAATGGACGTGCCAATTTTTGACGCTTTTTATGGACCAAAAGAAGACCCCGGAGTAAAAGAGTTGGGCCAGAAGAGTCCCGGGCCGTCCATGAGGGTGGGGGGCGCGCCCACACCCCCCCCCCCCCGGGCGCGCCGGCCTACCTCGTGGACGACTCGCGCACCTCCCTGACTTGTTCCCGATGCCAAAAATTCCTATAAATATGGAAACCTCCAGAACATAACCTAGATCCGGAGTTTAGCCGCCGCAAGCCTCTGTAGCCACCAAAAACCAATTGGGACCCTGTTTCGGCACCCTGCCAGAGGGGGGATCCCTCACCGGTGGCCATCTTCAACATCCCGGCGCTCTCCGTGACGAGGAGGGAGTAGTTCACCCTCAGGGATAAGGGTATGTACCAGTAGTTATGTGTTTGATCTCTCTCTTTCTCGTGTTCTTGAGGTGGTACGATCTTGATGTATCGCGAGCTTTGCTATTATAGTTGGATCTTATGATGTTTCTCCCCCTCTACTCTCTTGTAATGGATTGAGTTTTCCCTTTGAAGTTATCTTATCGGATTGAGCCTTTAAGGATTTGAGAACACTTGATGTATGTCTTCCATGTGCTTATCCGTGGTGACAATGGGATATTCACGTGATCTACTTGATGTATGTTTTGGTGATAACTTGCGGGTTCCGTAACATTGTGAACTTATGCATAGGGGTTGGCACACGTTCTCATTTTGACTCTCCGGTAGAAACTTTGGGGCACTCCTTGAAGTACTTTGTGTTGGTTGAATAGATGAATCTGAGATTGTGTGATGCATATCGTATAATCATACCCACGGATACTTGAGGCGACATTGGAGTATCTAGGTGACATTAGGGTTTTGGTTGATTTGTGTCTTAAGGTGTTATTCTAGTACGAACTCTATGATAGATCGAACGGAAATAGTAGCTTCGTGTTATTTTACTATGGACTCTTGAATAGATCGATCAGAAAGGATAACATTGAGGTGGTTTCGTACGCTACAATAATCTCTTCGTTTGTCCTCCGCTATTAGTGACTTTGGAGTGACTCTTTATTGCATGTTGAGGGATAGTTATATGGTCCAATTATGTTATTATTGTTGAGAGAACTTGCACTAGTGAAAGTATGAAACCTAGGCCTTGTTTCCTAGCATTGCAATACCGTTTTCGCTCACTTTTATCATTAGTTACCTTGCTGTTTTTATATTTTCAGATTACAAAAACCTTTATCTACCATCCATATTGCACTTGTATCACCGTCTCTTCGCCGAACTAGTGCACCTATACAATTTACCATTGTATTGGGTGTGTTGGGGACACAAGAGACTCTTTGTTGTTTGGTTGCAGGGTTGCTCGAGAGAGACCATCTTTATCCTACGCCTCTCACGGATTGATAAACCTTAGGTCATCCACTTGATGGAAATTTGCTACTGTCCTACAAACCTCTGCACTTGGAGGCCCAACAACGTCTACAAGAAGAAGGTTGTGTAGTAGACATCAGTGTTCTTTGATTGTCATCCTTATGAGTGGCGGTCGGGGACGAGCGATGGTCTTTTCCTACCAATCTATCCCCCTAGGAGCATGCGCGTAGTGCTTGGTTTTGGATGACTCATAGATTTTTGCAATAAGTATGTGAGTTCTTTATGACTAATGTTGAGTCCATGGATTATACGCACTCTCACCTTTCCATCATTGCTACCTCTTCGGTACCGTGCATTGCCCTTTCTCACCTTGAGAGTTGGTGCAAACTTCGCCGGTGCATACAACCCCCGTGATATGATACGCTCTATGGCACATAAACCTCCTTATATCTTTCCCAAATCAGCCACCATCACTACAAGAAATATCTCAACTAGTGAACTTTTGTCAGTGACCCTGGAAGAATTGGTCATAAATTTATGACCATTTTAGACCAATAGGTCAAAAGCTGTTGGGGGGGCTCCAAACCCTAACCTATAACGACCATTCTGGTCAGAAAGGTCATAATGTCATTACAGGAAATGGTCATAAAGCGAGAAGCACTCACTGCCTCACGCCTAGCTGATAACGACCAATATAACATGGTCACTACACTTGATTTTGAATGAATCAGGATGATTAGGCAGCCACCTCAGCAAACTCGCTTATGTGTCACTGTCTAGGTGTCATTTTTGGTTAAATATTAATATTCAACAACAGATGGGGCACACACTGACATGCAGGACCCATTTGACAGGAGGGGCCGAGTGCTTAATTCGCCCAAAAAATGTGCGCTAGCGGGGAGTCGAACCCACGACCTCGCGCTTGCCCGCTCGTCTGCATTTGGGCTAGAGAGGGATTATTTCTCCGGTATGGGAACTTATCTATACATTATATAAAACCACAGCTCTCTCCTATCGGTGACAAGTGGGGCCTTCCCACCGGTGGCATCAAGCGAGCAACACCGACAAAGGGAACCGTTTGACAGTGGGTGAGCCAGCAGCAGGTGGGTGAGCGGCGTTTAATTCCCTAAAAATGTGCGCTTTAATTCCTAAAAAATGTGCGCTAGCGGGGACTCGAACCCACGACCTCGCGCTGTTTAACTTGTTCGCTACCACTGGGCTATAGAGGGATTGCTGCCCATCTAGCGGAATGGCTCTGTATATTATATAGAACATCAGTTGTTTCTTGCCAAATCTAAGTCATTGACAAGTGGGACCTATTCCCAGGATCGGACAAAGCCAACACTTAGCCAATAATTTCTAGGTCTTCCGACCAGGTGGCGGTGGGCTACGGGCAGGGGCCGGCGGCCGAAGCGACCAGCAGGGGCGGGGGCGACCGGCGGTGGGGGCAGGAACGACCTCGCCGCAGTTGACCTCGCCCACGGCCTATCCGCAGTTGACCTCGCCCACGGCCTCGCCGCAGGTGACCTCGCCCACGGCCTCGCCGCAGGTGACCTTGCCCACGGCCTCGCCGCTTGCCTTGTCCACGACAGGAAATCAGCGAGGCGAAGGGCCGGCAATGAAGCAACCGGCGGGGGTGGAGGCGGGGCTGGCTGCCGAAGTGACCAGCAGGGGCGTGGGTGACCTGCGGTGGTGGGGGCGGGTGTAGGAATGATGCCCACTCAAGGCGAGGCTCGCCGAGCATGGGGGACTCGCCGCCGCCGACCATGGGGGACTCGCCGCCGCCGCAAGCAGACCTCACCCACGTATGCACTCCTCTCCTCCCCCCTCTCCTCTCCCTCTCTCCTCTCTGTTGATGTCATTGATTTGATGTAGATCTGTTAGGAGAATCTCCACACACACACACACACACTGATTTGATGTAGGTTTGTTGTAATCTTGGAAAAATCTCTTGGAAATGGCATTGATGAATTTGCTAGAAATTGTGAAGAGAATTTCTGTTGATGAAATTGTTAGGAGAATTGTTGTTGATGAAATTGTTAAGAATTCTTTTGGAATTTAGTCAATTCATAGTGGTGAATTATGTTGTCAGCTATCAATAGAACAAAGCTCTCTGTTCTATTTTGTCCAAGAGTAAATTGCGTTGATGAAATTGATGTTGTTCTTTCCCTGAAACAGGATCCTAAAATTGTTGTTGCTCTCTGTTCTAAATTCCTGATTTATTTTGTCCATGAGTAAATAATGAATGCTGAGTAAATAGGATCGTGATCCATTTGACTGATTCATGCCATGAGTAAATAATGAATGCTGATTTATTTTGTCCACCAAGTTGGACTAAAGTAGTGAGAAATTGGAAATAGCTGAATGTTGTGGTTAGGGAGTTTGCATATAAAGTTGGGTGCCATTACTTCCATCCATTTTCATTAATTAATGTTGATGCACTTAGATTGATTTGGTAAGTTGCAACAATTTGTTGTCTTTGGCAGATGGACAGAAGCTGGATTAGAAAAGGAGTTAGAAAGTTTTCAAAAGAACATATGAAAGGAGTTGATGATTTCATGGCATTTCAGGCAAATTTTGCCAACGATGCTCACATTCTTTGCCCATGCTGCGAATGCCTCAACCGTCCAAGAATGGCTCAAGGAAGAGTGGAAGATCATCTGCTTCTTAATGGGATGTCCAACACATATGATAGATGGATATATCATGGAGAACATTTGGACGATCAACCTCAACATTTTGAAGTCGTCTGAGAGGCCCCTCATATGATGGGTGGTGGTGATCTTGGCATTGATTTCATGGAAAAGGTTTTGCGAGATAATGCTGTTTTGGAGGAAGAGGATGGGCATGAAGATGATAGGATTCCTGACCCTCTTGAAGGATTTGTGCGATGTCAAGATCCTGTTGATGGACATAAGTCGTTGTTTGCCGAGGTGTTAGAGGAGGCGGTTGCGCAGCTCATGAAGGGGTAAATTTTCAAGATTTACCTTCACCGTGAAGTTACTCCACATCAAGTCTTTCTACCGGATTAGCAATGCCGCATTCAACGCAATACTCCGTCTTTTGAGCTTGCAATTCCACGATAGTTGTGTTCCCGGATCTTATGATGAAGCATTGAGCATAATCCATGTTTGAGGTTAGGTTATGTGTCAATACATGTGTGCCCAAATAACTGTGTCTTGTTTCGGAAGGATTTAGCAAAGCATGAAAACTGTCCAAAATGCAATGCATCTAGGTGGAAAGATGCTGATGGGAAGAAGTCAATTCCGGAGAAGGTACTGAGGCACTTTCCCTTGATACCAAGGCTACAACGGATGTTCATCTCGAAGAAATCATCACGTGAGGTACAGTGGCACAAGCTGAAGCGGCAACCTGTGGACAATGAGCTAAGCCATCCAGCGGACGGAGAGGCATGGAAAGAGTTTGACCGTATACATATAGGTTTTGCTGCAGATCCAAGGAACATAAAACTTGGCATTGCCACAGATGGGTTTAATCCGTTTGGGAACATGAGCACGTCTTATAGCATGTGGCCAGTTTTTGTGGTGCCGTACAACCTGCCACCATGGGCATGCATAGATCAGTCCAACTTCATGATGTCATTGCTTATCCCGGGTCAGAGTCTCCGTGAAAGGATTTTGATGTCTTTATGGAGCCCCTCGTAGAAGAACTGCTCCAGCTCTGGACTGGTGTACCTACATACGATGCCTTGAGTCCGGAAGAAAAGTTCAATCTACATGCTGCAATCATATGGTCCATCCATGATTTCCCGGCTCTGCACACTCTGTCTGGGAGGATCACAGCGGGTTATCAGGCTTGTGTCCATTGTGACAAAGACCCTTTCTCAAAGAGAATAAGGAGCTAGATCTGCTATATTGGGCACCGCCGCTTTCTTCCCCGAAAACATCGCTGGCGAAGAAGCAAAGATTTTAATGGTGAGAATGAAACCCGTGACAAGCCAGCTGAATTCACTAAAGAAGAGCTGGAGTAGCAACTTGAAAAGGTGAAAGATGTGAGACCAGGAAAGCTGGCGAAGAAAAGAAAGCATGAGGAAGGTCAATGTTGGGACTGGAGGTCTTGTTTGTGGGACCTGCCATACTGGGCTGATCTGAAATTAAGGCATAATCTTGATGTAATGCACATTGAGAAAAACATATGCGAGAATCTGCTAGGGAAGTTTATGAACATTGAATGTAAGAAAAAGGACACGGTTAGTTCTAGGCTTGATTTGGAGGACATGGGCATAAGAGAAGATTTGCATCTACAAAGACAATGAAGACGAAGATTCATTTGAAATGCCACGAGCATGGTATACAATGAGTGAAGAACAAAAGCTTGCATTCTCGTGAATTCCTAAGAGCGGTGAAATTTCGAGATGGTTATGCCGCTAACCTAGCAAAGTGTGTTACTTCGATGGATTCAAGCTTTCAAGATCTGAAAACTCATGATTGTCACATCCTCCTCCAAAGTATTTTACCGGCAGACCTCCGAGGAATCATGGACAAGGATATATATGAAGCGATTCTTTGAGCTGGGAAATTTCTTTAGAGAATTGTCTTGCAAAACACTCCAGTTAATCATTCCGGAAAGACTTGAAAAAGAAATCCCAATTATTCTTTGCAAGCTCGAGAAGATTTTCCCTCTAGCTTTCTTCACCGTGATGGTCCATTTGGCGGTGCACATACCAAAAGAGGCAATGCTTAGAGGCCCTGTGCAATACGGTTGGATGTACCCAATCGAAAGAAGGTTGCTTACTTGTAAGCGTTATGTGCGAAACATGGCAAGACCTGAAGGTTCTATTGCTGAAGCATATGTCGTTGACGAGTGCTTGACTTTTTGCTCTAGATACTTTGGCGGTGTGGAAACAAGATGGAACCGGCCGGGCAGAAATAGAGAGCGGTCTGATTCGCAAAGTGGTGATGTCTCTGTTTTCAACCATGGTGTGAACTTTCTTGGAGCCTCACAATACTTGGAGGCTGGTGATGAGTATGACAAGATGGTTTGGTTTGTGCTCAAAGAATTGCGCAGAGGTTCTACCATATATCGAGTACGTTATATCTTGTGCACTCATTATATATATTTTTTTGCTTGGGTTGGCACCAGCCTAATGTTTTAATTCACATGTTTTGTTGGCATTGCAGGAAATGCAAGGAAGAGTTAAATCAGGAAGAAAGCAATATCCATGTTGATAAAAGGGTTGCCAAGGGGTTTGCTAAGCGGTTTAAGAATCATGTGAGATCTTTAGCCACATGTTTTATGTTTTCTGTGTTATTCACCAATTGTTAACTACAATTGTTTGCTAAATGGTTTATTTGTGCAGATTGGAAACTTGCATGAGGAGAAGAAGGTCAGTGATGATCTATTTGCTTTGGCATGCTTACCGGATGAGCGAGTGAGAGTGTATTCAGCATGCATTGCTGACGGTGTCCGGTACCACACCGTTGACCACGAGGAAAAAGGAAGACACAGAATAGTGGAATAATCCTTCGAGGGGTCACATGATCGTGAGATCATTGACTTCTATGGTCAGTTGAGAAGCATCGTAGAGTTGCAGTACAACTCTAGTGGAGGCATCCATCGCTCGGTTGTCTTATTTCGCTGTGACTGGTTTGAGCTTGGTAGCAAGAAGAAGAGAGACTCTTTTGTCAAATATGATGGCCACTTCAAAAGCATCAACACTGCAAGGTGCTGGTATAAGAGTGATCCTTTATTCTAACAACACAAGCAACAATGGTGTTTTATCTGCGGACACTCTTTTTCACGGAAAATGGCGAAGTTGTGCAAAACTTTGAGCACAGACACTTGTGGAGTGTCACCAAAGCGAAGTGGAAAAGGGCCCGGTGATGGTGGACTAACATACCAAGATGATGACTCTATGGAAGTTCCGTTGCAAGTCGATGATGACTCTATGGAAGTTCGATTGCAAAGCAGAGTGCTGAAGGGACCGAACGTGTGATCGTTGGTGCTGCAACAGTTGAAGGCATCAAGAAAAGAAGAAAGGTGGTAGCGGATGAACATGAGAGCGAGGATGAGGAAAACCGGACTGATCATACTATGCTGCAATATTGTAGTGATGATGAGGAAAACATGAGTGGGCATAGAGTTTCGTATCGACGATGATGAGTAGCGAATGGACATGAAGGTTATACTATTACTGCATGTTCCTTGTTTTGATTGGTGATCAACCTTCTCTGTAGTTTTTGTTGATGTGATCCTGATGTAGTTTTTCTACTACAATTCTCTCCAGGTAGCAAAATGCATGAGACTTTGGTGATGAAGAGGTAGATGGTGAAGATACAATGCAAAATCTGGTGCCATTTTGGCTGATGGTGAAGATACAATGCATTAAAACTCTGGTGCCATTTTGGCTGATACTTTGGTGCCATTTTGGTGGCATTTTTTGCTGTTTTGGCTGATGTTGTTTTGGTGCTGTTTTGGTGCCATTTTGGATGGCTGCAGTGACTGTTTTGGTGCTGTTTTAATGCTTGAAGATTGATCTCTTAATATGGTTGCAGTGATCATTAATTTTAGAGCAAAATATGGCTGTTATTTTTTTTGTTTTGTTTCAGAAACAGGAGAAACCAAAGGGCCCACGTCTCCCCTCTAGAGTTTTCGAGGGCCAAAGGGCAGGACGTTTGAGTTTTCAAGGCAACTCCCCACGTCTCCCCTCCACTGGCAACTCCCCACGTCTCCCCTCCACCGGCAACTCCCCACGACGCAGAGGGGGTTTTCTTCCAGTCCAGGTAACTCCCCTCCTATTCCATTGCCGCTCCATCTTCCTCCCTCTGCCTCCCTCCTCATTCCATTGCCGCTCCATCTTCCTCCCTCTACCTCCCTCTGCCTCCACCATCAAGCAACTCCCCTCTGCCTCCACCATCGCTGGCCAGGAGGGCAATGGCGGAGGAATCATGGAGCAACTCCCCTCCGTCTGCCAAGAGAATGGCGGAGGCATCGTGGAGCAACTCCCCTCCGTCTGCCAAGCATCACCGTGCTGAGGCGTCTGGCAAGGAGCCGCTGGTGGTCGACGACGACGTTCCGGTCCCCGGGCAGAAGCAGGACTACACCGTGCCACTCAAGGTTGATATTCACCTGAAGGAGAAGCTGGATGTCGTATGCACCAACAATCCAGATGAAGCTGACAAGAGGATCCGCGAGATCAGGAGGAGGCTCGGCGGCATGCTTTCTCGGTCGATCGGCGTTGATGTCGAGTATACCAGGGAAGACGAACCTCTGCAAATGGCTGCAGTTCTGCAGTTATGTGTGGAAGATCTCGTCCTGGTATACCACATCACCGCGGCAACCAAAGGGTAATAACATCCGATTAAAGTTTACAAGTTACGAAGTTTACATCTAATTAGTAGTTTCAAGTTTCAAGTAGATGCAATAATTCTGAAGTTACAAGTAGATGCAATACTAGTTAAAGTGAAGTTTCAAGTTCTGAAGTTTCTGTCTAATTAGTAGTTTCAAGTTTCAAGTAGATGCAATAGTTCGAAGTTCAAGTAGATGCAATACTAGTTCTGAAGTTTCTATCTAATTAGTAGTTTCTGAAGTTTTTGAAGTAGATGAATTTGATGCACCAGATTAATTTGATGCAGGCCCAAGGAACTCCGCCCGCTCCTGCAGGAGAAGAAGCTGTACACCTTTGTTGGCTTCTCCATTGGAGGTGACAAGGAGAAGCTGAAGTTGTCTGGTTTGGAGATCAACCCCGACAAGTTCGTCGACATGCAGCGCAAATGGAGAGTTCCAAACAATGGAAAGAAGTGGCAGTCTTTGGTTGAGTTTGCAGCCAGCCTCATCCACCCATCCGACAAGGAAATGAAGCAGAAGATCAACAAGAAATCGGACCACAAACTATGGGGGGACAGCCCACTGCCAAACAACCTCATCGAGTACGCCGCGAAAGATGCGTACGTCACCTACGAGGCATGGAAGAAAATTGAAACCATCAAAGAAGGTTTGAAGCAATGGGAAGAGGCGAAGGATCATTGGGATGACCCCTACTACTGGGGATATTGAGTTGTTTGTGGTATTATGTGTCTCAGTTTGTAGTTATGTGGTTGAACAAGTTTGCTTTTGTTATGTTGAACAAGTTTGCTTTTGTAATGATGAACAAGTTTGCTTTTGTTATGTAGTTATGTGATTGTTATGATGCTGGTGCAGAACACTTGTTGTGATTGTTATGATGCTGCTGCAGAAATGAAAAAACACTTATGGTTGTGATGTGATGCAAAATCCTTCAACTTTTGGTGATCATTTAGTTCAAGTTTTGGTCAGATCATACAGAATGTTGTCTAGAAGTTTTTGTGATCATTTAGTAGTTCTTTTTTTGAACTGAAGATGCTATTTTAACTGAATTTTGCTTCAACCGAACCCATTTCATTGTGAGCAAAAAAAATGCGCCAGCGGGGACTCAAACCCACGACCGTGTGCTTGTTTCACTATGTTCCTACCACTAGGCTAGGACGAGACTATTAGTATTCCACTCTATGCCAACCCTTTTGAATATATCAAACTAGTCAAGTATTAAGCACACACCTCACTGACAAGTGGGCCACTCAACCCACTCATCACAGAATCGACAACAGATTTGCACGGCTCAAACCCTAGCCACAGACGGCCGCCACGACAAAATCGGCCGGTTTTTGAAAACACCGTAAAAAAATTAAAAAAAATCAAAAAAATGGGATACCTCCGCGTCACATCATCAAATGTGGCCTACCAACTAGCAAAAATACTAAACTTGCAATACCGGCGTTTTCTTGAAAAAGTGTTCTAAAAAACGACTAACCATGAACGAAGATTCATGGCTTTCAAGCCAAACTAGTAATGATATGGTCGCATCCGATAAATAGTTTCTGCTAATATGCCCAAATTTGGCGCATGCCTCCATCTTGTGATGGCAAACAATGTTGCCAAAGCGAGGTTCCAACTTGTTTAACAAGAAAAACCGTTTTTCATTTTTTGAAGGCTAAATACATGCGTTTTTGGTGAAGCGGCTACAAGGAGGGTCACCCCAAACGGCGCCATTCCACGTCTATCTCAAAGTAGACCCTATTTTACGGACGGTCGCCAAAAAGCATGCATTTCCGACCCTCGTAGCTACTCCCGGAAATTCAGACCACCTTCGGCCGATTCAAATTGAACCGCTGGAATTTGAACTGCGGGTCCTCCATAGCTTGCCCGTTATTTTTGCCAAAAATGCTTTCTAGCTTCACAGGTAGGCATTTCATCACAGAATCGACAACAGATTGGCACGACTCAAACCCTAGCCACGGACGGCCGCCGCGACGAAATCGGCCGGTTTTTTAGAACACCGTAAAAAATTCAAAAAAATCAAAAAAATGGGAGACCTCCGCTTCACATCATCAAATGTGGCCTACCAACTAGAAAAAATACTAAACTTGCAATACGGATGTTTTCTTGAAAAAGTGTTCTAAAAAACGACCTACCATGAACGAAGATTCATGGCTTTCAAGCCAAACTAGCAATGATATGGCCGCATCCGATGAATAGTTTATGCTAATATGCCCAAATTTGGCGCATGCCTCCATCTTGTGATGTCAAACAATGTTGCCAAAGCGAGGTTCCAACTTGTTTAACAAGAAAAACCGTTTTTCATTTTTTTGAATGCTAAAGACATGCGTTTTTCGTGAAGCGGCTACAAGGAGGGTCACCCCAAACGGCGCCATTCCATGTCTATCTCAAAGTAGACCCTATTTTACGGACGGTCGCCAAAAAGCATGCATTTCCGACCCTCGTAGCTACTCCCGGCAATTCAGACCACCTTCGGCCGATTCAGCTGGAACCGGCTGGAATTTGAACTGCGGGTCCTCCATAGCTTGCCTGTTATTTTTGCCAAAAATGCTTTTTAGCTTCACAGGTAGGCATTTCATCACAGAATCGACAACAGATTGGCATGGCTCAAACCCTAGCCACGGACTGACCGCCCATGACGAAATCGGCCGGTTTTTGAAAACACCGTGAAAAATTCAAAAAGATCAAAAAAATGGGAGACCTCCGCGTCACATCAACAAATGTGGCCTACCAACTAGCAAAAATACTAAACTTGCAATACAAATGTTTTCTTGAGCTACTCGGTATGATTTTAACCATGATTTCTACAAAGTTTACAAAAAAAACCTATTTTTTCTGCCTCAAAACCTCTAAAAACTGGTGAAAATTTCCCTCCCACCCCACCAAATTTTCCCTCCAAGCACCAAATTTTCCCTCCCACCCCACGAAAATTTCCCACCACTTCTCTCCCACTACCATTTGGGACCCACCGCCCTTCTCCCACTAAACACGCGAGATCCTCCCCTCCCACTCCCCTCCCACTCCCCAAAATTTCCCCATTCCATTCCCCTCCCCAACGAACCCTAGCTTCTCCCCACTCCCTCCCCTGCTCCACGCCGCCACGCCCCTCCACTCCTCCTCCTCCGCCGCCCCGCCCACTCCCTCCCTTGTTCATGCCGCCACGCTGTCATGCCGCCCTCCCGACGCATTTAATCCCTCCTCGACGGGCTACATCGCTCAAGATCGACTACATCGACGACGACGGCGGCTACATCGACTACATCGACTACATCAACGACGGCGGCGGCTACATCGACGACGACCACGGCTGCATCATCAACATCATCCGCCCCTAGGTACTTCTCCATCACCCCTCGATATTCGGTGGATCCATCTCCCTTCCTCTGCTGGATCCATCTCCCCTCTGGTTTGGTGGATCTTCTAGGGTTAGGATCTTCTAGGGTTAGGATCTCCGTCTGATTCATGGGGTTAGGGTTAGGGTTCATGGGGTCATGGTTAGGTTTCATGGGGTTCGTGGGGATGATCTCCCTCTGGTTCATGGCTAGAACATGATGGGGTTAGGGTTCTTGTTGCACGCCATTGCAGCAGATGTTGTAGGGGTTTGCATGGTTTCATTGTACCAGCAGCCCATCCTGATTGTTCAAGTAGAAGACTTCTTTTATGTTGTGCCCATGGGGTTTGTAGCAGTGTTCTTCTTTTATGATATGTGCATGAAGCTTGTGTTCTTCTTTCCAGTGAACAAGAGAATGCTTAGTACTTACTGTGGTATTGGAATTCCTGGTGTGCTAAGGCAGTATGACTATTTTTGGTGTTTTAATACAAAAGGTTGATTCTAATTGTCGAAATGTCTGAATTTGTGTTCTTCTAGTCTATAGCCATGTTTGGTGTGTAGAGGCAACATAATCAATAGTTGAGTATAGTTTTTTCATCTGCTTTTGTACTTCTGCAAGTATAGTTGTTTCATGCTTTACCAAAGGGCAACATCTAGTTGTTTTGAAGGTCCTCATGATATACTCTTCTAAATTGCCTGCATAAGCATGATTTCAAGGCCTACTATTATTGTTAACACTGCTTGCTTCTTTATTCATCAACTGTTGGGCAATCGGTTGCTCAATGCATAAGCTTGCCTCCATTAGGGAAAACAATTGAGTAATTCATTTGCTTATAGATGATTGCAGGTACATGGATAAAATTGCAAGTTAAAACATAAAAGTAATTGTTGTAAATAGTTGTTTTTGCTAATCCACATTACTGAAGTATAATTCATGTGCACTATATTTGTATCCAACTATATATAATTGTAATACATGTGAGTTCTCTTCTTGTCTCTGGTACCACAAACTTAATTCACTTAGCTTGATGTAGTTTGCTTCACATATATTACTGCTAATGCATTGCTTCACATATATAGTTTGCTTCAATTCAGTTGCTTGCTAGCATACATATGGTTAGGGTTTGCATCAGCAGTACTACTAGCACTTTGCTTGCTTGTTGTGTACTTTATATGAGGCACTAGGAAGATTTCTTGATGTACATTACTACCTCCTCGCTTGATGTATTGAAGATATTAAGAGATGCTTCATATCTTTCCCAGTGTACATGCATGCTTGTTTAGTGCACTTACATGTTTGCTTAATTAATAACACTAGATCACTGTATTGTTGATCCATCAAGTTTGTTTCACATGTATTACATGTATGTGCATGATGGTCCAAATGCTTTCCTTTATTGATACAAGTGCATCATTTTACTTTATCCCTGTTGTATCTGATTATTGTTTATTCTATTTTGCAAGCCCCACCTCAAGATCATCCATGGCAAGGATGACAAGGTCAAATGTGAGGCCAACCGTTGGTATGCAACTTGCTCCTTGTGGTTATACTGTCAGTTTCATAAAATCTGTGTCTTAATATGCTAAGTGAAATGTATTGCTGCAATCTGAATAAGCTGGCTTAATTGTGCCTGTGTCGTTAGTCTTCCTTACCTGAATAACTAGGATTAAATGACAATAAAATTTCAAAAGATATGTTTGGCTGTCTGTCCATGCATTCCAAACATTCACCTAATAGTTACGTTTCCTTTATCATGCAAAGAAGAGCCTCTCACCGAGTACGAGAAGGTTAGGGCTAGAAATATCATGAGGAACAATTGGATGTTCCAGTCCCTTGGCATCGGTGCAATAGCGTCGATGATTAGGAAAACAAATGATGTACAAGAAGGTAGAAGTGATGAGGTTCAAGAAGGTAGTGGAGTTATCAATGATGACCCAGACTACAATCCTAAGGAGGATGAAGTTATTAATGGAGAGGAAGTGGATGATGTTGTAGTGAGCAAGACTGTTAAGGTGCAAACTCTGTCTTGCTTGGAGGGCTGGCGTTCTTTTATGCTATGTTATTCCTTGTGCTCACATATTTCTCTTGTGATCTAATGCTTTTTCCGTGCTTTGTTTATACGAGGCACGATGGAATCTAGGACGAAGAGGCACGGTGTTAAGAAGACAACAAGAAGAAGAACAAGAGCTCGAAACATCTCACGCAATGCCTCCGGGAAGGGTGATGGCCCCAGCTCCGGACAAAAAGAGGATCCTGGAACCTGATGAACCTGCCCTTGATAGAGTCACAAGGCAGACAGCAAAGATGGCGACTGCGACGGACCATCAGGAAATTCTGCTACGCATGGACTCTGAGACCTCGGTGCAAATGGGTGATGAGTGGCCGCCCATGGATGAAGGAACCACTCTCAGCATGGATGGAAGTGGCACTGTCTGCTTAGATGAAGGAGGAACCATCTGCATTGATGAAGCAGGCACTGTCCACACAGACCTCGATACTGTTGCACCTTCTATTGAGAGGAATGTTGTCATCAATGAAGAAGAACAGCAGCTTGTGCTTCAATCAGGCAAGTTGACCTTTGCAATGCTATCTTTTACTAGTGCATTTTCCAAATGGAATGATCATGTATGCTTTTGTCGATTCACGCATTTGTCGATTTCTATTCTAATTTATGAGTTCAATTTCATTTTCAGATGCAATGACTACCAAGACTAGACTTAGAAAGGGCAAAGGGCTAGAGAGGATCACCAAGTCGCTTGGTAGCAAGGTGCCTATCCAAATTGCCGAAGGGATGAAGCGTCCAGAGAAGCCTCTGCAGTCAGCAAAGCTTGCTTCTGAGTGTGGACTCGTTGCAAGAAAGCCATCTTCCGGTTCTTCCTCACTTCAAGCTATACAAAAAAATGCTAGTCTATTGGAGAACTACATTCGGAAAGTTGCTGTAAGCTACTTGTTTCATAGTTAATGTGCTATCTATTTTCTGTTACACCTATGCATGATCACTAATATTGTTCCTACCTTGTGTGCTGTCTTGGTAGGCAAATTTTGAGATGAACACGGACTCGGAGACCATCAAGACCACGTGCAAAGATATTCTGCAGAAAAATTCAAAGAACAGACGCCATCAGATCAAGAAGAAGTATTTTGATATCATAGCCGCAAATAAAGTCAGCGTCAAGTCTCCAGTACCTGATCTGACGGATGGTGAATGGCAAGCTCTGGTGGAGATGTGGTCTACCCCAAGACACAAGGTTTGTCTCTGCTTTGTTTGATGCTTTATGTTCTACACATGATATGCTAGTGTTAGATCATGCTGACAGTATGCTTTTTTGTAGGGAACCTGCGTGTCGAACAAGATGAATCGAGAAAAAGTCGTGTACAATCAGAGAACTGGTTCCAGGCACTACACAGCACACATTTTTGCCATTGTGAGAACTTTTCTCTAGAGACCTTACCGTTTGATCATCGTTGGATAACATTTCTGACTCTTGCTGAATAACATTTTGATTTTTGTTGAAAAACATTTCAGAAAGAAGAGCGTAAGGGTGAGGAGCTGTCTGCGATTCACTTGTTTAAGGCCACCCACAACAGCAAGAAGCACGGGTTTTCGGAGCCAGTCAAGACTGCTATAGTAAGTCACTCCATGCTTTGTCCATGCCCTGTTTGATTCACAGCCAGCTTTGATGTTGTTTGATGCTTTGATGATTTGATGCTGTTTGATTCGGAGCCAGTTCCATGCTTTGATGTTGTTTGATAGTTCCATGCTTATAGTTCCATGCTAGGTTTAATGAAGATATTAGAACAGCTTAATGAAGATAGTTCCATGTTGTTTGATTCGCACACGCTGTGTTCCATGCTTTGATGCTATTTGATAGTTCAACAAAGATATCAGAACTTGCCGTAGCTATTTGTTGCATTTTTTATGACATGATGAAATTTGATCTGAATGTTAGTCGGGAAGCCATCTTATATAGAACCACCATTCTAGGCTTAATGAAGCGATCATATTGTTCCAATTGCATGTCTCCAGGTCACTAGTCATCATCTTCTGGTATAGATTTTGTGTGCTGGTTTGGTTACTTCAAATAATCCATTTGTGTGCTGGTTTGGTTTCTCCACTAATGCCTATCATTTTCCTCCATATGCTAGCTTGAGATGGAAAAATGAAGGACGTCTTGGTACCGTAAGGTGAAGAGCCAAAGTCTACTATTCAAATTGTCGAAGAAGTCTTTGTTGAAATCTGTCAAGCAAAGCACATTCCTCACGAATGTTGGGCTCCAGTCATCTAGGAACAACTCCCGCAAAGCAACTGCTGAAGTGTTTGCTCATGTTCGTGACATTGAGCAGAAGCTGGAGAGGTCTGAGCTTCAAGCTGAACTGGTGCAAGAAGAATTGACGGCAATCAAGATGAAGGCGGAAGTATCTGAAGCTGCACGCGACAAGGAACTTGAGCTGCTCCGCAAGAAGTCTCAAGAACAGGAAGAGAAGTTAGCCCACTTGATGGCTCTCTTTGGAGCTAAGGTAGTTTGATGGCTGTGCTGTGAACCTCTTTGTCTTTGAGCTAAGGTTGTTGCATTTTGAACCTGTGAACTGAGCTGAGCTGAGAGCTGTTGCATTTTGTTGCATTTTGCTGTTTAAACTAGAGCACCTGTGAACCTGTGAAGTTATGTGATCTTGTGAACCTGTGAAGTTATGTGAAGTTATGTGGATCATTTTGTTTATTTTCTGTGAAGTTATGTGGATCACTTGTGCACCTGGGCCTTTCTGCTTATAGTTATGCAAAATGAGAACTTGGGCTCTAAAAAGGCCAAGGCCCAAACAAGAATTAGACCAAAAAGGCCAAGGCCCAAATTCGAACTAGATCAAAAAGGCTGTGGCCCAAAACAATAGTGGACTATAAAAAAAATTCATCAGAAAAAGGCTCCATTCCCAGAAAATAAAAGGCCAAATTATTGGGCCCGGCCCATACACATAAGCAAAATAAAGAGAAAAAAAACTTAAACGGGTCAATTATTGGGCTTGGCCCATGTAGACTACCGAAATGGACCGGTGATTCTATTTTACGACCTTTTCATTTGGTCGTAATTCTGCCACGTCAGCTTGCCACGGTGGATCTGACGTGGTGTGGTCGGATTGCTAGTGACCAAAATAATTGGTCGTAAAATCTACGACCATTTTTTGGTCATAAACGTCTACGAAAATTCCAGAAGAAAGGTTGCTATAGTCAGTTAACGATGGCCAGCTTTTGACCTTATGTTTTTTGTCACAAAAAGGTCACAAATTGAAAACATTGACCATTTAGTGACCAATAGTGGTGGTCACAAGTTGACATATTTCTTGTAGTGCATACGTACCTATTATGGCATTTCCATAGCCATTCCGAGATATATTGCCATGCAACTTTCCACCGTTCCATTTATTATGACATGCTTCATCATTATCATATTGCTTTGCATGATCATGTAGTTGACATCGTATTTGTGGCAAAGCCACCATTCATAATTTATCATACATGTCACTCTTGATTCATTGCCCATCCCGATACACCACCGGAGGTATTCATATAGAGTTATACTTTGTTCTAGTATCGAGTTGTAATCTTTGAGTTGTAAATAAATAGAAATGTGATGATCATCATTTTCTAGAGCATTGTCCCCGAAAAAAAGGAAGACTGTCACACCCTGATTTTCACGCCACAACACTTAAGCTAATAAATCATGATAAAATGTGGTTTGACAAAAACTTTTGAGTGTTTTGGACCTTGCCTTGATTGGATTTCGTGTGTTGTTTGCAAGTGCTCTAAAAATCAAATAAATCCCCCAACTCCTATACTTCATCTCCTTGATCCAAAACCTTTTCCCCAATGATCATGCCATGTGTATAGAGCAATATAGTATTTTCTTACAAAAATAATTTGGCCAAAAAGTATTTTCAAAAATTAGTTTTCCAAAAACCCCTGAATTGAGGTTTGCACTGCAAGTACTTAATTACGGGCCGTAAAAATCTTTCCAAAAATATATTTGACTCCTATTAGATATAGGATACCCAGAAACCACAAAAATATAATTTTAGAAGTTATTTTCCTATTTTATTTAAAGGCTTTTTCTTCAGGCCAGAAATGGTCTTAAATAGGTTAAAATTATTTTAAAGCTTTAAAAATATTTGAGAAAAATTAGGGAGACTCAATGGACATATATTTTCCATATATATGAGTTTCAACACATGGTCATGATCAAAATATTGGACAAAACCTCCCAAAACCATTTCTTCTTATTTCAAGGATTTGAAATATTTCTACAGGAAATATTTTCATAAAATTCCAAGAAAATTCTAGCATGTCACATATGACATGTTTGATGATCTTGACAAGTATCATGTCATGGAGAATAGTATAACCCCATGAAATCCCCTCAAAACCATTTATGTCCATTTTGAAATTTGAACAACTCTACATTGCCAAGTCTGTCCTTTTGATCTCAACTTTTGTGAAAATCTTCAGAGCCTCAAATGATGAGACCAAACTAAGTGGTGCATCAAGGAGAATAGATTTGCATGACTAAATCTTGAAAAGTCCATTTATGCTAATTTCTAGGGTTTACAAAAGTTGCATTGGCAACTTTGCCCAAATAAGCTCCAAATTGGTGTAAGGCCCTAATTATATGTGTCATTTCACCCTATGGAGTCTCATGGCAGTTGGAAATCATTTGCTGGCCCAAACCATCATCAAACACCTTCTGCCATTTTTACAAAAACACCATTTTTACCCCTTCCACTAATCTCCTTGAGCTAAAGTTTTTACCACATCTCCTCCTAGTCTTCTCCTACCTCCAGTAACTCTTCCCTGGCCATTGCTCAATGATTGAGGGGTAAAATACCCCAATTTACCTCCCTGGACAGCCCCACTCTCCCTCTTCTTCTACCTCTCTCCTCTCCTACTGGCTAACGAGGGCATCCAAGGCCACCACCCCTTTGTTTACTCCTCCCCTGACCCCCTAGACACTAGTGGCCACGCCCTGGGCGCCAGAAAGATGCCAATGCCAGCCATATCGTGCTGGAGCGCTTACAAGGCGCCCCTAGCATGTAGCCGCTCTCTGCCCGAGCCACCGGACCACCTAGGGCCTCCCCTCGTGTCCCCGAGGTCGCCTCGACGTCCAAGACACTGCACGCTGTCGGCCCTTCTTCCTCTCTCTCTCCGCCTCGCCTCGTCAGCCAAGACCATGGCCAACCGAGCGCTCCAATGGGCTGCGCCACACGCGCGCGTCCCTGACCCCTCCCCGCACCCTCTATCCTTTCCCCTCGGCCTAGACCACGCCCAGGAAGACCCCCGACTCGAAGCCAGGCACTCCCGTGGCCTCCAGCGATGGCTACGACCTCGCCGGCGCACGGCCCTGCTGTGCACCTCGCCCCCTCCTATCCGAGGCCGCCCCGAGCCCCCCTCTCTGCTCCTTTGGCTCTCTCTCCCTCCCGCGCACCCCCTGGACCAACCCACTCCCCTCCTCGAGCCCTCCATCGCTCCCCATGGCCGGAGCCGAGCCGCTGGACTCCGCCTAAATTTGTGCCCACCGCTCCTCCTCCTTCCCTTGGATCGCACTAGAGCATCACCACCATCACCGCGAGCCCCTCCCGTGCTTCTCCCTCTCCTCCCGGTGGCCGTAGCGCCGTAACCACCGCTACCGCCGACCTCCTCCACCGCGGCCAACACCGTGCTCGACCCTGAGCTCCTCGGCGGTCGTGCCACCCATGGACGGGCGCGGCATCACCTCCTGAGTGCGCCGGTGGGCGGAGCGTCGCTGGGGACGCCCTGTAATCCCGGCAATATCCGGCGGGGGTCACCCTACCTCTGCTCTGTTCGAGCAGGAGGAGGGGGATGAACCCGACAGGCGGGCCACGCAGGTCAGTGACCCCGCCGGCCGGCCACGTCATTTAAGTGGAGGCGTGCCAGCCGTTCTACGCTTCCCTTCGGGGAAAGCGTCACCCGCGAATACGCCTTCGGCGTGGCCTCCCATCGGGGGTCCGCGAGGAGCTGGGCCAGGCCCAGTGCGCTGCCCGGCTAAATTACGCTCAGCGCGTGAGATTAGGTATAAAACCCTTTTTCTCATTTTCTTTATCCAGTGAACTTCAAAAATCCCTAAACAACTCAAGTAGTGTCCAAATTTGATGATTCAAATTTCTTATGACTCCATAAATCAGGATCTTTCACATGGTGCTATTTGCACATTTTTCTAGAAACTTTCTCTTCATAAATATTTATCAAAACCCCATTTTCCATTTCTGTGATGAACTTTAGAAAATCACAAAGAGCTCTAATTTGATCCAAATGCCATGATTCAAATTTCCAGATGCTTCTAAGTTCATAACTTAGTTTATGAACATTTTTATTAATACTTTCTGTACCACATAAAATAATGAGCCACTTCTTCATATTTGTCAACTTTGTAAATTCATAGGAAATCCATTTGAACTCCAAATCCAGTAAAACCAATTCCTAGATTCTTCTAAAATCATCCTTTGTTAAATGGGTGCCTTTGCTCATTTTTCAAAAATATGTTTCTGTACACTTCTTGCAAATCCATAAACCCCTTGATTCTGTCATATCAAATTTTTTAGATATATCCATTGATCCACTTCCAATGAAATCACCTTGGTCATTCCTCATATGACCAGAGGCATCCTAGAAAAGTCCAACTCACATATTTTTAGAGCACTTTTATTTTTGCCTGGTCGTGTTGCTTATTATGGTTGTTTTCGATGATAGTTGACGAAGTAGACGAAATGCTCGGAGTTGGACCAGAGATATTTGAAGACCTCGAAGACGTTGTTAAAACAGGCAAGCAGCCCTTTTACCATGTCTAAGAAACCCCTTTTTGCATGTCATATGGCATTTTTATTGCTTGCGTCGAAGTCATGATAAAATGGTGACCACTTGAGGTGGTTTGCCCCCGTTGCTTTTCTCGTTGACACATGCATGATGCATGACCCTACCTTTCTATGAGGGTTATGCCGGTGGGAGTAGATAGGATGCTAAAGTAGTCCTACGCAAAAAGGGACGGGAGTATGCATAGTGATGGAGACAAAGTATTTTCAAAGGACTTTTCGAAAACCCCGTCGGGTGCCACTTATGCCCGAGGGAGATGATGAGTTGGTTAGCCACTTGATGACGAAGTGGTGTACCGAGGCAAGTGTGTGTGTTGTTTTAAGAAACGGATTGGTTTAAGTTGTGACCGTTATTCCAACCTTACATGCGCAACCACTCTACCCTTATATGGGAAAGGGCATTATTGATTACCTAGGCCGATACTAGCTTGGAGCCCACATTACTAGTGACGGGGGAGAGTTGGTGCTCTCTCTCGGGACGGGTCGTGCTGGTAGGGCGGCCATGACTGTCTTTACAGGGCACCGGATACACCATTGTGTCCCTTATCGGATGTTACAATCTCGAGTGAGTCTCATATGATGTACATCGTGAGGATACGGAACAACGAGTGGACTCCTTGTTAGTGTCGTCTAGGGAAAGATAGTGATCGGGTGCTTACCCCGGGTACTTGAGGTATCGCGGGTCGTGAATGACACGGAAGTTCCCCGGATCTTGTGGGTAAAGTGTGCAACCTCTGCAGAGTGTAAAACTATTCGAATAGCCGTGTCCACGGTCAAGGACAGTTGGGTAACCGCTCTTGGGCTACGTCCACATGTTTACAAACCGTGTGTGTGTGTTGATAAAACTACTTGGGTCAAGACAAAGGACTTGACATGATTGAGTTGGATTGGTGCCCGCTCTATTTTATGTTGATATCTGTAACCTGTCCTCATGGTTACTTGAAATTCTCCTGATGCATGTCTTACAAGTTGTCGAACATGTCATTGCACTCAAAACTAGCTTTCTGCAAAAATTTACCTATATCAAGCATTGTTGTATCTTGAACCAAAACATGGGTTGCTTGCGAGTACATTCAAAGTACTCATTGGCTTGCCACTGGTTATTTTATTGGCTAGGCATGAAAGAACAGGATATGATGAAGAATACTTCGTGATTTAACATGCGAGCTAGGACGCTTCCAAATGTAATGCTGTAGGGTTAAGGCAGATGGCATGGGTCCAAGTTATCGACGAAGATTTCGGCCATGCGATGTTATACTCAAGACTTCGACCATAATGGTCCTACTTGTGTAATACGGTATGTATGGATGTAAGACTCTTGTTATTCAGCTTACGTGGTGTTCAGTGAGCATTGATCTCTGGGATCACTGTACACGTGCATTCGGTGATCACGACTTATGAGTCAGGGTCCCCACAGAGCTGGTATCAGAGCCATCCTGACTGTAGGAAGCCTTAGTTATCATGGTCGTTAGTTAGGGTAAAACTATTTCCAAAACTACTACCAGTTTTCAAAAGTATCTATACTTCTCTTCCCTTCTCAGTTTTTCGAAAACTAAGGTATACTTCCCTTATTGATCTCTTCCCTTTCAAAACCTTTGGTCGCTAGAACCCTTATGCCCCTGACCACGGGATCCCTTGTAATCCTCGTGGATAGCCTAGAAGGAGTACACCTTGCCAAATACTCACCCACCTCTTCTGAACCCAAGATTCGCGACACCACAACAAGACGATGCCAACAGAAGATACGCCTTTGAAGAATGAGGACATGGAGACCCAGAGGACGGTGACACCTTTGAATTTGCCCAGGATAATGCAACCTTAGCCTACGATGATGGCATAGGATATGCAAGATCATGATATACATCGCTAATAGAGTAACCCTGTCACTACCGTTGTTGTATCGGCAACCACCGGTGGATGAGAACCTCGCCATTTGGTCCGCCTCACTATAGTGAGCAGGAAAACGGTTCTCTTCATCCCCGCTCTTGGTGTCGATGTTGTCATCAACGTAATCGACATGTTGGACCTCTACTATGCCTTGTTAATGTCATTGCATAAAGGATTACCTACCCGGTACAATCGACGACTTAGAAGACAAAACGGGTTCGTCAGTATTAAGAATACAACAGAAGACCGAGTCAATACCAGCTACGAGGAGCCACCTTCACCCCATCACTTCAACAGACAAGAAGTTGTTGAAGAATCTTCAGGCTCAACCTGGATCGTTTCATCGAACAACTACAAGAGACGTAGCAACACCTGAGGAAAACTCAGAAGATTGCATGAGGCTCAAGGCCCGGTTACTGGATCCGAGAACCCCTAGGGTAGGATGAGTCGTGTACCCCCTATGCGCAGTCGAGTCCATATGATGGTTTGAATAGAACCATGATTGTGTGTTGCTTGCTTTTATTTGTTTGTGTTTTGATATCAGTCGCCCTTTTTGCCCTAGGCAACAAGTACGCAACTATATCACCTGCCTTATTTTGTTGTTTGTGTTTGGCCCTTTTTGCACTTGTTTGTTTGCTACTGCACTATATAAACCCCTTTAGGCATCCCCCTTTATGCTACTTATCCCTCTCATCTCTTTCCTCAACTGAAGACCAGCAAGATAAGATGCACCAAGGAGTCTACTTCGGCGACCAACTAGCACTGAAGAATTTTTGTTGCAGCCTCCTCGACCAAGTGAAACCCCGTAGAGTTATGTTTAACCCTCCAGACTAGAAACCCATTCGTAGACCCTTCGAGACTTCATGAGATAACCCATCTCGAATCCTTACCATGTGCTTAAACCACAGACTTGCAAGAGAACCAGTTAAGCCTCCATAACCTCGCTCAACATTGGGTTCACTATGGAACTAGTGGACGTAGGGAATGAGCACCTTATCATCCTAATATAGCACCGGAACTGATGATGCCATAGGGAAGACCAATTTGAGGATATAGGAATAGAGGACAAATGACTTGATGAGTTTATATCAATGACTTTGAGGAATCATCCGAGACTATTTGGTGGATTATGAGGTTTTCATGTTGGTAGATGAACTTGGTGGGATCATGATTATAGGGTAGCATAGCTTTCATTACCCCTGAGTAAATTGGATTTAATAGGACGATTATGATCGCAAACTGAAATTCTTGGGAGTATAAGGATTTGACTTAGCCAGGGGATATTGATAGGAGATAGTTGACATTATGATAATGACTTTGGGGAAGCATGTAGGAATTCTTGTTGGACATGAGATTTGGATTTAAATAGGTGATCCTAGTTGAGTATAGGTGGTGAGTAAGTCTACATGGTTCGGAGTAAATTGATTTAGACTGATGATCTCGATCATGATAGCATGTTTCTTGGAGGACAATAAACTAGGAGATTGGATTAATTGTCGGAGTTGATATAAGCTTGACCTTGGAGTTTACTTGACCATGATAATGGAAATTGGTGGACTTACTATAGTAGAGACAGCCCTTTCAAGTATTTGGGGACTAGAGGACATTAGAAGATTCGTGTGAGACACCATAGACATTGGATTTGTAGAATTAATGGATTACGTAGCGATTAATGGAAGTTAATGGGCTATTGGAGTTGATTCATAGGAAGGAAACAAGATCTTGGAGTGGCTTACGACGTGTTTCCTTAGGATAGAGATGCCTTATCATGGACCTTGGATCAATAGACTGAGCACTTGGATCGTGGTGATTAAATTCAAGCTCAGCAGCTTATATGCTCTATCCATGGATTTTTAGGGGTAGCCATACATATGAGTTTGGGGATAGTTGACATGTATAGATTTATTAGACCACCCCTTGGGAGTCATGAGGATATGAATAACATGAGTGATGATTGGAGTTGACCTATACGGGATGATTCTTTCGGTAACATGATGTGATTGTTTGGAAGACTAGATAGAGCGATTGGCATCTCAGAAACTGTGCTCAAGGATAAGATGATAAATGTTCACTCGCACACTAGATCCTTGAAACCCTTAAGCCCTACCAAGCCACAACATGGTCGGATCCTGACCTTGGGCTTTGGCTCTAGATCGATAATACCTTGGCCAATGCTCAACCGTGATCATCATCAATGCCTCAGCCCACTTTACGTACCCCATAGGCTTCATGGAGTGCTGGGACAAGTTAGTTGTCATCTTTCTTTGATGACATACTTGTTTACCCGAAGACGGAAGAAGAATCGTTGAGCTGGTCAAGGGACATCTGAAGATCATCATGTCTAGGAGGAAGAACTACACCAACCACCATCTTCAAGAAGTATACCTCCGCATCAAAGACCAGGCATATCTGCAAACCACTTCTCTCGAAGGAACCAAGCATTTCCATGTCAAAGGGAAGCTCACACCAAGATTTATCGGCCCTCTCCAAGATCACCGCAAGACGAAGAATAGACGGCTACCAGATAGAGTTATCACCTGAGTCACCCACTGTGCACAACGTTTTTCCACACGACACCACTCCGGAAACGCTTCCAACTTCCTAACTAGCCCGACCTCTACAAGGACATCGATCACCGAGCCATCGACCTCCAGCCCAATATGACCACCGCAAGAAACCCCTTAGCAACCTGTATCAAGCAGTGACGTCATACACGGCCACACCATCAAGTACTTCAAGCTCAATGGAGCACTACACGGAAGGTATAACATGAGGACTTGAAGACTACCCTAGATCCAAGTTTCCGTATTCCTTTCCGCGCCTAGTCTGGGAATCTCGGGGACGAGATTCTTGTAAGGGGGGTAGGTCTGTCACACCCTGATTTTCATGCCAAAACACTTAAGCTAATAAATCATGATAAAATGTGGTTTGACAAAAACTTTTGAGTGTTTTGGACCTTGCCTTGATTGGATTTCGTGTTGTTTGCAAGTGCTCTAAAAATCAAATAAATCCCCCAACTCCTATACTTCATCTCCTTGATCCAAAACCTTTTCCCCAATGATCATGCCATGTGTATAGAGCAATATAGTATTTTCTTACAAAAATAATTTGGCCAAAAAGTATTTTCAAAAATTAGTTTTCCAAAAACCCATGAATTGAGGTTTGCACTGCAAGTACTTAATTACGGGCCGTAAAAACCTTTCCAAAAATATATTTGACTTCTATTAGATATAGGATACCCAGAAACCACAAAAATATAATTTTAAAAGTTATTTTCCTATTTTATTTAAAGGCTTTTTCTTAAGGCCAGAAATGGTCTTAAATAGGTTTAAATTATTTTAAAGCTTTAAAAATATTTGAGAAAAATTATGGAGACTCAATGGACATATATTTTCCATATATATGAGTTTCAACACATGGTCATGATCAAAATATTGGACAAAACCTCCCAAAACCATTTCTGCTGATTTCAAGGATTTGAAATATTTCTACAGGAAATATTTTCATAAAATTCCAAGAAAATTCTAGCATGTCACATATGACATGTTTGATGATCTTGACAAGTATCATGTCATGGAGAATAGTATAACCCCATGAAATCCCCTCAAAACCATTTATGTCCATTTTGAAATTTGAACAACTCTACATTGCCAAGTCTGTCCTTTTGATCTCAACTTTTGTGAAAATCTTCAGAGCCTCAAATGATGAGACCAAACTAAGTGGTGCATCAAGGAGAATATATTTGCATGACTAAATCTTGAAAAGTCCATTTCTGCTAATTTCTAGGGTTTACAAAAGTTGCATTGGCAACTTTGCCCAAATAAGCTCCAAATTGGTGTAAGGCCCTAATTATATGTGTCATTTCACCCTGTGGAGTCTCATGGCAGTTGGAAATCATTTGCTGGCCCAAACCATCATCAAACACCTTCTGCCATTTTTACAAAAACACCATTTTTACCCCTTCCACTAATCTCCTTGAGCTAAACTTTTTACCACAGCTCCTCCTAGTCTTATCCTACCTCCAGTAACTCTTCCCTGGCCATTGCTCAATGATTGAGGGGTAAAATACCCCAATTTACCTCCCCGACAGCCCCTCTCTCCTCTTCTTCTACCTCTCTCCTCTACTACTGGCTCACCAGGCATCCAAGGCCACCACCCCATTGTTTACTCCTCCTGACCCCTAGACACTAGTGGCCACGCCTGGGCGCCAGAAGATGCCAATGCCAGCCATATCACGTGCTGGAGCGCGCTTACAAAGGCGCCCTAGCACTATAGACGCTCTCTGCCCGAGCCACTGGACCACCTAGGGCCTCCCCCTCGTGTCCCCCGAGGTAACCTCGACGTCCAGTACACGGCACGCTGTCGGCCCCTTCTTCCTCTCTCTCTCCTGCCCCTGCTTGCACGCGCACCATGGCCACCCGAGCGCTCCAATGGGCTGCACCACACGCGCGCGTCCCTGACCCCTTCCCGCACCCTCTATCCTTTCCCCTCGGCCTAGACCACGCCCAGGAAGACCCCGACTCAAGCCGGGCACTCCCGTGGCCTCCAGCGATGGCTACGACCTCGCCGGCGCACGGCCCCGTTGTGCACCTCGCCCCCTCCTATTTGAGGCCGCCCCGAGCCCCCCCTCTCTGCTCCTTTGGCTCTCTCTCCCTCCCACGCACCCCCTGGACCAACCCACTCCCCTCCTCGAGCCCTCCATCGCTCCCCATGGCCGGAGCCGAGCCGCCGGACTCCGCCTAAATTTGTGCCCACCGCTCCTCCTCCTTCCCTCTGGACCGCACTAGAGCATCACCACCATCACCACGAGCCCCTCCCGTGCTTTTCCCTCTCCTCCCGGTGGCCGTAGCGCCATAACCACCGCCGCCGCTGACCTCCTCTGCCGCGGCCAACACCGTGCTCGACCCTGAGCTCCTCGGCGATCGTGCCACCCATGGACGGGCGCGGCATCACCTCCTGAGTGCGCCGGTGGGCGGAGCGTCGCCGGGGACGCCCTGTAATCCCGGCAATCGCCGGCGGGGGTCACCCTACCGCCTTTCTGCTCGAGCGAGGAGGAGGATGAACCCGACAGCGGACCTCGCAGGTCGGTGACCCCGCCCGGCCGGCCACGTCATTTAAGTGGAGGCGGGCCAGCCGTTTCACGCTTCCCTTCGGGAAAGCGTCACTCATGAATACGCCTTGGCGTGGCCTCCCATCGGGGTCTCATGAGGAGCTGGGCCAGGCCCAGTGCGCTGCCGCTAAATTACGCTCAGCGCTTGAGATTAGGTATAGAACCCTTTTTCTCATTTTCTTTATCCAGTGAACTTCAAAAATCCCTAAACAACTCAAGTAGTGTCCAAATTTGATGATTCAAATTTCTTATGACTCCATAAATCATGATCTTTCACATGGTGCTATTTGCACATTTTTCTAGAAACTTTCTCTTCATAAATATTTATCAAAACCCCATTTTCCATTTCTGTGATGAACTTTAGAAAATCACAAAGAGCTCTAATTTGATCCAAATGCCATGATTCAAATTTCCAGATGCTTCTAAGTTCATAACTTAGTTTATGAACATTTTTATTAATACTTTCTGTACCACATAAAATAATGAGCCACTTCTTCATATTTGTCAACTTTGTAAATTCATAGGAAATCCAATTGAACTCCAAATCCAGTGAAACCAATTCCTAGATGCTTCTAAAATCATCCTTTGTTAAATGGGTGCCTTTGCTCATTTTTCAAAAATATGTTTCTGTACACTTCTTGCAAATCCATAAACCCCTTGATTCTGTCATATCAAAAAATTTAGATATATCCATTGATCCACTTCCAATGAAATCACCTTGGTCATTCCTCATATGACCAGAGGCATCCTAGAAAAGTCCAACTCACATATTTTTAGAGCACTTTTATTTTTGACTGGTCGTGTTGCTTTTTATGGTTGTTTTCGTCGATAGTTTACGAAGTAGTCGATCTGCTCTGAGTTGTACCAGAGATATTTGAAGTCATCGTAGTCTTTGTTATTATAGGCATGCAGCCCTTTGACCATGTCTAAGAAACCCCTTTTTGCATGTCATATGGCATTTTTATTGCTTGCGTCGAAGTCATGATAAAATGGTGACCACTTGAGGTGGTTTGCCCCCGTTGCTTTTCTCTTTGACACATGCATGATGCTTGACCCTACCTTTCTATGAGGGTTATGCCGGTGGGAGTAGATAGGATGCTAAAGTAGTGCTACGCAAAAAGGGACGGGAGTATGCATAGTGATGGAGACAAAGTATTTTCAAAGGACTTTTCAAAAACCCCGTCGGGTGCCACTTATGCCCGAGGGAGATGATGAGTTGGTTAGCCACTTGATGACAAAGTGGTGTACCGAGGCAAGTGTGTGTGTTGTTTTCAAAAACGGATTGGTTTAAGTTGCGACCGTTATTCCAACCTTACATGCGCAACCACTCTACCCTTATATGGGAAAGGGCATTATTGATTACCTAGGCCGATACTAGCTTGGAGCCCACATTACTAGTGACGGGGGAGAGTTGGTGCTCTCTCTCGGGACGGGGTCGTGCCAGGTAGGGCGGCCATGACTGTCTTTACAGGGCATCGGATACACCATTGTGTCCCCTATCGGATGTTACAATCTCGAGTGAGTCTCATATGATGTACATCGTGAGGATACGGAACAACGAGTGGACTCCTTGTTAGTGTCGTCTAGGGAAAGATAGTGATCGGGTGCTTACCCCGGGTACTTGAGGTATCGCAGGTCGTGAATGACACGGAAGTTCCCCGGATCTTGTGGGTAAAGTGTGCAACCTCTGTAGAGTGTAAAACTATTCGAATAGCCGTGTCCACGGTCAAGGACAGTTGGGTAACCGCTCTTGGGCTACGTCCACATGTTTACAAACCGTGCGTGTGTGTTGATAAAACTACTTGGGTCAAGACAAAGGACTTGACATGATTGAGTTGGGTTGGTGCCCACTCTATTTATGTTGATATCTGTAACCTGTCCTCATGGTTACTTGAAATTCTCCTGATGCATGTCTTACAAGTTGTCGAACATGTCATTACACTCAAAACTAGCTTTCTGCAAAAATTTACCTATATCAAGCATTGTTGTATCTTGAACCAAAACATGGGTTGCTAGCAGTACATTCAAAGTACTCATTGGCTTGCCAATGGTTATTTTATTGGCCGTGCATGAAAGAACAGGATATGATGAAGAATACTTCGGTGATTTAACATGCGAGCTAGGACGCTTCCCAGTCAGAATGCCTGTAGGGTTAAGGCAGATGGCATGGGTCCAAGTTATCGACGAAGATTTCCGCTGCGATGTTATACTCAAGACTCGACCATAATGGTCCTACTTGTGTAATACGGTATGTATGGATGTAAGACTCTTGTTATTCAGCTTCTGTGTGTTCAGTGAGCATTGATCTCTGGTATCACTGTACACGTGCATTCGGTGATCACGACTTATGAGTCGGGGTCCCCGCAAAGACCAAATAAAAAAAGGGGAAGGCCAAATAAAAAAGAAATAAAAGGGACAATGCTACTATCCTTTTTTTTCCACACTTGTGCTTCAAAGTAGCACCATGATCTTCATGATAGAGAGTCTCTTTTATTGTCACTTGAATAAACTAGTGGGAGCTTTTCATTATAGAACGTGGCTTGTATATTCCAACAATGGGCTTCCTCAAATGACCTATGTCTTCGTGAGCACGCAAGTTGGATGCACAACCACTTAGTTTCTTTTGTTGAGCTTTCATACATTTATAGCTCTAGTGCATCTGTTGCATGGCAATCCCTACTCCTTGCATTGACATCAATTGATGGGCATCTCCCTAGCCCGTTGATTAGCCGCGTCAATGTGAGACTTTCTCCTTTTTTGCCTTCTCCATATAACCCCCATCATTATATTTTATTCCACCCATAGTGCTATGTCCATGGCTCACGCTCATGTATTGCGTGAAAGTTGAAAAAAGTTTGAGATTACTAAAGTATGAAACAATTGCTTGGTTTGTCATCGTGGTTGTGCATGATGAGAGCATTTTCGCAGACGAAAATGAAGCATAGCCAAACTATATGATTTTGTAGGGATAAGCTTTCTTTGGCCATGTTATTTTGAGAAGACGTAATTGCTTAGTTAGTATGCTTGAAGTATCATTATTTTTATGTCAATATTGAACTTTTGTCTTGAATCTTCCGGATCTGAACATTCATGCCACAATAAAGAAAATTACTTTGAAAATTATGTTAGGTAGCATGCCACATCAAAAATTATATTTTTATCATTTACCTACTCGAGGACGAGCAGGAATTAAGCTTGGGGATGCTTGATACGTCTCCAACGTATCTATAATTTTTTATTGTTCCATGCTATTTTATTATCTGTTTTGGATGTTTAATGGGCTTTATTATGCACTTTTATATTATTTTTGGGACTAACCTATTAACCAAAGGCCCAGTGCAAATTGCTGTTTTTTTGCCTATTTCAGTGTTTCACAGAAAAGGAATATCAAACCGAATCCAAACGGAATGAAACCTTCACGAGGATCGTTTTTGGAACAAACACAATCCAGGAGACTTGGAGTGGACGTCAAGGAAGCAACGAGGCGGCCACAAGGTAGGAGGGCGCGACCAGGGGGTAGGTGCGCCCCCACCCTCATGGGCCCCTCGTGGCTCCACCGACCTACTTCTTTCGCCTATATATACTCATATACCCTGAAAACATCCAGGAGCACCACAAAACCCTATTTCCATTGCCACAACCTTCTGTACCCGTGAGATCCCATCTTGGGGCCTTTTCCGGCGCTTCCCGGAGGGGGAATCGATCACGGAGGGCTTCTACATTAACACCATAGCCTCTCCGATGATGTGTGAGTAGTTTACCACAGACCTTCGGGTCCATAGTTATTAGCTAGATGGCTTCGTCTCTTTCTTTGGATCTCAATACAAAGTTCTCCTTGATCTTCTTGGATATATATTCGATGTAATTCTTTTTGTGGTGTGTTTGTCGAGATCCGATGAATTGTGGGTTTATGATCAAGATTATCTATGAACAATATTTGATTCTTCTCTGAATTCTTATATGCATGATTTAATATCTTTGCAAGTCTGTTCAAATTATCCATTTTGTTTGGCCTACTAGATTGATCTTTCTTGCAATGGGAGAAGTGCTTAGCTTTGGGTTCAATCTTGCGGTGTCCTTTCCCAGTGACAGCAGGGGCAGCAAGGCACGTATTGTATTGTTGCCATCGAGGATAAAAAGATGGGGTTTATATCATGTTGGTTGAGTTTATCCCTCTACATCATGTCATCTTGCCTAATGCATTACTCTGTTCTTATGAACTTAATACTCTAGATGCATGCTGGATGGCGGTCGATGTGTGGAGTAATAGTAGTACATGCATAATTGTTTTGATCTACTTGTCACGGACGTGATGCCTATGTTCATGATCATAAAGCATGTGAGCATTACGTTTCAATTGTCTACTAACATAAGCGTTGAAGTTTTCTTATTTAACAATGAAATTATCAAACTCATCCAAGCATTGACTAGCAGACTTATTATGATTTATGAGGAATACCACCTTCATCAAATCTATAGAGAGAGTTTACCTCTACTACCTGTGTCGGGTTATCAAGACCATGCATTTCTTCAATAGGTGGTAGATTCTTAACATCTTCAGCTTTAATACATTTTTCTTTCATAGATTTCTTTGCCTCTTGCATATCTTCAGGACTGAGAAATAGAATACCTGTTTTCTTTGGAGTTGTCTTAGGAGTTGGTTCAGGAAGTGTCCAATCATTATCATTACTCAATATATTATCCAATAGCAATTTAGCTTGCTCAAAAGTTTGTTCCTTGAAAACACAACCAACACAACTATCCAGATGGTCTCTGGAAGCATCGGTTAGTACATTATAAAATATATCAAGTATTTCATTTTTCTTGAGAGGATGATCAGGAAAAGCATCAAGTAATTGGAGAAGCCTCGCCCAAGCTTGTGGGAGACTCTCTTCTTCAATTTGCACAAAGTTATTTCCTTTAAAGCAGCTTGTTTCTTATGAGCAGGGAAATATTTTTCAGAGAAGTAGTAAATCATATACTGGGGACTACGCACACAACCAGGAGGAAGAGAATTAAACCATAACTTAGCATCACACTTTAATGAGAAAGGAAACAACTGAAGAATATAGTAATAGCGAATTTTTTCCTCATGAGAAAATAGGGTGGCTATATCATTCAATTTAGTAAGATGTGCCACAACAGTTTCAGATTCATAACCATAAAAAGGGTCAGATTCAACCAAAGTAATTAACTCAAGATCGACAGAGAATTCATAATCCTTATCAGTAACAAAGATAGGTGAAGTAGCAAACTTAGGATCATATCACATTCTAGCATTCGAAGACTTTTCTTTCAGCTTAGCTAATAGTTTCTTAAGATCATCTCTATCATTACAAGCAAAAAAGTCTCTAAAAGTTTCTTCATCCATAATATAACCCTAAGGTACAACATGAAATTCATATCTAGGGGGAGAATTGTAATCTTCAGTTCGATAATATCATCAGTTTCAATAATTTCATTCTCTCTAACCCTAGCAAGTTGTTCATCAAGAAATTCACCTAGTGGCACTGTATTATCAAGCCGAGAAGTAGTTTCATCATAAGCATCATGCATAGCAGAAGTGGCATCATCAATAATATGCGACATATCAGAATCAATAGCAGGTGTAGGTGTTGCATGTTTACTCAAAACAGAAGGTGAATCAAGTGCAGAGCTAGATGGCAGTTCCTTACCTCCCCTCGTAGTTGAGGGATAGATCTTGGTTCTAGTATCATCCAAATTCTTCATAGTGACCAACAGATATAAATCCCAAGTGACTCAGAGAATAGAACTATGTTCCCCGGCAACGGCGCCAGAAAAAGGTCTTCATAACCCAGGATTGGAACAGTTTTCGAGGGTAGAGTATTCAACCCAAATTTATTGATTCGACACAAGGGGAGCCAAAGAATATTCTCAAGTATTAGAAGCTGAGTTGTCAATTCAACCACACCTGAAAGACTTAATATCTGCAGCAAAATATTTAGTAGCAAAGTAGTATGGAAGTAACGGTGACAGTGGCAAAAGTAACAGTACCAATTTTGTTGCAATTGTAAGAGTGGCAACGAAAAAGTAACTTAGCAAAGATCAATATGAAACGAGCTCGTAGGCAATGGATCAATGATGGATAATTATGTTGGATGGCATTCATCATGCAACAGTTATAACCTAGGGTGATATAGAACTATCTCCAATTCATCAATATAATGTACGCATGTATTCTGAATATAGTCCTACATGCTTATGGAAAAGAACTTGCATGACATCTTTTGTCCTACCCTCCCGTGGGAGCGGGGTCCTAATGGAAACTAAGGGATATTAAGGCCCCCTTTTAATAGAGAACCAGACAAAAGCATTAGCACTTAGTAAATACATGAACTCCTCAAACTACGGTCATCACCGGGAAGTGTCCCGACTATTGCCACTCCGGGGTTGCCGCATCATAACATGTAGTAGGTGACTATAACTTGCAAGATAGGATCAAGAACACAAATATATTCATGAAAACATAATAGGTTCAGATCTGAAATCATAGCACTCGGGCCCTAATGACAAGCATTAAGCATAGCAAAGTCATAGCAACATCAATCTTAGAACATAGTGGATACTAGGGACCAAACCCTAACAAAACTAACTCAATTACATGGTAACTCTCATCCAAACCATCACCGTCCAGCAAGCTAATGATGGGATTACTCACGCACGGTGGTGAGCATCATGAAATTGGTGATGGAGGATGGTTGATGATGACGATGGCGACGATTTCCCCTCTCCGGAGCCCAAAACGGACTCCAGATTTGCCCTCCCGAGGAAGATCAGGAGGTGACGACGGCTCTGTATCCTAAAACGCGATGAATCCTTCTCTCTGATTTTTTCTCCCGGATGTGAATATATGGAGTTGGAGTTGAGGTCGGTGGAGCTTCGTGGGACCCACAAGACAGGGGGGCATGCCCAGGGGATAGGGCGCACCTCCCACCCTTGTGGACAGGTGGTGGGTCCCCTCTAGTTGATTCTTTCACCAATATTTTTTTATTTATTCCAAAAATAATCTCCGTGAAGTTTCAGGTCATTCCGAGAACATTTTTTATGCACAAAAATAACACCATGGCAATTCTGCTGAAAACAGCATCAGTCCGGGTTAGTTCCGTTCAAATCATGCAAATTAGAGTCCAAAACAAGGGCAAAAGAGTTTAGAAAAGTAGATACGATGGAGACGTATCAAGCCTAAGTACGCATAATTTTAACAAACCTGCCGTCGCGCCGGCCTATGCATCACCGGTGTGAGATGAGATGTCGATGACTTGTCCTGGCGACATGCCGCCATTGGTGGACTCCGCGTCCCCCGGCTGAAGTCGACCGCGTCCTCGTCCTCGTCCTAGGCGCTGCCCTCAAGGTTGTAGTACTCATAGTAGTGGATGCACTAGAGCTCGCGTTGGTACTCCACCGCTGATTCCTCGATGGACAGACTCTTCTCTACCTCGACCTCGATGATGCGCAACTCCTCCTCCTGGTGCTCCTCGATCTCCGCCGCCACCTGCATCTCCAGCTCCCACTTGGCGATCTCATGAGGAAGCAGGTGCTCCATGGCCACGGCCGCCTTTTCGGACGTGGGTTGCACACTGGATTCCAAGGTGGCCTGGAATATCTTGGCGTCTGCGTCCTCTATCTTGGCGTGGATGGCCTCGACCCGGGCCAGTGCGACATCGGCGGCACAGACGGTAGCTCGAGCGCTCTCGGTGTTTGCAGCCGTCATCGCAGCAGCAGCTGCAGCCGTCTCGGCTACTGCAGCTGCCCTATCGGCAGATGCGACCGTGGTCAATGCGGATGCGACAGCACTCTCGGCGTAGGCGGCGCCGCTCTCCGCGCAGGCGCGACGCTCGGGCAGGACGCGGCCATTGTACGGGCCTTCACGAAGTGTTTCCACGGCGTCATCTTTGCAAGAAGGGGTTGCGGGAATGGAGATCGAGATTCATGGATTCAGGGGTTGTAGACACTAGAGCAGACAAGCTGGCGAAGCTTAAGGAGGAAGACTTAAATAGACCCAGGAATTTTCATCACAAACGGTTCGTACAAAAAATTGTGTGTGATGTTGTTGATATTTTTTATTAGCTTTGAAAGATGAATTTGGACTAAAGTGGCAACGAATGGTGTTTTAAATGTACGAGAAAATTTATAGTACTAATACTACTGTCATGTCAAATTTTGGAAAATTCCAGGGGTCATTTGACCTTTTAAGACATTTAAGTGATTTTCTAGCCATTTAATGACCATAATTCAAATGTGAACTACATGTACATGCAACAGCTAACCATAATAGTTCGAAAATTCATATTTTGTGTACTTGTGTGCGATTTAATTCCATGTGTAGTAAATTGGAAGGAATTTCCAAACATATTGGTCTAACGGCTATGGCACAATTAAGCATGGAGTGCCATGGCACTTAAATTCCAAAAAATTAAAAAAGATCAGAAACACATGAAACCTTGCTTGATGTAATGTCATGCCACCAAGATGATGTGGTATAAAATTTGGCATGTTTGACGAAAGTTTGGACACACACCCCTCACAAGCCGAAGCAACTCACTAGAAGGCACGTAATTCCGAAAGGGAACAATGCATGTTTGATGACGAACGGGAGATAATTTCCCCTTACGGCCTTCAAATTTTTTCTACATTTAACGTGCACTAATACAATTGTCATGTGAAAAATTGGAAAATTTCAGGGGTCATTTGACCTTTTTAAGACATTTAAGTGATTTGAAAGACATTTAAGTGATTTTCTAGCCATTTAATGACCGTAATTCAAATTTGAACTACATCTGCATACAACAGCTAACCATAACGGTTTGAAAATCATATTTGTGTACTTGTGTGCGAGTTAATTCCATGTGCAGTAAATTGGAAGGGATTTTCAAACATAATGGTCTCATGGCATGGACACATCCATGGAGTGCCATGGCATTTTAATTCCAAAAAATTAAAAAATGATCAGAAAAACATGAAACCTTGCTTGATGTAATGTCATGCCACCAAGATGATGTGGTAAAAAAATTGGCCTGTTTGACAAAAGTTTGGACACACACCCCTCACAAACCAGAGCAACTCACTAGAAGGCTCGTGGTTCTGAGAGGGAACAATGCATGTTTGATGACAAATGGGAGATAGCTTCCTCTTACGGCCTTCAAATTTTTTCTACGTTTAACATGCACTAATACAACTGTCATGTAAAGATTTGGAAAATTTCAGGGGTCATTTGACCTTTTAAAGACATTTAAGTGATTTTCTAGCCATTTAATGACTGTAATTCAAATGTGAACTACATCTACATGCAACGACTAACCATAACGGTTTGAAAAATCATATTTGTGTACTTGTGTGCGAGCTAATTCCATGTGCTGTAAATTAGAAGGAATATTCAACCATATTGGTGTCACGGCATGGACACACACTACTAAAGGATGGTCCAAATGCGACACTACGATCAGAGACCCTTCGACGAATATGTGTGCGATGCCATAATCGCAAACGGTGGTGTAAAAAACCCGTCAAAAAAGGTGCAAAACATTTGCGATGACAGATGCATCAAACACGGTTCAGAATTTAGTTGCGTTAATGCGATGCACGGGGCATCTGATTCAGCTCAATTAACTATTTGGGATGAGGAGGCACAAAAGAAACGGGCAGCCAGATGAAGGCGTGTGCGATATACAACATACGGTTCACTGGGATGAACTGTGTGTGATTAGGCAACACAAAGGAAACGGTTGAACTGAACAAGATGTATGTGATACGCGGCAAAAAGGTCCGTAATCTGAAATGTGTGTGAAGACCAATAATAACACAGACGATTGCTGCTAATAAGCTGTGTGAATTGCTCTGTCTACAGTAGAATAACATGTATATATATAATTGAAATAAACATCCAATTACATAAGTGACTATACAGATCATTCGCACGCACCTCAATATCAATTGCATGCATTCTAAAGTAGGAGAAACGATTGTCTAGTCATCTACTTCTTGTGACGCTCCCGCCACTGCTATGTGGCTCGATCCCTCGTCTGGGTCAGGAAGAAGACAGTTCCTCATGTCAACGATCCGCATGTACATCTTGTAGCTTGTGTACGCATCGATGGCCGCGTACTTGACATGTTGTTCATCCAGTCTCTTATGCCACACACTTTGCCAGGCGTTCTTGTCCTTATTGCTCTCTTGCTTCATCTTTGCGTAGTAGGTGTCAATGATGGCCGAGGTGAGGTCAACCAGGGAGTTTAGTTTTCTTTTGTCGCTGCCCCGGACCCTGTAGTGGTGCTGGATGTTGACAAGATTCGGGCATTTCAAGTGTGAAATCTTGAGCGCTTTTATACCGTTGGTGGTGTCCACCATAACTAAACTGTAGTCGGAGCTCTTGATAAACCTAGAGAAACGCTCGCAAGGCCTTGTGGCAAGGTGGAAGTGGTAGACGAGGACGTCATGTCGCACACACAACTGGGCGACGACAACCTTCTGATCGTGCCCGGCACGACCGATGGTGTACTCGAGGTCGAAGCCGACCACTCGGTACTTGTCCTCGGCAAAGAACTGCTCCATAGTTTGGATGGAGCACTCCACTGAGACCGGATCGTTTGTGTACACCAACGAGAGGGACTTCGCCCTCACGTGGGAGTCCACTACATGATGCATGGTGAACTGCCCGCCGTTGTCGTCGTCGGCCACTGGGAGCACCATTGGAGCCACGGGGAGCGCCATTGGAACCGTTGGATGTCCTCTCTGTATGTGTCCTCGTGGGTGTGCTTATTGTGTCATGTGAGATGAGAGATGAAGGTAAATTGCCGCGGGAATAAAAGGGGGCCGGGCGGCGTGGACTCTCGGCGCGTCCGCATGGCAGTTTTTGCAGCGGGTAACTGCATCGTCGCGTCGCGCCCGGCGCAACCGCTTGCACACGAACGTGTGTGATTGTGCGCCGGCCCAAAACACTGGCAGCACGCATGGAGGGATGAGGGCAAAACACCCGGAGGGACGCGAGAGCAGAGCGCGCCACGGCCGTCTGAACCGCAAGCAACCACACGCATGGAGCAGTTGAACACGCATGACATGGTCGCCTACAAGCCGGCCGACAGTTGCGTTGCTGCGTAGAGAGCGGCCGTGTGGTACCACCTCCGTCTAGTCTATAGTCTCCTTTATATTCCGTGCCATACTTTGCCCTCAAATTTAACCAACAAAATGTTAATGCATGTTTTAAAAATTATACAATTGGAAACTATGTTCAAATACAAATCCAACTATATAATCTTTGGCGACACGCATTCGTATTTTATTAGTTAAATCATACTTATAAACCAGGACGGTGGTATAGTAGATAATTAAATCGCAAATGTCTTTTTATTAACCGTATGTGTACGTGTCCTTTCGTCCTCCTCTCGCACGTCTTGTCACCCCGCTGCCGCAGACGGCTTACAGCGCAAGCTTGCGCAGCGCGCGGGGGCGTTCTTTTTGCCAAACGGTGGCGCCAATGAATCGTCGGTGAGCCTGTTGCCACGCAACCTCGTAGGTTCCGCGCAAGTTTCCTACCCGACACGGTGAAATCCCCCAAAATCCCAAAGCTTACCGGCCTGCTATAAAGACCCTCACGGCCGGCGAGTCCCGCGTCGCATTTTTTCCTCCATCCCTGTAGCTTATCTCGTCTGCTTCTCCCACATTCACCAATGGCACCGGTCCATCATCGTCGCTCAGCCACTCCGACGTCATCAGAGGACAGCTCCAGCTGGGAGGCTACACCGTGGCGGCGGAGCAGCCGCCGGTGTAGTGTAGTGCGCGTGGCGTCCCTGTTGGGTGTGCGTGGAACACCCACCACACGCTCCACCGCCGGTGCCCGTCGGCAGCTGTTGCCGGCCGCCGTTGCCGCCACACCACCGTCGAAAGCCAGAGCCATCGCCCGCTCTGCCGCCGCGGCCCGAAGGCGGGAGATGGCCTTCGTGGCCGCCACCCCACTGTCGGCCACTGTGGCCATCACCCGCTCCGCCACCGCGGCCCGAAGGCGGGATGTGGTGGTCATGGCCGCCACCCCGTCGTCGGCCGCCGTGGCCGCCAGCCCACAGTCGACCGCCGGGGTCATCACCCGCTCTGCCACCGCCGCCCGAAGGCGCAAGGCCGAGGTGGATGCCCGCACGTGCGACAGTGCTACCTCTTGAGCACTGTGTTGGATTTCCCCGAAGAGGAAAGGATGATGCAGCAAAGTAGCGCAAGTATTTCCCTCAGTTTTTGAGAACCAAGGTATCAATCCAGCAGGAGGCTACGCGCGAGTCCCTCGTACCTACACAAAGCAAATAACTCCTCGCAACCAACGCAAATAGGGGTTGTCAATCCCTTCACGGTCACTTACGAGAGTGAGATCTGATAGAGATGATAGATAATATTTTTGGTATTTTTGGTATAAAGATGCAAAATAAAATAAAAGGCAAAAATAAAAAGCAAAGCAATAATAAAATGATGGAAGATTGATATGATGAGAATAGACCCGGGGGCCATAGATTTCACTAGTGGCTTCTCTCAAGAGCATAAGTATTCTACGGTGGGTGAACAAATTCTTGTTGAGCAATTGATGAATTGAGCATAGTTATGAGAATATCTAGGTATGATCATGTATATAGGCATCACGTCCGAGACAAGTAGACCGACTCCTTCCTGCATCTACTACTATTACTCCACTCATCGACCGCTATCCAAAGATGCATCTAGAGTATTAAGTTAATGAAAACAGAGTAACGCCTTAAGCAAGATGACATAATGTAGAGGGATAAATTCATGCGATATGATAAAAACCCCATATTGTTATCCTCGATGGCAACAATACAATACGTGCCTTGTTGCCCCCTACTGTCACTGGGAAAAGGACACCGCAAGATTGAACCCAAAGCTAAGCACTTCTCCCATTGGAAGAAAAACCAATCTAGTAGGCCAAACCAAACTGATAATTCGAGGAGACTTGCAAAGATAACCAATCATACATAAAAGAATTTAGAGAAGATTCAAATATTGTTCATAGATAGACTTGATCATAAACCCACAATTCATCGGTCTCACAAACACACCGCAAAAAGAAGATTACATCGAATAGATCTCACGAGAGAGGGGGAGAACATTGTATTGAGATCCAAAAAGAGAGAAGAAGCCATCTAGCTACTAACTATGGACCCGAAGGTCTGAGGTAAACTACTCACACTTCATCGGAAGGGCTATGGTGATGATGTAGAAGCCCTCCGTGGTGGATTCCTTCCCATGAGCTCCTAATGTGCCCCAAGATGGGATCTCATGGATACAGAAGGTTGCGGCGGTGGAATTAGGTTTCTATCTCCGTATCTGATCGTTGGGGGTACATAGGTATATATAGGAGGAAGGAGTACGTCGGCGGAGCAAAGGGGGGCCCACGAGGCAGGGGCGCGCCCTAGGGGGGCGCCCTCCACCCTCGTGGCCACCTCCCTTCTTTCTTGACGTGGGGTCCAAGTCTCTGGATCATATTCGGTGAGAAAATCACGTTCCCGAAGGTTTCATTCCGTTTGGACTCCGTTTGATATTCCTTTCTTCAAACACCGAAATAGGCAAAAACAGCAATTTCGGGCCGGGCCTCCGGTTAATAGGTTAGTCCCAAAAGTAATATAAAAGTGGAAAATAAAGCCCAATATGGTCCAAAACAGTAGATAATATAGCATGGAGCAATCAAATATTATAGATACGTTGGAGACGTATCAGGCATCCCCAAGCTTAATTCCAGCTCGTCCTTGAGTAGGTAAATGATAAAAAGAGAATTTTTGATGCGGAGTACTACTTGGCATAATTTCAATGTAATTATTCTTAATTGTGGTATGAATATTCAGATCCGAAAGATTCAAGACAAAAGTTCATATTGACATAAAAATAATAATACTTCAAGCATACTAACTAAGCAATTATGTCCTCTCAAAATAACATGGCCAAAGAAAGTTCATCCCTACAAAATCGTATAGTTTAGTCATGCTCCATTTTCGTCACACAAGAATGCTCTCATCAAGCACAACCCCGATGACAAGGCAAGCAATTGTTTCATACTTTAATAATCTCAAACTTATAAACCTTCATGCAATACATGAGCGTGAGCCATGGACATAGCACTATGGGTGGAATAGAATATGATGATGGGGGTTATGTGGAGAAGACAAAAAAGGAGAAGATCTCACATCAACGAGGCTAATCAATGGGCTATGGAGATGCCCATCGATTGATGTTAATGCAAGTAGTAGGGATTGCCATGCAACGGATGCACTAGAGCTATAAATTTATGAAAGCTCAACAAAAGAAACTAAGTGGGTGTGCATCCAACTTGCTTGCTCACGAAGACCTAGGGCATTTGAGGAAGCCCATCGTTGGAATATACAAGCCAAGTTCTACAATGAAAAATTCCCACTAGTATATGAAAAAGTGACAAAACAAGAGACTCTCTATCATGAAGATTATGGTGCTACTTTGAAGCACAAGTGTGGGAAAGGATAGTAGCATTGTCCCTTCTCTCTTTTTCTCTTTTTTTTATATGTGGCCTTTCTCTTTTTTATGGCCTTTTTTTTAATATTCCTCACTTGGGACAATGCTCTAGAAAAGGATGATCATCACACTTCTATTTTTTTACAACTCAATGATTACAACTCGATACTAGAACAAAGTATGACTCTATATGAATGCCTCCGGCGGTGTACTGGGATATGCAATGAATCAAGAGTGACATGTATGAAAAAATTATGAATGGTGGCTTTGCCACAAATACTATGTCAACTAGATGGTCATGCTAAGCAATATGACAATGATGAATGTGTCATGATGAACGGTATGGTGGAAAGTTGCATGGCAATATATCTCGGAATGGCTATGGAAATGCCATAATAGGTAGGTATGGTGGCTGTTTTGAGGAAGATATAAGGAGGTTTATGTGTGAAAGAGTGTATCATATCACGGGTTTGGATGTACTGCGAAGTTTGCACCAACTCTCAATGTGAGAATGGGCAATGCACGGTACCGAAGAGGCTAGCAATGGTGGAAGGGTGAGAGTGCGTATAATCCATGGACTCAACATTAATCATAAGGAACTCATATACTTATTGCAAAAATCTACAAGCCATCAAAAACCAAAGCACTACGCGCATGCTCCTAGGGGAATAGATTGGTAGGAAAAGACCATCGCTCGTCCCCGACCGCCACTCATAAGGAGGACAATCAAATAACACCTCATGTTTCAAATTTGTTACATAACGTTTGCCATACGTGCATGCTACATGACTTGCAAACTTCCATACAAGCATTTCTCAAATTCACAACTACTCAACTAGCACCACTTTTATATTATCACCACCATATCTCAAAACAATTATCAAGCATCAAACTTTTCTTAGTATTCAACGCACTCAAAAGAAAGTTTTACAAATCTTGAATACCAAGCATATTATTATTTTTAAGAAAATTACCATGCTATTTAAGACTCTCAAAATAATCTAAGTGAAGCATGAGATATCAATAGTTTCTTTAAAACAAATCCACCACCGTGCTCTAAAAGATATAAGTGAAGCACTAGAGCAAAACTAAATAGCTCAAAAGATATAAGTGAAGCACATAGAGTATTCTATCAAATTCCAATTCATGTATGGCTCTCTCAAAAGGTGTGTACAACAAGGATGATTGTGGTAAACTAAAAAACAAAGACTCAAATCATACAAGACGCTCCAAGCAAAACACATATCATGTGGTGAATAAAAATATATCTCCAAGTAAAGTTACCGATGGAAGTAGACGAAAGAGGGGATGCCTTCCGGGGCATCCCCAATCTTTGATTTTTTGGTGTCCTTAGATTATCTTGGGGGTGCCATGGGCATCCCCAAGCTTAGGCTCTTGCCACTCCTTGTTCCATAATCCATCAAAAGATTTCACCCAAAACTTGAAAACTTCACAACACAAAACTCAATGAAATCTCGTGAGCTCCGTTAGCGAAAGAAAACAAAAGACCAGTTCAAGGTACTGTAATGAACTCATTCTTTATTTATATTGGTGTTAAACCTACTGTATTCCAACTTCTCTATGGTTCATAAACTATTTTACTAGCCATAGACTCATCAAAATAAGCAAACAACACACGGATAACAGAATCTGTCAAAAACAGAACAGTCTGTAGTAATCTGTAACTAACGCAAACTTCTGGAACTCCAAAAAATCAGCCAAAACAGGAAAACCTAGGAAATTTGTTTATTGATCAGAAGCAATTGGAATCACTATTTTATCACATTCTGGTGATTTTTAACATTTGTTTTTGCGAACAGAAAGTTTCTGGAAATTACAGTAAGATCAAATAACTATCATCCAAGAAGATCCTATAGGTTTAACTTGGCACAAACACTAATTAAAATATAAAACCACATATAAACAGAAGGTAGATGGATTATTTATTCCTAAACAGAAACAAAAAGCAAAAAACTAAAAATAAAATTGGGTTGCCTCCCAACAAGCGCTATCGCTTAACGCCTTAGCTAGGCATAAAAGCAAGGATAGATCTAGGTATTGCCATCTTTGGTAGGCAATCCATAAGTGGCTCTCATAATAGATTCACATGGTAGTTTTATTTTCTTCCTAGGGAAGTGTTCCATGCCCTTCTTTAATGGAAATTGGAATCTAATATTCCCTTCCTTCATATCAATAATTGCACCAATCGTTCTAAGGAAAGGTCTACCAAGAATAATAGGGCAAGAAGGATTGCAATCTATATCAAGAATGATAAAATCTACAAGCACATAATTCCTATTTGCAACAATAATAACATCATTAATTCTTCCCATAGGTTTCTTAATAGTGGAATCCGCAAGGTGCAAATTTAGAGAGCAATCATCAAAATAGCGGAAATCTAGCAAATCGCACAAAGTTTTGGGAATAGTGGAAACACTAGCACCCAAATCACATAAAGCATAAAATTCATGATCCTTAATCTTAATTTTAATAGTTGGTTCCCACTCATCATAAATTTTTCTAGGGATAGAAACTTCTAACTCAAGTTTTTCTTCATAAGATTGCATCAAGGCATCAACGATATGTTTGGTAAAGGCTTTATTTTGACTATAAGCATGAGGAGAATTTAGCACGGATTACAACAAGGAAATACAATCAATTAAAGAGCAACTTTCATAATTAAATTCCTTGAAATCCAAAATAGTGGGTTTAACAACATCTAGGGTTTTATTCTTTTCAATCCCACTTTTATCAATTTCATCATCAAGATCTAAAAACTCCGAATTTTTGGAACGCCTTCTAGGTAAAGGTGGATCATATTCAGTCTGATCAAGATTCATATTGCAAAACAAAGATTTAATAGGGGATACATCAATAACTTTTAGATCTTCATCTTGATTTTCACAGGAATTGGAAGTACACGCTTTAATAAAGGCATCTTTCGTAGAACGCATCCTAGCAGTTCTTTCCTTGCACTCATCAATGGAAATTCTCATGGCTTTCAGAGACTCATTGATATCATGCTTAGGAGGAATAGATCTAATCTTTAAATAATCAACATCAAGAGAAATTCTATCAACGTTCCTAGCCAATTCATCAACTTTAAGTAATTTCTCTTCAAGCAAAGCATTGAAATTATTTTGTGAATTCATAAACTCTTTCACACTATTCTCAAATTCAGAGGGCATTTTATTAAAATTTCCATAAGAGTTGTTGTAGGAATTTCCATAATTATTAGAAGGATTACTAGGATAAGGCCTAGGATTAAAGTTCCCTCTATACGCGTTGTTACCAAAATTATTCCTACCAACAAAATTCACATCCATATATTCATTATTATTCTCAATCAAGGTAGACAAAGGCATATCATTAGGGTTAGAAGAAACACTCTTAGTAGCAAATAATTTCATAAGTTCATCCATCTTTCCACTCAAAACATTGATTTCTTCTATCGCATGCGCTGTTTTATTAGTAGATCTTTTAGTGTGCCATTGAGAATAATTAACCATAATATTATCTAGGAGTTTAGTAGCATCTCCTAAAGTGATTTCCATAAAAGTGCCTCCCATGTCGAATCCAAAAGATTTCTAGAAGCGAAATTCAATCCGGCATAATTTTTTTGTATAATCATCCACAAATTCAAACCATGAGTAGGGCAATTACGTATCATTAATTTCATTCTCTCACAAGCTTGTGCAACATGTTCATGATCAAGTTGCTTAAAATTCATAATGTCATTTCTAAGAGAGATGATCTTAGCGAGAGGAAAATACCTAGAGATAAAAGCATCTTTGCACTTGTTCCAAGAATCAATACTATTTTTAGACAAAGACGAAAACCAAGCTTTAGCACGATCTCTAAGTGAAAAAGGAAATAGCTTCAATTTAAGAATATCATTATCGACATTTTCTTCTTTTGCATATCACATAAATCAACGAAGCTATTTAGATGAGTAGCGACATCTTCACTAGGAAAGCCGGCGAATTGATCTTTCATTACAAGATTCAACAAAGCAGTATTGATTTCACAAGATTCAGTATTGGTAAGAGGAGCAATCAGAGTGCTAAGGAAATCATTATTGTTGGTATTGGTAAAGTCACACAATTTGGTATTATCTTGAGCCATCGTGACAAGCAAGCAATCCAACACACGAGCAAACAAAAGGCAAGTGAGAAAAAGGCAACCGGAAAAGAGAGGGCGAATAAAACGGCAAGGGTGAAGTGGGGGAGAGGAAAACGAGAGGCAAATTGCAAATAATGTAATGCGAGAGATAAGGGATTGTGATGGGTACTTGGTATGTTGACTTTTGTGTAGACTCCCCGGCAATGGCGTCAGAAATTCTTCTTGCTACCTCTTGAGCATTGCGTTGGATTTCCCCAAAGAGGAAACGATGATGCAGCAAAGTAGCGTAAGTATTTCCCTCAGTTTTTGAGAACCAAGGTATCAATCCAATAGGAGGCCACGCGCAAGTCCCTCGTACCTACACAAAGCAAATAACTCCTCGCAACCAACGCGAATAGGGGTTGTCAATCCCTTCACTGTCACTTACGAGAGTGAGATCTGATAGAGATGATAGATAATATTTTTGGTATTTTTGGTATAAACATGCAAAATAAAATAAAAGGCAAAAATAAAAAAGCAAAGCAATAATAAAGTGATGGAAGATTGATATGATGAGAATAGACCCGGGGTCCATAGATTTCACTAGTGGCTTCTCTCAAGAGCATAAGTATTCTACGGTGGGTGAACAAATTATTGTTGAGCAATTGACATAATTGAGCATAATTATGAGAATATCTAGGTATGATCATGTATATAGGCATCACGTCCGAGACAAGTAGACCGACTCCTGCCTACATCTACTACTATTACTCCACTCATCGACCGCTATCCAAAGATGCATCTAGAGTATTAAGTTCAAGAAAACAGAGTAACGCCATAAGCAAGATGACATGATGTAGAGGGATAAATTCATGCAATATGATAAAAACCCCATCTTGTTATCCTCGATGGCAACAATATAATATGTGCCTTGCTGCCCCTCATCACTTTGGGAAAGGACACCGCAAGATTGAACCCAAAGCTAAGCACTTCTCCCATTGGAAGAAAAACCAATCTAGTAGGCCAAACCAAACTGATAATTCAAAGAGACTTGCAAAGATAACCAATCATACATAAAAGAATTCAGAGAAGATTCAAATATTGTTCATAGATAGACTTGATCATAAACCCACAACTCATCGTTCTCAACAAACACACCTCAAAAAGAAGATTACATCGAATAGATCTCCACGAGAGAGGGGGAGAACATTGTATTGAGATCCAAAAAGAGAGAAGAAGCCATCTAGCTACTAACTATGGACCCGAAGGTCTGAGGTAAACTACTCACACTTTATCAGAAGGGCTATGGTAATGATGTAGAAGCCCTCCGTGGTGGATTCCTTCCCATGTGAACTCCTAACATGCCCCAAGATGGGATCTCGTGGATACAGAAGGTTGCGGCTGTGGAATTAGGTTTTTGCTCCGTATCTGATCGTTGGGGGGTATGTAGGTATATATAGGAGGAAGGAGTACGTCGGTGGAGCAAAGGGGGGGCCCACGAGGCAGGGGGCGCGCCCTAGGGGGGCGCCCTCCACCCTCGTGGCCGCCTCCCTTCTTTCTTGACGTGGGGTCCAAGTCTCCTGGATCATATTCGGTGAGAAAATCACGTTCCCGAAGGCTTCATTCCGTTTGGACTCCGTTTGATATTTCGCTTTCTTGAAACATTGAAATAGGCAAAAAACAACAATCGGCTGGGCCTCCAATTAATAGGTTAGTCCCAAAAGTAATATAAAAGTGGAAAATAAAGCCCAATATGGTCCAAAACAGTGGATAATATAGCATGGAGCAATCTAAAATTATAGATACGTTGGAGACGACGACAAATGAATTTTGCACGCTACAATCGAAGTTCTCGGGAGGAGGAGGAGAGCCTCGTCGAGCACGCAAAGAGCCTTACCGCCGCAGTGGCCTCGGCACACGCCTCCTTAGAGGCGAGGAATCAGGAGATCTATGAAGAGAACGACCGCTTCGAGAGGGGTCGTCTAGAGTGGCAGAGGCCGTTCGAGGCGAGAGTCGCTGAAGTCAGATTAGCGGCAGCACCGCATTTTGCTGCCCAGGCTTTCGGTAGAGCTCTCGCCTCCGCCTCTTACTAAGCGCATTCGGCAGAGGAGAGGCAGCCGGAAGTAGTACAAAGTCCCTCCGCAGTAGTAGTAGTATTTAGGGGCTATTTTGTTCAGTTCAACTGACTATAGATGTGGTGGAACTATACAACGTACTTAAAATTAGTAGTATATATAGTTGAACTAGCTATTTCAGTACGTGGTTGGCAACAATTGGGGAAAAGTTTGGTTGTTTCAGCTGTTGAGTTCAACTGTTTGTATAAATTAAGAACGATTGCTTAATCTATTAATGAAATCTATGCTTAATTACTGAATTTTAGTTGCAAAAATTAGATACTGCTAGTGATTTTTAGCTTCATATTTTGACAAATCACAGTGTTACAAGGATTGACAAATCTTACCAAATTGTTTGTACGTGGTTGCACACGGGTCATCCAAAACAACCGTTTGCGTTGAAGGGATGCACAAATCCTGCGCTGCTCTCACTTTGCATACGGGTGTTCTATCTAAAACGTTTGCGATCAAGAGCTGCAGAAATCCTGCTCGGCACATTTTCTCTTGGCTTCCTTGGGAAGCTGTCGGTTTGCATACAGGTGTTCTAACTAAAACTTTTGCGACGACTTTTTTTTATTTAAAAAGCAAATTAAACTGCGGCTTCGGCGCCATTAATGGAGAGGATGCGAGCAAGGCGGGTGACCATGGAAGTCAAAGGGCTCGCTTCCTAGTGAGCCTGCACAGCGTACAGCTCGCACGCTTCCCGGTGAGCCTGCGCCCTCAAGGACAGCTTGCACGCCTCTCGGTCACTACAAGACGGACGGCGCCGCAGACGCCTCCTGCTCAAATAAGGTCAAGCAGCTGTCCGCACGACACCTCCTACAGCCATTAAAACCAAGACACGTGGCATCACGTGAATGGTTAATGAATTTTGGATTTACTAGAATTTAAAACCAGGCATCTCAATGTTTTGTCGGCAATCAACGGTGCCTCGGTGTTTGAAATTAATTCCCATTTCTTGCATGGGACCTAAGCATGCACCCAAGGACACATATTTGATTTTTAACCAATTTATATGCCTTTGGAGCATGTGCATGTAGTTCAAATTTTAATTATGCACATAAATGCATTGAAAACTCAGTTAATGCATAAAAATGTCCAAATGAACCCCGAAAAATCACAAAAAATCACACAACACTCCTGTTGTTCTATGTTGACACGAGAATTTTTTTTGAAAGCAATAAGAGGCAATGGATATCGTTTCGTCCACAAAGGTGGGATGTTCCCTACCGAAAACCATCATGCTTGTTGTGAGATGCTCCGGTTTGTGAGAAGCATATATCCAAACCTCCCCAAACGAGACAAAATGTGTACCATGACATGTTGATGCTGCTCCATGATAGCGTGCCAAGCTTCATGAATTTCAGACGAGTTTTGGATTTACTAGAATTTAAAAACTAGGCACCTCAGTGTTTTGCCGGTAATCAACGGTGCCCCGGTGTTTGAAATTTATTCCTATTTCTTGCATGGGACCTAAGCATGCACCCAAGGACACATATTTGATTTTTCAACCAATTTATATGCACTGGAGCATGTGCATGTTGTTCAAATTTGAATTATGCACATAAAATGCATTGAAAACTCAGTTAATGCATAAAAATGTCCAAACGAATCCCGGAAAATCACAAAAAATAACACAACACTCCTGTTGTTCTATGTTGACACGATAAAAAAAAATTGAAAGCAATAAGAGGCAATGGATATCGTTTCATCCCCAAAGGTGGGACGTTCCCTACCGAAAACCATCATGCATATTGTGAGAAGCTCCGGTTTGTGAGAAGCATATACCCAAACCTACCCCAAATGGGAAAAAATTTGTACCACGGCATGTTGATGCCACTCCATGATAGCATGCCAAGTTTCATGAATTTCAGACGAGTTTTGAATTTACTAGAATTTAAAAACCAGGCATCTCAATGTTTTGTCGGCAATCAGTGGTGCCCTGGTGTTTGAAATTCATTCCCATTTCTTGCATGGGACCTAAGCATGCACCCAAGGACACAGATTTGATTTTTCAACCAATTTATATGCACTGGAGCATGTGCATGTAGTTCAAATGTGAATTGTTCACCTGAAATGGCTAGAAAACCAATTTAATGTATAAAATATTCAAACGAACCCTGAATAATTCCAATTCTTTTACGACACACATATAGTTGCATGTTCACTCCAGATAAAAGGTCTAGCAATTCAAACACCGTCCATTGCCACTGTGGACCCCATTATGTAATTCAAATCAAGAGGAAAAATCAAGTAGATCGCATTACGCTTTATTATCGACAGCGTGTAAGATGTAGTACAAAATATCTTGGAGCACCGTCGGTGTATAGTACACCTATGGCTTACGCGAGAAGGTGCATCGGCTACAGTCCACAGCCGGTGTCTCAAGCACTCTAGCTCTCTCCCAAAATATCATTTCACTGTTCAATCGTCGCCGGTGAAAGATGGGCACATGGACCCGCGTCGTAGGGCAACTTCGGTGGCCCGCTCCGGCGAGAGCGCGGCCGCAGCCACCATGCGCGTGCTAACAAGGTGCATGAGCGCGGCCGCAATTTGTGACCAGGCGGCAAAGGCAGCCCAAACGGTCGATCTTGCTTCTCAGGTGGCGGTAGCAACATCTGCCTCGGGGATAGCAACTGGCGAGAGCGGCACAACAGTTGTCCGTTCCGCAGAGGTGGCCTTAGCCCTGATGGAGGCCGCCCACGACCATGTCGAGGCCGCCCATGCCCAGCTCCTGGCGGTCACCGCACAAATCGAACGAAGCTTCTCTGACAACGGTCGGCAACCCACGGCCGAAGAGCTGGCAATCGCCGAGATAATTCGAGCAGCCGTCCGTTCCTCCGCCGCATACCTTGCGATGACGGAGCCCGTCCAAGCCCCGCCCACGCCCAGCTCGTGGCGTCCTTTTCCAAAGAGATGGCGGACGCGGATGCGAGATGCTTGCCAAGTATGGTGCGATGGATGCCATGGAGCCCCTTCCCCAGGAGACCGTCCGGCGCAAGTTGGACATGGAGGCAGTGGCGGAGACCGACGAGCACCAGCCGTAGTAGTACTCTTTGTTTTGTTTAATTAAGAGCGCCGGTCTTTAATTTGTTAGAGTAATGTTTAGGTCAGCTAGCTCTGTTTAATTGCTGAACTCGCTCGATTAAGAAATGTGGCTGTGTTGTAGTCACCTTTGTGTACCCAAACTATGCAATGACGTGGATGACCACTGTAACCATGGAAATTCGAACCAAAACTTTTGACGTTCAAACTCATCACACACGGGTTAAGCTTATCTGAATCGCTTTGTGATGTCCACATATCGCATAAAGTTCGAATAAGGGACCATGTCCGATGACACTTCTTGGCGCCATTTTTTTTTTGAAGCGATTCCAAATTTTTGGATTCCGCGGAAATATCTACCTCCCCCCCTTACCAAAAGCCACATTTCCCCTCTTTCCGCCTTCCTTTACAAGTTGAAACCTTCACTTCTTGCTTGCAGCGCTGCTGCCTCCTCGCCGGCGACCCTCCTTCACGCTGCTCGGCCTCCTCTATCCATGCAGGTAATCCACACCCGACCCCCATCCTCCTCCTCCTTCCACATCGCACATGCTCCGACCGCTAGTGCGAGCGCGACACCTTCCACACAAATCACCGACCCCTCCACCAAATAAGCGCTAGCCTAAGCCATGGTGCACGCAGTATAGCCAGGACCTCAAGGAGCATTTGGCAGCGGAGAAACAAATCGCGGCCGCACGCGCGGATGAGGTCGCGATGGCTGCCATTCGTGCCGACCCCCAGATCTTGGAGGAGAACCTTGCCAATCGCTAGCTACGCCGGTTAAGCATGCTCGGTTTACCCGTTGCATGTGCAGCTCCTGCCTTTCCTTCACAAAATCTAGTGAATTATGCTATCTAATTTCACCATGCAATTTTTTGGTCTAGTGTATATGTTCTATATGTCGTGCAGTGTGGTGCTCACTTATTAACTGTTTTGTTAATCAGTTGTCATCTTTAGTTAATTGTTTGGTTCAATTCTGCAAATGTGATGTTCAATTCTTCAGGATGCAATTTTGTATTGTCTTCCATGTGAGAAATAAATCAAATTTATCTTTACAAAATTGTGGGTGCATTCTGTTATTGTATACCATGTGAGGAATAAACTGAATTTGGTTGTAGTAAATACATGAGAAACAAATACAATTGCTACAATTGGCTGTAGTAAACTGTTTGGTTAACTCTGTGATCTTCTATTAGGAGTATGTTATATTGTGCAATGTGGTGCTCAGTTAACGTTTGGTTCATTTGTTGTGGTGTTTAGTTAACTTCTTGGTTCAATGTTATATTGTGCAATTTGGTGCTCAGTTAATGTTTGGTTCATTTGTTGTGGTGTTTAGTTAACTGCTTGGTTCAATTCTGTAATGCGATGTCCAATTGTCATGGGTAGAATTTTGTATTATTGTGCATGTGAGGAATAAATCGAATTTGGATGCACTTAATACATGAGAAACATATACAAGTGCTATATTTCCTAGTTCTAATGATGCCTGGTTTGGGTAAATGGGTTTTTCGTGTGGCTTCAATTAATCTGATGAATCTGCAATGTGCTTATTTTTCATCAACATATTTTACTGATAGCATGCGAACCCTTACTTAACCTGATGACTAACTACCTTATATTGTTGGGGAATGTAGTAATTTCAAAAAAATTCCTACGCACCCGCAAGATCATGGTGATGCATAGCAACGAGAGGGGAGAGTGTGTCCACATACCCTCGTAGACCGAAAGCGGAAGCATTATGACAACGCGGTTGATGTAGTCGTACGTCTTCACGATCCGACCGATCCAAGCACCGAACGTACGACACCTCCGTGTTCTGCACACGTTCAGCTCGATGACGACCCCGGACTCCGATCCAAAGAGGGTGTCGGGATGAGTTCCACAAGACGACGGGCGTGGTGACGATGATGATGTTCTACCGACGCAGGCCTTCGCCTAAACTCCGCGACGATATGACCGAGGTGGAATATGGTGGAGGGGGCCACCGCACACGGCTAAGGAACGATCACGATGATCAACTTGTGTTATTTTGCCTAGAGGTGCCCCCTGCCCCCGTATATAAAGGAGCAAGGGGGGAGGGGGCGGCCGGCCTAGGAGGGGGCGCGCCAAGGGGAGTCATACTCCCACCGGGAGTAGGACTCCCTCCTTCCTTGTTGGAGTAGGAGAAGGGGAAAGAGGGGGAGAGGAAGAAGGAAAAGGGGGCTGTGCCCCTTGTCCAATTCGGACCAGAGGGGGGGCGCAGGCCTCCTTCCTTTTGGCCTCTCTCCTCTATTCCCGTAACTCTTCGGTACTCCAAAAAATACCCGAATCACTCGGAACCTTTCCGAAGTCCGAATATAGTCGTCCAATATATCGATCTTTACGTCTCGACCATTTCGAGACTCCTCGTCATGCCCCCGTTCTCATCCGGGACTCCAAACTCCTTCGGTACATCAAAACTCATAAATTCATAATATAACTGTCATCGAAACCTTAAGCGTGCGGACCCTACGGGTTCAAGAACTATGTAGACATGACCGAGACACGTTTCCGGTCAATAACCAATAGAGGAACCTGGATGCTCATATTGGCTCCTACATATTCTACGAAGATCTTTATCGGTCAAACCGCATAACAACATACGTTGTTCCCTTTGTCATTGGTATGTTACTTGCCCGAGATTCGGTCGTTGGTATCTCAATACCTAGTTCAATCTCGTTACCGGCAAGTCTCTTTACTCGCTCAGAATACATCATCCCGCAACTAACTCATTAGTTGCAATGCTTGCAAGGCTTAAGTGATGTGTATTACCGAGAGGGCCCAGATACCTCTCCGACAATCGGAGTGACAAATCCTAATCTGAAATACGCCAACTCAACATGTACCTTCAGAGACACCTCAGAGAGCACCTTTATAATCACCCGATTCACGGTGTGACGTTTGGTAGCACACAAAGTGTTCCTCCGTAAACGGGAGTTGCATAATCTCATAGTCATAGGAACATGTATAAGTCATGAAGAAAGCAATAGCAACATACTAAACGATCGTGTGCTAAGCTAACAGAATGGGTCATGTCAATCACATCATTCTCCTAATGATGTGATTCCGTTAATCAAATGACAACTCATGTCTATGGCTAGGAAACATAACCATCTTTGATCAACGAGCTAGTCTAGTAGAGGCATACTAGTGACACTCTGTTTGTCTATATATTCACACATGTATTATGTTTCTGGTTAATACAATTCTAGCATGAATAATAAACATTTATCATGAAATAAGGAAATAAATAATAACTCACTAGAAGGTTTGGACACACACCCTTACAAACCGGAGCAACTCACTAGAAGGTTTGTGGTTCCGAGAGGGAACAATGTATGTTTGATGACGAACATGAGATGCTTCCTCTTATGGCCTTCAATTTTTTCTACATTTAACGTGCACTAATACAACTTTCATGTGAAAAATTGGAAAATTATAGGGGTCATTTGACCTTTTAAAGACATTTTAAGTGATTTTCTAGCCATTTAATGAGCGTAATTAAAATTTGAACTACATCTAGATGAAATGGCTAACCATAACGGTTCGAAAAAACATATTTTTGTATACTTGTGTGCGAGCTAAAAAATCATCAGACGATGTAAATATCTAGCGTTCAAAAAAGAAAATGTAAAGATCTAGCAAGACAACCGGCCCCCACACGATTGGCACTCTATTTCACGCCTTGAGGTTTGGAAGGTGAGTGGCGGGGGTTATTAATCATACATGGTTCTGTATTGGAAACCATCAGCTATTAAGTTCACACATGGATTTTGCTGCGGGAATCGTGTGTAATTCAAACTACATCACTTGTAAATTCCGGCGACCGGCGTGTGTACTGTTCCCGTCGATCTAGATTCTGACTGCCAATAAATACTACCTTGCTCATGTCGTCTCGCCTGCATTCTCATGTACATCCTGCCCTCGCTCGCCCTCTCTCTCTCTCTCTCTCTATCTCTCTCTCTCTCAAATCTCTGCATGGCGCAGCCGATTTGCCCACGCACAGACGAGGAGTCGCCGCCCCCAAGGACGCTCAGTCGAAGAGCAGCAACGAGGAGGACCCCTACGCGCCGCCGGATGAGGTTGCACCGGACCCCCCAAATTTGGATTGGTTTTGTGGCCAGTACAATCTTTGTCTGTGGAAGTCGTTGCCGCCGGCTGAGAAAGCCAGGCAAGTGGTGTTCAAGAAGAAGATGGCGGAGGAGGAAGCCAGCTACCAGGCGGCATGTGAAGCCCGTGATGCCGCCTAGAAAAAGGAGGTGGTGGAGCTTTGGGGGTGGGTGCATCATCGTGCGGAGGAGGTGTACGAAGACGGGTACTTTGCAAGGAAGGTCAAAGGAGCTAGGCTCCTCATCGCTGCATGGAGGTGGGCCGATATATAAGCTCTAGCATGCCACCGATGAAGAACTCCGGCGGGCGCCCAACGAAATGGCAAGATCTTTCGCGCTCGTCCGCCAGCAAGAGGCAGATCGGTACGTCAAGCACTGCGAGGCGGAGGAGACGGAGTACTGCCTCCGCGCTGGGAAGACACGGCGCACTGTGGAGCTAGGGCTGCTGTATCATCGCCCCTAGGAGGGATTATTGGTTTTAGTATTGTCTGTTTTCAATTTTATGCATTGTACCTAGTAGTTAAGTATCATCACGTATATGTGATGATATTATATATATTATGTGATGAACTAATGAACAATTTATGTGTATATATATATATTATGAATTCCATTTTCCACATATACACACATTGAAACAGAAGATATAAGAATGAAAAATAGAGTACACACATTGAAACAAAGCAATATTATGATTGATGTGAATACATAGCGATCCATGTTGAAACTACTCAACAAAATAAAACGTGTCCATGAGAACATGACCAGCAGCCCTTGCCTACAGTAGCTCTTGGCTCTGCCTGGACTCATGCAGACATTCGTCCAAGCGGTCGACATACTCGTAGTACATTTGGAGCGCGATCTCGAGCTCCAAGTTGGCTATCTCATCGAAGATCACCAACTCGAGGATGCGAAGGCCATGTTCCTATACCGTGCCCAGGTGGACACCAGGGCCAAGGAGGCGGTCGAGCCTACCGACCAACGCGTTGGCATAAAGCGGGCTGCAGACAAGGCGAACGGTGTGACCCATGCAAACGGCACGGCAGGCATCTGCTACCTCTTGAGCACTGCGTTGGATTTCCCCGAAGAGGAGAAGATGATGCAGCAAAGTAGCGTAAGTATTTCCCTTAGTTTTTGAGAACCAAGGTATCAATCCAGTAGGAGGCTACGCGCAAGTCCCTCGTACCTACACAAGATGATAGCTACTCGCAACCAACGCGATTAGGGGTTGTCAATCCCTTCACGGTCACTTACGAGAGTGAGATCTGATAGAGATAGTATTTTTGGTATTTTTGGTATAAAGATGCAAAGTAAAAGTAAAAGCAAAGAAAGTAAATAAAGTGATGGAGATTGATATGATGAGAATAGACCCGGGGGCCATAGGTTTCACTAGTGGCTTCTCTCAAGAGCATAAGTATTCTACAAAGGGTGAACAAATTACTGTTGAGCAATTGATGTAATTGAGCATAGTTATGAGGTTATCCGTGCAATGATCATGTATATAGGCATCACGTCCGTGACAAGTAGACCGAAACTATTCTGCATCTACTACTATTACTCCACTCATCGACCAGCATGCATCTAGAGTATTAAGTTAAAAACAGAGTAATGCCTTAAGCAAGATGACATGATGTAGAGGAATAAATTCATGCAATATGATAAATACCCCATCTTGTTATCCTCGATGGCAACAATACAATACGTGCCTTGCAACCCCTTCTGTCACTAGGTAAGGACACCGCAAGATTGAACCCAAAGCTAAGCACTTCTCCTATTGCAAGAACTACCAATCTAGTTTGCCTCGATGGCAACAATACAATACGTGCCTTGCAACCCCTTCTGTCACTAGGTAAGAACACCGCAAGATTGAACCCAAAGCTAAGCACTTCTCCTATTGCAAGAACTACCAATCTAGTTGGCCAAACCAAACGGATAATTCGAAGAGACTTGCAAAGACAACTTAATCATACATAAAAGAATTCAGAGAAGAATCAAATATTTTCCATAGATAAGCTGGATCATAAACCCACAATTCATCGGTCTCAACAAACACACCGCAAAAAGAAGATTACATCGAATAGATCTCCACGAGAGAGGGGGAGAACATTGTATTGAGATCCAAAAGAGAGAAGAAGCCATCTAGCTACTAACTATGGACCCGAAGGTCTCAAGTAAACTACTCACACTTCATCGAAGGGGCTATGGTGTTGATGTAGAAGCCCTCCGTGGTGGATGCCCCTCTGGCGGCGCTCCGGAACAGGTCCTAAGATGGGATCTCGTGGATACAGGAAGTTGCGGCGGTGGAATTAGGTTTTTGGATCCGTCCCCGATCTGTTGAAGTGCGAGGTATATATAGGAGGAAGGAGTACGCCGGTGGAGCGTCGGGGCCCACGAGGCGGGGCGCGCCTGGGGGAGGGCGCGCCCACCCTCGTGACCGCCTCTGGCACTCCTTGGAGTAGGGTCCAAGTCTCCCGGATCACGCTCGGTGAGAAGATCACGCCTCGAAGGTTTCATTCCGCTTTGGACTCCGTTTGAAATTCCGCTTTCTTGAAACACTGTAATAGGCAAAAACAACAATTGGGCTGGGCCTCCGGTTAATAGGTTAGTCCCAAAAATAATATAAAAGTGGAAAATAAAGCCCATTATAGTCCAAAACAATAGATAAAGTAGCATGGAGCAATCAAAAATTATAGATACGTTGGAGACGATCGGGCATCCCCAAGCTTAATTCCCGTCATTCCTCGAGTAGGTAAATGATAAAAAGAGAATTTTTGATGCAGAGTGATACTTTGGCATAATTTCAATGTAAATCTTCTTAATCATGGTATGAATATTCAGATCCGAAAGATTCAAGACAAAAGTTCATATTGACATAAAAATAATAATACTTCAAGGATACTAATCAAAATAATTATGTCATCTCAAAATAACATGGCCAAAGAAAGTTCATCCCTACAAAATCATATAGTTAGGATATGCTTCATTTTCGTCACACAAAGATGTTCCCAACTTCTATACCCCCGATGACAAGCCAAGCAATTGTTTCATACTTAAATAATCTCAAACTTTTTCAACCTTCACGCAATACATGAGCGTGAGCCATGGACATATCACTATGGATGGAATAGAATATGATGATGGGGATTGTGTGGAGAAGACAAAAAGGAGAAAGTCTCACATTTACGAGGATAATCAACGGGCTATGGAGATGCCCATCAATTGATGTCAACATGAGGAGTAGGGATTGCCATGCAACGGATGCATTAGAGCTATGAATGCTCAACAAAATAAAACTAGTGGGTGTGCATCCAACTTGCTTGCTCATGAAGACCTAGGGCATTTGAGGAGGCCCATCATAGGAATATACAAGCCAAGTTCTATAATGAAAAATTCCCACTAGTATAAAAAGGACAACTTATGAGACTCACTATATGAAAAACGAGGTGCTACTTTGAAGCACAATATATGAGACTCACTACATGAAGAACGAGGTGCTACTTTGAAGCACAAAATATGAGACTCATTACATGAAGAACATGGTGCTACTTTGAAGCACAAGTGTGGAAAAAGAGATAGTAGCATTGCCCTTTTCTTTTCTTTTTTTTGGGCCTTTCTTTTTTTGGCCTTTCTCTTTTTTTCGGGCAATGCTCTAATAATGATGATCATCACACTTCTATTGATTACAACATGAGGATTACAACTCGAAACTAGAACAAGGTATGACTCTATATGAATGCCTCCGTGATGTACGGGATGGTGCAATGAATCAAGAGTGACATGTATGAAAATAATGCATGGTGTCTTTGCCACAAATACGATGTCAACTACATGATCATGCAATGGCAATATGACAAAAGTAATGTATGTCATGATAATGATGAACGGAACGGTGGAAAGTTGCATGACAATATATCTCGGAATGGCTATGGAAATGCCATAATAGGTAGGTATGGTGGCTGTTTTGAGGAAGATATAAGGAGGTTTATGTGTGATAGAGCGTATCATATCACGGGGTTTGGATGCACCGGCGAAGTTTGCGCCAACTCTCAATGTGAGAAAGGGCAATGCACGGCATCAAGAGGCTAGCAATGGCGGAAAGGTAAGAGTGCGATAATCCATGGACTCAACATTAGTCAAAAGAACTCATATACTTATTGCAAAAATTTAGAAGTCATCAAAAATCAAGTACTACACGCATGCTCCTAGGGGGATAGATTGGTAGGAAAAGACCATCGCTCGTCCCCGACCGCCACTCATAAGGATGCACTACCAGGTACACTTCATGCTTCAAATTTGTTACACAACTTTAACCATACGTGCATGCTACGGGATTTACTAACTTCAACACAAGCATTTATCAAATTCACAACTACTCAACTAGCATGACTTTCATATTATCACCTCCACATCTCAAAAAAATTATCAAGCATCAAACTTATCTTAGTATTCAACGCACTCAATAGAAAGTTTCACATATCTTGAACACCAAGTATATTAACATTAAGCAAATTACCATGCTATTAACGACTCTCAAAATAATCTAAGTGAAGCATGAGAGATCAAGTTTCTTTAAAACAAATCCACCACCGTGCGCTAAAAGATCTAAGTGAAGCACTAGAGCAAAAATTATCAAGCTCAAAAAGATATAAGTGAAGCACTATGAGCAAACTATCAAGCTCAAAAGATATGAGTGAAGCACATAGAGTATTCTATCAAATTTCTAATTCATATATGGCTCTCTCAAAAGGTGTGTACAGCAAGGATGATTGTGGTAACTAACAAGCAAAGACTCAAATAATACAAGACGCTCCAAGCAAAACACATATCATGTTGGTGAATAAAAATATAGCTCCAAGTAAATTACCGATGGAAGTAGACGAAAGAGGGGATGCCTTCCGGGGCATCCCAAAGCTTTGACTTTTTGGTGTCCTTGGATTATCTTGGGGGTTCCATGGGCATCCCCAAGCTTAGGCTCTTGCCACTCCTTGTTCCATTATCCATCAAAAGAATTCACCCAAAATTTGAAAACTTCACAACACAAAACTCAATAGAAATCTCGTGAGCTCCGTTAGAGAAAGAAAAAAAAAGACTACTTTAAGGTACTGTAATGAACTCACTATTTATTTATATTGGTGTTAAACCTAATGTATTCCAACTTCTCTATGGACCATAAACTATTTTACTAGCCATAGATTCATCAAAATAAGCAAACAACACACGCAAAACAGAAGCTGTCAAAAACAGAATAGTCTGTAGTAATCTATAACTAACGCAAACTTCTGGAACCCAAAAAATTCTACCAAAATTAGAAGACCTGGACAGTTTGTTTGTTGATCAGAAGCAATTGGAATCCGTATTTTATCACGTTCTGGTGATTTTTAACAATTCGGGCACTGAGCACAAATATTCTGAAATTACAGCAAGATCAAATAACTATCATCCAAGAAGATCCAATAGGTTCAACTTGGCACAAACACTAATTAAAAGATAAAACCACATATAAACATAGTCTAGATGGATTATTTATTCCTAAACATAACCAAAAACAAAAAAACACAAAATAAAATTGGGTTGCCTCCCAACAAGCGCTATCATTTAACGCCCCTAGCTAGGCATAAAAACAAGGATAGATCTAGGTATTGCCATCTTTGGTAGGCAATCCATAAGTGGCTCTCATGATATATTCATATGGTAATTTTATTTTCTTTCTAGGAAAGTTTTCCATGCCTTTCTTTAATGGAAATTGGAATCTAATATTCCCTTCCTTCATATCAATAATTGCACCAATCGTTCTAAGGAAAGGTCTACCAAGAATAATAGGACATGAAGGATTGCAATCTATATCAAGAACGCTAAAATCTACGGGCACATAATTCCTATTTACAATAATAAGAACATCATTAATTCTTCCCATAGGATTTTTAATAGTAGAATCCGCAAGATGCAAGTTTAGAGAGCAATCATGAAAATCACGGAAATTTAGCAAATCACACAAAGTTTTGGGAATAGTAGAGACACTAGCACCCAAATCACACAAAGCATGAAACTCATAATTTTTAATTTTAATTTTAATAGTAGGTTCCCACTCATCATGGAGGTTCCTAGGGATTGAAATTTTCAACTCAAGCTTTTCTTGATAAGATTGCATCAAGGCATCAACAATGTGTTTGGTAAAAGCCTTATTTTGAATATAAGCATGAGGAGAATTTAGCACGGATTGCAACAAGGAAATACAATCAATTAAAGAGCAATTTTCATAATTAAATTCCTTGAGATCCAATATAGTGGGTTTAGCAACATCTAGATTTATATTTCTTTCAATCCCACTATTATCAATTTCATCATCAAGATCTAAAAACTCCGAATTCTCAGAACGCCTTCTAGGTAAAGGAAGATCATATTCAGTTTCATCAAGATTCATATTGCAAAACAAAGATTTAATAGGGGATGTATCAATAACTTATAGATATTCATCTTGATTTTCATAGGAATTCGGTTTAGCGGCCATCTTATTGACTAAAGTAGCTTCCATATCCGAAATTTCAGCGGTCATTTTTTCAAGACGAGCGATTTGGGCTCTTATACTATCAAATTCTTTGGACATATCATCGACCTCTTTATTCATATAACTCATAAAACTCTTTTGTTCCTTAAGCTCGTTTCTAAAGAAATTATTATGCTCAAATTGCAAAGCCATAAACTTCTTGACATTGTTTTCGATCTCCTCTAGCCTAATAAGGTGAAGCTCACCAAATTTAGGTAGGGCCATCGCGACGAACAAGCAAACTAACACACGAGCAAACAAAAGGCAAAGGGAAAAAGAGGAGGAGATTGGGAAAGAGAGGGTGAATAAAACGGCAAGGGTGAAGTGGGGGAGAGGAAAACGAGAGGCAAATGGCAAATAATGTAATGCGAGAGATAGGGATTGTGATGGGTACTTGGTATGTTGACTTTTTATGTAAAGCCTCCCCAAAGAACGGGCAGAAATTCTTCTTGCTACCTCTTGAGCACTGCGTTGGATTTCCCCGAAGAGGAGAGGATGATGCAACAAAGTAGCGTAAGTATTTCCCTCAGTTTTTGAGGACCAAGGTATCAATCCAGTAGGAGGCTACGCGCAAGTCCCTCATACCTGCACAAAACGATAGCTACTCGCAACCACCGCGATTAGGGGTTGTGAATCCCTTCACGGTCACTTACGAGAGTGAGATCTGATAGATATGATAGATAATATTTTTGGTATTTTTTGTATAAAGATGCAAAGTAAAAGTAAAAGCAAAGCAAGTAAATAAAGTGATGGAGATTGATATGATGAGAATAGACCCGGGGGCCATAGGTTTCACTAGTGGCTTCTCTCAAGAGCATAAGTATTCTATTGGGTGAACAAATTACTGTTGAGCAGTTGATGTAATTGAGCATAGTTATGAGGTTATCCAGGAAATGATCATGTATATAGGCATCACGTCTGCGTGACAAGTAGACCAAACGATTACGCATCTACTACTATTACTCCACTCATCGACCGCTATCCAAAGATGCATCTAGAGTATTAAGTTAAAAAGAGAGTAACGCCTTAAGTAAGATGACATGATGTAGAGGAATAAATTCATGCAATATGATAAATACCCCATCTTGTTATCCTCGATGGCAACAATACAATACGTGTCTTGCAACCCCTTCTGTCACTAGGTAAGGACACCACAAGATTGAACCCAAAGCTAAGCACTTCTCCCATTGCAAGAACTACCAATCTAGTTGGCCAAACCAAACGGATAATTCGAAGAGACTTGCAAAGATAACTTAATCATACATAAAAGAATTAAGAGAAGAATCAAATATTTTCCATAGATAAGCTGGATCATAAACCCACAATTCATCGGTCTCAACAAACACACCGCAAAAAGAAGATTACATCGAATAGATCTCCACGAGAGAGGGAGAACATTGTATTGAGATCCAAAAGAGAGAAGAAGCCATCTAGCTACTAATTATGGACCCGAAGGTGCAAGTAAACTACTCACACTTCATCGGAGGGGCTATGGTGTTGATGTAGAAGCCCTCCGTGGTGGATGCCCCCTCGTGAGCTCCTAACAGGCCCCAAGATGGGATCTCGTGGATACATGAAGTTGCGGCGGTGGCATTAGGTTTTTGGCTCCGTCCCCGATCTGTTGGGGGTATGTAGGTATATATAGGAGGAAGGAGTATGTCGGTGGAGCGTCAGGGGGCCCACGAGGCAGGGGGGCGCGCCCAGGGAGGGAGGGCGCGCCCCCCACCTCGTGACCGCCTCTGGCACTCCTTGGAGTAGGGTCCAAGTCTCCTGGATCACGTTCGGTGAGAAGATCACGTTCCCGAAGGTTTCATTCTGTTTGGACTCCGTTTGACATTCCGCTTTCTTCAAACACCGAAATAGGCAAAAAACAGCAATTCTGGGCCGGGCCTCCGGTTAATAGGTTAGTCCCAAAAATAATATAGAAGTGGAAAATAAAGCCCATTATAGTCCAGAACAATAGATAAAGTAGCATGGAGCAATCAAAAATTATAGATACGTTGGAGACGTATCAGCATCCGGTGCAAGTACGGCGCGGCCGACCTCTGGTGCAAGTACAACGCAGAGGGCCTCTGACCACTCCTGGCGAGGAATGGGGGTACTGATGGGACGTGTACCCAGCTGCGACGCCCTGTCGACAGCAGGCAAGCACCAATGTATCTGCTCTTGATGTGCGGTGCATCGCGCCTTTCGCTCTACGGCGAGCCGCAGCCTATCGGCACGGACGCGCCTAGCTTGCTCTGCGGCGCGCCATCGATCATGTTGTGCGGCGAGCTGCGGCCTCTCGGCGCTGACATGCCTATCTTGATCCGTAGCACTGAAGCGCCGATTTTGTCTGTTGGTTGAATAAATGTGTTGTTAGAACGACAAACACAATGTTTTGAAAGTCGTTGCACGGTTCGATCCTTTAGTGCCCCATACCGTACGTAGCGCATACTATTTTTCGTATGGAACACATTTTTTTTTGAAATTCGGAACACATTTTCCACTTGTTGATAACATGCAGCCCACCGACGAAGGCCCAATAGAGAAGCCCGTAATTAACTGGAAGGGAGGCTCTCACATGAATCCGGCCCAGATACATGCTCATGGTCCCCTAAACATAAATAAGTAAATAAATTAATAAAGCTAAATGCTCATGCACCAGTTCTTTGGGAAAATAGGTAGCCCAAGATTTCTTTTTGAAGAATACCCAAGCTAGGCCTATTTGTTTTCTCCGACCATTGGGCTGCAAATCTTTCAAGACGAGGAGGGATGCATTCCGGCCTGGCTTAAGAGTATGGTCAATGTCTGTTAAAAGTAATATCAAAAGGGGTTGAAAATTCCAAAAAAATTATAGCAAATGGGATATAAGTTTCTTTTTGTTTTTGTTCTTCACTGATATCTTATACGTATTTCATTGGATTTAACATGACATAGTACTAATTTATTTTTAAATTTGTTTTAGTATGGAGGATTAAGAATATTTCGTTCCCCAGCAAAAATTTGCGAATTTTCAAAATTTCCCACATATTTAGTTAATTTTTTGACCCTGGTAACCAGAAAATGGCCAGCAATTCTAAAAATGGAAAACAGGTTGCAATAAATTCCATATGAATTAGAAAATGAGTAAAAATTATGAAAATAATAGCAAATGGGATGTACATGCCACAGATTTCGAGGCTGACTTGTTTACGCAAGGCTTTGTCATTGAACACATGATTCTAGCAACAGTTAGTGTTGGATGTCCATCCAACGGCCGATGTGCTTCTTCAATCTCTGATCTTCCTGCTCCAGCCGCCTAAACTAGCGCCATGGACTTCGCTCCCTCCTCTTGTGGTTCATTGTGATGCCGCGAGCTTCCCCGGCCCACCCTACTCCCTCCGCTGGCCTGGCCGCAAACAATCAACTGCCTCCTTATTATGCGAAGAAAATGATTCCCCCCACTGACATCTGGGGCGCGCCGGTTGGGAGGCTGACCTGTGGGCCTACTAAGTTGACGCGTACGCAGGGCTTGTCAACTTAGTCAACAAACAATTCTAGCAGTAGTAACCGTTGGATTTGAATCGAACGGTCTCATCGCTACTTCAATCGCTGCTCTTCTTGCACTGATTTAAACCAGCGCCGGGAGACCGCCTGCTCCTGCTTCAAGTGGCCGGCTGTGCTGCCGATGAGGCCTCATCGCCCCCTACTACTCCCACCGCTAGCCAGGCCCTGCGGCGACGGCAGCCTCACACCACAGCCAAACCAGTGAACCCTTGTACTCCTCTCCGCGTGGGCATCCACTGCCGCGTCTTCTCCGGCTCCACGTCGTCCCCTTCCTAGGCCTCGCCGTCGTCCACTGCCATGGTGCTCTCGGTGCGGCGTGGTCAACGTGGTCAACGACATTCCATCGAAAGAGTATCAGACGTGGAGAGGCCGACACCGGGTCCACAGCCACAGCCCAGCTTTTTTTGTGATTTGCCAAGTAAGTCGCTTTGTCAGCTGTTGGGCTGCAAATCTTTCAAGACGAGGAGAGCTTTCATTAATTTGGCCGAGAAAATGGCCCATCAATAATGAGAAATGGGCTGTACATTTTTAAAACACATCAAACCGGCAATTAGTTTCAAATATCCTTTTTTCATTTCGAGATTTTAAATTACATTAATTTTTATGCGTGGAGAATTTGTTGGATTTTATATTGATATACATTTATTTTTAAAATTAGTTTAAAGGTGAGTCGAAATTTCGGGATTAAAAACAGTACGGACCGCACCAAAATATGAAAAATTTCGTATAATTTTTTAATCGCGGCCACAATATGGGTTGTAATGCTAACAAAAAGAATATGGGCTCCAAAAAAACCTTAAGAATTAGCAAATGGGCTGTAAATTATTAGAAATAATGGTAGATGGGTTGTATGCTTTTTTCCACAGATTTGAGGTTTTCCTAAAAAAAAAGGTTGACGCACAAGCAGTGATTGTTGGATGGTCATCCAACGGCCGTCGTGCTTCTTCAATCTCTGCTCTTCCTGCTCCAGCCGCTCAAACAGGCGCCGGCGGGACTGCCTGCTCCCTCCTCCCCGTGCCGGCTCTGCTGCCGCGCAGGCCTCACCGCCCCACCGTACTCCCATCGCTGGCCTAGCCATCCCTCTACTCACCCACACCTGTTGTTATTCTCTGGCGACGGCAGATGAACCAGTAAACCCTCGTACAGTCGTACTCCCCTCCGCGTGGGGAACAACTGTCGAGTCTTCCCTGCCTCCGTGTCGTTCCCTTGCTAGGCCTCGCCGTCGTCCACCGCCCTGGTGCTCTCGGTGCGGCCTGGTCAACATGGTCAACGACGGACATGCATCTGAAGTGGATCAGACGTGGAGAGGCCGACAGCTGGGTCCACGGCCGCACGCAAGGAAATGCCTCCTTATTACGTGCAAAATAATGATTCCTCCACCTGACATCAGGGACCCATCGAAAGGGCCTCTGTATTTCGCGAAAAAAACGTTATCGCCAGTGACAGCTCGGACCCACCAGCTATATCTTCACACGCAAGGAAGTGCCTCCTTATTACGCAAAAAATGAATACTCCCCCTGTTAGCTAGGACCCAGTATAGTGGCAGGCTGACTTGTGGGCCTACTAAGTTGACGGGGATGGAGGGCTTTGTAAACTTAGTCAATATGCACGGTTCTAGCTCTAGTGACCGTACGATGTCCATCCAACGGCCGTAGTGCTTCTTCAACCTCTGGTCTTCTTGCTCCAGCCGCCCAAATTAACGCTGGTCGTGCCGCCTACTCCTACCTCCCGTGGCCGGCTGTGCTACCGCGGACGCCTCACCGCCCCTACTATTCCCACCATTGGCTAGGCCCTGCGGCGTCGGCAGCCTCACACCGCAGCCGAACGAGTGAACCCTTATACTCCTCTCCGCGTGGGCATCCACTGTCGCGTCTTCACCGGCTTTGCGTCATCCCCTTCCTAGGCCTCGCCGTCGTCCACCGCCCTGGTGCTCTCGGCGCGGCGTAGTCAACGTGGTCAAGGAACGACTTCCATTGGACGTGGACAGAGGTCGATTTGGGTCCACGACGGCAAAGAAGGAAGTGCCTCCTTATTACGCTGAAAATAATGATTCCTCCACCGAATAGGGACCCACCGGACGGGCCACCGTATTTCGCGAAAAAAACGTTTCCCCCCTGACTGCTGGGACCCACCAGCTACACCTTCGCACGCAAGGAAGTGCATCCGTGCAAAAAAATGATTCGCCCCCCTGACTGCTGGGACCCACCAGCTACATCTTCACATGCAAGGAAGTGCCTGACAGTCAGGACCCACCTGGTCGAAGCGTACGTAGCGTTGTCATTCTGGTCGCGGACGTGTACGTACATATATACTGGTGGATGTAGAGGCGCGCACGTGTCGTAGTAGAGGCGCGCACGTAGCATGTACATGTACGTACATCGGCCAGGGTGCAAGAAAGAAAATACGGCCACGTATGTGTACATACGGGCGGGGTCTCGAACGCCTACTCGCGCATACGTACGGCGAGGGCTTGTTGACATGGCTGGGTCGGAACGGAGAAACAGCGTCGTCGTCGTGTTCATGGGGAGGCAACGGAATGCGTCGTGTTCATGGGGAGGCAACGGAATGCGTCGTGTTCATCGGGAGGCAATGGAACGCGTGGGAGCCAACTGGCTGGGTTGGAACGGAATGTGTGGTCGTGTTCATCAGGAGGGCTTGGATGGAACAGGCGATGGAAACGAGGCCTGGCGTACCGCACAACGGAGGAAACGGCCTTGTGTTCGACCGGCCACGTTCGAAACAGGATCCTGTTCATCGGGAGGGGTTTGGCGTACCGCAAAACGGAGGAAACGGACCTCCTACGGTCGAAACGAGGGTCTTGTTGATCGGGAGGGGTGTGGCGTACCGCAAAACGGACGAAACACACTTGTGTTAGAGTGCTACGGTCGAAACAGGGGTCCTGTTCATCGGGAGGGGTGTGGCGTACCGCAAAACGGGACTCCACGGGACACTGTTCATCTCCACCGTCGACCTCCTCCAGCCTCCACTGGCTACCGTCAACCTCCTCCAGCCTCCACGGGCTCCTGTTCATCTAGCCTCCACCGCGCGCTACTCCACCGGATACTGTTCAACCACCCCTCCACCATCTACTTTTCATCCAGCCCTCCACACCACGGGGTCTTGTTCAACCACCCCTCCACGGGCACCCCTCCATCGTCTACTGTTCATCCAGCCCTCCACACCAAGGGGTCTTGTTCAACCACCCCTCCACGGGCACCCCTCCACCGCTCATCTGTTCATCCAGCCCTCCACCACACCACGGGTCCTGTTCATCCAGAGGCAACGCCACCGGCCTTTGTTCATCCAAACCTTCCCCGCAACGCGCTCCTTTGTTCATCCCAGAGGTAGCATCGATCGGCTTCGATTAGCAGCAATAGCGGCGAATCGCCGATCGGGTTCGATTAATAGCCATCGATCGATCGCTCGGGTTCAATGAACGCGTAGCCTACAAAGGTAATCGCCGGGTTCAGTTAGAGCCCAACGCCTTGCTCGGGTTCGATTAGAGCCAACGCCTACACACGCAGCGTCACGTGTACGAGAAAGCAGCGCATCGCTCGGCCCCGACCTCCCACCATAACCGGAACTCCCGAAATTTTCCTCCCCTCGCTTCTACCACGGTTTTTCCGTCATGGACGGCCCAAAGAATGTCATGCAGCTGCGTCCGCCCGCCCAAGACGAAAAGCCCATTTTACATCATGATTTTCTCATCATAGAAGTAGGAGCCCACCACATCTATGATGATACCAGGTTTTGTCACAATTATTGTCATAGAAGTGTCATATGTATGATGAAAAAAAATCGCTCGCCCAAAATGTCACGGATGTGTCTTTTTTTTGTAGTGAACCCTCAACCACAAGGGCACAACACCCAATCAAAGTAAGGTATGTCCACTGACAGCTTATTCGGTGAAACGTTGCATCTGGCCTTTATTATTTCGAACCGTTTTCTGGCCTCCCGCTTCGCGTTTCGAGGCACGGCCTCTATTGACACGTCCTTCTATCTTAGCCCTCCCATCCTCGAGCTCCAGCACCCAAGTTTTGATCTTTTCCATCGCCACCAAACACTCCAGCCATGTCCGAATCCAGCTCTCAAGGCAAGTGGGTAGCCTCCTCCGTGATGAAGAAGGACACCAAAGAGCTCCGGGAGGCGGGAAACTTGAGTGCGGACGTCGCGCACAGGATCCCTGCCAAGAAGCAGGTCATCCCCACCCCGGAGCCCGGCGAAAGGGTGGTATTTATCCCCCACTTCCTCCGCGGAGTAGGATTTCTGCTTCACCCTTTCGTCTGCGGCCTTATGTTCTACTACGGGCTAGATTTCCACGATCTAGCCCCGAATTCATTCCTCCACATCTCAGCGTTTATCGTCGTATGTGAGGCGCTACTCCGCATCCCCCCACACTTTGGCCTCTGGTTAAAAGTCTTCAATGTGAAGCCGAAGGTTGTCGATGGGTAGCATGCAGACTGTGGCGACGCCATGGTGAGCAAGCTGCCCAACACCACCTGGCCCAAAGGGGCCTTTGTGGAGAGCGTGAAGGTGTGGCAGCAGGAGTGGTTCTACATCACCGAACCCCATGGTACCAAATGGGCGGCCGCTCCTGAATTTAGATCTGGACCCCCTATGTGACTCTCGTTGTGGACCAACAAGGGTTTGGATTGGGGGTCGACTGACGAAGTGACGATGCTACAAAAGCGCATCAAGAGTATGATAAACAAGAACACTAGTCTCACCGACGTGATTCAGGTAATGCTCTTCCGCCGGATCCTCCCATGCCAACGCCGACCTCTCTGCATATGGGAGTTTAATCCGGAGGGCCCCCGGACCCTGCAGCGCTTCTTCGGCACAACACATGAAGAGATCTGGAAACTGCTTTTCAAGGCCCAGAAGACGTGGCCGGAGAAGACTGAAGACATCGGTCTCGACAGCGCGAATTCGGCTACTTAGGTAAGTATTTTACTTCCGAACACTATTTTGGTCCATTCGTCAGAGGATACACTAAGATGTCCATTCCTCATTGAGGGCTAGACAGCGAAAGCGGATCGGATCAGGTGTCCGGCGCCGCTACCCAAAAACCCAGCCAATCCTCTACTAACGAGGATGCTGGTCCCGGCACCCTATCAGGCGCCGGAGAAAAAGGCCAAGAAGAAGAGCAAGGAGGCCAAAGGTGGCCTCCGCCGAAAAGGTACTTCGGACGCCGTGTCCGAAGAGACCGAAGCTCACTCCTCCCACGAGGGAGATGAAAAGAAAGAGGAGGAGGAGGCAGAAAGCAATTCTCCCCCTAAGGGGAGGAGGAAGAAAAGGGCGGCCTCCGTAGACCTAGAAGCGGAGGCGTCCAAGAGGGGGAAAATATCGCTCTCGGATGGCTCGGATTCGGATGCCGAAGCCATCCCGAGTGGCGCCTGTGTCGAAGCCCCTCGCCGCATCGTAAGTATCCGAGGATGCCTTACATATGTCCAATCTTTATGATTGTGGTCTAACACATTGTATGGTGTAGTCCGGCCCGCGATCTCCCCCAACAATCATCACCGGATGGGAATTCACTTGAGCCGAGGATGATGGGGAGCGAGATGCCTCCGCGAGCCTCCCCGCCAACCACCATGGACGACACCGAAGTGTTGTCCCGAAGGGCCTCTCCGGGCCAGGAGAGGTACGGGAGGCCACCAAGACGGTACCAGAGGGTAATGCGTCGGCTGCCGAGAACATGGGGGGCACAATCCCCATGGAGACTAACGGCGGGGGCCCTGACCAGTCCGGCCCCCAGCCGAACACCATTCCGGAAACCCAACTGGCTCCGGAATCAAGCGAACAACCCCCTTCAAAGGAAAGGGGAGCGCCTACTCTGAAGGCAGCTCCACTAATCCGGAGGCGCCGAACCCTCTGCTGGACGCACTGCAACATGCTTCCGTCGTGGAGGAGCACCGTACCCTGATGAGTACGGTGGTTGAGAAGGTTCAGTCTGCCAAAAGTGGGTTGAGCAAAGCCTTCACCAGCCTATTAACAGGCTTTGAGGTATCTAATGTAATGTCTTTAGCTGCTTTTCATATGAAAAATATGCCTGTGTATAGATAGTAGTTTTCGAGACTCGTTTCGCTTTTGGAAAAGGACGAACAGAGGATCAATAATATTCGCAGGAGATAATGTACTTGTCTATTTTGAGAAACATGCTTTTATCATTAGCGGCAACCGCCCAGCCGCCAAGTATCCAAGCTCAAGAGGATGCTTTGAAATTTGGCTGATGAGGATCTCGTCCGCATCAACAAGAGGTTTGATGAGGCGCATGGTATGTTTTTGAAAAAATGTTTACACACCTGAAGTAATATACCCATGCGGAGTATGAGCTCCTGTGTTGCCTTGTTCATCATTGAAGGTAGTGCAGCCACGGTCGAGACCCTGAAGGGCGATCTCGCCCGATCCAAGGAGAAGGCATGGGTGAGCCAAGTGGCCGCTGACAAGGCGACCGCAGATTTAAAGGACGAACAGGTTGCCCGCCGCCGATACGAGGAGCAGGTGACCGAAGTAGAGCAAGAACTCAAGGATGCCGCCAGCAAGTGCTAGTCCTTGGAAGAGAAGAATAAGGCCCAAGCGGCCGAGCTGACTAAGGCTCTCCAGGCGGCCAAGGAGGCGCGGACCGAGCCCCGTGCAGCGCGCGAGGAGATCAAGCAGGCCGAACAAATAGCGGCTAGTAAGCCCTTTCTTTTACAGAGTAAATTCGGCAATCAGTAGTGTGCCTGGCTCACTCGACTGTGGAGTTCTCCAGACACCTTTGCGGATCTTCCGAAGAGTGCCGCCGACGCCACGCAGTTCTTCCGGGCCTAGGAGGGGCACACGACGGAGAAGCTATTCTAGTCATAGTTCGCGGCGCGGGAGCGCTCAGCGCTGTTGAACGACCCGATGTCGCAGTGGGCCGAGCTGCATAGGATGTCCAGATTGTCCATGAGGGACGTCATAGTCCGGTTGTGGCCAACCGAACCCGTTCCGAGCAGCTACTTCAGCCCGATGCAGCGACTAGATGCGCTGCCCCGAATCGACGCAGTCAAGCGGTCGACATGCATAGAAGGTGCGCGGATGGACTTCGCCCATGTCAAGATGCACTGGGCAAAAATGAAGGCCGATGTTGTGGCAGTTGAGGGACCGCTCGGAGGCAAGGACCCCCGCAAGCCGGAGCGCTATTTTGAAGACGTCCTAGAGGGTGCCCCGTTTGATAGAGGGTCAATGCTCGAAGGATATTATGTTTGAGCGAATGTATCCGAACTGCCCAGACGCTTTGTTATGAACTAAGGCTTTGTAATATATTTATGCTTTTATATAAACTATTTACTTCCTGTGCGGCCGTATTTTATTATTTCGAAAGTTGCCAGTCGTCGGCTTCAGCCCCCACATAGATGCTACGGGGGTGTTCGGAATAACGTGTAATCACTCTTGACCCAACGTCTTGGTCCGAAAAGGAGGTGACTTATGTAGCGAACCAGGCAATCAAACTATGCACGTTTAGCACTTTCACTTAGCCATAGGAGTTTGACGGTGGGGCTAAGAACTAGCCCCTGGTGCGCATGCGGCTATCTGACCTGGGATGCCTTCGGCGCGTGACCGAACCGAAGCCAGTCCTCCGTATATCTGAGAAAAAAATCGCAAGAGGTTTATATTAAGTCACCGAATAATAGACCAGCTCTCATCGTACCATGACAGTCAGTTTTCGGCTTTCTCTACTGAGGTGTTTGACCAGACGAACCAGAAACACAATTGCGGTAGTTCTCCCTTTACTACCTTAGCCGAACAAGCGGAACATAAGGTGGTAACCACAGGAGCCGGGCAACCCAACTATTGACCAAAGACATGATTCAGAGCTGATGCATATAATGTCATATTCGTGACGCCGAAGTATACTATAAATGTAACAATGCCGTGGGGTCTGGGCATTTTGAGCTTTAAGTAAGCATAATGCGGGACCGCATTGAAGCGGGCAAAGGCGGTTCTTCTGAGCAGTGCGTGATAACCACTGCGAAAGGGGACGATGTCGAAGATCAAGTCTTCGCTTCAGAAGTTGTCCAGCAAACAGAAGACCACTTCCAATGTTATTGAGCCCATGCAGCGGGCCTCTACACCAGGTATTACTCCTTTAAAGGTAATATTAGTACGCTTGATTCTTGACGGGTCAATGCCCATTTTGCGGATCGTGTCTTGATAATTCAAGTTAAGAGTTTTGCCGCCGCCATAAGGACTCGGGTCAGATGGAATCCGTCGATGATTGGATCAACGACCAAGGTTGCCGAACCTCCATGGCGGATACTGGTCGGGTGATCCTTACGATCGAAGGTGATCGGACAAGCCGACCAGGGGTTGAATTTTGGGGCGACCGGCTTTATGGTGTAGACGTCCCTTAGCGTACGCTTGCGCTCCCTCTTGGGGATGTGTGTAACATATAGCATATTTAGTGTTTTCACCTCGGAGGGAAATTTCTTCTGTCCCCCTGTGTTCGGTGGGCGAGGCTCTTCATTGTCGTCCTTGCTGGGCGGCCCTTTCCCCTTATGTTTGGTGTTTAGCTTACCGACCTGTTTAAAGACCCAACAATTTCTGTTGGTATGATTTGGAGGCTCGTCAGGGGTGCCATGAATCTGGCAAGGCCGATCGAGTATTATGTCCAAACTAGATGGACCATCTTTGTTTCCTTTGAATGGCTTCTTCCGATGTCCGGGTTTAGAGCCACTGAATCCGGCGTTGACCTCCATCTCTTCGACATCTTCATCGTTGCTTTGACACTTGTGTTTGTTGCATCATGGCCTATCATTGCCGTCTCTGGCTTCAGAGGTGCCAGGGTCGTTGGCGTTGTTGCTTCTGCGAGCTAGCAGCTATCTTCTCCCGCGCAAAAGCGGGTCATGAGTGCGGTAAGAGCTGTCATGGACTTCGGTTTTTCTTGGTCGAGGTGTCGGGCAAGCCACTCGTCCCGGACGCTATGTTTAAAGGCCGCAAGGGCTTCGACGTTCGGACAATCGACAATTTGGTTCTTTTTAATTAAGAACCTGGTCCAGAGCTTCCGGGCTAACTCTCCGGGTTGCTGGACTATGTGACTAAGGTCATCGGCGTTTGGAGGCCGGACATATGTGCCTTGGAAGTTGTCTCTAAAGGCATCTTCCAAATCTTTCCAGCTACCAATAGAGTTTTCTGGGAGGCTGTTTAACCAGTGCCGTGCTGGTCCCTTTAGTTTTAGTGGGAGGTACTTGATGGCGTGGAGATCGTCACCGCGAGCCATGTGGATGTGGAGAAGAAAATCTTCGATCCAAACTGCGGGATCTGTCGTTCCATCGTATGATTCAATGTTCACGGGTTTAAACCCTTCTGGGAGCTGGTGCTCCATTACCTCATCGGTGAAGCATAAGGGGTGTGCGGCGCCTCTGTATCTGGCGACGTCACGATGGAGTTCGGATGATGTCTGTATGCGGTTTTCAGCCCGGGTGAGGTTGTGCTTATCGCACCAGGCCTGATGGCCGTCTTCTCGCATTGGGGCATGCCCCCTTGATCCATAGATTGATCTGGATTGGCCTGCTCTATTGTCCAGGTCCTACCGTAGGTCGTAGGTTGACACGTCCATTTTGCATCATGCTTTTATATCGATATTTATCGCATTATGGGCTGTTATTTCACGTTATGACACAATACTTATGGCTATTCTCTCCTATTTTACAAGGTTTACATGAAGAGGGAGAATGCCGTACCGAATTCAGGCTGGAAAAGGAGCAAATATTGAAGGCCTATTCTCATGCAACTCCAAAAGTCCTGAAACTCCACGGAATACCTTAAAATAAATAAAGAAAAATCGTCGCCAAAGATGAAGGCGGGGGCCCACACCACTGCTCACGAGGGTGGGGCGCGCCCTCCCGGTCGCGCCCCTACCTCGTGGGCCCCCTGGTGGCTCTCTGACGCCCATCTTCTCCTATATGAGCTCTTTCGATGAGAAAAAAATCATAAGCAACCTTTCGGGACGAGACTCCGCCGCCATGAGGCGGAACCTTGGCGGAACCAATCTAGGGCTCCGGCAGAGCTGTTCTGCCGGGGACACTTCCCTCCGGGAGGGGGAAATCACTGCCATCATCATCACCAATGCTCCTCTCATAAGGAGAGGGCAATCTCCATCAACATCTTCACCAGCACCATCTCATGTCCAAACCCTAGTTCATCTCTTGTATCCAATTCTTGTCTCCAAGTCCGGGATTGGTGCTAGTAGGTTGCTAGTAGTGTTGATTACTCCTTGTAGTTGATGCTAGTTGGTTTACTTGGTGGAAGATCATATGTTCAGATCCTTTATGCACATTATTACCCCTCCGATTATGAACATGAATATGCTTTACGAGTAGTTACGTTTGTTCACGAGGACACGGGAGAAGTCTTGCTATTAGTAGTCATGTGAATTTGGTATTCGCTCAATATTTTGATAAGATGTATGTTGTCTAACCTCTAGTGGTGTTATGTGAACGTCGACTACATAACACTTCACCATTATTTGGGCCTAGAGGAAGGCATTGGGAAGTAATAAGTAGATGATGGGTTGCTAGAGTGATGTAAGCTTAAACCCTAGTTTATGCGTTGCTTCGTAAGGGGATGATTTGGATCCATATGTTTCATGCTATGGTTAGGTTTACCTTAATACTTTTGTTGTAGTTGCGGATGCTTGCAATAGAGGTTAATCATAAGTGGGATGTTTGTTCAAGTAAGAACAACACCCAAGCACCGGTCCACCCACATATCAAATTATCAAAGTACCGAACACGAATCATATGAGCGTGATGAAAACTAGCTTGACGATATTCCCGTGTGTCCTCGGGAGTGCTTTTCCTATCATAAGAGTTTGTCCAGGCTTGTCCTTTGCTACAAAAGGATTGGGCCACCTTGCTGCACCATGTTTACTTTTGTTACTTGTTGCTCGTTACAATTTACCTTATCACAAAACTATCTGTTACCACTTATTTCAGTACTTGCAGAGAATACCTTACTGAAAACCGCTTATCATTTCCTTCTACTCCTCGTTGGGTTCGACATTCTTACTTATCGAAAGGACTTGTATAGATCCCCTATACTTGTGGGTCATCAAGACTCTTTTCTAGCGCCGTTGCCGGGGAGTGTAGCGCCTTTGGTAAGTGGAATTTGGTAAGGAAAAATTTATATAGTGTGCTGAAATTTCCTGTCACTTGTTTACAGGAGTTGGAACAAAGCATCCTAACGAACATCTACGCTATGTGGATGATATTTGTGGACTATTTAAGCTTGCAGGTATACCCGATGATTTTGTTAAGAAGAAGGCTTTCCCTTTATCTTTGGAGGGAGACGCATTGACATGGTATAGGCTATGTGATGATACGAGATCATGGAACTATAAAAGATTGAAATTGGAATTTCATCAAAAGTATTACCCTATGCATCTTGTTCATTGTGATCGCAATTATATATATAATTTTGGCCTCATGAAGGAGAAGGCATCGCTCAAGCTTGGGGAGGCTTAAATCAATATTATATTCATGCCCCAATCATGAGCTCTCAAGAGAAATAATTATTCAAAGTTTTTATGCTCGGCTTTACGATAACAATGTACGATGCTCGATACTTCTTGTGCTGGCTCTTTTATGATGAAGCCTATTGAATTTAGATGGAATTTATTGGATAGAATTAAACGCAACTCTGAAGATTGGGACCTCGACGAAGGTAAGGAGTCAGGTATGACACCTAAGTTTGATTGTGTTAAATCTTTTATGGATACCGATATTTTCCGTAAGTTTAGCACTAAATATGGACTTGACTCTGAGATAGTAGCTTCTTTCTATGAATCTTTTGCTACATATGTTGATCTCCCTAAGGAGAAGTGGTTTAAATATCATCCTCCCATAGAAGTGAAAGTAGCTGCACCTATTAAAGTTGAAGAAAAGACTATCACTTATAATGATCCTATTGTTCCCACCTCTTATGTTGAGAAACCACCTTTCCCTTTTAGAGTAAAGGATCATGCTAAAGCTTCAAGCTGTTGTTCGTAAAAGCAATATTAGAACTTATACACCTCTGAGCAAGTCAAAGTAGAACCTAATATTGCTATTGTTAAAGATCTCTTGTCTGAAAATATTGATGGGCATGTTATTCAATTCTGTGGTGAAACTGCTAGAATTGCTAAACCTTGTGCTAAAGATAAACATAGACCTATGGTAGGCGTGCCTGTTATTTCTGTTAAAATAGGAGATCATTGTTATCATGGCTTATGTGATATGGGTGCTAGTTCTAGTGTTATACCTATTACCTTGTATGAAGAAATTAAGCATGAAATTGCACTGCCGAAAGTTAGAAGATATTGATGTTACAATTAAACTTGCCAATAGAGATACTATATCTGCAATGGGAATTGTTAGAGATGTTAAAGTCTTGTGTGGAAAAACCAAATATCCCGCTGATTTCCTTGTTCTTGGTTCTCCACAAGATAGCTTTTGTCCCATTATATTTGGTAGACCCTTCTTGAATACTGTTAATGCTACGATAGACTGCAAAAAGAATGTTGTTACTGTTGGCTTGGATGATATGGTTCATGAGTTTAATTTCTCTAAATTTAGTAAACAACATCGTGAGGAAGAATTGCCTAGTAAGGATGAAATTATTGGTCTTGCTTCTATTGCTGTACCTCCTAGTGATCCTTTAGAACATTATTTGCTAGACCATGAAAATGATATGTTCATGAATGAAAGAAGGGAAATAGATGAAGTATTTTTTAAATAGGAACCTATTCTGCAACACATTTTGCCTGTTGAAATCCTTAGGATCCTCCTCCACCCAAGGGTGATCCCGTGTTTGAGCTTAAACCGTTGCTCGATAATCTTAAATATGCTTATCTTCATGAAAAGAAAATATATCCTGTCATTATTAGCGCTAACCTTTGAGCATGAAGAAGAAAGATTATTGAAAACTCTGAAGAAGCACCGTGCCGCTATTGGATATACTCTGGATGATCTTAAGGGCATCAGTCCCACTCTATGTCAACATAAAATAAATTTGGAAGTTGATGCCAAACCAGTTTGTGATCCTCAACGATGTTTGAATCCTAAAATGAAAGAAGTGGTAAGAAAGGAAATACTCAAGCTTCTGGAGGCAGGTATAATTTATCCCGTTGCTGATAGTCAGTGGGTAAGTCCTGTCCATTGTGTCCCTAAGAAGGGGGGTATTACTGTTGTCCCTAATGATAAAGATGAATTGATTCCGCAAAGAAATATCACATGTTATAGGATGGTAATTGATTTCCGCAAATTAAATAAAGCTACTAAGAAAGATCATTACCCCTTACCTTTTATTGGTCAAATGCTAGAAAGATTATGCAAACATACACATTATTGCTTTCTAGATGGTTATTCTGGTTTCTCTCAAATACCTGTGTCGGCTAAAGATCAATCAAAGACTACTTTTACATGCCCTTTTGGTACTTTTGCTTATAGACGTATGACTTTTGGTTTATGTAATGCACCTGCTACCTTTCAAAGATGCATGATGGCTATATTCTCTGATTTTTGTGAAAAGATTTGTGAGGTTTTCATGGACGACTTTTCCGTCTATGGTTCCTCTTTTGACAATTGCTTGAGCAATCTTGATCGAGTTTTGCAGAGATGTGAAGAAACTAATCTTGTCTTGAATTGGGAAAAGTGCCACTTTATGGTTAATGAAGGTATTGTCTTGGGGCACAAATTTTTTGAAAGAGGTATTGAAGTTGATAAAGCCAAGGTTGATGCTATTGAAAAGATGCCATGTCCCAAGGACATCAAAGGTATAAGAAGTTTCCTCGATCACGCCAGATTTTATAGGAGGTTCATTAAGGACTTCTCAAAAATCTCTCGGCCTCTGAATAATTTATTACAAAAAGATGTACCATTTGTCTTTGATGATGATTGTGTAGAAGCAGTTGAAATACTTAAGAAAGCATTAGTCTCTGCACCTATTGTTCAGCCACCTGATTGGAATTTACCCTTTGAAATTATGTGTGATGCTAGTGATTATGCTATAGGTGCTATTCTAGGGCAAAGAGTTGATAAGAAATTAAATGTTATCCATTATGCTAGTAAGACTCTAGACAATTCTCAAAGAAATTATGCTACTACCGAAAATGAACTTTTAGCAGTTGTATTTTCTTGTGATAAATTCAGACCCTATATTGTTGATTCTAAAGTAACTATTCACACTGATCATGCTGCTATTAAATATCTTATGGAAAAGAACGATGCTAAACCTAGACTTATTAGATGGGTTCTCTTGCTGCAAGAATTTGATTTGCATATTGTTGATAGAAAAGGAGCTCATAACCCCGTTGCAGACAACTTATCTAGGTTAGAGAATGTTCTTGATGACCCACAACCTATTGATGATAGCTTTCCTGATGAACAATTAAATGTCATAAGCACTTCTCGTTGCACTCCATGGTATGCTGATTATGCTAATTATATTGTTGCTAAATTTATACCACCTAGCTTCACATACCAACAAAAGAAAAAGTTCTTCTATGATTTGAGACATTACTTTTGGGATGACCCACATCTTTATAAAGAAGGAGTAGATGGTGTTATTAGACGTTGTGTGCCTGAGCATGAACAGGAATAGATCCTACACAAGTGTCACTCCGAAGCTTATGGAGGACACCACGTTGGAGATAGAACTGCCCATAAGGTATTGCAATCCGGTTTTTATTGGCCTACTCTCTTCAAGGATGCCCGTAAGTTTGTTTTGTCTTGTGATGAATGTCAAAGAATTGGTAATATTAGTAGACGTCAAGAAATGCCTATGAACTATTTACTTGTTATTGAACCATTTGATGTTTGGGGCTTTGATTATATGGGACCTTTTCCTGCTTCTAATGGATACATTCATATTTTACTTGCTGTTGATTACGTTACTAAGTGGGTAGAAGCTATTCCAACTAGTAGTGCTGATCATAACACTTCTATTAAAATGCTTAAGGAAGTTATTTTTTCCGAGGTTTGGAGTCCCTAGATATTTAATGACCGATGGTGGTTCACACTTTATTCATGGTGCTTTCCGTAAAATGCTTGCTAAATATGATGTTAATCATAGAATTGCATCTCCATATCACCCGCAGTCTAGTGGTCAAGTAGAATTGAGTAATAGAGAGCTCAAATTAATTTTGCAAAAGACTGTTAATAGGTCTAGAAAGAATTGGTCCAAGAAACTTGATGATGCATTATGGGCCTATAGAACTGCATATAAGAATCATATGGGTATGTCTCCGTATAAAATGGTTTATGGAAAAGCATGTCACTGACCTCTCGAACTAGAACATAAGGCATATTGGACTATTAAAGAGCTCAACTATGATTTCAAACTTGCTGGTGAGAAGAGGTTATTTGATATTAGCTCACTTGATGAATGGAGAACCCAAGCCTATGAAAATGCCAAGTTGTTTAAAGAAAAAGTTAAAAGATGGCATGACAAAAGGATACAAAAGCGTGAGTTTAATGTAGGTGATTATGTATTGCTATACAACTCTCATTTAAGATTTTTTACAGGAAAACTTCTCTCCAAATGGGAAGGTCCCTACGTTATCGAAGAGGTCTATCATTCCGGTGCCATAAAAATCAACAACTTCGCTTGCACAAATCCGAAGGTGGTAAACGGTCAAAGGATCAAACACTATATCTCAGGTAATCCTATAAATGTTGAAACTAATATTATGTTGAAACCGTAACCCCGGAGGAATACATAAGGGACACTTTCGAGCGTTAGGACTCAAAAGGAATAGGTATGTGTTACGGTAAGTAAACCGACTCCAAAACAAATTCTATGGCAATATTTCTTCGTTTTGGAATATTTAGAAAAATAGAAAAATAAGTAGCAGCCGGGGAGGACACGAGGCCTCCACGAGGGTGGAGGGCGCGCCCTACCACCCTGGGCGTGCCCCCCTACCTCATGAGCACCTCGTGTGCCCTCCGGACTCCGTTTTCTTGCACGATACGTATTTCGGTCGGTAAAAATTCATTATATATTCTCCCGAAGGTTTTGACTCCCGTATCACGCAAATATCCTCTGTTCTTGTTTCAAACTGTCCTACTGCAGGTTAGATCAACATGTCGTCTCAAGATTCAGAGGAGGATTGCCCCGATTTCTTACCGACCCTTAGATAAAACATATTCAAGGATATCTATCCATATATATGGTACCACGATGAGGAAGATGAAGATGAACCAGTTCCCCCTCGCTTCAAGCAAGAAAGCAAAGAGGCATTATGCAAAAGGATAATAAAGCTTGAGATCGAGAATGATGAGTTGAGGATTGATAATTTCACCCTCAGACGCAAGTTGGAGAAAGAAAAGGACAAGCTTGCATCATCAACAACACCTCCACCGCCAACAACAAAGAAGGAGACATAATCACATGGGTATGGGCACTCCCCTTGGCAACTGCCAAGCTTGGGGGAGGTGCCCCGGTATCGTATCACCATCACAACTCCTATCTTACCGGGTTTTTTTCTTAGTTTGATCCTTTTAGTAGTATCTTGATTTAGTAGAATAAAGTTTATGGCATGTTCTAGTTTTGAGTTTTGCTTTATGATCCCTCTATGTGATCCAGTCCGTGAGCTATATATATATATATAATAAAGATTAGTGTTGATTCAAGGGCTTGATTGTTTTGCCATGATCTCGGGTGAATAAAAGAAAAGAATAAAAAGAAACAAAGAGTTCATATTGATCTTATTGAAAGTAATAACTTCACATAGAAAGAGTATGATGATTAAAAGTTGTTGGGAGTTGGCAAGTATAGTTTTGGTCATCGTTGCAATTAATAGGAAGTAATAAGGAGAGAGAGGTTTCACATATAGATATATTATCATTGACATCTTTTATGATTGGGAGCACTCATTAAAATTTGAGATGCTCAAGAGTTGATGTTGGACAAGGAAGACAACATAATGAGTTATGTTTTCTTATATCTGAGATAAAGTATGTTGTCATGGTTCCTCTAACATGTTGAGCTTGCCTTTCCCCTCATGCTAGCCAAATTCTCAGCACCAAGTAGAAATACTACTTGTGCTTCCAAATACCCTTAAACCAGTTTAGCCATGAGAGTCCACCATATCTACCTATGGATTGAGTAAGATCCTTCAAGTAAGTTGTCATCGGTGCAAGCAATAAAAATTGCTCCCTAAATATGCATGACTTATTAGTGCAGAGAAATAAGCTTTGTACGAACTTGTTGTGGAAGTAATAAAAGCGACGAACTGCATAATAAAGTTCCACATACAAGGGGCAATATAAAGTGATGTTCTTTTGCATTAAGATTTTGTGCATCCAACCATAAAAGCGCATGGCAACCTCTGCTTCCCTTTGCGAAGGGCCTATCTTTTATTATTATCCTCTATCTTATGCAAGAGTCACGGTGATCTTCACCTTTCCTTATTCATTTTATCCTTTGGCAAGCCCAGCATGTTTGAAAGAACATGATATTTATATCCCTAATTGGATGTAGGGGAGCATGGATTATTATTGTTGACATTACCCTTGAGGTAAAAGGTTGTGGGGCAAAACTACAAGCCCCTATCTTTCTCTGTGTCCGGTTAAAACTCCGTAACCACAAGTATTGCGTGAGTGTTAGCAATTATGAAGGACTAAGTGATAGTTGAGTATGTGGACTCGCTTTTAAGCTCTGACATAGACTATTTCCGATGTTATGATAAATTGCAATTGCTTCAATGACTCAGGGTATAATTTGTTGGTGCTCAGTAAGGTTTATGATTCATACTTTGGCTTTGTGAAAATATCATCACTTGAACATGAGTAATCATATGAAAAAATAAATATATGTTGCTGTTATGAGAAAAATCATGATGCCTTCATGTCCGTATTTTATTTTTATCGACGCCTCTACCTCTAACCATGAGGACATATTTATTGTTATCGGCTGTTCGCTTGAGGACAAGCGAGGTCTAAGCTTGTGGGAGTTGATACGTCCATTTTGCATCATGCATTTATATCGATATTTATCGCATTATGGGCTGTTATTTCACGTTATGTCACAATGCTTATGGCTATTCTCTCCTATTTTACAAGGGTTACATGAAGAGGGAGAATGCCGGCAGCTGGAATTCTGGGCTGGAAAAGGAGCAAATATTGAAGGCCTATTCTGTGCAACTCCAAAAGTCCTGAAACTCCACGGAATACCTTAAAATAAATAAAGAAAAATCGTCGCCAAAGATGAAGGCCAGGGGGCCCACACCCTGCTCACGAGGGTGGGGGACGCCCCCGCTGGGCGCGTCCCCCTACCTCGTGGGCCCCCTGGTGGCTCTCCGACGCCCATCTTCTCCCATATGAAGTCTTTCGATGAGAAAAAATCATAAGCAACCTTTCGGGACGAGACTCCGCCGCCACGAGGCGGAACCTTGGCGGAACCAATCTAGGGCTCCGGCAGAGCTGTTCTGCCGGGGACACTTCCCTCCGGGAGGGGGAAATCACCGCCATCATCATCACCAATGCTCCTATCATTGGGAGAGGGAAATCTCCATCAACATCTTCACTAGCACCATCTCATCTCCAAACCCTAGTTCATCTCTTGTATCCAATTCTTGCCTCCAAGTCCGGGATTGGTGCTAGTAGGTTGCTAGTAGTGTTGATTACTCCTTGTAATTGATGCTAGTTGGTTTACTTGGTGGAAGATCATATGCTTAGATCCTTTATGCACATTATTACCCCTCCGATTATGAACATGAATATGCTTTGTGAGTGAAGTTACGTTTGTTCACGAGGACACGGGAGAAGTCTTGCTATTAGTAGTCACGTGAATTTGGTATTCGTTCGATATTTTGATAAGATGTATGTTGTCTAACCTCTAGTGGTGTTATGTGAACGTCGAATACATAACACTTCACCATTATTTGGGCCTAGAGGAAGGCATTGGGAAGTAATAATTAGATGATGGGTTGCTAGAGTGACAGAACTTAAACCCTAGTTTATGCGTTGCTTCGTAAGGGGCTGATTTGGATCCATATGTTTCATGCTATGGTTAGGTTTACCTTAATACTTTTGTTGTAGTTGTGGATGCTTGCAATAGAGGTTAATAATAAGCGGGATGTTTGTCCAAGTAAGAACAACACCCAAGCACCGGTCCACCCACATATCAAATTATCAAAGTACCGAACGCGAATCATATGAGCGTGATGAAAACTAACAGCGATATTCCCATGTGTCCTCAGGAGTGCTTTTCCTATCATAAGAGTTTGTCCAGGCTTGTCCTATGCTACAAAAGGATTGGGCCACCTTGCTGCACCGTGTTTACTTTTGTTACTTGTTGCTCGTTACAATTTACCTTATCACAAAACTATCTGTTACCACTTATTTCAGTACTTGCAGAGAATACCTTACTGAAAACCGCTTATCATTTCCTTCTGCTCCTCGTTGGGTTCGACAATCTTACTTATTGAAACGACTACAATAGATCCCCTATACTTGTGGGTCATCATAGGTGTATCCTGGGGCCGCTGTCTCTGTGCCTCTACGGCGGAGTGGTGCGGGCTGGTGTTCGGCATGAGTGGCCACTATGTCCCGTCCACACAGTGGCCGGTCTGGTTCATCAGCGCGGTCATGTCTTGACAGTATTGGCTTGATGGCTTCGTCTTCAAATTGTGGTAGTAGCCAATGCGTCGGATAACTCTTTGCTGGGCGTTGAAGGCCATACTCTTTGGCAGCTAGGACCTGGGTTCATCTGTCGTTGAGTGTATCCTATTCGGCTTGGAGCTGTTGCTGCTTCTTTTTTAGTCTTCTCGCAGTGGCGATTAGCTGGCGCTTAAAGCGCTCCTGCTCAAGTGGTTCCTCTGGCACGATGAAGTCTTCGTCCCCGAGGTGCAAATCATCCTCGGAGATTGGCAGATAGTTACTATCCTCCGAGTCCTTGTTCCCGACCGGATTATTAGGCTTAACTCACCCCTCCTCCCAATCATCTTGTTCAGATGTTGGCTCGACGGGGGCTTCGGGGTCTTCGGCGTTCTCTGGAGTGTTATTGTCTCCGGTGCTGGTATTGCTGTCTTTTTCGCGACGCGATTTTGAGGGGCGCCGCTGACGTTGACGCATTGGTGGTGCATCAGCAGGGTTGTCCTTAACTTGATCCTTCCTGCCGTCGTCGTCATCCTCTTTGGGTGTGTCCACCATATGCACGTCATATGTGGAGGTGGCTGTCCAACGTCCGGTAAACAGCAGGTCTTGGCCTTGTTCGTCTCCGGCATCGTTGTTCATGCCGTCAATGTCTTCGGAGGCATAGTCCAGCATGTCGGTTAAGTCCTCGACAGTGGCTATCAAGTGGGTGGTGGGTGGGACATAAAATTCCCCGCTTTTGGCCCCTAGTATGGGCTGGGCGTAGTTCGGAGGTGATTCTGTAATGGCGAGGGATCGCATTAGGGCCAAAGCCTCGTTTAATGTGAGGTTTGGACGGTGTCGCTGTCAAAACCGGCGGATCTCGGGTAGCGGGTCCCGAATCTGCGTCTAAGGCGGATGGTAACAGGAGGCGGGGACACGATGTTTACCTGTGTTCGTGCACTCTCGATGGAGGTAATACCCTACTTCCTGCTTGATTGATCTTGATGATATGAGTATTACAAGAGTTGATCTACCACGAGATCGTAGAGGCTAAACCCTGGAAGTTAGCCTATGGTATGATTGTTGTTTTCCTATGGACTAAACCCTCTGGTTTATATAGACACCGGAGGGGGCTAGGGCTACACAGAGTCGGTTACAAGGAAGGAGATCTACATATCTGTATTGCCAAGCTTGCCTTCCAAGCCAAGGAGAGTCCTATCCGGGCACGGGACGAAGTCTTCAATCTTGTATCTTCATAGTCCAACAGTCCGGCCAAAGGATATAGTCCGGCTGTCCGAGGACCCCCTAATCCAGGACTCCCTCAGTAGCCCCTGAACCAGGCTCCAATGACTATGAGTTCGGCGTGCAGATTGTCTTCGGCATTGCAAGGCGGGTTCCTCCTCCGAATACTCCATAGAAGATTTTGAACACAAGGATAGTGTCCGGCTCTGCAAAACAAATTCCACATACCACCGTAGAGAGAATAATATTTCCACAAATATAATCTACTGACAGCTTTTCTTAACATGAGGTTCTGCCGGTCATGACGAACCGTTTTTCCGAGCCTGCCACTGCACGTGTTGCGAGGCGGTTTTGTCGGCACGCCCCGTCAAGCGTAGATCGTGGTCCTCTTTTCACGGGATTCTCATCAATACGGGTGTGGGTAACCCAACTGCGCCATCAATTACGGCGCTTGGGGAATAAGCGGTTTTACCAGGCAAGTGGGGAGGCGCAGAATCCCTGCTGCCTTTATGAGGGGATAAGGACTCCCTTTCGCACCCACGCTTTCTTCTTCTCGATCCATTCCCCTTCGCCCGAGCTCCAGCGCCCAAGCATTCATCTTCTCTGCCCACAAAGGCCTTCCGAAAATGTCCGGATCTGGAGCAGGAGGCAAATGGACGGCCTCTACCGTCCGGGAGAAGGATATCAAAAAGCTTTGGGAGGCCGTGTATCTGGCCAAGAAAATCATCCACCGTCTGCCGACGGCGGGACAGATCGTCCCTACTCCGGAACCCCACGAGAGGGTTGTATTCCTCCCTCAGTTTGTCCACGGGCTAGGGTTTCCCCTCCACCCATTCGTTCGTGGCATCATGTATTATTATCGGATCGATCTTCACGATCTGTCCCCTAATTACTTCCTCAACATCTCGACATTCATTGTCGTGTGTGAGGCTTTTCTCTGCATCTCGCCACACTTCGGCTTCTGGCTGAAGATTTTTAATGTGTAGCCCAAGGTAGTGGGCAGCGAGCACGCCGAGTTCGGGGGCGCTATGGTGAGCAAGATGCCCAACATTACATGGCCAACCGGCACCTTTAACGATTCCGTCAAGGAGTGGCAACATCAGTGGTTTTACAACACCGAGCCGCGTGGCAAGGAATGGACTGCTACTCCCGAGTTTCGATCCGGTGCCCCCCTGCGGCTTACATCCTGGGTCAAAAAGGGCCTGAACTAGTCCTCGTTCGACGAATTGTCGGTGCTCCAGACGCGCGTTAAAGATATGGGAGACAAGAACATTGAACTTGTCAATGTAGTCCAGGTGATGTTAGTTCGCCAGATCCTGCCTTGTCAACACCGGACTTGCAGTCTATGGGAATTCGATCCGGCCAAGCACCAAACCCTGCGAGATCTTTTCGGCTCCTCGCACAAGGACATCTGGAAGGTGCTTTTCAAGTCCAGCAAATCATGGCCGGAATCCGCCGAAGAACGCGGGTACCAACTGTCCCGCCCTGCAAGTTCGGTAAGTCATCATACTTTTTATCCGCATAACCCAAGGGAAGCGCTTAATGTGTTTTCCACTACTCTCCTAGGGCTGGATGAAGAAGGCAGAGCGGATCCATTGTCCGGAGCCGCTGCCCGAAGAACCGGCCGTCCCACTTCTGACGAAGATGCTGGTCCCGGCGCCTTACAAGGTGCCGAAAAAGACGGCCGAGAAGGAGGCCAAAAAGACCCGGGGCGGCCTTCGTTGTCACGGCACTTCGGACACAATATCCGAAGGCTCGATTCCCTGCTCATTCAAGAGGACAAGGAGGAGGAGGAGGAAGATGAATCCCCTGCGGGGGAAAGAAAGAAGAGGACGGCCTCCGCAGACTTGGAGGCCGAGTGGCCTAAAAGGGGAAAAGCTCCTCTTCCGGAGTTGTCCACTGCTGCCGCTGACAGCGGCCCGGCATGGGATCCCAGGGCCCAGCCCCTGGCGACTTCGTGAGTATATTAAATCTGAGTACGTATGCATCCAGACTAATCATGGCATAATATTTTAACCTGAGCCATTTTTTTGTAGTCCGGCGAGGTCCCGTACTAAACAATCCTCATGAGAGGATTCGCTAAGCTCGGATGCTATGGAGAGCGGGACGCCCCCGAAGGCCCCTTCCTTCAAACAAGTGAATACCACCGAGGCTTTGTCCCAGAGGGATCCCGGCCAAGGCGGAGAGGAAAAGATCGTGAAGGCGGCGCCTGGAGGTCAAACTTCAGGGGCCGGACACATGGGGGAGAAATTCCAATGGGAGTTGACGGCGGGGGCCATCTTGAATTCGGCTCCCAGCCGGATGCAATTCCGGAGACCAATACGGCTCCAGAATCAGGCAGGCAGCCTCTCTCAGCTGGAGGGGGCATGCCTGTTCCAACGGCAACCTCTGTCCAACTAGAGGTGTCGGATGCTTTGTTGGTGGCGCCGAAGAGCGCCTCCATCGTCGATGAACACCGTGCCCTTATGGGTGCGGTGATTGAGAAGATTCAGTCTGCTGAGAGTGGACTCAATGAAGCCTCAGACGCCTTTATAAAAGGTTTTGAGGTATGTTTTATGAGGTTTCGAAGAGTATCATGGTATGGATAGTAGCCCCTGATACACTGTGCGGTGAAAGAAAGAACCGGACAGAGGATCAAATTTATATTCGTAGGAAGACTCATTGAATGACATCTATTTCTCTTCTATTATAAGCAGGCGTCTGTAGCGGCTGCTGCCTCTCATACTGCGGAGGTCTCCGGACTGAATCAAAGTCTGGAGCGGCCAAAAGAAGAACTTGGCCAGTTGAAAATGCAGTTGGGAGATAAACAAGGTATGCACAAGTCTTGTTCGCGTTTATTGCGAGTGAACTTTCAGTATGATGAAATATGTTTCTTGATTTGTGCTAGGGATGATGACCAAAGTCGAGGCTCTTCAGAAGGCTGTGGCCGAGGCCGAGAAAAAGGCAACCACAGAGCAGGCTCTTCGTGAGAAGCACGAGGCCAAGGTTATTAAAGCTGAGAAGGAGCTGCAAGAGGCCATGAAGAAATGCGAGACCTTGGAGCAGAGTTTAACGGAGAAAGAATCCGAACTCACCAAGGTGCACAAGGCCACTAGCGATGCCCGGAGGGAAACCCAAAGCGCCCTGCAGGGGATCCAAGAGGCGAGGAAGATCGCGGTGGGTAAGGCTTTTTCCATGTAAAGCAAGTATTTGAGGAGAAAATTATGTTTCTAATTTTGAATTGGATTTCTTAGGGTATTTGCCGAGCTGCTTCAAGAAAGATATCGGATGCCGCCCAATTCTACCGAGCCGAAGAAGGGAACACAGTGGATAAGCTCTTCGGATCGTAGTATTTGGCACCGAATTATCTGGTGCCTTTTCTCGATCAACTGAAACAGCTGATCGAACTGCATAAGGCGGAGGGACTAGCCATGAAGGATCTGATTATCCGGCTATGGCCCGCCGAGCCGATTCCAAGCAGCTACTTTGGGCTCGTGAAGCGGCTTGTGAGTGCCTGCCCTTGACTTGATGTCATTAAGAGGTCGGTCTGTATAAAGGGTGTGCGAATGGCCTTCGCCCGTGCAAAGGTGCACTGGGGGAAGATGGATGGTGAAAAGCTGATGACCGAAGGACCGCCAGAGGGGAAGGAGCACCACAAGCCCGAATTATATTATGAGAGTGTCCTGAAAGGATCCTACCTTGCAGCGGAGCTATGTAACAAGGACATTATATTTCCATGAATGCAAATCATGTTGTCCTTCGTAACGTCTGAACAAGGTCATTTATATTATTTATTGCCTGTTATATAAAAGTTTATCCTCCTGTGCGGCCGTTTTATATATTAATCCTGAGAGTTGGCCAGTCGTCGGCTTCTGCCCCCACGTAAGAAGTACAGGGGTGTTCGGGATAGACCTGATCACTCTTTATCCCAGTTTTGGGTCCTTCGAAGGAGGTGTTCAGCACAACAAACCAGGCAATCGAACTATAGGGCTCTATCGCTCTCACTTAGCCATAGGAGCGAGGGGCTCTATAAGCACCTGATCGGAAGAAAAAACTGATCCATCGCATGCTGCATTGGTTATGGCATTATGCGGGAGAAATCCTTCAATATTTTACAACCTCTCGAACAGCTGACCAGCTCTCGCCGTATCATGACAATTTTGGCTTTTTTCATCGAGGTGCTCGTCCCGAAGAACCGGACACAATCGCAGTAGTTCTCCCAGTGCTACCTTAGCTGATATAGCGGAACGTAAGGTACCAAAACGTGGGAGCCGGGCAAACCCAACTATTGACCCAAGACATGACTCGGAGCTGATGCATATAATGCTATAGGTTCGGGGTGCCGAACTTTCGCGAAGGTGTTCGGACTTTATTGCCGTATTATGGGTAAAACGAAGCCCCTGTCATATTTGAAGGCATATCGTGGTGTATGGATGCCACTTGATAAAAGAATTTTAATAAGAAATAATAGCACATAAGCGCCATATGAATTCATATGTTGTATTTGAATAGTACGTCGATGCGTATAAGTACAGGTAATGTGATAAAAAGGGAATATGACTGTGGAACCTGCTGAGACCAGGGGGAAGAAGTTGTGTGCGGATCCGGAGTATAGTCGGATGGTCATTGATAACCCACAAGTATAGGGGATCGCAACAGTTTTCGAGGGTAGAGTATTCAACCCAAATTTATTGATTCCACACAAGGGGAGCCAAAGAATATTCTCAAGTATTAGCAGTTGAGTTGTCAATTCAACCACACCTAGATAACTTAATATCTGCAGCAAAGTATTTAGTAGCAAAGTAATATGATAGTAGTGGTAACGGTAACAAAAGTAATGGAAGCACAAGTAATATTTTTGGTGTTTTGTAGTGATTGTAACAGTAGCAACGGGAAAGTAAATAAGCGAGAACCAAAGATAGGAAAAACTTCGTAGGCATTGGATCGGTGATGGATAATTATGCGGATCACGGTTCATCATGTAACAATCATAACATAGGGTGACACAGAACTAGCTCCAATTCATCAATGTAATGTAGGCATGTATTTCGAATATAGTCATACGTGCTTATCGAAAAGAACTTGCATGACATCTTTTGTCCTACCCTCCCGTGGCACCGGGGTCCTAATGGAAACTAAGGGAGATTAAGGCCTCCCTTTAAAATAGAGAACCGGAACAAAGCATTAGCACATAGTGAATACATGAACTCCTCAAACTACGGTCATCACCGGGAGTGGTCCCGATTATTGTCACTTCGGGGTTGCCGGATCATAACACATAGTAGGTGACTGTAGACTTGCAAGATAGGATCAAGAACTCACATATATTCATGAAAACATAATAGGTTCAGATCTGAAAGCGTGGCACTCAGGCCCTAGTGACAAGCATTAAGCATAGCAAAGTCATAGCAACATCAATCTTAGAACATAGTGGATACTAGGGATCAAACCCTAACAAAACTAACTCGATTACATGATAAATCTCATCCAACCCATCACCGTCCATCAAGCATACGATGGAATTACTCACGCACGGTGGTGAGCATCATGAAATTGGTGATGGAGGATGGTTGATGATGACGACGGCGACGAATCCCCCTCTCCGGAGCCCCGAACGGACTCCAGATCAGCCCTCCCAAGAGGTTATAGGGCTTGGCGGCGGCTCCGTATCGTAAAACGCGATGATTTCTTCTCCTTGATTTTTTTCTTTCCGAAAGCAAATATATAGAGTTGGAGTTGGCGTCGGAGGAGCTCCAGGGGGCCCACGAGGAAGGGGGCGCGCCCCCACCCTCGTGGACAGGGTGTGGGCCCCTAGTCTTCATCTTTGGCAAGGATTTTTTATTATTTCTGAAAAGTTGTTCCGTGGAGTTTCAGGTCATTCCGAGAACTTTTGTTTCGCACATAAATAACACCATGGAAAGTCTGCTGAAAACAGCGCCAAGACGGGTTAGTTCCATTCAAATCATGCAAGTTAGAGTCCAAAACAAGGGCAAAAGTGTTTGGAAAAGTAGATACGACGGAGACGTATCAGTCATCGCGGGGAATATCTAAGGATTCCCTTGCGCGTTCGAGCTGCCTCCATATCGCTCGTCCCGGTCAGCGCAAAGGTGAACCTTCGAAGGAAATGTAAGAAATGTTTGCGTGCCGGAGAGCGGTTGAGCCGCTGAGTGCGGCATGTCCTGGCCTTCGCCGAAGTGTTTAATTGAGCTCTGGACGAGCCGGGCTATCCTGCCGCGAAGTAGTTCGAAGTCCTTTGACCGTGTCCGGGAGCCTGGCCGTCGACTCGAGGTTCAGCTGCAAGGTGCTGCTCGTTGCTTCTACTTTTAAGGCAGCGGTGTACTCGTTGGTGCCGAAGTAAAGTTCGTCCTTGCCATTATCCGTGATGACGCCGCGTGGACCGGGCATTTTGAGCTTACGGTAGGCATAATGTGGCACTGCATTGAATCGAGCAAACACGGTTCGTCCGAGCAGTGCCTGATAATCACTACGGAAAGGGATGATTTCAAAGATTAACTCTTCGGTGCGGTAATTGTCTGGTGATCCGAAGACTACCTCAAGGGCGATGGAGCATGTACAGCTGGCTTCCACACCTGGTATAATGCCTCTGAAAGTGGCTTTAGTGGGTCTGATCACCGAATGATCAATGCCCATCTTGCGCACTGTGTCCTGGTAAAGCAGGTTTAGACTGCTGCCTCCGTCCAAAAGGACTCATGTGAGGTGGAACCCGTCAATTATTGGGTCAAGGACTAGTGCGGCTGGATTGCCCTGATTGGTGTTAACCAGACGATCCGTGCAGTTGAAGGTGACCGGCCCTAGTTTATATCGTGGTACGACTAGTTCCTTTAAGTCGGCATCCCTAAGGGTACGTATCCGGTCCGGATTGGGAATTTGGGTGGTGTTTACCACGTTCACCGTTTGGATTTGCGGGGGAAATTTCTTTTGCCCTCCTGTGTTCGGTGATCTGGGCTCTTCGTCGCCATCATCGCTTTGAGACCCCTCTTCTCTGTTTTTGGCGCCTGCCCTGCGGCTTGTTTGAAAACCCAGCATTCTCTGTTGGTTTGGGTGGCTGGCGTTCCTGGGGTGCCATGAATTTGGCATTGGCGATCGAGTATGCGGTCCAGACTGGATGGACCCGAATTGTTATTTTTGAGTGGCCCTTTCCGCTCACCGGACTTTGAGCCACTAAACCCGGCATTAACTGTCGTATCTTCGGTGTTTTCACCATATTTGCGGCGCTTGTGTTTGTTGCGTCGTGGTTTGCCGTTGCTATCCCTGGCCTTTGATGTGCCAGGTTTGCTTGTTGTGTTGTTGCTACGAGCCAACCAGCTATCTTCGCCCACGCAAAAGCGGGTCATAAGTGTCATGAGGGCTGCCATGGATTTTGGCTTCTCCTAGCCGAGATATCGGGCGAGCCACTCGTCACGGATGTTATGTTTGAAGGCTGCTAGGGCTTCGGCATCCAGACAGTCGACAATTTGGTTCTTTACAGTTAGGAAACGAGTCCAGAATTTCCTAGCTGACTCTCCGGGCTGTTGTGTTATGTGACTTAAATCATCGGCATCCGGTGGTCGCACATAAGTGCCCTGGAAATTGTCCAGGAATGCGTCTGCCAGGTTCTCCCACCTTCCGATGGAGTTTGCCGGCAAGCTATTCAGCCAATGCCGAGCCGGCCCTTTGAGTTTTAGTGGGAGATACTTGATGGCATGTAGATCATCCCCGTGGGCCATGTGAATGTGGAGGAACAAGTCTTCTATCCATACCGCGGGGTCTGTACCATCATATGATTCAATGTTTACGGGTTTAAACCCTTCTGGGAATTTGTGATCCATTTCTTCATCAGTGAAGCATAGGGGGTGTGCGGCACCTCTGTGTTGGGCTATGTCGCGACGCGGTTCATACGAGTCTTGTCTGTTGTATTCGGCCCGGCCGGATTTGCTTTTAGTGTATCCGGCGTGACGATCATCGTCACGTATTAGGGCGCGACCCCGTGATCCGTAGATCGATCTTGTATGTCCTGCTTTGTTTTCCAGTGCGTCTCGCAGGTCCCACGTGTTGCCCCGGGCCTTGGTATTTTTGTTTGAATGGCGGCGGGGTGCGGGCTGGACTTCGGGCTGGTGTGCCGTTCTGTCTCGGCCACAAGGTGGCCGATCAGCCACATCATACGCTGGTAATGTAGGTTTTAATGCTTCCTCCTCGAGTTGCGGTAGCAACCTGCGCTTTGGGTAACTCTTGGTTGGGCGCTCGAGTTCGTATTCCTCGGCCGCCAGGACCTCAGTCCATCTATCCGCTAGCAGATCTTGATCAGCTCGAAGCTATTGTTGCTTTTTCTTCAGGCTGTTTGTTGTGGCTATAAGCCGTCGCTTGAAGCGCTCCTGCTTGACAGGATCCTCAGGCACGATAAATTCTTCGTCGCCGAGGCTCACCTCGTCTTCGGAGAGAGGCATGTAATTGTCATCCTCTGATTCTCCGTATGATGTCTGTTTTGGAGGGCTAGCTTGTTCATCCTCCCGCTCAAGGTCTGGCTGGAGGGGATTGTCGTCGTCTTCGGCACTATCCAGAGTGTTATTGTCTCTTGTGTCGGTATCGCTGCTTTTGCTATGGCGGGACTTAGAGCGGCGCCGCTGACGTCGGTGCTTGGATTGCTTCTTGGAGGGATTATCCTCCGTTGTCTTATCGCCATCGCCTTCTTTGGGGGTGTCCACCATGTATATATCATATGATGAGGTGGCAGTCAAGCGCCTTTGTGGGCGGTGGTTCTGTTAAATCTCCTGCATCGTCGTCCATACCGTCGATGTCTTCGGAGCCAAAATCGAGCATGTCGGTTAAATCGTCGACAGTGGCTACTAAGTGGGTGGTGGGTGGGGAGCGAATTTCTTCGTCGTCCGCATCCCATTCTAGCCGGACATAGTTCGGCCAAGGGTCTCCTGACAAGGAGAGAGACCTCAATGTGTTTAGCACGTCGCCCAGTGGTGAGTGCTAAAAGATGTCCGCGGAGGAAAACTCCATAATCGGTGCCCCATCGGGTTCGATAGGCACGGACGCAGGCGGCTCGGAGACCGTGGCCGGGGACGAATCCAAGTGTCCGGCAACACGGGTCTCATAGGAAGTGAAGTCAGCATTCCGCTCTATTGCCCCTGAGTGCGCGGCCTCCGTGGAGGGGTCCATCCACCCGTCCTCGGACGGCGCAATCTATTCCGGATTGAGGGCCGGAGTAGTTGCAGGTGTGATCTCCCGAACACTGTCCGACGGCAGAGCTAAGTCATGCTCATCGTGACGGTGTGGCGCACCTGACATTGGCTCGAATCCGTCGAAGATCAAGTCTCCGCGGATGTCGGCAGTATAGTTCAAGTTTCCAAACCTGACCTGATGGCCAGGGGTGTAGCTCTCGATCTGCTCCAGATGGCCAAGCAAGTTGGCCCGCAGTACGAAGCCGCCGAATATGAAGATCTGTCCGGGGTGGAATGCCTCGCCCTGGATCGCATCGTTGGCGATGATCGAAGGAGCCATCAAGCCTTTATTGCGACGGCACAGTGGGACTCTCAATGAAAGCATCAATGTCGGTGTCAAAACCGGCGGATCTCGGGTAGGGGGTCCCGAACTGTGCATCTAAGGCGGATGGTAACAGGAGGCGGGGGACACGATGTTTACCTAGGTTCGGGCCCTCTCGATGGATGTAATACCCTACTTCCTGCTTGATTGATCTTGATGATATGAGTATTACAAGAGTTGATCTACCACGAGATCTTAGAGGCTAAACCCTAGAAGTTAGCCTATGGTATGATTGTTGTTGTCCTACGGACTAAACCCTCCGGTTTATATAGACACCGGAGGGGGCTAAGGCTACACAGAGTCGGTTACAAGAGTGGAGATCTACATATCCGTATTGCCAAGCTTGCCTTCCACACCAAGGAGAGTCCCATCCGGACACGGGACGAAGTCTTCAATCTTGTATCTTCATAGTCCAACAGTCCGGTGGGCGTTGAATTTCTTCGTCGTCCGAATCCCAACCTTCCTGACCATAGTTCGGTTAGGGCTCCCCTGACAAAGAGAGAGACTTTTATGAGTTCAGGATATCGCCAAAGGGCGAGTGCTGAAAGATGTCTGTGGCGGTGAACTCCATAATCGGGCGCCTACCGGATTCGACTGGTAGAGGCGCGGGAGGTTCGGAGTCCAGAAAGGAGTCCGGCACCTGGGAGTCACGAGCTTCACAAAGGATAGGGATGGTGTTCGGCTCAATCACCGTGGAGATTTCAGCCCCCGAGGCGGTGTCCAACCGACCGTCCTCGATTAAGCGAAACCGGCCCGGATTAAGGGTCGGAGCGGATATCGTGCGGACCTCTGGCGCTGTTCGGGCGGCAGAGCTAGATCGTACCCATCGAGACAAAGGCGGGCGCGCTCGGTTGTGGTTCGAATCCGTCGAAGATCAAATCTCCGCGAACATCGGCCGTATAGTTCAAAGCTTCCAAATCTGACACGATGGCGGGGGCGTATCTTTCAATCTGCCCAGATGGCCTAGAGAATTGGCCTCATGACGCAAAGCCGCCCGAATACGAAGATCTGTCCGGGGAGAAAAGTCTCACCCTAGACTGCGTCGTTGCTGATGATTGAAGGAGCCATCGGGCCTATAGGTGACGACACAGAGGAACTCTTAATGAAAGCACCAATGTCGGTGTCAAAACCGGCGGATCTCAGGTAGGGGGTCCCGAACTGTGCGTCTAGGCGGATGGTAACAGGAGACGAGGGACATGATGTTTTTACCCAGGTTCGCCCTCTCGATGGAGGTAATACCCTACTCCTGCTTGATTAATATTGATGATATGGGTAGTACAAGAGTAGATCTACCACGAGATCGTAGAGGCTAAACCCTAGAAGCTAGCCTATGGTATGATTGTTGTTCGTCCTACGGACTAAAACCCTTCGGTTTATATAGACACCGAATAGCGTTAGGGTTACACAGAGTCGGTTACAAGGGTAGGAAATCTACATATCCGTATCGCCAAGCTTGCCTTCCACGCCAAGGAAAGTCCTATCCGGACACGGGACAAAGTCTTCAATCTTGTATCTTCATAGTCTAGGAGTCCGGCCAAAGATGATAGTTCGGCTATCCGGACACCCCCTAGTCCAGACTCCTCAAGAGCCCTGAACTAGGCTTCAATAATGACGAGTCCGGGCGCGCATATTATCTTCGGCATTGCAAGGCGGGTTCCTCCTCGAATACTTCATAGAAGGTTTTGAACACAAGGATAGTGTCCGCTCGCAAAACAAGTTCCACATACCACCGTAGAGAGAATAATTTTTGCACAGATCTGCTGTCGTATTCCGCGGCGTGACATCACACCACGACCAAGCCTTTATTCGAATCGTTTTTTACTGTCCCACCTCAGCGCGTTTAGCGAGGCGGTTTCCTTGGCACGTCTTATCAAAGCGTAGATCGTGCCCCCTTATTCTGGGATTCTCATCAATACGGACGTGGGTAACCCAACCGCGCCATTGATTGTGGCGCTTGGGAGATAAGCGAGTTTTATCAGGCTGGTGGGGGACGAATAGCCTCGTCCGTCCTTATAAGGGGATAAGGATCCACCTTTTCACCTACGCCTTCTTCCTCCTTTACTCATCCATTTCCGCGCACTCCAGCTCCAGCGCCCAAGTCCGCACACCCTACCTCAACCTTCTCCAACTATGTCCGGAGCGGGAGGCAAGTGGATGGCCTCCTTCGTCACGGAGGGGCACATCAAAAAGCTGCGGAAGGCCGGATACTTGTCCAGTGACATCGCGCACCGGCTACCCGATGAGGGGCAGCTCATTCCCACCCCCAGGCCCCATGAGAGGGTGGTGTTCCTCACCCACTTCCTCCATGGACTAGGTTTTCCACTTCACCCATTTGTCCGGGGGCTCATGTTCTACTACGGCCTGGATTTCCACGATCTGGCCCCGAACTTCATCCTCAACATCTCGGCGTTTATCGTCGTGTGCGAGGCCTTCCTCTGCATCCAGCCCCACTTTGGCTTATGGCTGAAGATCTTCAATGTCAAGCCGAAGGTAGTGGGCTGCCGCCAAGCGGAGTGCGGAGGAGCCATGGTTGGCAAGATGGACAAAGTCCTATGGCTCGAGGGCTCCTTTGTGGAGACCATAAAGGGGTGGCAATCGGGGTGGTTCTACATCACCGAGCAGCGACTCTCAATGGGCGGCGGCCCCCAAATTCCGATCTGGCTTCCCCACACGGCTCACATCATGGAAAGAGACGGGCCAGACGTGGGGGGATTCGGATGAGCTGTCCGGACTCCAAACTTGCGTCTGAAACCTGGTGGACAAGAATCTCAGGCTTGTCAACGTAATCCAGGTGATGCTCATCCGCCGGATTCTCCCATGCCAACAACGGGCCTTCAAATTGTGGGAGTTCGATCCCAGACAAAGACCCAACTCTGAAAAGGCTCTTCGACACTACGCACGAAGATGCATGGAAGGTCTTGTTCAAGGGCGCCGAGGTTCTACATCCGCCACCAAGATCGGATTCAGCTCGCAACATCAAGCCAGCGAGGTAAGTTATTTTACCCTTTATGGGACTCTTTTTCATAGTTTGACTCTATGCGGATCTAAAACTCCCTAACCTTTTGACAGATCGGTTGAAGACGTCCGGACAGATTAACCGTCTGCCCTTTTGCCGAAGACCAGCCGGACGCCCGATTGACGGGGCTGCTGGCTCCGGCACCTCACGTGGTGCCGGAGAAGAAGGCCAAGAAGAAGGCCACGGGAACTCGAAGGAGCTCCCGGCGCCAGGTGCTGTCGGACTCATCGCCTGACAACCCTGAGGCGGAATCCTCCTCTGAGGAAGAGGAGGAGGAAAAAGAAGCCTCTCCCCCAGCGGGGGGAGGGAAGAAAAGGAAGGCCGGAGGGTCCAAGAAGGGAAGGACCCTTCCTCCGGACTTCTCCACCAACGTCGACAACGACGAGGAGGAGTGGCCAACAAGGGCCAAGCCCCTGGCGAGATCGTAAGTGTCCGGATACCCATGGCTTTTTTTTCATTGCATAGTGTTCTCTAATGCCGAACAATCATGCAGCCCGCCCAAGGACGCAGCTCGCCGCTTGGCCGAAAGGGTCCTCAATCTGCCGGAAGTGGAGAGTACTTCACTTCCGGTCGCCTCCTCACCTCACGCTGCTGTGGACACCTTGGTGGGGCCCCAAGGGGGGCCTGGTGAAGAGGAGGTGGCGCTGGAGGCGCCGCAAGGCAGCCTCCCGGACTCAGCGCGAGGGGAGCGAGACCCCTGTGGGCTCTAAGCCCGACCCTTGTCCGGACTCCACACGGAACCTTCAGCGTTCCAAAGTCCGGCAAGCGCCCCTTCGTAGGAAGGGTAAGACGCCGTGTCCGCCGTCCAACCGGAGGCACCGGATAGCATCGAGGCGCTTAACAGCGCCTCCATCAAGGAGGAGCACAACACTGCTATGAGTGTGGTGATCCAGAAGTTCGACCCGCCAAGAGCGGGCCGATCAAGCTCGCAACGGCCTTCTAACAGGCTTTGAGGTAAGTTTTCAATATATGTAAGAAGATTACCGTGATAGACAAGAGCCTCGATGCTTAGTTCGGTGTTCAAAGAAAAGCCGGACTGAGGATCTAAAAAGATATACGCAGGAGTCTAACATAATTGTGTCAATATGGGAATGCAGGCTGCCTGCCGACCTCTGCCAAGACCGATCATGGAGGTCAATGCATTGAAGGAGAGCCTCGGCGGTCCGACAACGAGCTCGGCCAAGCCAAGAAGCACCTCGAGGACAAGGAAGGTAAGTAATACCTTATGGAATTTTAAAAATGTGGTTGCAAAAGATAACAGGAATAACATGGGTGCTGCAGGGCCACGAGCGAGGTGGCGACTGGCGAGGCGGTATCCGCCCAAAACAAAGCGGCCATGAGCACACCGAGCGAGAGAAGGGGAGGCGGCATGGAGGTACTGCAAGAGCTCCAGGCTCTCGTGGAAAAACATGAGGGTTTGGAGCGTGACTCAAGACCCGAGAGTCCGAGCTTGCCTCGGCTCTTGAGAGTGCCAAAGCTGCTAAGGCCGAGGCCCAAAAAGCCCTCCAGGAGATTGAGGCAATAAAGAAGATCGCGGCGGGTAAGGCATTCTTTATGCAGAGGAAGAATGTAAAAGTCATATATCTAGTATTTACCCGAATCCGGAGCTCTCCAGGAGCGTTCGCAAATCTGCCGCGGAGTGTCTCCGATGCCGCCGCTTTCTACCGAGCCAAAGAAGGGAGCTCGACGGAAAAGGTGTTTTGGTCTCGATGTCGAGGCCAAACACCCGGTGCCCTTGAGCGACCAACTGAAGCAATTGGTCGAGCTCCACAAGGTCGCCGAACAGGCCATGAAGGGCCTTATAGCTCGGCTGTGGCCAAATGAGGCCATGCCTGGGAGCTACTTCGGGCTAGTGCGGTACCGGTGGATGCCTGTCCATGGATCGAAGTCATCAAGCTCTTCGTCTGTATTGAAGGTGCCCGTAGGGCCCTTGCCCGTGCCAAGGTGCACTGGGGCAAGCTGGACGCGGAGAAGCTGGTGACGGATAGGCCGCTGCCGGCCAAAGAACATCGCAAGCCCAAGAAGTATTATGAGGGCGTCCTGAAGGGTGCCCGTCTTATAGCGAGTGAATGCTCCAAAGATGTAATATTTGAGTAGACTCGCATTTGTTATCCTGTACGCTGAAAACTTTTTCATATGCGCTAAGCAACGCTTTTGAATTTAAAATATTACCTTTTGTGCGGCCGTTTATCAAATTTGAGAGATGGCGAGTCGTTGGCTTCAGCCCCATGCCACAGTCTTTGGGGTGTTCGTGATAAACTTGAGCGCTCTTGTTCCCATTCTTGGGTCCTTCGAGGGAGGCGCTCAACGCAACGAACTGTGCAAGCTGGACTATAATGCTTGAACACTCTCACTTAGCCATAGAATTCTATAATTTTAAATTTCGGCGAAGCCCCTAGTATTCGGAAGACCGAGTTCGGGGCGCTATCCACGCCTTGGCCGGACAATGTCGGTTCCTCGCTCTAAGCAGCATAAGTCTTTAGGTACTCGAAGAAACCTCTCGATCAGCGACCGGCTCTCGCCTTATCATGACGGTCAGTTTTAGCTTTCTCTACTGAGGTGCTCAACCCAGCTCAACCGGGGCACAATCGCAGTGGTTCTCCCAGCGCTACCTTAGCCGATATAACGGAACGTAAGGTACCAAAACATGGGAGCCTGGCAAACCCAACTATTGACCCAAGGCATGATTCGAGCTGATGCATATAATGCTATAAGTTCAGGGTGCCGCACTTGTGAAAGTGTTCGGACTTGTCACACCATGTTTTTGGGGTACATAAGCCCTCGGTGTATTGGCCGCACCAAATTATGCAGTTGCGCAATGTCATAAATGAACATATATAATGGGAAAGAATGCAATAATAGGCAAGAGCTATATATTGGTTATTCAAAAGAAACTGCAAATAAAAGCAGAACGATACAAATTGTGCGATAAGCAAGGTACGGGACTTTTGACTTATCCCCCTTCTAGGGGTAAGTTTGCGGTGTGGTATGTAAAACAGGTATACTGATCGTAATAGAGACCACCTGGACACTCGACGCAGTTTTCTGCTTCCCTGGCTGTTGCATCGTGTATTCGGCGCGAATGCCGGACATGGCTTCTGGAGAACAGAGGAATGACACAAACCGGAGCCCCTAGTGCGGTCTAGCCGCATTCTGGGCGTGCCGTGGTCGTGGCCCGTCCCCTATGCCCATGGTGCTTCAGAGCGCAATTACGTGCGCGTAGTACTGGCTTCGCGAGTTCGCGAGGGCTGGGGTTGGGGCCGGATTGCTACGCTTGTTCGGAACGTGCTAGGCGGTCTTGTTGTAGGTTACTCGGTAGCGCTTGCGGTGTCCGATTGTTTATTGGCCGGATGGAGAATTGCCTTAAGAGGCTGTTACGCACTTCGCCGCATAAGGCGGCCGTATGCTCCTCCATTCGGAGGGAGCGTTCGGTGTTTCCATTGACCGTGATTACGCCTCGAGGGCCTGGCATCTTGAGTTTGAGGTACGCGTAGTGCGGCACCGCATTGAATTTTGCGAATGCGGTTTGTCCAAGCAGTACGTGATAGCCGCTGCGGAACGGGACTATGTCGAAGATTAACTCCTCACTCCGGAAGTTATCCGGGGATCCGAAGACCACTTCAAGTGTAACGGAGCTTGTGCAGTTGGCCTCTACACCTGGAATGACGCCTTTAAAGGTCGTCTTTGTGGGTTTGATCCTTGACGGGTCTATGCCCATTTTGCACACTGTATCCTGATAAATCAGGTTCAGGCTGCTGCCGCCATCCATCAGGACTCTGGTGAGGTGAAATCCGTCAATAATTGGGTCAAGAACCAATGCGGCGAAACCGCCGTGACGGATGCTAGTGGGGTGGTCCCTTCGATCGAAGGTGATCGGGCAGGAAGACCATGGGTTGAACTTTGGGGCGACTGGCTCCATCGCGTATACGTCCCTTAGGGCGCGCTTCCGCTCCCTTTTGGGTATGTGGGTTGCGTATATCATGTTCACCGTACGCACTTGTGTGGGAAAGCCCTTCTGTCCTCTATTGTTCGGCGGCCGGGGCTCTTCCTCGTCATCACTATTCAACCCCTTGTCGTTGTTTTTGGCGCTTAGCTTGCCTGCTTGCTTGAACACCCAACAATCCCTGTTGGTGTGGTTGGCTGGTTTTCGGGGTGCCATGTATCCGCACAAGCGATCGAGTATTCGGTCCAAGTTGGACGGGCCCTGGGTATTTCTTTCGAATAGCTTCTTCCGCTAACCGGGTTTAGAGCCTCTGAATCCGGCATTTACTATCGTATCTTCAGCATTATCACCGTTAATGCGGCGTTTATGCTTGTTGCAACACGACCTGCCATTGCTGTCCTTGGTATCCGGACTACCAGGGTGTTTGGACAAGTTGTTGCTTCGAGCTAGCCAGTTGTCCTCTCCCGCGCAAAAGCCCGTCATGAGTGTGGTGAGGGCTGCCATGGATTTCGGCTTTTCCTGTCCTAGGTGTCGGGCTAGCCACTCATCGCGGATGTTGTGTTTGAAGGCTGCTAGCGCCTCTGCATCCGGACAGTCGACGATCTGATTTTTCTTTGTTAGGAACCGCGTCCAGAATTGTCTGGCCGATTCTTATGGCTGCTGAATTATATGGCTAAGGTCATCGGCGTCTAGTGGTCGCACATATGTGCCCTGGAAGTTATTAAGGAATGCGGCCTCCAGGTCCTCCCAACAACCAATTGAATCTGCTGGCAAGCTGTTGAGCCAATGCCGAGCTGGTCCTTTAAGCTTGAGTGGGAGGTATTTGATGGTATGTAGATCATCACCGCGGGCCATGTGGATATGGAGGAGATAGTCCTCGATCCGGACCAAGGATCTGTGGTACCATCGTATGATTCGATGTTTACGGGTTTGAAGCCCTCGAGAGATTTGATGATCCATTACTTCATCCGTGAAGCATAGTGGGTGTCTTGGCGCCTCAGATTGGGCTATATCACGACGTAGCTCATATGAGCTTTGTTCATCGTGTTCGGCCCGGCCGGGTTTCTTTGTATTCGGCGTGACGGTAATCATCCCAAGTCATTACGCCTACGCGATCTGTAGATCGATCTTGTATGCTTTGCCTTATCCTCCAATATATCTCGCAAGTCCGGTAGCGTTTTCCGTGCCTTGGTACTTTTTGAGCGGGCGTCGGGCGTGGCTTGAGCGGAGGGCCGAGAGGCTTCTGTCGCGCCACGGGTGGCCGGTCTGCCATGTCGTGCGCTAGTGACGTGGTTGCTTCCTCCTACGATCGAGGCAACGGCCTGCGTTTGGGGTAGCTTTTGGAGGCGTTCGAGTTCATACTCTTGGCTGCAAGGACTTCAGTCCATCCGCCGCCTAGCGTGTCCCGGTCAGCTCTAAGTTGTTGCTGCTTTTTCTTGAGGCTGCTTGCCGTGGCCATGAGCCCTGCGTTTAAAACGCTCTTGTTCGATGGGGTCCTCTGGCACGACGAATTAGGTAAATCGTCGAGGCTTGCCTCGTCTTCGGAGGGGCGCATAATTATCGCCCTCTACCTCTCTTTTCGCCACACCGCTGTCGTGCGGACTTGCTTCTCCTCTCCTCCTGACCGAGTCCTGCTTTGGAGGGGCCATCTTCGCAACCTTGTCCGGGTATTATTGTCTCCGTCTTTGGAATTTCCGTTTTCTTGTGGCGGGATTTAGAGCGGCGCCCGACGTCGGCGCTTGGGTTGTTTCTTGGAGGGTCATCCTCCGCCGTTCCATCGCCATTCCAATCTTTTGGGATGTCCACCATGTATATGTCATATGACGAGGTGGCCTTCTAGTGCCCGTGGTATGGCTCTTGATCGCCTCCGCACCGTCGTCCATACCGTCGATGTCTTTGGAGTCGAAGTCGAGCATGTCGATTAAATCATCGACAATGGCTACAAAGTGGGTGGTGGGTGGGCGTTGAATTTCTTCGTCGTCCGAATCCCAACCTTCCTGACCATAGTTCGGTTAGGGCTCCCCTGACAAAGAGAGAGACTTTTATGAGTTCAGGATATCGCCAAAGGGCGAGTCTTTGAAAGATGTTCGTGGCGGTGAACTCCATAACCGGCGCCCAGTCGGATTCGACTGGTAGAGGCGCGGGAGGTTCGGAGTCCAGAAAGGAGTCCGGCACCTGGGAGTCACGAGCTTCACAAAGGATAGGGATGGTGTTCGGCTCAATCACCATGGAGATTTCAGCCCCCGAGGCGGTGTCCAACCGACCGTCCTCGATTGGCGAAACCGGCTCCGGATTAAGGGTCGGAGGCGGATCTTTGGTGCTTGACCTCCAGTACTGCGTGAGCTAGATCGTACCCATCGAGACGGTCTGGCGGCGCTTCGGTTGTGGTTGAATCCGTCGAAGATCAAATCTCCGCGAACATCGGCCGTATAGTTCAGGCTTCCAAATCTGACGATGGCTGGGCGTATCTTTCAATCTGCTCCGGATGGCCTAGAGAATTGGCGCAGCGCAAAGCCGCCCGAATCTGAAGATCTGTCCGGGGAGAAAAGTCTCACCCTAGGCTGCGTCGTTCTTGATGATTGAAGGAGCCATCGGGCCTATAGGTGACGCATACGGAGGAACTCTTAATGAAAGCACCAATGTCGGTGTCAAAACCGGCGGATCTCAGGTAGGGGGTCCCGAACTGTGCGTCTAGGCGGATGGTAACAGGAGACGAGGGACATGATGTTTTTACCCAGGTTCGGGCCCTCTCGATGGAGGTAATACCCTACTCCTGCTTGATTAATATTGATGATATGGGTAGTACAAGAGTAGATCTACCACGAGATCGTAGAGGCTAAACCCTAGAAGCTAGCCTATGGTATGATTGTTGTTAGATCCCTACGGACTAAAACCCTTCGGTTTATATAGACACCGAATAGCGTTAGGGTTACGAGTCGGTTACAAGGGTAGGAAATCTACATATCCGTATCGCCAAGCTTGCCTTCCACGCCAAGGAAAGTCCTATCCAGACACGGGACAAAGTCTTCAATCTTGTATCTTCATAGTCTAGGAGTCCGGCCAAAGATGATTGTTCGGCTATCCGGACACCCCCTAGTCCAGGACTCCGTCATCAGCGATGTAATTTAGATTTCCAAAACTGATCTGATGTCCAGGGGCGTAGCTGTCGATCTGTTCAAGTTTTCCAATCGAGTTGGCACGCAGCGCGAAGCCACCGAATATGAAAATTTGAGATGATCGATCGAGCCATTGAACCTTCTGTCGACGGCACAATGGAACTCTTAACGAAAGCACCAATGTCGGTGTCAAAATCGGCCGATCTCGGGTAGGGGGTCCCGAACTGTGCATCTGAGGATCGAAGGTAACAGGAGACAAAGGGGGCACGATGTTTACCCAGGTTCGGGCCCTCTTAATGGAGGTAATACTCTACTTCCTGCTTGATTGACTTTGGTGAGTATAGGGGTTACAAGAGTTGATCTACCTTGAGATCGTAATTGCTAAACCCTAGATGTCTGGCCTATATGATTATAATCGTCTTTCGGACTAAACCCTCCAGTTTATATATACATCGGAGGGGCCTAGGGTTGTAAAGAGTCGGTTTACAGAGAAAGGAAACTACACATCCGGATGCCAAGCTTGCCATCCATGCAAAGGAGAGTCCTATCCAGACACGGGGGAAGGCCTTCTATCTTGTATCTTCACGGCCCATCAGTCCGGCCCATGTCGCATAGCCCGAACGCCCGGGGACCCCATAATCCAGGATCCCTCACTTAGGTCCCATACAAGAAATGGGAATAAATGTCAAACACCCTGCCACCATCACTTGGCCGCAAACATTGAGATACCTGGTTTATAAATTCTAGTAAATCCAAAACTCGTCTGAAATTCATGAAACTTGGCATGCTATCATGGAGCGACATCAAGATGCCGTGGTAAAATTTTTGTCCCATTTGGGGGGCAGGTTTGGGTATAAGCTTCTCACAAACCAGAGCTTCTCACAACAAGCTTGATGGTTTCGGTAGGGAACATGCCACCTTCGGGGACGAAACAATATCCATTGGCTCTAGTTTCTTTCAAAAACATTCTAGTGTAAACATAGCACAACAGGAGTGTTGTGTTAAATTTTGAAATTTTTTGGGGTTCGTTTGGACATTTTTATACATTAACTGGGTTTTCTAGGCATTTTATGTGCATAATTCAAATTTGAACTACATGCACATGCTCCAATGCATATAAGTTGGTTGAAAAATCAAATCCGTGTCCTTGGGTGCATGCTTAGGTCCCATGCAAGAAATGGGAATAAATTTCAAACACCAACAAGACCTTGTTGATTAATGACAAAACATTGAGATACTTTGTTTTTAAATTCTAGTAAATCCAAAACTCGTCTGAAATTCATGAAACTTGGCATGCTATCATGGAATGGCACCCGACATCCAGTGGTATTTTTCGTGCCCATTTTGAGAGAAGGCGTACTCGAATAACAACCAACAAAGGCATTTTGAAACAAATAGCTGCCACTGTAACATCTCAAATGTTCTGTATAATTTAAATTGTGTGTGTTCTATTAACCATTCACGTGACGCCACGCCTCACTCTGTTAATGGCTAGGAGGTATCGTGCGGACATGTGCTTGACTAAACGGGAGGCGTGCGAGTTGTACTCCAATGCATAGGCTCACCGGGAAGCGTGCGAGCTGTACACCGCGCAGGCTCACTGGGAAGCAAGCCCTTTGACTTCCATGGCCGTCCGCCTTGCTCGCATCCTCTCCATTAATGGCGCCCAAGCAACATCTGCCTCGGGGATAGCAATTGGCGAGAGCGGCACAACAGCTGTCCGTTCCGCAGCGGTGGCCTTAGCCCTGATGGAGGCCGCCCACGACCATGTCGAGGCCGCCCATGCCCAGCTCCTGGCGGTCACCGCACAAATCGAACGAAGCTTCTCTGACAATGGTCGGCAACCCACGGACGAAGAGTTGGCAATCGCCGAGACCGTTCGAGCAGCCGTCCGTTCCTCCGCCGCATACCTTGCGACGACGGAGCCCGTCCAAGCCCCGGCCACGCCCAGCTCGTGGCGTCCTTTTCCAAAGAGATGGCGGATGCGGATGCGAGATGCTTGCCAAGTATGGTGCGATGGATGCCATGGAGCCCCTTCCCCAAGAGACCGTCTGGCGCAAGCTGGACATGGAGGCAGTGGCGGAGATCGACGAGCACTAGCCGTAGTAGTACTCTTTGTTTTGTTTAATTAAGAGCGCCGGTCTTTAATTTGTTAGAGTAATGTTTAGGTCAACTAGCTCTATTTAATTGCTGAACTCGCTTGATTAAGAAATGTGGGTGTGTTGTAGTCACCTTTGTGTACCCAAATTATGCAATGACATGGATGACCACTGTAACCATGGAAATTCGAACCAAAACTTTTGACGTTCAAACTAATTACACACGGGTTAAGCTATCTGAATCATTTGTGATGTCCACATATCGTATACGATTCTGAATAAGGGACCATGTCCGATGACACTTTATGGCCATGATTTTTTGGTCAAGCGATTGAAATTTTTGGATTCATGGAAATATCTACCTCCCCCCTCCCCCTTACCAAAAGCCACATTTCCCCTCTTTCCGCCTTCCTTTACAAGTTAAAACCTTCACTTCTTGCTTGCAGCACCGCTGGCTCCTCGCTGGCGACCCTCCTTCACGCTGCTCGGCCTCCTCTATCCATGCAGGTAATCCACACTCGACCCCCATCCTCCTCCTACTTCCACATCGCACATGCTCCGACCGCCAGTGCGAGCGCGACACCTTCCACCCAAATCACCGACCCCTCCACCAAATAAGCGCTAGCCTAAGCCATGGTGCACGCAGTATAGCCAGGACCTCAAGGAGCATTTGGCGTGGAGAAACAAATCGCGGCAAGACGCCTGGCGGATGAGGTCGCGATGGCTTCCATTCGTGCCGACCCCCAGATCTTGGAGGAAAACCTTGCCAATTGCTAGCTACGCCGGTTAAGCATGCTCGGTTTACCCGTTGCATGTGCATCTCCTGCCTTTCCTTCACAAAATCTAGTGAATTATGCTATCTAATTTCACCATGCAATTTGTTGGTCTAGTGTATATGTTCTATATGTCGTGCACTGTGGTGCTCACTTATTAATTGTTTTGTTAATTAGTTGTCGTCTTCAGTTAACTATTTGGTTCAATTCTGCAAATGTGATGTTCAATTCTTCAGGATGCAATTTTGTATTGTCTTCCATGTGAGAAATAAATCAAATTTATCTTCACAAAATTGTGGGTGCATTCTGTTATTGTATACCATGTGAGGAATAAATTGAATTTGGTTGTAGTAAATACATGAGAAACAAATACAATTGCTACAATTGGCTGTAGTTAACTGTTTGGTTAACTCTGTGATCGTCTATTAGGAGTATGTTATATTGTGCAATGTGGTGCTCAGTTAACGTTTGGTTCATTTGTTGTGGTGTTTAGTTAACTTCTTGGTTCAATGTTATATTGTGCAATGTGTTGCTTTCGATTAATGTTTGGTTCATTTGTTGTGGTGTTTAGTTAACTGCTTGGTTCAATTCTGTAATGCGATGTCCAATTGTCGTGGGTAGAATTTTGTATTGTTGTGCATGTGAGGAATAAATCGAATTTGGATGCACTTAATACATGAGAAACATATACAAGTGCTATATTTCCTAGTTCTAATCATCCTTGGTTTGGGTAAATGGGTTTTCCGTGTGGCTTCAATTAATCTGATGAATCTACAATGTGCTTATTTTTCATCAACATATTTTATTGATAACATGCGAACCCTTACTTAACCTGAAGACTAACTACCTTATATGTGTTGAAAAATTGGGAAGCACTGAGGTTTACAATCGAGGTTAGCACGTGCATGGTCCGTTGTCTAATATCACATTATTGTGCAATTGCAGGAACCATTCTAATATTTTGGTTTTTAACAATTTGTTCTTGGGCATGTAGGTCCTGCTGTCAGAGGTTTTGACCCACTGTTCGACCCTTTTTGCATATGGGGAAATGAGTTGTCCATGAATATCAATCAAATCAAGAAACTCAGAAAGATTGTTAGGATAAAGAAATTAGCGACAAAAAACAACAAGATCTTTGTCTGCATAATGAAGAAGACATCAGTTCACTACAAGATGGTACTAACTATTATACCTTGCCTTTTTTATTCCTTTGCCCCATTTCCAATATAGAGAAGATATTTATGCACATCCTTGTTTTCAGGCCTTTCCAAAACAGTTCACTGATGATTACCTCTCAAACCAACTCTATGGTCAGGAGGCGAGGAAGGTTTTCATACAACACCCACGGTTCAATATTGAAGTGTTCCTGAAGAGGACGAAGGACGGACGGTCAATCATCCACAGGCACTGGCCTAAAGTCGCAAAGACTTTAAACATGAATGAAGGCTCAATATTCTCCTTCCGCTTCAGCAGTTTTCCAGATGAGATGCATCTGTCTATATACCCTCTATGATGCTAATTTTGAAAGGTTCTACATGTTGCATGTGGAACTTCTTCAGTGTAGTTGTGTAATGGGGTAGTGAGTCGAAGCTATATCATGTTGTACTCTGATGTATTTCAATTATGAAATTCTGCTTCCTTAATATGGAAATGAAATATATTGTGTGCTTAATATGAATGTCAATTAGAATAATAAATGGATTATTAATAATAGGGCAATTAGCTTGCTAATGGCGAATTAGCCTGCTAATTGGGTTTTGATATTGCAAACGGTTGTTGAAAAAATACCGTGGGCGATGACCTCAGGCAACGCACACAGTTTCTAGGAATAAACCATGTTGGATCAATGAACAATCACACACAACTTTCTCTTGAAAACTGTTTGCGTTAGGCCACCTTGCGCAAACGTTTACCACATAAAATTGTGTGTCGTGGACAGCCTTTGCCACAAAGTTTCTTCTACGGACCATGTGTGATACATTCAATAAACGCAAATGATTTAACGGGAAAAATTGTGTGTGATGTACCTGTGAACAAAAACGTTTTCCTTGGAGCGACTGTGTGGGATGTGCATACGAACGGAAACGTTTAGCGGGGACTGACTGTGTGGGATGTACTTGCGACCGGAAACAATTTCGCCGTATAATTGTATTTTTTTTAGCTCTGTTGTACGTACTTCCGTATTTTAGTGCTCGCCGGTCGCACACAACCTCATTTTGCCGAACGTGTGTGCAAGGAGGGCATATCCCCGACGGTTTCTGGGTCGTGTGGGAAGGACCCCCCTATCGCCCACACTCACTTGGCGACGGTTCCAAATGCCGTCGCGGAAAGGGGTAAAAACCATTTGTTTAGGACCGACGCGCACCAGTGACATGCATGGAGTGCCATGGCATTTTAATTCCAAAAAATTAAAAAATGATCAGAAAAACATGAAACCTTGCTTGATGTAATTTCATGCCACCAAGATAATGTGGTAAAAAAGTTGCCTGTTTGATGAAAGTTTGGACACACACCCTTACAAACCGGAGCAACTCACTAGAAGGTTTGTGGTTCCGAGAGGGAACAATGTATGTTTGATGACAAACATGAGATGCTTCCTCTTATGGCCTTCAAATTTTTCTACATTTAACGTGCACTAATACAACTTTCATGTGAAAAATTGGAAAATTCTAGGGGTCATTTGACCTTTTTAAGACATTTTAAGTGATTTTCTAGCCATTTAATGACCATAATTAAAATTTGAACTACATCTAGATGCAATGGCTAACCATAATGGTTTGAAAAAACATATTTCGGTGTACTTGTGTGCGAGCTAAAAAATCATCAGACGATGTAAATATCTGGCGTTCAAAAAAGAAAATGTAAAGATCTAGCAAGACAACCGGCCCCACACGATTGGCACTCTATTTCGTGCCTTGAGGTTTGGAAGGTGAGTGGCGGGGGTTATTAATCAGACATGGTTCTGTATTGGAAACCATCAGCTATTAAGTTCACACATGGATTTTGCTGCGGGAATCGTGTGTAATTCAAACTACATCACTTGTAAATTCCGGCGACCGGCGTGTGTACTGTTCCCATCGATCTATATTCTGACTGCCAATAAATACTACCTTGCTCATGTCGTCTCTCCTGCATTCTCATGTACATCCTCCCCTCGCTCGCCCTCTCTCTCTCTCTCAAATCTCTGCATGGCGCAGCCGATTTGCCCACACACAGACGAGGAGTCGCCGCCCCCAAGGACGCTCAGTTGAAAGAGCAGCAACGAGGAGGACCCCTACGCGCCGCCGGACGAGGTTGCGCCGGACCCCCCAAATTTGGATTGGTTTTATGGCTAGTACAATCTTTGTCTGCGGAAGTCGTTGCTGCCGGCTGAGAAAGCCAGGCAAGTGGTGTTCAAGAAGAAGATGGCGGAGGAGGAAGCTAGCTACCAGGCGGCCTGTGAAGCCCGTGATGCCGCCTAGAAAAAGGAGGTGGTGGAGCTTTGGGGGTGGGTGCATCATCGTGCGGAGGAGGTGTACGAAGACGGGTACTTTGCAAGGAAGGTCAAAGGCGCTAGGCTCCTCATCCCTGCGTGGAGGTGGGCCGATATATAAGCTCCAGCATGCCACCAATGAAGAACTCCGGCGGGCGCCCAACAAAATGGCAAGATCGTTCACGCTCGTCCGCCAGCAAGAGGCAGATCGGTACGTCAAGCACTGCGAGGCGGAGGAGACGGAGTACTGCCTCTGTGCTGGGAAGACACGGCGCACCAGGGAGCTGCTGGCGAGGGGCTGCCAGAATACTGCCCCTAGGAGGGATTATTGGTTTTAGTATTGTCCGTTTTCAATTTTATGCATTGTACCTAGTAGTTAAATATCATCACGTATATGTGATGATGTTATATATATTATGTGATGAACTAATGAACAATTAATGTATATATATATTATGAATTCCATTTTCCACATATACACACATTGAAACAGAACATATAAGAATGAAAAATAGAGTACACACATTGAAACAAAGCAATATTATGATTGATGTGAATACATAGCGATCCATGTTGAAACTACTCAAAAAAATAAAACGTGTCCATGAGAACATGACCAGCAGCCCTTGCCTACAGTAGCTCTTGGCTCTGCCTGGACTCGTGCAGACATTCGTCCAAGCGGTCGACACACTCGCAGTACATTTGGAGCGCGATCTCGAGCTCCAAGTTGGCATTTCATCGGAGATCACCAACTCGAGGATGTGACGGCCATGTTACTTTACTGTGCCCAGGTGGACACCAGGGCCAAGGAGGCAGTCGAGCCTACCGACCAACATGTTGGCATAGAGCGGGCCGCAGACAAGGCGAACGGCGCGACCCATGCGAACGGCACGGCAGGCATCTGCTACCTCTTGAGCACTGCGTTGGATTTCCCTAAAGAGGAGAGGATGATGCAGCAAAGTAGCATAAGTATTTCCCTCAGCTTTTGAGAACCAAGGTATCAATCCAGTAGGAGGCTACGCGCAAGTCCCTCGTACCTGCACAAGACGATAGCTACTCGCAACCAATGCGATTAGGGGTTGTCAATCCCTTCACGGTCACTTACGAGAGTGAGATCTGATAGAGATAATATTTTTGGTATTTTTGGTATAAAGATGCAAAGTAAAAGTAAAAGCAAAGCAAGTAAATAAAGTGATGGAGATTGATATGATGAGAATAGACCCGGGGGCCATAGGTTTCACTAGTGGCTTCTCTCAAGAGCATAAGTATTCTACAGTGGGTGAACAAATTACTGTTGAGCAATTGAAAGAATTGAGCATAGTTATGAGGTTATCCAGGCAATGATCATGTATATAGGCATCACGTCCGTGACAAGTAGACCGAAACGATTACGCATCTACTACTATTACTCCACTCATCGACCGCTATCCAAAGATGCATCTAGAGTATTAAGTTAAAAACAGAGTAACGCCTTAAGAAATATGACATGATGTAGAGGAATAAATTCATGCAATATGATAAATACCCCATCTTGTTATCCTCGATGGCAACAATACAATACGTGCCTTGCAACCCCTTCTGTCACTAGGTAAGGACACCGCAAGATTGAACCCAAACTAAGCACTTCTCCCATTGCAAGAACTACCAATCTAGTTGGCCAAACCAAATGGATAATTCGAAGAGACTTGCAAAGATAACTTAATCATTCATAAAAGAATTCAGATAAGAATCAAATATTTTCCATAGATAAGCTGGATCATAAACCCACAATTCATCGGTCTCAACAAACACACCGCAAAAAAGAAGATTACATCGAATAGATCTCCACGAGAGAGGGGGAGAACATTGTATTGAGATCCAAAAAGAGAGAAGAAGCCATCTAGCTACTAACTATGGACCCGAAGGTCTGAAGTAAACTACTCACACTTCATCGGAGCGGCTATGGTGTTGATGTAGAAGCCCTCCGTGGTGGATGCCCCCTCCGGCGGAGCTCCGGAATAGGCCCCAAGATGGGATCTCGTGGATACAGGAAGGTGCGGCGGTGGAATTAGGTTTTTGCCTCCGTCCCCGATCTGTTGGGGGTACGTAGGTATATATAGGAGGAAGGAGTACGTCGGTGGAGCGTCAAGGGGCCCACGAGGCAGGGGCACGCCCAGGGGGAAGGGCGCGCCCCCCACCCTCGTGACTGCCTCTGGCACTCCTTGGAGTAGGGTCCAAGTCTCCTGGATCACGTTCGGTGAGAAGATCACGTTCCCGAAGGTTTCATTCCGTTTGGACTCCGTTTGATATTCCGTTTCTTCGAAACACTGAAATAGGCAAAAAAACTGCAATTCTGGGCTGGGCCTCCGGTTAATAGGTTAGTCCCTTAAATAATATAGAAGTGGAAAATAAAGCCCATTATAGTCCAAAACAATAGATGTTCCCAACTTCTATACCCCCGATGACAAGCCAAGCAATTGTTTCATACTTAAATAATCTCAAACTTTTTCAACCTTCACGCAATACATGAGCGTGAGCCATGGACATGGCACTATGGGTGGAATAGAATATGATGATGGGGATTGTGTGGAGAAGACAAAAAGGAGAAAGTCTCACATTGATGAGGATAATCAACGGGCTATGGAGATGCCCATCAATTGATGTCAACATGAGGAGTAGGGATTGCCATGCAACCGATGCATTAGAGCTATGAATGCTCAACAAAAGAAAACTAGTGGGTGTGCATCCAACTTGCTTGCTCATGAAGACCTAGGGCATTTGAGGAGGCCCATCATAGGAATATACAAGCCAAGTTCTATAATGAAAAATTCCCACTAGTATAAAAAGGACAACTTATGAGACTCACTATATGAAAAACGAGGTGCTACTTTGAAGCACAATATATGAGACTCACTACATGAAGAACGAGGTGCTACTTTGAAGCACAAAATATGAGACTCATTACATGAAGTACATGGTGCTACTTTGAAGCACAAGTGTGGAAAAAGAGATAGTAGCATTGCCCTTTTCTTTTCTTTTTTTTGGGCCTTTCTTTTTTTTGGCCTTTCTCTTTTTTTGGGCAATGCTCTAATAATGATGATCATCACACTTCTATTGATTACAACATGAGGATTACAACTCGAAACTAGAACAAGGTATGACTCTATATGAATGCCTCCGTGATGTATCGGGATGATGCAATGAATCAAGAGTGACATGTATGAAAATAATGCATGGTGGCTTTGCCACAAATACGATGTCAACTACATGATCATGCAATGGCAATATGACAGAAGTAATGTATGTCATGATAATGATGAACGGAACGGTGGAAAGTTTCATGGCAATATATCTCGGAATGGCTATGGAAATGCCATAATAGGTAGGTATGGTGGCTGTTTTGAGGAAGATATAAGGAGGTTTATGTGTGATATAGCGTATCATATCACGGGGTTTGGATGCACCGGCTAAGTTTGCGCCAACTCTCAATGTGAGAAAGGGCAATGCACGGTACCGAAGAGGCTAGCAATGGCAGAAAGGTAAGAGCGCGTATAATCCATGGACTCATAATTAGTCAAAAGAAATCATATACTTATGGCAAAAATTTAGAAGTCATCAAAAATCAAGTACTACGTGCATGCTCCTAGGGGGATAGATTGGTAGGAAAAGACCATCGCTCGTCCCCGACCGCCACTCATAAGGATGCACAAGCCAGGTACACTTCATGCTTCAAATTTGTTACACAACTTTAACCATACGTGCATGCTAGGGGATTTACTAACTTCAACACAAGCATTTATCAAATTCACAACTACTCAACTAGCATGACTTTGATATTATCACCTCCATATCTCAAAACAATTATCAAGCATCGAACTTATCTTAGAATCCAACGCACTCAAAAGAAAGTTTCACATATCTTGAACACCAAGTATATTAACATTAAGCAAATTACCATGCTATTAACGACTCTCAAAATAATCTAAGTGAAGCATGAGAGATCAAGTTTCTTTAAAACAAATCCACCACCGTGCTCTAAAAGATCTAAGTGAAGCACTAGAGCAAAAATTATCACGCTCAAAAAGATATAAGTGAAGCACTATGAGCAAACTATCAAGCTCAAAAGATATAAGTGAAGCACATAGAGTATTCTATCAAATTTCTAATTCATATATGGCTCTCTCAAAAGGTGTGTACAGCAAGGATGATTGTGGTAACTAACAAGCAAAGACTCAAATAATACAAGACGCTCCAAGCAAAACACATATGATGTTGGTGAATAAAAATATAGCTCCAAGTAAATTACCGATGGAAGTAGACGAAAGAGGGGATGCCTTCCGGGGCATCCCCAAGCTTTGACTTTTTGGTGTCTTTGGATTATCTTTGGGGTTCCATGGGCATCCCCAAGCTTAGGCTCTTGCCACTCCTTGTTCCATGATCCATCAAAATAATTCACCCAAAACTTGAAAATTTCACAACACAAAACTCAATAGAAATCTCGTGAGCTCCGTTAGAGAAAGAAAACAAAAGACTACTTTAAGGTACTGTAATGAACTCATTATTTATTTATATTGGTGTTAAACCTACGTATTCCAACTTCTCTCAGAAGCGACCCGACCTCAGACGGTCAAGCCTCTATGTTCTTGTGCCATCCTCGGATCAGTATCTTTGGCACCTACAGTACATCAATGTATATATCAAAGTGCAATCACATGCATAAATAACGTAAAACTGATATATACCTCATAATACTCAGCGGAAACAATCAAACGGGTGTGGAGTCCCATCAACGCCATCGGCGGGTTGAGTGTAGACCGTAACCTGTATCGTAACTCTTACTCGTCGAGGAAATATACGCAACATGATACGTTGCAGCCGTGTAGGTCAATTACATTGAATGTACCGCAAGATCACAACATGATTAAACAGATGGTAAAACTATACTATATGCAATTTGGCTTTGTGGCTCTGTATCTGAGTTTTGTTTGCGTAAAAGTTGATTTTATTTTCCCTACATCAAAGGAATAAATGAAGTCTGTACTATGGAGTTTTATATCATGACATGGTTCCGCCAACCGATGTCTCATAGCCCAAAATTCATCATAAGTTGCCCATAATTAAGTTATCAGTCCGGTGTTGAGAGTTCCGAGATAGATCCAAGTCCAGATGCTCAAATTGTCCGTGAATCGGGACACGGCTAATCGATTAGGTTATAACCCTCTGCAGAGGTTTGTACACTTTACCCGCAAGATTCGATCCTCTTTTTACGCTCGCACTTCGTGGTGTTTGAGAACAAGACGATCAAACATGGTCTTAGAAGAGTTCCTCGACCACCGTCCGTACTCATCCCATCCTACCATAGTTCTACATCCGCTAGTACCGTCCCAGCCAGAGTCACAACTAAGGTCAACCAAGCGAGCCCATAATGACTTGCGGTTGCATGTAAGCTTCTGTGCATGAAGTATTCTTCCGTCTCTTTGAGTCTGGGTGAAGCTTTCCGCAAGATGTCATGGCGCTTCTCCATGCATCCCGCCAACCACTGGTTTCTCCAGGTGCCCGGCCAACCGCCCTTCACCCAAAGAGTGTGTATTGAATTCTTGTCTCGAGTCTTGAAGTCTTGAGGCCTTGAAGATGCAGTCCTTGCAGATGCCATCATGGAGTTGTCGTCATTGACGAGAGTCCTCCTTTCTCACACCACTCCGAACACTCATACCAAACCCGTCTACTATAGCGTAGCATTTAAATAAAACGTCCGGGCTTGGTAACAGGGTGATGGGTTCCTACCTCATGCATACTACTCAACTACAAGGATTCAATAACACTATCGAGGTGTGGTTGCAAGGATGCCACTAAATGCAATAAAAACATAGGTATGAAAGCAATGGTCAAAGTGAACTTGCCTGGTAATACTTGATGAAGATAACAACGCTTTGTCGAAAATGACTTGGTAGAACTAATCGTCACTCCGTTGAAAATCTATATAGTCAAACATAGCATTCACATAAGCAAACATCCTAGCAAACAATTTTAGCACTTCGAAATAACAATCAAAACAGCAAGGAAAATCGATAATAAAACTCAAACAAAATCAAAAGAAACTTCAAATAAAACTACAAAGAAAAACTACTAACGAAGATCTATGACTTTGCTACAAACATCTAATATAGTTTTGCCGTAAGTAAAAACTTAACAACAATTAAAATACTAAACTAATAAATTAACAGAAAATAAAATGTAAAATAACTAATTTAACAGAAAGTATTTTTTCCATAAAATTTTATTTGCAAAAGAAACAAATAAAAAGCTTTTATAAAACTCTAACTATGACCTATAGAAGGTTTCATACAAAACTAAGGAAAATAATTTTTTTTTAAGTAAAAATAAATTTTCTCCTGTTGTCTAACAGAAACACAACTAATTTTGTCAAAAGTGACAAAAAGAAATAATTTAAAACTAATAAAACAATAAATAAAAAGCTAAAACAGAACTAATATTAAAACAGTACTGTTTTGCTAAAAACCTAATTTAAATTAACCTGAAAATAAAATACTAAATACTACTGGATAAACAAAGGTCCTAGAGACCAGGAGCAAAAAGAATTAATTAAAAATCTATTTTTAAACTCCCGGAATAAGCAAAACAAGGTTTAATTCAAATCTGATCTAACTCAATTTTTATAAATCCAAACATAGACAAAAAATATATTTTTGGAAACTACAAGAAAATTGTGATCTAACGCAAAAAGAATCAGCATCATTGGACTTCTAGATCAAAAGTTATAAGCTAAACAAGAACGGAACTAAATCTGTTACGGAAATAAATCTGAAAAACGAAAACGGAGTTACCTGTACGTGAGGCAGAGATGGCAGGAAGGAGACGGCGATGTGGAGGGCTGCTCCGGCGAGGGGGCGAGGTCGCCGGCGAGGGTGGGGGTCGGCGCTTGGGGAGGTGGCGCTGGGCGCCCTCAGGTGCTGCTCACTCCTGGCGTCGGGCTCTGGGAGACTGGTGAGCGTTTCTAGGCAGGAAAAGGAGGACGGTGGCGAGGTGGCTACGGGCAGGAGGGGGCGTGGTGATGGGAAAAATGGAACGAGGAGAGGGAGGGGGTTTTATAGGCGGTCTCGGGAGGCGCTGGGATGGAAAGACCAGGGAGATCGGGAAGGTGGAGATTCCTGTCTCCATGGATATGGAAAGCTTCTGTAACGTGAGAGGAAACAGAGGAAGGAGATGATCTCTTGTTGGGCTAGAATAGGAAAGTGCTTAATGGGCCAGCAGGTTTTTCCTAATATAAACGATTCCATTCCTATTTTTAAAATTAGGAAACTAAAACAATAAAAAGGAAATCAAATCAATTCAGAATAAAGAGTTTTTATATACTAAAATTATCAGAAAAATAAAATGTAGATGATGAGCATTATTCCACGGCCAAAATAAAAACTAAAAAAAAATGTTTTTCAGAAAATACCTAAAGGCTTTATTTCTTTTTGCAAATAATTTTTAAATAAAAACTTTGGTTTTTCTTGGCTCAAATATTTTCAAAAATGCCCCTGATTTTGGAGGGTCATTTTCCTCCGCTCTTTCTTGCTTGCAAGAATTTATTTTTCGGGTATTTCTCGGGAAGAAAAATAGAGAAGCAAGTGCAAATATTTGAAAGAATTAAATTGCAAAACTCCGTTCAAATTCTTTATAGTTGAAGAAGTCATGTCATCTTCTCTCATTGATTTTAATAGGATGAAATTGAATTTACCGGAGAAGGGAAAGTCATTTTATTCCCTCTCATTCAAAAGTTTTTGAAAAGGTTCAAATTTCACTCAAGTTTAATTCACTCAAGCAAACAAACAAACAATTCAATTAATTATATTAACATTCCAAAATTTGGGATGTTACATTCTCTATGGACCATAAACTATTTTACTAGCCATAGATTCATCAAAATAAGCAAACAACACACGCAAAACAGAATCTGTCAAAAAAGAACAGTCTGTAGTAATCTGTAACTAACGCAAACTTATGGAACCCAAAAAATTCTACCAAAATTAGAAGACCTGGACAATTTATTTATTGATCAGAAGCAATTGGAATCCGTATTTTATCACGTTCTGGTAATTTTTAACAATTCGGGCACTGAGCACAAAGATTCTGGAAATTACAGCAAGATCAAATAACTATCATCCAAGAAGATCCAATAGGTTTAACTTGGCACAAACACTAATTAAAAGATAAAACCACATCTAAACAGAGGCTATATGGATTATTTATTCCTAAACAGAACCAAAAACAAAAAACACAAAATTAAATTGGGTTGCCTCCCAACAAGCGCTATCGTTTAACGCCCCTAGCTAGGCATAAAAACAAGGATAGATCTAGGTATTGCAATCTTTGGTAGGCAATCCATAAGTGGCTCTCATGATAGATTCATATGGTAATTTTATTTTCTTTCTAGGAAAGTTTTCCATGCCTTTCTTTAATGGAAATTGGAATCTAATATTCCCTTCCTTCATATCAATAATTGCACCAATCGTTCTAAGGAAAGGTCTACCAAGAATAATAGGACATGAAGGATTGCAATTTATATCAAGAATGATAAAATCTACGGGCACATAATTGCTATTTGCAACAATAAGAACATCATTAATTCTTTCCATAGGCTTTTTAATAGTGGAATCCGCAAGATGCAAGTTTAGAGAGCAGTCATCAAAATCACGGAAATCTAGCAAATCACACAAAGTTTTGGGAATAGTAGAGACACTAGCACCCAAATCACACAAAGCATGAAACTCATATTTTTTAATTTTAATTTTAATAGTAGGTTCCCACTCATCATGGAACTTCCTAGGGATTGAAATTTTCAACTCAAGCTTTTCTTGACAAGATTGCATCAAGGCATCAACAATGTGTTTGGTAAAAGCCTTATTTTGACTATAAGCATGAGGAGAATTTAGCACGGATTGCAACAAGGAAATACAATCAATTAAAGAGCAATTTTCATAATTAAATTCCTTGAGATCCAATATAGTGGGTTTAGCAACATCTAGATTTCTATTTCTTTCAATCCCACTATTATCAATTTCATCATCAAGATCTAAAAACTCCGAATTCTTAGAACGCCTTCTAGGTAAAGGAAGATCATATTCAGTTTCATCAAGATTCATATTGCAAAACAAAGATTTAATAGGGGACGTATCAATAACTTTTAGATCTTCATCTTGATTTTCATAGGAATTCGGTTTAGCGGCCATCTTATTGACTAAAGTAGCTTGCATATCCGAAATTTCAACGGTCATTTTTTCAAGACGAGCGATTTGGGCTCTTATACTCTAAAATTCTTTGGACATATCATCAACCTCTTTATTCATATAACTCATAAAACTCTTTTGTTCCTTAAGCTCGTTTCTAAAGAAATTATTATGCTCAAATTGCAAAACCATAAACTTCTTGACATTGTTTTCGATCTCCTCTAGCCTAATAAGGTGAAGCTCATCAAATTTAGGTAGGGCAATCGCGACGAACAAGCAAACTAACACACGAGCAAACAAAAGGCAAAGGGAAAAAGAGGAGGAGATTGGGAAAGAGAGGGCGAATAAAACGGCAAGGGTGAAGTGGGGGAGAGGAAAACGAGAGGCAAATGGGAAATAATGTAATGCGAGAGATAGGGATTGTGATGGGTACTTGGTATGTTGACTTTTTGCGTAAGCCTCCCCGGCAACGGTGCTAGAAATTATTGTTGCTACCTCTTGAGCACTGCGTTGGATTTCCACGAAGAGGAGAGGATGATGCAGCAAAGTAGCGTAAGTATTTCCCTCAGTTTTTGAGAACCAAGGTATCAATCCAGTAGGAGGCTACGTGCAAGTCCCTCGCACTGCACAAAGCGATAGCTACCGCAACCAACGCGATTAGGGGTTGTCAATCCCTTCACGGTCACTTACGAGAGTGAGATCTGATAGAGATAATATTTTTGGTATTTTTGGTATAAAGATGCAAAGTAAAAGTAAAAGCAAAGCAAGTAAATAAAGTGATGGAGATTGATATGGTGAGAATAGACCCGGGGGCCATAGGTTTCACTAGTGGCTTCTCTCAAGAGCATAAGTATTCTACTTGGGTGAACAAATTCTGTTGAGCAATTGATGTAATTGAGCATAGTTATGAGGTTATCCAGCAATGATCATGTATATAGGCATCACGTCCGTGACAAGTAGACCAAACGATTCTGCATCTACTACTATTACTCCACTCATCGACCGCTATCCAGCATGCATCTAGAGTATTAAGTTAAAAACAGAGTAACGCCTTAAGAAATATGACATGATGTAGAGGAATAAATTCATGCAATATGATAAATACCCCATCTTGTTATCCTCGATGGCAACAATACAATACGTGCCTTGCAACCCCTTCTGTCACTAGGTAAGGACACCGCAAGATTGAACCCAAAGCTAAGCACTTCTCCCATTGCAAGAACTACTAATCTAGTTGGCCAAACCAAACGGATAATTCGAAGAGACTTGCAAAGATAACTTAATCATACATAAAAGAATTCAGAGAAGAATCAAATATTTTCCATAGATAAGCTGGATCATAAACCCATAGTGGATCGTTCTCAACAAACACACCGCAAAAAGAAGATTACGTCGAATAGATCTCCATGAGAGAGGGGGAGAACATTGTATTGAGATCCAAAAAGAGAGAAGAAGCCATCTAGCTACTAACTATGGACCCAAGGTCTGAAGTAAACTACTCACACTTCATCGGAGGGCTATGGTGTTGATGTAGAAGCCCTCCGTGGTGGATGCCCCCTCCGGCGGAGCTCCAAAACAGGCCCCAAGATGGGATCTCGTGGATACAGGAAGTTGCGGCGGTGGAATTAGGTTTTTGGCTCCGTCCCCGATCTGTTGGGGTACGTAGGTATATATAGGAGGAAGAATGCGTCGGTGGAGCATCGGGGCCCACGAGGCAGCGGGCGTGCCCCCACCCTCGTGACCGCCTCGGCACTCCTTGGAGTAGGGTCCAAGTCTCTGGATCACGCTCGGTGAGAAGATCACGTTCCCGAAGGTTTCATTCCGCTTTGGACTCCGTTTGGTATTCCGTTTGTTCAAACACCGAAATAGGCAAAAACAAAATTTCGGGCCGGGCCTCCGGTTAATAGGTTAGTCCCAAAAATAATATAAAAGTGGAAAATAAAGCCCATTATAGTCCAAAATAATAGATAAAGTAGCATGGAGCAATCAAAAATTATAGATATGTTGGAGACGTATCAGCATCCGGTGCAAGTACGGCGCGGCCGGCCTCTGGTGCAAGTACATCGCAGAAGGCCTCTGCCCACTCCTGGTGAGGAATGGGGGTACTGATGGGATGTGTACCCAGCTGCGACGCCCTGTCGACAGCAGGCAAGCACCAATGGATCTGCTCTTGATGTGCGGCGCACCGCGCCTTTCGCTCTGCGGCGAGCCGCAGCCTATCGGCACGGACGCGCCTAGCTTGCTCTACGGCGCGCCATCGATCATGTTGTGCGGCGAGATGCAGCCTCTCGGCGCTGACATGCCTATCTTGATCCGTAGCACTGAAGCGTAGATTCCGTCTGTTGGTTGAATAAATGTGTTGTTAGAACGACAAACACAATGTTTTGGAAGTCGTTGCATGGTTCGATCCTTTAGTGCCCCGTACCGTACGTAGCGCATACTATTTTTCGTACGGAACACATTTTCTTTTTTTTTGAAACTCGGAACACATTTTCCACTTGTTGATAACATGCAGCCCACCGGTGAAGGCCCAATAGAGAAGCCCGTAATTAACTGGAAGGGAGGCTCTCACATGAATCCGGCCCAAATACATGCTCATGGTCCCTTAAACATAAATAAGTAAATAAATAAATAAAGCTAAATGCTCATGCACCAGTTCTTAGGGAAAATAGGTAGCCCAGTATTTCTTTTTGAAGAATACCTAAGCTAGGCCTATTTGTTTTCTCCGAATTACTGGGCTGCAAATCTTTCAAGACGAGGAGGGATGCATTCCGGCCTGGCTTAAGAGTATGGTCAATGTCTATCAAAAGTAATATCAAAAGGGGTTGAAAATTCCAAAAAAATTATAGCAAATGGGATATAAGTTTCTTTTTTGTTTTTGTTCTTCACTGATATCTTATACGTATTTCATTGGATTTAACATGACATAGTACTAATTTATTTTTAAATTTGTTTTAGTATGGATATTAATTTTTGGATTAAGAATATTTCGTTCCCCAGCAAAAATTTGCTAATTTTCAAAAGTTCCCACATATTTAGTTAATTTTTTGACCCTGGTAATGAGAAAATGGCCAGGAATTCTAAAAATGGAAAACAGGCTGCAATAAATTCCATATGAATTAGAAAATGAGTAAAAATTATAAAAATAATAGCAAATGGGCTGTACACGCCACAGATTTCGAGGCTAGCTTGTTTACGCAAGGCTTTGTCAGTGAACACACGATTCTAGCAGCAGTTAGTGTTGGATGTCCATCCAACAGCCGACGTGCTTCTTCAATCTCTGATCTTCCTGCTCCAGCCGCCTAAACTAGCGTCCATGGACTGCCTCGCTCCTCCTCTTGTGGCCCGCTGTGATGCCGCGCAGGCTTCCCCGGCCCACCCTACTCCCTCCGCTGGCCTGGCCGCAAACAATCAACTGCCTCCTTATTACGCCAAAAAAATGATTCCTCCCACAGACATCTGGGGCGCACCGGTTGGGAGGCTGACCTGTGGGCCTACTAAGTTGACACGTACGCAGGGCTTGTCAACTTAGTCAACAAACAATTCTAGCAGCAGTAACCGTTGGATTTGAATCGAACGGTCCTGCTGCTTCTTCAATCGCTGCTCTTCTTGCACAAGCCGCCCAAACTAGCGCCGGGGAGACCGCCTGCTCCTGCCTCAAGTGGCCGGCTGTGCTGCCGATGAGGCCTCATCGCCCCCTACTACTCCCACCACTAGCCAGGCCCTGCGGCGACGACAACCTCATAGCACAGCCGAACCAGTGAACCCTTGTACTCCTCTCCGTGTGGGCATCCACTACTGCGTCTTCTCCGGCTCCGCGTCATCCCCTTCCTAGGCCTCGCCGTCGTCCACTGCCTTGGTGCTCTCGGTGCGGCGTGGTCAACGTGGTCAACGACATCCCATCGGAAGAGTACTGTACATGGAGAGGCTGACAGCTGGGTCCACGGCCACAGCCCAGTTTTTTTGTGATTTGCCAAGTAAGTCGCTTTGTCGTGCTGTTGGGCTGCAAATCTTTCAAGACGAGGAGAGCTTTCATTAATTTGGCGGAAAATGGCCCATCAATAATGAGAAATGGGTTGTACATTTTAAAACACATCAAACCGGCAATTAGTTTCAAATATCTTTTTTTCATTTCGAGATTTTAAATTACATTAATTTTTATGCATGGAGAATTTGTTGGATTTTATATTGATATACATTTTTTTTTAAAATTAGTTTAAAGGTGAGTCAAAATTTCGGGATTAAAAACAGTACGGACCGCACCAAAATATGCAAAATTTCGTATAATTTTTTAACCGCGGCCACAATATGGGTTGTAATGCTAACAAAAAGAATATGGGCTCCAAAAAAACCTTAAGAATTAGCAAATGAGTTGTAAATTATTAGAAATAATGATAGATGGGTTGTATGCTTTTTTCCACAGATTTGAGGCTTTCCTAAAAAAAAGGTTGACGCACAAGCAGTGATTGTTGGATGGCCATCCAACGGCCGTCGTGCTTCTTCAATCTCTGCTCTTCCTGCTCCAGCCGCTCAAACAGGCGCCGGCGGGACTGCCTGCTCCCTCCTCCCCGCGCTGGCTCTGCTGTCGTGCAGGCCTCACTGCTCCATCGTACTCCCATCGCTGGCCTAGCCATCCCTCTACTCACCCACACCTGTTGTTATTCTCCGGCGACAGCAGATGAACCAGTAAACACTCGTACAGTCGTACTCCCCTCCGCGTGGGGAACAACTGCCGTGTCTTCTCTGCCTCCGTGTCGTTCCCTTCCTAGGCCTCGCCGTCGTCCACCGCCTGTGCTCTCGGCCTTGCCTGGTCAACGTGGTCAACGACCGACATGCATCTGAAGTGGATTTGTACGTGGAGAGGCCGATTGGGTCCACGGCCGCACGCAAGGAAATGCCTCCTTATTACGTGCAAAATAATGATTTCTCCACCTGACATCAGGGACCCACCGAAAGGGCCTCTGTATTTTGCGAAAAAAACGTTACCGCCACTGACAGCTCGGACCCACCAGCTATATCTTCACACGCAAGAAAGTGCCTCCTTATTACGCAAAAAAAATGAATACTCCCCCTGTTAGTTGGGACCCAGTATAGTGGCAGGCTGACTTGTGGGCCTACTAAGTTGACGGGGATGGAGGGCTTTGTAAACTTAGTCAATATGCACGATTCTAGCTCCAGTGACCGTACGATGTCCATCCAACGGCCGTAGTGCTTCTTCAACCTCTGGTCTTCTTGCTCCAGCCGCTGAAAGCAGAGCTGGTCGTGCCGCCTACTCCTGCCTCCCGTGGCCGGCTGTGCTACCGTGGACGCCTCACCGCCCCCTACTATTCCCACCGCTGGCCAGGCCCTGCGGCGACGGCAGCCTCACACCGCAGCCGAACGAGTGAACCCTTATACTCCTCTCCGCGTGGGCATCCACTGCCGCGTCTTCAATGGCTTTGCGTCATCCCCTTCCTAGGCCTCACCGTCGTCCACCGCCCTGGTGCTCTCGGCGCGGCGTAGTACGTGGTCAAGGAACGACTTCCATTGGATGTGGACTGTACGTGGAGAGGTTGACAGCTGGGTCCACGGCGGCAGCAAGGAAGTGCCTCCTTATTACACGGAAAATAATGATTCCTCCACCTGACAGCAGGGACCCACCGGACGGGCCACCGTATTTCTCAAAAAAAAAAACGTTTCCCCCTGACTGCTCGGACCCACCAGCTACACCTTCGCACGCAAGGAAGTGCGTTCGGGCAAAAAAAAACAAAATGATTCGCCCCCTGACTGTTGGGACCCACCAGCTACATCTTCGCATGCAAGGAAGTGCCTGACAGTCAAGACCCACCTGGTCGAAGCGTACGTAGCGTTGTCATTCTGGTCGCGAACGTGTACATACATATATACTGGTGGATGTAGAGGCGCGCATGTGTCGTAGTAGAGGCACGCACGTAGCATGTACACGTACGTACATCGGCCAGGGTGCAAGAAAGAAATATGGCCACGTATGTGTACATACGAGCGGGGTCTCGAACGCCTACTCGCGCATACATACGGCGAGGGCTTGTTGACATGGCTGGGTCGGAACGGAGAAACAGCGTCATCGTCGTGTTCATGGGGAGGCAACGGAATGCGTCGTGTTCATGGGGAGGCAACGGAATGCGTTGTGCTCATCGGGAGGCAATGGAACGCGTGGGAGCCAACCGGCTGGGTCGGAACGAAATGTGTGGTCGTGTTCATCGGGAGGGCTTGGACGGAACAGGCGATGGAAACGAGGCCTGGCGTACCGCAGAACGGAGGAAACGGCCTTGTGTTCGACCGGCCACGTTCGAAACGGGATCCTGTTCATCGGGAGGGGTCTGGCGTACCGCAAAACGGAGGAAACGGACCTCCTACGGTTGAAACGAGGGTCCTGTTGATCGGGAGGGGTGTGGCGTACCGCAAAACGGACGAAACAAACTTGTGTTAGAGCGCTACGGTCGAAACGAGGTCCTGTTCATCGGGAGGGGTGTGGCGTACCGCAAAACGGGACTCCACGGGATACTGTTCATCTCCACCGTCGACCTCCTCCAGCCTCACTGGCTACCGTCAACCTCCTCCAGCCTCCAAGGGCTCCTGTTCATCCAGCCTCCACCGTGCGCTACTCCACCGGATACTATTCAACCACCCCTCCACCATCTACTGTTCATCCAGCCCTCCACACCACGGGGTCCTGTTCAACCACCCCTCCACGGGCGCCCCTCCACCGCTTCACTGTTCATCCAGCCCACCACACCACGGGGTCATGTTCAACCACCCCTCCACGGCCACCCCTCCACCGTCTACTGTTAATCCAGCCCTCCAGCACACCACGGGGTCCTGTTCATCCAGAGGAAACGCCACCGCTCACTGTTCATCCAAACCCCCTCCCCCGCAATGCTCACTGTTCATCCCAGAGGTAGCATCGATCGGCTTCAGTTAGCAGCAGTAGCGAAGGAATCGCTCGATCGGGTTCAGTTAACAGCCATCGATCGATCGCTCGGGTTCAGTAACGCGTAGCCCTCTGAAAGGTAATCGCTCGGGTTCAGTTAGAGCCCAACACCTCGCTTGGGTTCAGTTAGAGCCAACGCCTCGCACACACGCGCGTACGTGTACGAGAGAAAGCAGCGCATCGCTTCGGCCCCGACCTCCCACCGTAAAGGAACTCCCGAAATTTTCCTCCCCTCGCTTCTACCACGGTTTTTTCCGTCATGGACGGCCCAAAGAATATCATGCAGCTGCATCTCCGGCCCGCCCAAGACGAAAAGCCCATTTTACATCATGATTTTTGTCATAGAAGTAGGAGCCCACCACATCTATGATGATACCAGGTTTTGTCACAATTATCGTCATAGAAGTGTCATATGTATGATAGAAAAAAAATTCGTTCGGCCCAAAATGTCACGAATGTGTCTTTTTTTTGTAGTGAACCCTCAACCACAAGGGCACAACACCCAATTAAAGTAAGGCATGTCCACTGACAGCTTTTTCGGTGAAACGTTGCATCTGGCCTTTATTATTTCGAGCCGTTTTCTGGCCTCCCGCTTCGCGTTTCGAGGCACGGCCTCTATTGACACGTCTTGTCAAAGTAGAGATCATGTCCCCTTATTGCGTGATTCTCATTAATACGGGCTTTGGGTAATCCAACCGTGCCGTTCGCACGACCCCTTGGGAATAGGCGAGATTTAAGGCTGCTGAGGGGGCGCTTGATATTCACTGCCTTTATAAGAGGATAAGGACCCATCTTTTTACCCCACTCCTTCTTTCTTAGCCCTCCCATCCTCGAGCTCCAGCACCCAAGTTTTGATCTTTTCCATCGCCACCAAACACTCCAGCCATGTCCGAAACCGGCTCTCAAGGCAAGTGGGTAGCCTCCTCCGTGACGAAGAAGGACACCAAAGAGCTCCGGGAGGCGGGAAACTTGAGTGCGGACGTCGCGCACAGGATCTCTGCCAAGAAGCAGGTCATCCCCACCCCGGAGCCCGGCGAAAGGGTGGTATTTATCCCCCACTTCCTCCGCGGACTAGGATTTCTGCTTCACCCTTTCGTCTGCGGACTTATGTTCTACTATGGGCTAGATTTCCACGATCTAGCCCCGAATTCATTCCTCCACATCTCAGCGTTTATCGTCGTATGCGAGGCGCTACTCCGCATCCCCCCACACTTTGGCCTCTGGTTAAAAGTCTTCGATGTGAAGCCGAAGGTTGTCGATGGGTAGCATGCGGACTGCGGCGACGCCATGGTGAGCAAGCTCCCCAACACCACCTGGCCCAAAGGGGCCTTTGTGGAGAGCGTGAAGGTGTGGCAGCAGGAGTGGTTCTACATCACCGAACCCCATGGTACCAAATGGGCGGCCGCTCCTGAATTTAGATCTAGACCCCCTATGCGACTCTCGTCGTGGACCAACAAGGGTCTGGATTGGGGGTCGACTGACGAAGTGACGATGCTACAAAAGCGCATCAAGAGTATGATAAACTAGAACACCAGTCTCACCAACGTGATTCAGGTAATGCTCATCCGCCGGATCCTCCCATGCCAACGCCGGCCTCTCCGCATGTGGGAGTTTAATCCGGAGGGCCCCTAGACTCGCAAAGTGCTTCTTGACAACGCATGAAGAGATCTCGAAACTGCTTTTCAAGGCCCGAAGACGTGGCGGAGAAGATCAAGACATCGGTCTCGACAAATAATTCGCTACTTAGGTAAGTATTTTACTTCTGAACACTATTTCGGTCCATTCGTCAGAGGATACACTAAGATGTCCATTCCTCATTGAGGGCTAGACAGCGAAAGCGGAGCGGATCAGGTGTTCGGCGCCGCTACCCAAAAACCCAGCCAATCCTCTACTAACGAGGATGCTAGTCCCGGCGCCCTATCAGGCGCCGGAGAAAAAGGCCAAGAAGAAGAGCAAGGAGGCCACAGGTGGCCTCCGCCGAAAAGGTACTTCGGACGCCGTGTCCGAAGAGACCGAAGCTCACTCCTCCCACGAGGGAGATGAAAAGAAAGAGGAGGAGGATGCAGAAAGCAATTCTCCCCCTAAGGGGAGGAGGAAGAAAAGGGCGGCCTCCGTAGACCTAGAGGCGGAGGCGTCCAAGAGGGGGAAAATATCGCTCTCGGATGGCTCGGATTCGGATGCCGAAGCCATCCCCGAGTGGCGCCCCAGGTCGAAGCCCCTCGCCGCATCGTAAGTATCTGAGGATGCCTTACATATGTCCAATCTTTATGATTGTGGTCTAACACATTGTATGGTGTAGTCCGGCCCGCGATCTCCCCCAACAATCATCATCGGATGAGAATTCACTGGAGCCGAGGATGATGGGGAGCAAGATGCCTCCGCGAGCCTCCCCGCCAACCGCCACGGACGACACCGAAGTGTTGTCCCGAAGGGCCTCTCCGGGCCAGGAGAGGTACGCAAGGCCACCAAGGCGGTGCCAGAGGGTAATGCATCGGCTACCGAGAACATGGGGGGCACAATCCCCATGGAGACTAACGGCGGGGGCCCTGACCAGTCCGGCCCCCAGCCGAACACCATTTCGGAAACCCAAGTGGCTCCGGAATCAAGCGAACAACCCCCTTCAAAGGAAAGGGGAGCGCCTACTCTGAAGGCAGCCTCCACTAATTCGGAGGCGCCGAACCCTCTGCTGGACGCACTGCAACGTGCTTCCGTCGTGGAGGAGCACCGTACCCTGATGAGTACGGTGGTTGAGAAGGTTCAGTCTGCCAAAAGCGGGTTGAGCAAAGCCTTCACCAGCCTATTAACAGGCTTTGAGGTATCCGATGTAATGTCTTTAGCTGCTTTTCATATGAAAAATATGCCTGTGTATAGATAGTAGCCCCTGAGACTCTGTTCGGCTTTTGGAAAAAGGACGAACAGAGGATCAATAATATTCGCAGGAGATAATGTACTTGTCTATTTTGAGAAACATGCTTCACTGTTAGCGGCAACCGCCCAGGCCACCGAAGTATCCAAGTTCAAGAGGAAGCTGGAGCTGGCTGATGAGGAACTCGTCCTCATCAACAAGAGGTTTGATGAGGCGCGAGGTATGTTTTTGAAAAAATGTTTACACACCTGAAGTAATATACCCATGCGGAGTCTGAGCTCCTGTGTTGCCTTGTTCATCATTGAAGGTAGTGCAGCCGCGGTCGAGACCCTGAAGGGCGATCTCGCCCGAGCCAAGGAGAAGGCATGGGTGAGCCAAGTGGCCGCTGACAAGACGGCCGCAGATTTAAAGGCCGAACAGGTTGCCCGCCGCCGATACAAGGAGCAGGTGACCGAAGTAGAGCAAGAACTCAAGGATGCCGCTAGCAAGTGCTAGTCCTTGGAAGAGAAGAATAAGGCCCAAGCGGCCGAGCTGACTAAGGCTCTCCAGGGGGCCAAGGAGGCGCGGACCGAGTCCCGTGCGGCGCGCGAGGAGATCAAGCAAGCCGAACAGATAACGACTAGTAAGCCCTTTCCTTTACAGAGTAAATTCGGCAATCAGAAGTATGCCTGGCTCACTCGACTGTGGAGTTCTCCAGACGCCTTTGCGGATCTTCCGAAGAGTGTCGCCGATGCCACGCAGTTCTTCCAGGCCTAGGAGGGGCACACGACGGAGAAGCTATTCTGGTCATAGTTCGCGGCGCGGGAGCGCTCAGCGCTATTGAATGACCCGATGACGCAGTGGGCCGAGCTGCATAGGATGTCCAGATTGTCCATGAGGGACGTCATAGTCCGGTTGTGGCCAACCGAACCCGTTCTGAGCAGCTACTTCAGCCCGGTGCAGCGACTAGTCGATGCGCTGCCCCGAATCGACGCAGTCAAGCGGTCGGCATGCATAGAAGGTGCGCGGATGGCCTTCGCCCGTGTCAAGATGCACTGGGCAAAAATGAAGGCCGCCGTTGTGGCAGTTGAGGGCCCGCCCGGAGGCAAGGACCCCCGCAAGTCGGAGCGCTATTTTGAAGACGTCCTAGAGGGTGCCCCGTTTGATAGAGGGTCAATGCTCGAAGGATATTATGTTTGAGCGAATGTATCCAAACTGCCCAGACGTTTTGTTATGAACTAAGGCTTTGTAATATATTTATGCATTTATATAAACTATTTACCTCCTTTGTGGCCGTATTTTATTATTTCGAAAGTTGCCAGTCGTCGGCTTCAGCCCCCACGTAGATGCTACGGGGGTGTTCGGAATAACGTGTAATCACTCTTGACCCAACGTCTTGGTCCGAAAAGGAGGTGACTTATGTAGCGAACCAGGCAATCAAACTATGCGCCTTTAGCACTTTCACTTAGCCATAGGAGTTTGACGGTGGGGCTAAGAACTAGCCCCTGGTGCGCATGCGGCTATCTGAACTGGGATACCTTCGGCGCGTGACCGAACCGAAGCCAGTCCTCCGTATAATACAGAAAAAATCGCAAGAGGTTTATATTAAGTCACCGAATAATAGACCAGCTCTCGTCGTACCATGACAGTCAGTTTTCGGCTTTCTCTACTGAGGTGTTTGACCAGACGAACCAGAAACACAATCGCAGTAGTTCTCCCTTTACTACCTTAGCCGAACAAGCGGAACATAAGGTGGTAACCACAGGAGGCGCGCAACCCAACTATTGACCAAAGACATGATTCGGAGCTGATGCATATAATGTCATATTCGGGACGCCGAAGTATACTATAAAAGTGTTCGGACTTCTCTCTTTTTTGAAAAAATATATGTGGCCAAATAGAGCCCCTGGCGATTTAAATCGTGTCGAGTTGTACATGCCAATCTGACGTAAAGAGGGAATACAGATTAGGAAATAAGCCAATACCGAACAAGGTTGGGTGAAACTGTTACCATTATAGTCTGATTGATACGTCAAAACGTGTTTTTACAGAGGATGCCAGAAGCATCAATGCTATTTTACATGTCGAGAATTTGTGAACAAGGGAAAGCTGTATGCAGGTCCTAAAAAGGTGGCCTTGAAGATTCTTTCCACACCCTGCCTCACGTCTGCGTCGCTTTCTCCTTTGAGGGAGATCCCTTGAGAGGAACGGCCCACGGTTGTCTGTACAAAACCGGGCTCGAAAAGAGTCCTTGTACGTCCCTGGAGTAGCTAGGTTTTAATGCACCTGTGGTATTGAAGAAGAAAGAGAAAAATGATCAAAGAAAAAAGGTCAAGGTCATATAGGGTCAAACCGTACTATAGACCTATCCGTATTGTGCCTTCGTCCATGCCCAAGGTATTTTGAGTGTGTAACTATGCACACGCAATACAAATGTTGCGCATGTGTGTGGCAATCGATAGAGGTGAAACTGTTAGTCTAGCTCTGGAGTTGCCGAGCTATCATCGTGCAGAATGGACCAGACTTGTGTAACATTGGACGGGGGCTTGATGGCCGATGAGGTGTGCGGCTTGATAGGGCCGCTTTGTACCTCGGCTCCGATGGCCGCGGTGTGCTCCTCGGTACGGAGGGAGCGCTCCGTGTTTCCATTAATTGTAATAATGCCGTGGGGTCTGGGCATTTTGAGCTTTAAGTAAGCATAATGCGGGACCGCATTGAAGCGGGCGAAGGCGGTTCTTCTGAGCAGTGCGTGATAACCACTGCAAAAGGGGACGATGTCGAAGATCAAGTCTTCGCTTCAGAAGTTGTCCGGCGAACCGAAGACCACTTCCAATGTTATTGAGCCCGTGCAGCGGGCCTCTACACCAGGTATTACTCCTTTAAAGGTAATATTAGTAGGCTTGATTCTTGACGGGTCAATGCCCATTTTGCGGATCGTGTCTTGATAATTCAAGTTAAGAGTTTTGCCGCCGCCATAAGGACTCGGGTCAGATGGAATCCGTCGATGATTGGATCAACGACCAAGGTTGCCGAACCTCCATGGCGGATACTGGTCGGGTGATCCTTACGATCGAAGGTGATCGGACAAGCCAACCAGGGGTTGAATTTTGGGGCGACCGACTTTATGGTGTAGACGTCCCTTAGCGTACGCTTGCGCTCCCTCTTGGGCATGTGTGTAACATATATCATATTTAGTGTTTTCACCTCGGGGGGAAATTTCTTCTGTCCCCTGTGTTCGGTGGGCGAGGCTCTTCATTGTCGTCCTCGCTGGGCGGCCCTTTCCCCTTATGTTTGGTGTTTAGCTTACCGACCTGTTTAAAGACCCAACAATTTCTGTTGGTATGATTTGCAGGCTCGTCAGGGGTGCCATGAATCTGGCAAGGCCGATCGAGTATTATGTCCAAACTAGATGGACCATCTTTGTTTCCTTTGAATGGCTTCTTCCGATGTCCGGGTTTAGAGCCACTGAATCCGGCGTTGACCTCCATCTCTTCGACATCTTCATCGTTGCTTTGACGCTTGTGTTTGTTGCGTCATGGCCTATCGTTGCCGTCTCTGGCTTCAGAGGTGCCAGGGTCATTGGCGTTGTTGCTTCTGCGAGCTAGCCAGCTATCTTCTCCCGCGCAAAAGCGGGTCATGAGTGCGGTAAGAGCTACCATGGACTTCGGTTTTTCTTGGTCGAGGTGTTGGGCAAGCCACTCGTCCCGGACGCTATGTTTAAAGGCCGCAAGGGCTTCGGCGTCCGGACAATCGACAATTTGGTTCTTTTTAATTAAGAACCTGGTCCAGAGCTTCCGGGCTAACTCTCCGGGTTGCTGGACTATGTGACTAAGGTCATCGGTGTCTGGAGGCAGGACATATGTGCCTTGGAAGTTGTCTCTAAAGGCATCTTCCAAATCTTTCCAGCTACCAATAGAGTTTTCTGGGAGGCTGTTTAACCAGTGTCGTGCTGGGCCCTTTAGTTTTAGTGGGAGGTACTTGATGGCGTGGAGATCGTCACCGCGAGCCATGTGGATGTGGAGAAGAAAATCTTCGATACAAACTGTGGGATCTGTCGTTCCATCGTATGATTCAATGTTCACGGGTTTAAACCCTTCTGGGAGCTGGTGCTCCATTACCTCATCGGTGAAGCATAAGGGGTGTGCGGCGCCTCTGTATCTGGCGATGTCACGATGGAGTTCGGATGATGTCTGTATGCGGTTTTCAGCCCGAGTGAGGTTGTGCTTATCGCACCAGGCCTGCTGGCCGTCTTCTCGCATTGGGGCACGCCCCCTTGATCCATAGATTGATCTGGCTTGGCCTGCTCTATTGTCCAGGTCCTACCGTAGGTCGTAGGTTGATACGTCCATTTTGCATCATGCTTTTATATCGATATTTATCGCATTATGGGCTGTTATTTCACGTTATGTCACAATACTTATGGCTATTCTCTCCTATTTTATAAGGTTTACATGAAGAGGGAGAATCTTGGCGGTACAGAATGCAGGGTGGAAAAGGAGCAAATATTAAAGGCCTATTCTGTGCAACTCCAAAAGTCCTGAAACTCCACGGAATACCTTAAAATAAATAAAGAAAAATCATCACCAAAGATGAAGGCCAGGGGGCCCACACCCTGCTCACGAGGGTTGGGGGTGCGCCCTCCCCCTGGGCGCGCCCTCCCCCCTGGGCGCGCCCCCTACCTCATGGGCCCCCTGGTGGCTCTCCGACGCCCATTTTCTCCTATATGAGCTCTTTCGATGAGAAAAAAATCATAAGCAACCTTTCGGGACGAGACTCCGCCGCCACGAGGCGGAACCTTGGCGGAACCAATCTAGGGCTCCGGCAGTATTCATTGGGACACTTCCCTCCGGGAGGGGGAAATCACTGCCATCATCATCACCAATGCTCCTCTCATCGGGAGAGGACAATCTCCATCAACATCTTCACCAGCACCATATCATCTCTAAACCCTAGTTCAGCTCTTGTATCCAATTCTTGTCTCCAAGTCCGGGATTGGTGCTAGTAGGTTGCTAGTAGTGTTGATTACTCCTTGTAGTTGATGCTAGTTGGTTTACTTGGTGGAAGATCATATGTTCAGATCCTTTATGCACATTATTACCCCTCTGATTATGAACATGAATATGCTTTCTGAGTAGTTACGTTTGTTCCTGAGGACACGGGAGAAGTCTTGCTATTAGTAGTCATGTGAATTTGGTCTTCGTTCAATATTTTGATAAGATGTATGTTGTCTAACCTCTAGTGGTGTTATGTGAACGTCGACTACATAACACTTCAGCATTATTTGGGCCTAGAGGAAGGCATTGGGAAGTAATAAAAGATGATGGGTTGCTAGAGTGACAGAAGCTTAAACCCTAGTTTATGCGTTGCTTCGTAAGGGGCTGATTTGGATCCATATGTTTCATGCTATGGTTAGGTTTACCTTAATACTTTTGTTGTAGTTGCGGATGCTTGCAATAGAGGTTAATCATAAGTGGGATGTTTGTTCAAGTAAGAACAGCACCCAAGCACCGGTCCACCCACATATCAAATTATCAAAGTACCGAACGCGAATCATATGAGCGTAATGAAAACTAGCTTGACGATATTCCCACGTGTCCTCAGGAGTGCTTTTCCTATCATAAGAGTTTGTCCAGGCTTGTCCTTTGCTACAAAAGGATTGGGCCACCTTGCTGCACCGTGTTTACTTTTGTTACTTGTTGCTCGTTACAATTTACCTTATCACAAAACTATCTGTTACCACTTATTTCAGTACTTGCAGAGAATACCTTGCTGAAAAACGCTTATCATTTCCTTCTGCTCCTCGTTGGGTTCGACACTCTTATCGAAAGGACTACGATAGATCCCCTATACTTGTGGGTCATCAAGACTCTTTTCTGGCGCCGTTGCCGGGGAGTGTAGCGCTTTTGGTAAGGAAAAATTTATATAGTGTGCTGAAGTTTCCTATCACTTGTTACTATGGAAAGTAATTCTCTGAGGGGCTTGTTCGGGGTATCTTCACCCCGTACAGTAGAGCAAAGAGTTGCTCCTCAACCTACTGAACCTATTGAAAATGAAACTCCTTTTGAATTTCCTTCGGGTATGATGGAAAAACTGCTAGCTAATCCTTTTACAGGAGATGGAACAAAGCATCCCCGATTTAACATCTACGCTATGTGGATGATATTTGTGGACTATTTAAGCTTGCAGGTATACCCGATGATTTTGTTAAGAAGAAGGCTTTCCCTTTATCTTTGGAGGAGACGCATTGACATGGTATGCGAGCTATGTGATGATACGACATCATGGAACTATAAAAGATTGAAATTGGAATTTCATAAAAAGTATTACCCTATGCATCTTGTTCATCATGATCGCAAATATATATAATTTTTGGCCTCGAGAAGGAGAAAGCATCGCTCAAGCTTGGGGGAGGCTTAAATCAATGTTATATTCATGCCCCAATCATGAGCTCTCAAGAGAAATAATTATTCAAAGTTTTTATGCTCGGCTTTCTGATAACAATCACACCATGCTCGATACTTCTTGTGCTGGCTCTTTTATGATGAAGCCTATTGAATTTAGATGGAATTTATTGGATAGAATTAAACGCAACTCTGAAGATTGGGACCTCGACGAAGGTAAGGAGTCAGGTATGACACCTAAGTTTGATTGTGTTAAATCTTTTATGGATACCGATATTTTCCGTAAGTTTAGCACTAAATATGGACTTGACTCGAGATAGTAGCTTCTTTACGTGAATCTTTTGCTACTTATGTTGATCTCCCTAAGGAGAAGTGGTTTAAATATCATCCTCCCATAGAAGTGAAAGTAGCTGCACCTAGTAAAGTTGAAGAAAAGACTATCAATTATAATGATCCTATTGTTCCCACCTCTTATGTTGAGAAACCACCTTTCCCTGTTAGAGTAAAGGATCATGCTAAAGCTTCAATTGTTGTTCGTAAAAGCAATATTAGAACTTATACACCTCCTGAGCAAGTCAAAGTAGAACCTAATATTGCTACTATTAAAGATCTCTTGTCTGATAATATTGATGGGCATGTTATTCAATTCTGTGGTGAAACTGCTAGAATTGCTAAACCTTGTGCTAAAGATAAACATAGACCTGTGGTAGGCGTGCCCGTTATTTCTGTTAAAATAGGAGATCATTGTTATCATGGCTTATGTGATATGGGTGCTAGTGCTAGTGTTATACCTATTACCTTGTATGAAGAAATTAAGCATGAAATTGCACCTGCTGAGTTAGAACATATTGATGTTACAATTAAACTTGCCAATAGAGATACTATATCTGCAACGGGAATTGTTAGAGATGTTGAAGTCTTGCGTGGAAAAACCAAATATCCCGCTGATTTCCTTGTTCTTGGTTCTCCATAAGATAGCTTTTGTCCCATTATATTTGGTAGACCCTTCTTGAATACTATTAATGCTATGATAGACTGCAAAAAGAATGTTGCTACTGTTGGCTTGGATGATATGGTTCATGAGTTTAATTTCTCTAAATTTAGTAAACAACATCGTGAGGAAGAATTGCCTAGTAAGGATGAAATTATTGGTCTTGCTTCTATTGCTATACCTCCTAGTGATCCTTTAGAACATTATTTGCTAGATCATGAAAATGATATGTTCATGAATGAAAGAAGGGAAATAGATGAAGTATTTTTTAAACAGGAACCTATTCTGCAACACATTTTGCCTGTTGAAATCCTGGGGGATCCTCCTCCTCCCAAGGGTGATCCCGTGTTTGAGCTTAAATCGTTGCCTGATAATCTTAAATATGCTTATCTTGATGAAAAGAAAATATATCTTGTCATTATTAGCGCTAACCTTCCAGAGCATGAAGAAGAAAGATTATTGAAAACTCTGAAGAAGCACCGTGCCGCTATTGGATATACTCTGGATGATCTTAAGGGCATCAGTCCCACTCTATGTCAACATAAAATAAATTTGCAAGCTGATGCCAAACCAGTTTGTGATCCTCAACGACGTTTGAATCCTAAAATGAAAGAAGTGGTAAGAAAGGAAATACTCAAGCTTCTGGAGGCAGGTATAATTTATCCCGTTGCTAATAGTCAGTGGGTAAATCCTGTCCATTGTGTCCCTAAGAAGGGAGGTATTACTGTTGTCCCTAATGATAAAGATGAATTGATTCCGCAAAGAATTATCACATGTTATAGGATGGTAATTGATTTCCGTAAATTAAATAAAGCTACTAAGAAAGATCATTACCCCTTACCTTTTATTGATCAAATGCTAGAAAGATTATGCAAACATACACATTATTGCTTTCTAGATGGTTATTCTGGTTTCTCTCAAATACCTGTGTCGGCTAAAGATCAATCAAAGACTACTTTTACATGCCCTTTTGGTACTTTTGCTTATAGACGTATGCCTTTTGGTTTATGTAATGCACCTGCTACCTTTCAAAGATGCACGATGGCTATATTCTCTGATTTTTGTGAAAAGATTTGTGAGGTTTTCATGGATGACTTTTCCGTCTATGGTTCCTCTTTTGACAATTGCTTGAGCAATCTTGATCGAGTTTTGCAGAGATGTGAAGAAACTAATCTTGTCTTGAATTGGGAAAAGTGCCACTTTATGGTTAATGAAGGTATTGTCTTGGGGCACAAAGTTTTTGAAGGAGGTATTGAAGTTGATAAAGCCAAGGTTGATGCTATTGAAAAGATGCCATGTCCCAAGGACATCAAAGGTATAAGAAGTTTCCTCGGTCACGCCAGATTTTATAGGAGGTTCATTAATGACTTCTCAAAAATCTCTCGGCCTCTGACTAATTTATTACAAAAAGATGTACCATTTGTCTTTGATGATGATTGTGTAGAAGCATTTGAAATACTTAAGAAAGCATTAGTCTCTGCACCTATTGTTCAGCCACCTGATTGGAATTTACCCTTTGAAATTATGTGTGATGCTAGTGATTATGCCGTAGGTGCTGTTCTAGGGCAAAGAGTTGATAAGAAATTAAATGTTATCCATTATGCTAGTAAGACTCTAGACAATGCTCAAAGAAATTATGCTACAACCGAAAAGGAACTTTTAGCAGTTGTATTTGCCTGTGATAAATTCAGACCCTATATTGTTGATTCTAAAGTAACTATTCACACTGATCATGCTGCTATTAAATATCTTATGGAAAAGAAAGATGCTAAACCTAGACTTATTAGATGGGTTCTCTTGCTGCAAGAATTTGATTTGCATATTGTTGATAGAAAAGGAGCTGAGAACCCCGTTGCAGACAACTTATCTAGGTTAGAGAATGTTCTTGATGACCCACAACCTATTGATGATAGATTTCCTGATGAACAATTAAATGTCATAAGCACTTCTAATTGCACTCCATGGTATGCTGATTATGCTAATTATATTGTTGCTAAATTTATACCACCTAGCTTCACATACCAACAAAAGAAAAAGTTGTTCTATGATTTGAGACATTACTTTTGGGATGACCCACATCTTTATAAAGAAGGAGTAGATGGTGTTATTAGACGTTGTGTGCTTGAGCATGAACAGGAACAGATCCTACACAAGTTTCACTCCGAAGCTTATGGAGGACACCACGCTGGAGATAGAACTGCCCATAAGGTATTGCAATCCGTTTTTTATTGGCCTACTCTCTTCAAGGATGCCCGTAAGTTTGTTTTGTCTTGTGATGGATTTCAAAGAATTGGTAATATTAGTAGATGTCAAGAAATGCCTATGAACTATTCACTTGTTATTGAACCATTTGATGTTTGGGGCTTTGATTATATGGGACCTTTTCCTGCTTCTAATGGATACATTCATATTTTAGTTGTTGTTGATTACGTTACTAAGTGGGTAGAAGCTATTCCAACTAGTAGTGCTGATCATAACACGTCTATTAAAATGCTTAAGGAAGTTATTTTTTCCGAGGTTTGGAGTCCCTAGATATTTAATGACCGATGGTGGTTCACACTTTATTCATGGTGCTTTCCGTAAAATGCTTGCTAAATATGATGTTAATCATGGAATTGCATCTCCATATCACCCGCATGATCTAGTGGTATAGTAGAATTGAGTAATAGAGAGCTCAAATTAATTTTGCAAAAGACTGTTAATAGGTCTAGAAAGAATTGGTCCAAGAAACTTGATGATGCATTATGGGCCTATAGAACTGCATATAAGAATCCTATGTGTATGTCTCCGTATAAAATGGTTTATGGAAAAGCATGTCACTGACCTCTCGAACTAGAACATAAGGCATATTGGGCTATTAAAGAGCTCAACTATGATTTCAAACTTGCCGGTGAGAAGAGGTTATTTGATATTAGCTCACTTGATGAATGGAGAACCCAAGCCTATGAAAATGCCAAGTTTTTTAAAGAAAAAGTTAAAAGATGGCATGACAAAAGGATACAAAAGCGTGAGTTTAATGTAGGTGATTATGTATTTCTATACAACTCTCGTTTAAGATTTTTTGCAGGAAAACTTCTCTCCAAATGGGAAGGTCCCTACGTTATCGAAGAGGTCTATCGTTCCGGTGCCATAAAAATCAACAACTTCGCATGCACAAATCCGAAGGTGGTAAACGGTCAAAGGATCAAACACTATATCTCAGGTAATCCTATAAATATTGAAACTAATATTATTGAAACCATAACCCCGGAGGAATACATAAGGGACACTTTCCAGAACGTTTCGGACTCCGAAAAGGAATAGGTATGTGTTACGGTAAGTAAACCGACTCCAAAACAAATTCTAAGGCAATATTTCTCCGTTTTGGAATATTTAGAAAAATAGAAAAATAAGTAGCAGTCCGGGGAGGACACGAGGCCTCCACGAGGGTGGAGGGCGCGCCCTACCCCCCTGGGCGCGCCCCCTACCTCATGAGCATCTCGTGTGCCTTCCGGACTCTATTTTCTTGCACGATACGTATTTCGGTCGATAAAAATTCATTATATATTCTCCTGAAGGTTTTGACTCCCGTATCACGCAAATATCCTCTGTTCTTGTTTCAAACTGTCCTACTGCAGGTTAGATCAACATGTCGTCTCAAGATTCAGAGGAGGATTGCCCAGTTTCTTACCGACCCTTAGATAAAAACATATTCAAGGATATCTATCCATATATATGGTACCCTGATGAGGAAGATGAAGATGAACCAGTTCCCCTCGCTTCAAGCAAGAAAGCAAAGAGGCATTATGCAAAAGGATAATAAAGCTTGAGATCGAGAATGATGAGTTGAGGATTGATAACTTCACCCTCAGACGCAAGTTGGAGAAAGAGAAGGACAAGCTTGCATCATCAACAACACCTCCACCGCCAACAACAAAGAAGGAGACATAATCACATGGGTATGGGCACTCCCCTTGGCAACTGCCAAGCTTGGGGGAGGTGCCCCTGTATCGTATCACCATCACAACTCCTATCTTACCGGGTTTTTTTCTTAGTTCGATCCTTTTAGTAGTATCTTGATTTAGTAGAATAAAGTTTATGGCATGTTCTAGTTTTGAGTTTTGCTTTATGATCCCTCTATGTGATCCAGTCCGTGAGCTATATATATATATAATAAAGATTAGTGTTGAGTCAAGGGCTTGATTGCTTTGCCATGATCTGGGGTGAATAAAAGAAAAGAATAAAAAGAAACAAAGAGTTCATATTGATCTTATTGAAAGTAATAACTTCACATAGAAAGAGTATGATGATTAAAAGTTGTTGGGAGTTGGCAAATATAGTTTTGGTCATCGTTGCAATTAATAGGAAGTAATAAGGAGAGAGAGGTTTCACATATAGATATATTATCATTGACATCTTTTATGATTGGGAGCACTCATTAAAATATGAGATGCTAAAGAGTTGATGTTGGACAAGGAAGACAACATAATGAGTTATGTTTTCTTATATCTGACATAAAGTTTGTTGTCATGGTTCCTCTAACATGTTGAGCTTGCCTTTCCCCCTCATGCTAGCCAAATTCTCAGCACCAAGTAGAAATACTACTTGTGCTTCCAAATACCCTTAAACCAGTTTAGCCATGAGAGTCCACCATATCTACCTATGGATTGAGTAAGATCCTTCAAGTAAGTTGTCATCGGTGCAAGCAATAAAAATTGCTCCCTAAATATGCATGACTTATTAGTGCAGAGAAATAAGCTTTGTACAAACTTGTTGTGGAAGTAATAAAAGCGATTTAACTGCATAATAAAGTTCCACATACAAGGGGCAATATAAAGTGATGTTCTTTTGCATTAAGATTTTGTGCATCCAACCATAAAAGCGCATGGCAACCTCTGCTTCCCTTTGCGAAGGGCCTATCTTTTATTATTATCCTATACCTTATGCAAGAGTCACGGTGATCTTCACCTTTCCTTTTTCATTTTATCCTTTGGCAAGCCCAGCATGTTGGAAAGAACATGATATATATATCTAATTGGATGTAGGGGAGCATGAATTATTATTGTTGACATTACCCTTGAGGTAAAAGGTTGTGGGGCAAAACTACAAGCCCCTATCTTTCTCTGTGTCCGATTAAAACTCCGTAACCACAAGTATTGCGTGAGTGTTAGCAATTATGAAGGACTAAGTGATAGTTGAGTATGTGATTTGCTTTTAAGCTCTGACATAGACTCTTTCCGATGTTATGATAAATTGCAATTGCTTCAATGACTGAGGGTATAATTTGCTGGTGCTCAATAAGATTTATGATTCATACTTTGGCTTTGTGAAAAGGTCATCACTTGAACATGAGTAATCATATGACAAAATCAATATATGTTGCTGTTATGAGAAAAATCATGACGCCTTCATGTCCGTATTTTATTTTTATCGACGCCTCTACCTCTAACCATGAGGACATATTTATTGTTATCGGCTTTTCGCTTGAGGACAAGCGAGGTCTAAGCTTGTGGGAGTTGATACGTCCATTTTGCATCATGCTTTTATATCGATATCTATCGCATTATGGGCTGTTATTTCACGTTATGTCACAATACTTATGGCTATTCTCTCCTATTTTACAAGGTTTACATGAAGAGGGAGAATCCCGCAAGTTGGAATTCAGGCTGGAAAAGGAGCAAATATTGAAGGCCTATTACATGCAACTCCAAAAGTCCTGCAACTCCACGGAATACCTTAATATAAATAAAGAAAAATCGTCGCCAAAGATGAAGGCCAGGGGGCCCACACCCTGCTCACGAGGGTGGGGGCGCGCCCTCCCCCTGGGCGCGTCCCCCTACCTCGTGGGCCCCCTGGTGGCTCTCCGATGCCTATCTTCTCCTATATGAGCTCTTTCGATGAGAAAAAAATCATAAGCAACCTTTCGGGACGAGACTCCGCCGCCACGAGGCGTAACCTTGGCGGAACCAATATAGGGCTCCGGCAGAGCTGTTCTGCCGGGGACACTTCCCTCCGGGAGGGGGAAATCACCGCCATCATCATCACCAACGCTCCTCTCATCGGGAGAGGGCAATCTCCATCAACATCTTCACTAGCACCATCTCATCTCCAAACCCTAGTTCATCTCTTGTATCCAATTCTTGTCTCCAAGTCCGGATTGGTGCTAGTAGGTTGCTAGTAGTGTTGATTACTCCTTGTAATTGATGCTAGTTGGTTTACTTGGTGGAAGATCATATGTTTAGATCCTTTATGCACATTATTACCCCTCTGATTATGAACATGAATATGCTTTGTGAGTAGTTACGTTTGTTCCTGAGGACACGGGAGAAGTCTTGCTATTAGTAGTCATGTGAATTTGGTATTCGTTTGATATTTTGATAAGATGTATGTTGTCTAACCTCTAGTGGTGTTATGTGAACGTCGACTACATAACACTTCAGCATTATTTGGGCCTAGAGGAAGGCATTGGGAAGTAATAAGTAGATGATGGGTTGCTAGAGTGACAGAAGCTTAAACACTAGTTTATGCGTTGCTTCGTAAGGGGCTGATTTGGATCCATATGTTTCATGCTATGGTTAGGTTTACCTTAATACTTTTGTTGTAGTTGTGGATGCTTGCAATAGAGGTTAATAATAAGTGGGATGTTTGTTCAAGTAAGAACAACACCCAAGCACCGGTCCACCCACATATCAAATTATCAAAGTACCGAACGCGAATCATATGAGCGTGATGAAAACTAGCTTGACGATATTCCCATGTGTCCTCGGGAGTGCTTTTCCTATCATAAGAGTTTGTCCAGGCTTGTCCTTTGCTACAAAAGTATTGGGCCACCTTGCTGCACCGTGTTTACTTTTGTTACTCGTTGCTCGTTACAATTTACCTTATCACAAAACTATCTGTTACCACTTATTTCAGTACTTGCAGAGAATACCTTACTGAAAACCGTTTATCATTTCCTTCTGCTCCTCGTTGGGTTCGACACTCTTACTTATCGAAAGGACTACAATAGATCCCCTATACTTGTGGGTCATCATAGGTGTATCCTGGGGCCGCTGTCTCTGTGCCTCTACGGCGGAGTGGTGCGGGCTGGTGTTTGGCATGAGTGGCCGCTATGTCCCGTCCACATAGTGGCCGGTCTGGTTCATCAGCGCGGTCATGTCTTGACGGTATTGGCTTGATGGTCTCATCGTCAAATTGTGGTAGTAGCCAATGCTTCGGATAACTCTTTGCTGGGCGTTGAAGGCCATACTCTTCGGCAGCTAGGACCTGGGTCCATCTATCGTTGAGTCTATCCTATTCGGCTTGGAGCTGTTGCTGCTTCTTTTTTAGTCTTCTCGCAGTGGCGATTATCTGGCGCTTAAAGCGCTCCTGCTCTTGTGGTTCCTCTGGCACGATGAAGTCTTCTTCCCCAAGGCGCACATCATCCTCGGAGATTGGCAGATAGTTACTATCCTCCGAGTCCTCGTTCCCGACCGGTTCATTAGGCTTAACTCGCCCCTCCTCCCAATCATCCTGTTCAGATGTTGGCTCGACGGGGGCTTCGGGGTCTTCGGTGTTCTCCGGAGTGTTATTGTCTCCGGTGCCGGTATTGCTGTCTTTTTCGCGACGCAATCTTGAGGGGCGCCGCTGACGTTGACGCATTGGTGGTGCATCAGCAGGGTTGTCCTTAACCTGATCCTTCCTACCGTAGTCGTCATCCTCTTTGGGTGTGTCCACCATATGCACGTCATATGTGGAGGTGGCCGTCCAACGTCTGGTAAACAGCAGGTCTTGGCCTTGTTCGTCTCCGGCATCGTTGTTCATGCCGTCAATGTCTTCGGAGGCGTAGTCCAGCATGTCGGTTAAGTCCTCGACAGTGGCTATCAAGTGGGTGGTGGGTGGGACATAAAATTCCCCGCTTTTAGCCCCTAGTATGTGATGGGCGTAGTTCGGAGGTGATTCTGTAATGGCGAGGGATCGCATTAGGGCCAAAGCCTCGTTTAAAAGTGAGGTTTGGACGGGTGTCGGTGTCAAAACCGGCGGATCTCGGGTAGGGGATCCCAAACTGTGCGTCTAAGGAAGATGGTAACAGGAGGCGGGGGACACGATGTTTACCCAGGTTCAGGCACTCTCGATGGAGGTAATACCCTACTTCCTGCTTGATTGATCTTGATGATATGAGTATTACAAGAGTTGATCTACCACGAGATCGTAGAAGCTAAACCCTAGAAGTTAGCCTGTGGTATGATTGTTGTTGTCCTACGGACTAAACCCTCCGGTTTATATAGACACCGGAGGGGGCTAGGGCTACACAGAGTCGGTTACAAGGGAGGAGATCTACATATCCGTATTGCCAAGCTTGCCGTCCACGCCAAGGAGAGTCCCATCCGGACACGGGACGAAGTCTTCAATCTTGTATCTTCATATTCCAACAGTCTGGCCAAAGGATATAGTCCGGCTGTCCGAGGACCCCCTAATCCAGGACTCCCTGAGTAGCCCCTGAACCAGGCCCCAATGACGATGAGTCCGGCGTGCAGATTGTCTTGGGCATTGCAAGGCGGGTTCCTCCTCCGAATAGTCCATAGAAGATTTTGAACACAAGGATAGTGTCCGGCTCTGCAAAACAAATTCCACATACCACCGTAGAGAGAATAATATTTCCACAAATCTAATCTACTGACAGCTTTTCTTAACTTGACGTTCTTCCGTGATCTGGTCATGACGAACCGTTTTCCGAGCCTGCCACTACACGTGTTGCGAGGCGGTTTTGTCGGCACATCCTGTCGAAGCAGAGATCGTGTCCCTCTTTTCACGGGATTCTCATCAATACGGGTGTGGGTAACCCAACCGCGCCATCAATTACGGCGCTTGGGGAATAAGCGGTTTTACCAGGCAAGTGGGGAGGCGCAGAATCCCTGCTGCCTTTATGAGGGGATAAGGACTCCCTTTCGCACCCACGCTTTCTTCTTCTCGATCCATTCCCCTCTGCCCGAGCTCCAGCGCCCAAGCATTCATCTTCTCTGCCCACAAAGGCCTTCCGAAAATTTCCGGATCTGGAGCAGGAGGCAAATGGATGGCCTCTACCGTCCGGGAGAAGGATATCAAAAAGCTTCGGGAGGCCGGGTATCTGGCCAAGAAAATCATCCACCGTCTCCCGACAGTGGGACAGATCGTCCCTACTCCGGAACCCCACGAGAGGGTTGTATTCCTCCCTCAGTTTTTCCACGGGCTAGGGTTTCCCCTCCACCCATTCGTTCGTGGCATCATGTATTATCATCGGATCGATCTTCACGATCTGTCCCCTAATTCCTTCCTCAACATCTCGACATTCATTGTCGTGTGCGAGGCTTTTCTCCGCATCTCGCCACACTTCGGCTTATGGATGAAGATTTTTAATGTGTAGCCCAAGGTAGTGGGCAGCGAGCACGCCGAGTTCGGGGGCACTATGTGAGCAAGATGCCGAACATTACATGGCCAACAGGCACCTTTAACGATTCCGTCAAGGAGTGGCAACATCAGTGGTTTTACATCACCGAGCCGCGTGGCACGGAATGGACTGCTACTCCCGAGTTTCGATCCGGTGCCCCCTTGCGGCTTACATCCGGGGTCAAGAAGGGCCTGAACTGGTCCTCGTTCGACGAATTGTCGGTGCTCCAGACGCGCGTTAAAGATATGGGGGACAAGAACATTGAACTTGTCAATGTAGTCCAGGTGATGTTAGTTCGCCGGATCCTGCCTTGTCAACACCGGACTTGCAGTCCATGGGAATTCGATTCGGCCAAGCACGAAACCCTGCGAGATCTTTTCGGCTTCTCGCACAAGGACATCTGGAAGGTGCTTTTCAAGTCCAGCAAATCATGGCCGGAATCCGCCGAAGAACGCGGGTACCAACTGTCACGCCCTGCAAGTTCGGTAAGTCATCATACTTTTTATCCGCATAACCCAAGGGAAGCGCTTAATGTGTTTTCCACAACTCTCCTAGGGCTGGACGAAGAAGGCGGAGCGGATCCATTGTCCAGACCCGCTGCCCGAAGAACCGGCCGTCCCACTTCTGACGAAGATGCTGGTCCCGGAGCCTTACAAGGTGCCGAAAAAGACGGCCGAGAAGGAGGCCAAAAAGACCCGGGGCGGCCTTCCTCGTCGCGGCACTCCGGACGCAATATCCGAAGGCTCTGATGCCCGTTCCGCCTCCGAAGAGGACAAGGAGGAGGAGGAGGAAGATGAATCCCCTGCGGGGGGAAGAAAGAAGAGGACGGCCTCCGCACACTTGGAGGCCGAGTCGCCTAAAAGGGGAAAAGCTCCTCTTCCGGAGTTGTCGGTGCAGCTGGCCGACAATGACTGCATGGGATCCCAGGGCCCAACCCCTGGTGAATTCGTGAGTATATTGAATCTGAGTACGTATGCATCCAGACTAATCATGGCATAATATTTTAACCTGAGCCGTTTTTTTGTAGTCCGGCGAGGTCCCGTACTAAACAATCCTCATCAGAGGATTCGCTAAGCTCGGATGCTATGGAGAGCGGGACGCCCCCGAAGGCCCCTTCCTTCAAACAAGTGAATACCACCGAGGCTTTTTCTTGAATTCGGCTCCCAGCCGGATGCAATTTCAGAGACCAATACGGCTCCAGAATCAGGCAGGCAGCCTCTCTCAGCTGGAGGGGGCATGCCTGTTCCACCGGCAACCTCTGTCCAACTAGAGGTGTCGGATGATTTGCTGGTGGCGCCGAAGAGCGCCTCCATCGTCGATGAACACCGTGCCCTTATGGGTGCGGTGATTGAGAAGATTCAGTCTGCTGAGAGTGGACTCAATGAAGCCTGTATCAGCCTTATAAAAGGTTTTGAGGTATGTTTTATGAGGTTTCGAAGAGTGTCATGGTATGGATAGTAGCCCCTGATACACTGTGCGGTGAAAGAAAGAACCGGACAGATGATCAAATTTATATTCGCAGGAAGAATCATTGAATGACATCTATTTATCTTCTGTTATAAGTAGGCGTCTGTAGCGGCTGCTGCCTCTCATACTGCGGAGGTCTCCAGACTGAATCAAAGTCTGGAGCGGGCAAAAGAAGAACTTGGCCAGTTGAAAATGCAGTTGGGAGATAAACAAGGTATGCACAAGTCTTGTTCGCGTTTATTGCGAGTGAACTTTCAGTATGATGAAATATGTTTCATGATTTGTGCTAGGGATGATGACCAAAGTCGAGGCTCTTCAGAAGGCTGTGGCCGAGGCCGAGAAAAAGGCAACCACAGAGCAGGCTCTTCGTGAGAGGCACGAGGCCAAGGTTATTAAAGCTGATAAGGAGCTGCAAGAGGCCATGAAGAAATACGAGACCTTGGAGCAGAGTTTAACGGAGAAAGAATCCGAACTCACCAAGGTGCACAAGGCCACGAGCGATGCCCGGAGGGAAACCCAAAGCGCCCTGCAGGGGATCCAAGAGGCGAGGAAGATCGCGGCGGGTAAGGCTTTTTCCATGTAAAGCAAGTATTTGAGGAGAAAATTATGTTTCTAATTTTGAATTCGGATTTCTTAGGGGTATTTGCCGAGCTGCCCCGCAGCATATCGGATGCCGCCCAATTCTACCGAGCCGAAGAAGGGAACACAGTGGATAAGCTCTTCGGATCGTAGTATTTGGCACCGAATTATCTGGTGCCTTTTCTCGATCAACTGAAACAGCTGATCGAACTGCATAAGGCGGAGGAACTAGCCTTGAAGGATTTGATTATCCGACTATGGCCCTCCGAGCCGATTCCAAGCAGCTACTTTGGGCTCGTGAAGCGGCTTGTGAGTGCCTGCCCTCGACTTGATGTCATTAAGCGGTCGGTCTTTATAAAGGGTGCGCGAATGGCCTTCGCCCGCGCAAAGGTGCACTGGGGGAAGATGGATGGTGAAAAGCTGATGACCGAAGGACCGCCAGAGGGGAAGGAGCACCACAAGCCCGAATTATATTATGAGAGTGTCCTGAAAGGATCCTAGCTTGCAGCGGAGCTATGTAACAAGGATATTATATTTCCATGAATGCAAATCATGTTGTCCTTTGTAATGTCTGAACAAGGTCATTTATATTATTTATTGCCTGTTATATAAAAGTTTATCCTCCTGTGCGGCCGTTTTATATATTAATCCTGAGAGTTGGCCAGTCGTCGGCTTCTGCCCCCACGTAAGAAGTACAGGGGTGTTCGGGATAGACCTGATCACTCTTTATCCCAGTTTTGGGTCCTTCGAAGGAGGTGTTCAGCACAACAAACCAGGCAATCGGACTATAGGGCTTTATCGCTCTCACTTAGCCATAGGAGCGAGGGGCTCTATAAGCACCTGATCGGAAGAAAAAACCGATCCATCGCATGTTGCATTGGTTATGGCATTATGCGGGAGAAATCCTTAAAGATTTTACAACCTCTCGAACAGCTGACCAGCTCTCGCCGTATCATGACGATCGGTTTTCGGCTTTCTCTCGAGGTGCTCGTGCGGAAGAACCGGGACACAATCGCAGTAGTTCTCCCAGTGCTACCTTAGCCGATATAGCGGAACGTAAGGTACCAAAACATGGGAGCCGGGCAAACCCAACTATTGACCCAAGACATGACTCGGAGCTGATGCATATAATGCTATAGGTTCGGGGTGCCGAACTTTCGCGAAGGTGTTCGGACTTTATTGCTGTATTATGGGTAAAACGAAGCCCCTGTCATATTTGAAGGCATATCGTGGTGTATGGATGCCACTTGATAAAAGAATTTTAATAAGAAATAATAGCACATAAGCGTCATATGAATTCATATGTTGTATTTGAATAGTACGTCGATGCGTATAAGTACAGGTAATGTGATAAAAAGGGAATATGACTGTGGAACCTACTGAGACCAGGGGGAAGAAGTTGTGTGCGGATCCGGAGTATAGTCGGATGGTCATTGATAACCGACAAGTATAGGGGATCGCAACAGTTTTTGAGGGTAGAGTATTCAACCCAAATTTATTGATTCCACACAAGGGGAGCCAAAGAATATTCTCAAGTATTAGCAGTTGAGTTGTCAATTCAACCACACCTAGATAACTTAATATTTGCAGCAAAGTATTTAGTAGCAAAGTAATATGATAGTAGTTTGTAACGGTAACAAAAGTAATGGAAGCAGAAGTAATATTTTTGGTGTTTTGTAGTGATTGTAACAGTAGCAACGGGAAAGTAAATAAGCGAGAACCAGTATAGGAAAAACTCGTAGGCATTTGATCGGTGATGGATAATTATGCCGGATGCGGTTCATCATGTAACAATCATAACATAGGGTGACGCAGAACTAGCTCCAATTCATCAATGTAATGTAGGCATGTATTCCGAATATAGTCATACGTGCTTATCGAAAAGAACTTGCATGACATCTTTTATCCTACCCTCCCGTGGCAGCGGGGTCCTAATGGAAACTAAGGGAGATTAAGGCCTCTCTTTAATAGAGAACTGGAACAAAGCATTAGCACATAGTGAATACATGAACTCCTCAAACTACGGTCATCACCGGGAGTGGTCCCGATTATTGTCACTTCGGGGTTGCCGGATCATAACACATAGTAGGTGACTATAGACTTGCAAGATAAGATCAAGAACTCACATATATTCATGAAAACATAATAGGTTCAGATCTGAAATCATGGCACTCGGGCCCTAGTGACAAGCATTGAGCATAGAAAAGTCATAGCAACATCAATCTCAGAACATAGTGGATACTAGGGATCAAACCCTAACAAAACTAACTCGATTACATGATAAATCTCATCCAACCCATCACCGTCCAGCAAGCCTACGATGGAATTACTCACGCACGGCGGTGAGCATCATGAAATTGGTGATGGAGGATGGTTGATGATGACGACGGGGATGAATCCCCCTCTCCGGAGCCCCGAACGGACTCCAGATCAGCCCTCCCGAGAGATTATAGGGCTTGGCGGCGGCTCCGTATCGTAAAACGCGATGATTCTTCTCCTTGATTTTTTTCTTTCCGAAAGCAAATATATAGAGTTGGAGTTGGCGTCGGAGGAGCTCCAGGGGGCCCATGAGGTAGGGGGCGCGCCCTAGGGGGAGGGCGCGCCCCCCACCCTCGTGGACAGGGTGTGGGCCCCCTGGTCTTCATCTTTGGCAAGGATTTTTTATTATTTCTGAAAAGACGTTCCGTGGAGTTTCAGGTCATTCCGAGAACTTCTGTTTCTACACATAAATAACACCATGGAAAGTCTGCTGAAAACAGCGTCAGTACGGGTTAGTTCCATTCAAATCATGCAAGTTAGAGTCCAAAACAAGGGCAAAAGTGTTTGGAAAAGTAGATACGACGGAGATGTATCAGTCATCGCGGAGAATATCTAAGGATTCCCTTGCGCGTTCGAGTTGCCTCCATATCGCCCGTCCCGGTTGGCGCAAAGGTGAACCTGCGAAGGAAATGTAAGAAATGTTTGCGTGCCGGAGAGCGGTTGAGCCGCTGAGTGCAGCCTGTCCTGGCCTTCGCCGGAGTGTTTAATTGAGCTCTGGACGAACCGAGCTATCCTGCCGCGAAGTAGTTCGAAGTCCTTTGACCGTGTCCGGGAGCCTGGCCGCCGACTCGAGGTTCAGCTGCAAGGTGCTGCTCGTTATACGCTTTTAAGGCAGCGGTGTACTCGTTGGTGCCGAAGTAAAGTTCGTCCTTGCCATTATCCGTGATGATGCCGCGTGGACCGGGCATTTTGAGCTTACGGTAGGCATAATGTGGCACTGCATTGAATCGAGCGAACGCGGTTCGTCCGAGCAGTGCCTGATAATCACTGCGAAAAGGGATGATTTCGAAGATTAACTCTTCGGTACGGTAATTGTCTGGTGATCCGAAGACTACCTCAAGGGCGATGGAGCCTGTACAGCTGGCTTCCACACCTGGTATAATGCCTCTGAAAGTGGCTTTAGTGGGTTTGATCACCGAATGATCAATGCCCATCTTGCGCACTGTGTCCTCGTAAAGCAGGTTTAGACTGCTGCCTCCATCCATAAGGACTCGTGTGAGGTGGAACCCGTCAATTATTGGGTCAAGGACTAGTGCGGCTGGAATGCCCTGATTGGTGTTAACCAGACGATCCGTGCGGTTGAAGGTGACCGGCCCTAGTTTATATTGTGGGACGACTAGTTCCTTTAAGTCGGCATCCCTAAGGGTGCGTATCCGGTCCGGATTGGGAATTTGGATGGTGTTTACCACGTTCACCGTTTGGATTTGCGGTGGAAATTCTTTTGCCCTCCTGTGTTCGGTGATCTGGGCTCTTCGTCGCCATCATCGCTTTGAGACCCCTCTTCTCTGTTTTGGCGCCTGCCCTGCGGCTTGTTTGAAAACCCAGCATTCTCTGTTGGTATGGGTGGCTGGCGTTCCTGGGGTGCCATGAATTTGGCATTGGCGATCGAGTATGCGTTCCAGACTGGATGGACCCGAATTGTTATTTTTGAGTGTCCCTTTCCGCTGACCGGACTTTGAGCCACTAAACATGGCATTAATTGTCGTATCTTCGGTGTTTTCACCATATTTGCGGCGCTTGTGTTTGTTGCGTCGTGGTTTGCCATTGCTATCCCTGGCCTCTGATGTGCCAGGTTTGCTTGTTGTGTTGTTGCTACGAGCCAACCAGCTATCTTCGCCCACGCAAAAGCGGGTCATAAATGTCGTGAGGGCTGCCATGGATTTTGGCTTCTCCTAGCCGAGATATCGGGCGAGCCACTCGTCACGGATGTTATGTTTGAAGGCTGCTAGGGCTTCGGCATCGAACGATCGACAATTTGGTTCTTCTGATTAGGAAACGAGTCCAGAATTTCCTAGCTGACTCTCCGGGCTGTTGTGTTATGTGACTTAAATCATCGGCATCCGGTGGTCGCACATAAGTGCCCTGGAAATTGTCCAGGAATGCGTCTGCCAGGTTCTCCCATCTTTCGATGGAGTTTGCCAACAAGCTATTCAGCCAATGCCGAGCCGGCCCTTTGAGTTTTAGTGGGAGATACTTGATGGCGTGTAGATCATCCCCGTGGGCCATGTGAATGTGGAGGAAGAAGTCTTCTATCCATACCGCGGGGTCTGTAGTACCATCATATGATTCAATGTTTACGGGTTTAAACGCTTCTGGGAATTTGTGATCCATTACTTCATCAGTGAAGCATAGGGGTGTGCGGCACCTCGTAGCCGGAGCTATGTCGCTGACGCGGTTCATACGAAGTCTTATGCATTGTATTCGGCCCGGCCGGATTTGCTTTTAGTGTATCCGGCTTGACGATCATCGTCACGTATTAGGGCGCGCCCCCGTGATCCGTAGATCGATCTTGTATGTCCTCCTTTGTTTTCCAGTGCGTCTCGCAGGTCCCGCATGTTGCCCCGGGCCTTGGTATTTTTGTTTGAATGGCGGCGGGGTGCGGGCTGGACTTCGGGCTGGTGTGCCGTTCTGTCTCGGCCACAAGGTGGCCAATCAGCCGCAACATACGCTGGTAAATTAGGTTTTAATGCTTCCTCCTCGAGTTGCGGTAGCAACCTGCGCTTTGGGTAACTCTTGGTTGGGCGCTCGAGTTCGTATTCCTCGGCCGCCAGGACCTCAGTCCATCTATCCGCTAGCAGATCTTGATCAGCTCGAAGCTATTGTTGCTTTTTCTTCAGGCTGTTTGTTGTGGCTATAAGCCGGCGCTTGTAGCGCTCCTGCTTGACGGGATCCTCAGGCACGATAAATTCTTCGTCGCCGAGGCTCACCTCGTCTTCGGAGAGAGGCATGTAATTGTCATCCTCTGATTCTCCGTTTGCTGCCTGTTTTGGAGGGCTAGCTTGTTCATCCTCCCGCTCGAGGTCTGGCTGGAGGGGATTGTCGTCGTCTTCGGCACTATCCAGAGTGTTATTGTCTCTTGTGTCGGTATCGCTGCTTTTGCTATGGCGGGACTTAGAGCGGCGCCGCTGATGTCGGTGCTTGGATTTTTTCTTGGAGGGATTATCCTCCGTTGTCTTATCGCCATCGCCTTCTTTGGGGGTGTCCACCATGTATATATCATATGATGAGGTGGCAGTCCAGCGCCCTGTGGGCTGTGGTTCCTGTTCGTCTCCTATATCGTCGTCCATACCGTCGATGTCTTCGGAGCCGAAATCGAGCATGTTGGTTAAATCGTCGACAGTGGCTACTAAGTGGGTGGTGGGTGGGGAGCGAATTTCTTCGTCGTCTGCATCCCATTCTAGCCAGACATAGTTCGCCCAAGGGTCTCCTGACAAGGAGAGAGACCTCAATGTGTTTAGCACGTCGCCCAGTGGTGAGTGCTAAAATATATCCGCGGAGGAAAACTCCATAATCGGTACCCCATCGGATTCGATAGGCACGGACACGGGCGGCTCGGAGCCCGTGGCCGGGGACGAATCCAAGTGTCCGGCAACACGGGTCTCATAGGAAGTGAAGTCAGCATTCAGCTCTATTGCCCCTGAGTGCGCGGCCTCCGTGGAGGGGTCCATCCACCCGTCCTCGGACGGTGCAATCTGTTCCAGATTGAGGGCCGGAGTAGTTGCAGGTGTGATCTCCCGAACACTGTCCGACGGCAGAGCTAAGTCATGCTCGTCGTGACGGTGCGGCGCACCTGACATGGGCTTGAATCCATCGAAGATCAAGTCTCCGCGGATGTCGGCAATATAGTTCAAGTTTCCAAACCTGACCTGATGGCCAGGGGCGTAGCTCTCGATCTGCTCCAGATGGCCAAGCGAGTTGGCCTGCAGTACGAAGCCACCGAATACGAAGATCTGTCCAGGGTGGAAAGCCTCGCCCTGGATCACATTGTTGGCGATGATCGAAGGAGCCATCAAGCCTTTATCACGACGGCACAGTGGGACTCTCAATGAAAGCATCAATGTCGGTGTCAAAACCGGCGGATCTCAGGTAGGGGGTCCCGAACTGTGCATCTAAGGCGGATGGTAATAGGAGGCGGGGGACACGATGTTTACCTAGGTTCGGGCCCTCTCGATGGAGGTAATACCCTACTTCGTGCTTGATTGATCTTGATGATATGAGTATTACAAGAGTTGATCTACCACGAGATCGTAGAGGCTAAACCCTAGAAGTTAGCCTATGGTATGATTGTTGTTGTCCTACGGACTAAACCCTTCGGTTTATATAGACACCGGAGGGGGTTAGGGCTACACAGAGTCGGTTACAAGGGTGGATATCTACATATCCGTATTGCCAAGCTTGCCTTCCACACCAAGGAGAGTCCCATACGGACACGGGACGAAGTCTTCAATCTTGTATCTTCATAGTCCAACAGTCCGGCCAAAGGATATAGTTCGCCTGTCCGAGGACCCCCTAATCCAGGACTCCCTCAACGGGGAAGCGAGAGTCCATGGAGCTAGGCAGGGCAGAAGCCTCCTGGCCGTGCTCACTTGGCGTGGACCTCGAGAGTTCGGAGCTAGTATCCGGGGGCGAGTCCGTCTTCCCAATGACTTGGGGAGCCCAGCTTGACTCCGGGCTTGTCGATGACGTAGTCCCCTCCAGGTTTCTTGTAGCGAGCTTCATAATTGTCGAGAGTCCGGTGGGCTTCGAACTCCCATCTTCGGACCTAGTATTTTGCTCTGGATCTAAGGCCAGAGCGATGCTTGGGGCCGCGAGCCCTTCGATGATCAAGCGTCCTCGGATGTTAGCGATGTAATTTAGATTTCCAAAACTTATCTAATGTCCAGGGGCGTAGCTGTCGATCTGTTCAAGTTTTCCAATCGAGTTGGCACGCAGCGCGAAGCCGCCGAATATGAAAATTTGACTGGGAAAAAGTCTCCCTCAAAACAGCATCTTGTAGATGATCGATCGAGCCATTGAACCTTCTATCGACGGCACAGTGGAACTCTTAACGAAAGCACCAATGTCGGTGTCAAAATCGGCCGATCTCGGGTAGGGGGTCCCGAACTGTGCGTCTGAGGATCAAAGGTAACAGGAGACAAAAGGGGCACGATGTTTACCCAGGTTTGGGCCCTCTTAGTGGAGGTAATACTCTACTTCCTGCTTGATTGACTTTGATTAGTATAGGGGTTACAAGAGTTGATCTACCTCGAGATCGTAATTGTTAAACCCTAGATGTCTGGCCTATATGATTATAATCGTCTTTACGGACTAAACCCTCCGGTTTATATAGACATCGGAGGGGCCTAGGGTTGTACAGAGTCGGTTTACAGAGAAAGGAAACTACACATCTGGATGCCAAGCTTGCCATCCACGCAAAGGAGAGTCCTACCCAGACACGGGGGAAGGCCTTCTATCTTGTATCTTCACGGCCCATCATTCCGGCCCATGTCGCATAGCCCGAACGCCCGGGGACCCCATAATCCAGGACTCCCTCACTTAGGTCCCATACAAGAAATGGGAATAAATGCCAAACACCCTGCCACCATCACCCGACCGCAAACATTGAGATACCTGGTGTCTAAATTCTAGTAAATCCAAAACTCGTCTGAAATTCATGAAACTTGGCATGCTATCATGGAGCGACATCAAGATGCCGTGGTAAAAAATTTGTCCCATTTGGGGGGCAGGTTTGGGTATAAGCTTCTCACAAACCAGAGCTTCTCACAACATGCCTGATGGTTTCGGTAGGGAACATGCCACCTTTGGGGACGAAACGATATCCGTTGGCTCTTATTGCTTTCAAAAAAAATCTAGTTTAAACATAGAACAACAGGAGTGCTGTGTTAAATTTTGAAATTTTTTGGGGTTCGTTTGGACATTTTTATACATTAACTGGGTTTTCTAGGCATTTTATGTGCATAATTCAAATTTGAACTACATGCACATGCTCCAGTGCATATAAGTTGGTTGAAAAATCAAATCCGTGTCCTTGGGTGCATGCTTAGGTCCCATGCAAGAAATGGGAATAAATTTCAAACACCAGGGCACTGTTGATTGACGGCAAAACATTGAGATACTTTGTTTTTAAATTCTAGTAAATCCAAAACTAAATCGAAATTCATGAAACTTGGCATGCTATCATGGAATGGCACCCGACATCTAGTGGTATTTTTCGTGTCCATTTTGAGAGAAGGCGCACTCGAATAACAGCCAACAAAGGCATTTTGAAACAAATTGCTGCCACTGTAACATCTCAAGTATGGTGGACGCGGATGCGAGATGCTTGCCAAGTATGGTGTCATGGATGCCATGGAGCCCCTTCCCCAGGAGACCGTCCGGCGCAAGCTGGACATGGAGGCAGTGGCAGAGATCGACGAGCACCAGCCGTAATAGTACTCTTTGTTTTGTTTAATTAAGAGCGCCGGTCTTTAATTTGTTAGAGTAATGTTTAGGTCAGCTAGCTCTGTTTAATTGCTGAACTCGCTCGATTAAGAAATGTGGGTGTGTTGTAGTCACCTTTGTGTACCCAAATTATGCAATGACGTGGATGACCACTGTAACCATGGAAATTCGAACCAAAACTTTTGACGTTCAAACTCATCACACACGGGTTAAGCTATCTGAATCGTTTGTGATGTCCACATATCGCATACTGATTACGAATAAGGGACCATGTCCGATGACACTTTGCGCGCATGATTTTTTGGCTGAAGCGATTCCAAATTTTGGATTCATGGAAATATCTACCTCCCCCTTACCAAAAGCCACATTTCCCTCTTTACGCCTTCCTTTACAAGTTGAAACCTTCACTTCTTGCTTGCAGCGCCGCTGCCTCCTCGCCGGCGACCCTCCTTCACGCTGCTCGGCCTCCTCTATCCATGCAGGTAATCCACACCCGACCCCCATCCTTCTCCTCCTTCCACATTGCACATGCTCCGACCGCCAGTGCGAGCGCGACACCTTCCACCCAAATCACCGACCCCTCCACCAAATAAGCGCTAGCCTAAGCCATGGTGCACGCAGTATAGCCAGGACCTCAAGGAGCATTTGGCAGCGGAGAAACAAATCGCTGTCAAGACGCTGCAGCGGATGAGGTCGCGATGGCTGCCATTCGTGCCGACCCCCAGATCTTGGAGGAGAACCTTGCCAATTGCTAGCTACGCCGGTTAAGCATGCTCGGTTTACCCGTTGCATGTGCAGCTCCTGCCTTTCCTTCACAAAATCTAGTGAATTATGCTATCTAGTTTCACCATGCAATTTGTTGGTCTAGTGTATATGTTCTATATGTCGTGCAGTGTGGTGCTCACTTATTAATTTTTTTGTTAATTAGTTTTCGTCTTCAGTTAATTGTTTGGTTCAATTCTGCAAATGTGATGTTCAATTCTTCAGGATGCAATTTTGTATTGTCTTCCATGTGAGAAATAAATCAAATTTATCTTTACAAAATTGTGGGTGCATTCAGTTATTGTATACCATGTGAGGAATAAATTGAGTTTGGTTGTAGTAAATACATGAGAAACAAATACAATTGCTACAATTGGCTGTAGTTAACTGTTTGGTTAACTCTGTGATCTTCTATTAGGAGTATGTTATATTGTGCAATGTGGTGCTCAGTTAACGTTTGGTTCATTTGTTGTGGTGTTTAGTTAACTTCCTGGTTCAATGTTATATTGTGCAATGTGGTGCTCAGTTAATGTTTGGTTCATTTGTTGTGGTGTTTAGTTAACTGCTTGGTTCAATTCTGTAATGCGATGTCCAATTGTCGTGGGTAGAATTTTGTATTTTGTGCATGTGAGGAATAAATCGAATTTGGATGCACTTAATACATGAGAAACATATACAAGTGCTATATTTCCTAGTTCTAATCATGCTTGGTTTGGGTAAATGGGTTTTCCGTGTCGCTTCAGTTAATCTGATGAATCTGCAATGTGCTTATTTTGCATCAACATATTTTACTGATAGCATGCGAACCCTTACTTAACCTGATGACTAACTACCTTATATGTGTTGAAAAATTGGGAAGCACTGAGGTTTACAATCGAGGTTAGCACGTGCATGGTCCGTTGTCTAATAGCACATTATTGTGCAATTGCAGGAACCATTCTAATATTTTGGTTTTTAACAATTTGTTCTTGGGCATGTAGGTCCTGGGTCGGAGGTTTTGACCTTTATTCGACCCTTTTTGCATATGGGGAAATGAGTTGTCCATGAATATCAATCAAATCAAGAAACTCAGAAAGATTGTTAGGATAAAGAAATTAGCGACAAAAAACAACAAGATCTTTGTCTGCATAATGAAGAAGACATCAGTTCACTACAAGATGGTACTAACTATTATACCTTGCCTTTTTTATTCCTTTGCCCCATTTCCAATACAGAGATGATATTTATGCACATCCTTGTTTTCAGGCATTTCCAAAACAGTTCACTGATGATTACCTCTCAAACCACCTCTATGGTCAGGAGGCGAGGAAGGTTTTCATACAACACCCACGGTTCAATATTGAAGTGTTTACGAAGAGGACGGCGAAGGGCGGACAGTCAATCATCCACGAGCACTTTGGCCTAAAGTCGCAAAGACCTTCAACATGAATGAAGGCTCAATATTCTCCTTACGCTTCAAAGAGTTTTTCGAGATGAGATGCATCTATCTATATACCGTCTATGATGCTAATTTTGAAAGGTTCTACATGTTGCATGTGGAACTTCTTTCTTTGGCCTTGATTGTGTAATGGGGTAGTGAGTCTTTGAAGATATATCATGTTGTACTCTGATGTATTTCAATTACGAAATTTTGCTTCCTTAATATGGAAATGAAATATATTGTGTGCTTAATATGAATGTTAATTAGATTAATAAATGGATTATTAATAATAGGGCAATTAGCCTGCTAATGGCGAATTAGCCTGCTAATTGGGTTTTGATATTGCAAACGGTTGTTGAAAAAATACCGTGGGCGATGACCTCAGGCAACGCACACAGTTTCTAGGAATAAACCATGTTGGATCAATGAACAATCACACACAACTTTCTCTTGAAAACTGTTTGCGTTAGGCCACCTTGAAGTCACCCGAAGGACTGTCAGGAGTTCATGATGTGTTTCACGTTTCCCAGTTGAAGAAGTGCCATGCGGAGATGGCCAATATTCCCTTGTAAGGACGCTTGACCCTGGAAAGGATAATGAGGTTCCACGAAGTGGAGTATGGATTTCATAAGTATAAGTTTTATCACGGTATGTGGGACATCCCACGAGGATGAAGAGATGAAGTGTTATTGGATATAAAGGAGGTATGATGTTGGAAATATGGATCAATGGAAATTCCATGATGAGTCTGAGTAATCACGTCTTAGTTTGGTGCAAATATAAGGAAAAGAGACAGTACAATTGGATGGATTTAAGTATGCGAGGGAGTTGGATGTTGGGATAACGATCAGTTGCCCGAGGATGTGTTCAAGGATTGCAAGTGATGAGATGGGCTATAACCCACGGGCCCCGGGACCTGCCAAGAAGCAAGCACACTCTTGCCGAAGGAAAAACCCTGGAAGAAGTTACGATTGTATCGATAGCGATTCTATAGGAGTTTACGCAAAACACGAGAGTTGTTAAGGAACGATAGATGTTTGTTTGGCCTGCAGAATCAATGGATTTTCCGAACTTGGTTCGTCGACAAGAGAAATTCTACAATGCTTGCAAGGATGACCGAGTGTTAGAATGCGAGATTCGCTAAACCATGTACAAGGTAATGATTTGGGTGCGGGATGGATTGATCACCATTCCGACTTACTCTTATTATTCGCCTTGCTATACGGGATGGTAAAATCTGAGTGACTTACCTATAGCGAGAGAGGCAGCGATATTAAATCTTGTTTAAACCTTAGAAAGGTATAGGTATTGTTTTTCCCTTGTACACGGCGGTTGTTGCCAACCGTAGGTTATCGGTGAGGTTCAACCTGGACCCGTTTTCTGCAGGTGAAACCATAAATTGTTGACCACCACGAGATATCGATAGTTGTTTAGCATTGGCGCCAGACCCGTCAGCTATGAAGACCCAGTTTCTGGATAACCTTACCAAGATAAAAGGACAAAGGAATTGAGGAAAAGGTTATGCCACTACGGAAGAGCCGGAAGAAGGAATTATCCTTACGATGCGAGAAGACCGACAACATCGACAATAAGGATGGAGTATCTGAGTTTTGATGGAACCGTAACAATGCTTCTAAGGGTGGTAGCACCCGAGACCCCGGAGACGGCGATGGATTTTGAGAAGACCCCAAACCCTAACCTATTTCTTGCTAGCCTCTCCGAATCTAGGGGACGAGATTCATTTTAAAGGTGGTAGTTTGTAACATCCCAAAATTCTAAATTTTGGAATGTTATAAACAAATAGATAGATTTGATTGATTGCTTGATTGATTGACTGAAAGTGAGTGATTTCGAAACTTTTTGAAAGTTAGATGAGAGGGAATAAAAGGACTTTCCCAAACTTTCATTTTTCTTTTATGATCTTCGAATTCAAATTCTTTTCATCACAAAACCACGGAGAGAAGATGACATGACTTCTTCCATTTATTTAAATGACAAGGGTGTTGAAAATATTTGAATTTCATTTGGAAAATATTTCCAATTCTGAAACTTTATGCAACTCGATGATTTTCACGGCGAAGATAAAATGACTTCTTCAAAACATATGAAATATGAGTTGGGAGTTTCAAAGAAATAAATTCAAAGTCCTTTGAATTATTTTCAATTGGAGTTATTTGAGTTTTATTCAAATTATTTTCCTCCAAAAATAAAATATATGAAAATAGGGTAACATGATTCCCTACATCAGAAAATTGGAGAGAAATTAATTTGAAATCATTTTGGTATTTTCAAAATAATTTTTGTTGGATTTTATTAGAGCAATAGCACTCTTTGTTTTATTTGAATTTGTGTGGATTTTAATTGACATTAGAATAATGTTCATGTTGTAGGAAATTCTTTTCTGAAAATTTTGATATATTATATGCCTATATAATATATTTGGTTTTACTATTTTTTGTCTGAAATTTAAAAAAAACTGCAGCGCCTTGGGCCAAAGGCCCAAGCCGCTAACCGTCGGCAACCACAAGGCCAACGCATACTGTGTATACGCACCAAGGGAGGCAGGAAGCCGCTCCTTTTCTCAAGTCCTAGTAGGACTCTTTTTCTACTTCGTTTATTCCGTATCTATTTCTAGATCTATTTCCTAGAATTCCTAGTCCTAATCTATTTCTTGCCCCTACCCCAAGCAAAACCCTCCCATCCCCAATATAAATACCCAAGCACCCCCCCCTCCAACACATCAAATCAACTCTCCTCTCCTCTCCTCTCCTCTCCTCACCACCACTGCGCCGCCGCCCTACGCCGCCGCCGCCCCACCCGGCGCCCCACACCCGCGCCGCCGCTCCCCCTCACCCGCGCCGCCGCCAAGTGCCGCCGCCCGCGCCGCCCTACGCCGCCACCATGAGCCCTCGCCTCTTCGAGGTACTAGCCCCGCGCCGCGTCACGTTTTCTAGATCGGTTTTCTAGATCGGTTTCCGTTCCGTTTTCTAGATCGGTTTTTCGTTTCGGTTTCCTTTCCGAAACCCTAGATCGGTTTTCTCGCCGGTTTTTTTTCGGTTTTGTTTAGCGAGCGTTCGCTCGATAGATTTTTCTTTCTATTTTTAATTCCCGTCAGGGACCTATCCGTAGTATTTTTAATCTTCAAACGGCTATAACTTTTTACTCGTAAGTCGGAATCCATGAAACCAACGCCCACTTCTTCGTTATGATCTCCTCCGTCCAGTAATACAACTCAAACATGTTTTTGAAAGTTTTAAAATTTGATTTCAAACAGATTTGTATTTAAACTTCGTTTGATCATAACTTGAGTTTCAGTAACTCCGATTTAGTTGATTCTTTTGCAAATCGAAGCTCTTGACCTAAACTTTCTGATAAGGCCAAATACACATAGTTTTGGTACTGTTAGAAATTGTTTTATGCTGCAAGATTTATTAGATTTGGTTTTGACGTTTTCGAATTGTTTCTTGATCCTTCCGATCTTTTGAGTGATTGCTTATGTGTGGTTACTATTGCTTGATTACGATAGATTGACGGAGTGTGACGAGTAGATCTATCAAGAGTTTTGAGTGCTGAATCATCTTCATCAACTTTGCAGGCAAGTAACACTTTGATCATACTCTTCTCATACCCAGTTTTTATGCATTAGATCTATTCCTCAAACACTTGCATGTTTAGGATCTAATTAAATTGTGGGATGGGAAGTAGTTTGAGGTAGTACCTATTACCTGTTTTATTATCAAACCCTTGGGAGTTACTTCTACGTTTGCTTATTACGCCATGCATGCTATGCTCGTGAGACGTGGATTGGGTTTGAGTGAATATCCATGACAGATGTGAGATTGATAATTAATGGTTTATCTAAGGTGGCAACTTAAACACACATCTGGGTGGATTGAGGCACTGGCTATTCCAGGACTTGCACTGTCAAGGCACACAGGTAGACAGGATTTGCTGTATTTCTTCGGACCGCCACCCAGGCTCTAAGGGATCATAAGATTATTCAAACTGGAAACTTCCGTGTGCAGCCACAAGCCAATTATGGGCTCTGGCGTAGTTGACTAAGTTGTGCGAACTCTTACAGGTAGGCTAGCTGATGTAGGGGATGTAGGTTGGTACGGTCTACCCACATGTAAGGTGCTAAGCGCTTACGAAAGACTATGTCTCGGTCATCCGTTTCTCAAACACCATGTAGTCACGAGAACCAAGCGGAGGCGATCGAGTCTTGTGGGGAAAAGTGCATAAACCTCTGCAGAGTGTATAAACTAATCATGATTAGCCGTGTCCCCGGTTATGGACATCTTGAGTATCTAGTTCTTGGATTATCCTGTTGATCTCATCACGTTACTTAATAAAATTTGTTTGGGTTTAATGAGTACTTTTAATTGGGATTGAGGATGCTGTCAACCATTCTCAATGTTTAACAACCACCATGATAGTTAAATAAATTTATTCCTTTGAAGTAGGGAAAAATTGGCTTTTATAAAAACTGTAACCATAGTGCTTTCCACCAGCCATATATGCATGTAGTATAGCGTTTTCTTTCATTACTCTCTATGTGTTACATTGCCGCATATTCCATGTCTTGACCCGTTTTGGCTGCAACTTTTCATGTTGCAGAATTTTAGACGACAGTAAGTGATACATTAGGGTTACGATTTCCTATACTCAACTTTGCCGTTGGTGTTGATGGGAATCCACAACCTTGTTGCTTCCGCTATATATTTGGATCGAGGTAATAGTATTTACGTTACTTTATACATGTGATTTACCTCTGTTATAAATCCTTGATCTTGTGCGTGTCGACATACCGATCCGAGGATGACACGAAAGCACGAAGACTTGATCCATTCGGTCGGGTCGCTACAAGATGGTATCGAGCACATGTTGATCAGAGGGCGTGACCCTAGAAAATGGCAAGCCCATAGGAAAGATTTTTCTCTACAACTTCATTTTCAAAAGATCTTTTACCTCTCTTCTCTTCTGAGCTTGTTCAAATATTCCCTTTTTAGTGAGACCATACCCCTTTTCCCTTTTGACCACTCGAAGATTTGGTGATGAGACCACTCCAAGGAGACAAGATATCGGACAACTAAGACCATTTGGAATGAAGATGATTTTACCATGTAAACGGAAACTACAACGGTGAAGACTCCGAAGACTAGGAGATTTGAAGGCTCCAAATAAATTCCGGATTTGTATGACCTAGGAAGGTTACGCTTATGGAACTTGGCAGACTATGGAAGTTATCAATAACCGAGATCAAGGTGTATCGGAGAAAGACTGGAACATGGAGCATTAGAATTCAAAGCTTTGTCAGGAAAACCCTAAGGCAGGAGATATCAACTATCGAATGATAGCTCATGAAAATGACAAGAGCAGAAACACGCTATCCATGATGTTATCGCCCGCCTATGCTATTGTCACCGTGCGGAGTTAAGCATGCAGATGCATGGAAGGATTGGATGGTAGAAAGCTGATGGAGCATCTATTTGCAAGCGTTGGAGTTTTAACCTTAGCTGGTGTATCACCAGGATGCAGAGTATTACATGAAGAAGTTTAAGGTGGATCTGCAGGAAGCGGTATTTGATAAGGAAGCGATTCGTGAAGAACTTCGGGACCCGAAGCTGAAAGTAGACAAGATGAAGGAGCAAAACATCGAGATACCGGAGATTTGTGAAGGCGAAGGATGTAGGATCATGGATCATGTCAAGGATGTTGAAACCGGCGGTTGGAACGTAACTCGAAATATTGAAGGACGCGCGAGAGACTTGGCGTCAACAGAGATGATCGGCAAAAGAACTTGAGAAGGACAAGCATGATCGAAGGAGCCATCGGAGACATGATCAAGATTGGAAGAGTTTGATGACTTTGAAGATTTATTGACCGTTAGAAGACCAAACCCTGTTACATACCTACGTTAGATGCGACGATTGTGAGCTGTCATTTGTTTGATGTTTTTCCGACAGCCACAATAAAATCTGTCTTTTCAAAACCATTGTTTGTATTGTGTGCATCCCTCTCGATCTCTCTTATCCCACCCCAAACCCATGGACCCATTAGAGGATGGATGGAGATGAGCTTGTAAATTCCGGACCAATGAGTCAATTGGAGACAGACCGATGGATTCAGAACATGGAGGATCACATGGAGAACAACCCTATAGTCAGAAAAGATATGACCCAGCATGCTCTTCAGTGCTTTGAAAGAGGTGCTGCTATCTAGTGGAGGATGTACCAAACCATCAATGTGGCGGGAGTAACCACTTGGGAAGAATTTTAGTTGACTTTGCTAAAGTCTCGGTTTGTGTCCCAGAAGTTGAAGCCTTATGGAAATGATATGGAGAAAGTGCATGCAAGATTTGTGGAGAAAAAGGACACAACCATAAAGAAAATAAGGACAAATACCCTCATAAGCAGAGGATAACCAAAGGAGTTAGCCGAGAATTTTCAGGGAACTTCGATTGGAGATTGTTCCCAAAGGTTTTGTTGCAGCAATGGAAGTTCAGTTTACATTGTTGAGAAAGATCCGTGAAGCTCAGAAGGATGACAAAGAGATTGCTGAGGTAAAAGATATGATGAGCAAAGGAAAAGCCAAAGGTTTTCGTAAGGATGAGCACGACACCTTATGGTTTGAGACAGTGTACATATACCCAATAATGCAAAGATCAGGAAGTTAATACTTCAGGAGGCTCATGACTCACCATACTTGATTCGCCCTGGAAACACCAAGATGTATTTGGATTTGAAGGAGTGTTTCTAGTGGACTGGTATGAAGAAGGATATTGCGGAGTATGTAGTCGTAAGTGATGTATGCGGAGAAAGTAAAAGCGAGCATCGAAGCGGTAGGAGTACTACAGCCTATGCTAATACACGAATGGAAGCGAGGATAAGCTTGGCATGGATTTCATTACCAGATTTCCCGGAACCCGATTGGGATATGATTCTATCTGGGTAGTAGTTGATTAAACTTGACCAAAGTGGATCACTTTATCCCAGAGAAAACCACCTATACAAGTGCGAAGTTGGCCAAGATATATATTTGAGAAAGGATCGTATGGAGTTCTGAGGACCATCGTAGAGGAACACAGTTTACCTCAAAGTTTTGGAATCAGCTGCACCAGACCTTGGGTAATAGGCTAGAGTTCAGTACAGCCTTTCATCCGCAGACAGATGGATAAATCGAGAGAGTTAATCAGATTCTGGAGGACATGTTGAGAGCGTGTGCGCTAAAATTTTGGATCTAGTAATGATGATAATCTACCCTACGGGGAGTTCTCATACAACAACAGTTACCCAGCCAGTTTGAAGATGGCCTCTTTTTAAGCTTTGTATGGGAGAAGGAGCGGACACCGTTGATGTGTGATGAAGTTGGAGACCGTCGGTTGTTTGGACCAAATGTGATCAAGGAGTGAGAAGAGAATGTTAAGTTGCTTGAGATAGACTGAAGGTAGCTCAGTCCAGCGGAAGAGTTATCTTGAGACTCAAAAGCGCAAGGAGATAGTCTATGAAATCGGAGATGAGCATATCTTTGTGTGCCAGCTCTGCGAGGAGTTAAACGATTTGGAGTTAAGGGAAAGTTAGCCCGAGATTTGTAGGACCAGACCGAGTTTTGGAGCGTATGGGAGAAGTTACCAACAAGTTGGAGTCACCCGAAGGACTGTCAGGAGTTCATGATGTGTTTCACGTTTTCCAGTTGAAGAAGTGCCATGCGGAGATGGCCAATATTCCCTTGTAAGGACGCTTGACCCTGGAAAGGATAATGAGGTTCCACGAAGTGGAGTATGGATTTCATAAGTATAAGTTTTATCACGGTATGTGGGACATCCCACGAGGATGAAGAGATGAAGTGTTATTGGATATAAAGGAGGTATGATGTTGGAAATATGGATCAATGGAAAGTCCATGATGAGTCTGAGTAATCACGTCTTAGTTTGGTGCAAATATAAGGAAAAGAGGCAGTACAATTGGATGGATTTAAGTATGCCAGGGAGTTGGATGTTGGGATAACGATCAGTTGCCCCGAGGATGTGTTCAAGGATTGCAAGTGATGAGATGGGCCATAACCCACAGGCCCCAGGACCTGCCAAGAAGCAAGCACACTCTTGCTGAAGGCAAAACCACGGAAGAAGTTACGATTGTATCGACCAGCGATTCTATAGGAGTTTACGCAAAACACGAGAGTTGTTAAGGAGCGATAGATGTTTGTTTGGCCTGCAGAATCAATGGATTTTCCGAACTTGGTTCGTCGACAAGAGAAATTCTGCAATGCTTGCAAGGATGACCGAGTGTTAGAATGCGAGATTCGCTAAACCATGTACAAGGTAATGATTTGGGTGCGGGATGGATTGATCACCATACCGACTTACTCTTATTATTCGCCTTGCTATACGGGATGGTAAAATCTGAGTGACTTACCTATAGCAGAGAGACGACGATATTAAATCTTGTTTAAACCTTAGAAAGGTATAGGTATTGTTTTTCCCTTGTACACGGCAGTTGTTGCCAACCGTAGGTTATACGGTGAGGTTCAACCCAGACCCGTTTTCTGCAGGAGAAACCATAAATTGTTGACCACCACGAGATATCGATAGTTGTTTAGCATTGGCGCGGACCCGTCGACTATGAAGATCCAGTTTAGGATAACCTTACCAAGATGAAAGGACAAAGGAATTGAGGAAAAGGTTATGCCACTACCGGAAGAGCCGGAGAAGGAATTATCCTTACGATGCGAGAAGACCGACACTTATCGGCAATAAGGATGGAGTATCTGAGTTTTGATGGAACCGTAACAATGCTTCTAAGGGTGGTAGCACCGAGACCCCGGAGACGGCGATGGATTTTGAGAAGACCCCAAACCCTAACCTATTTCTTGCTAGCCTCTCCGAATCTCGAGGGCGAGATTCATTTTAAGTGGTAGTTTGTAACATCCCAAAATTCTAAATTTTGGAATGTTATAAACAAATAGATAGATTTGATTGATTGCTTGATTGATTGACTGAAAGTGAGTGATTTTGAAACTTTTGAAAGTTAGATGAGAGGAATAAAAGGACTTTCCCAAACTTTCATTTTTCTTTTATGATCTTGAGAATTCAAATTCTTTTCATCACAAAACCACGGAGAGAAGATGACATGACTTCTTCCATTTATTTAAATGACAAGGGGTGTTGAAAATATTTGAATTTCATTTGGAAAATATTTCCAATTCTGAAACTTTATGCAACTTCGATGATTTTCACGGCGAAGATAAAATGACTTCTTCAAAACATATGAAATATGAGTTAGGAGTTTCAAAGAAATAAATTCAAAGTCCTTTGAATTATTTTCAATTGGAGTTATTTGAGTTTTATTCAAATTATTTTCCTCCAAAAATAAAATATATGAAAATAGGGTAACATGATTCCCTACATCAGAAAATTGGAGAGAAATTAATTTGAAATCATTTTGGTATTTTCAAAATAATTTTTGTTGGATTTTATTAGAGCAATAGCACTCTTTGTTTTATTTGAATTTGTGTGGATTTTAATTGACATTAGAATAATGTTCATGTTGTAGGAAATTCTTTTCTGAAAATTTTGATATATTATATGCCTATATAATATATTTGGTTTTACTTTTTTTTTTGTCTGAATTTTTTTTAAAAAAAACTGCAGCGCCTTGGGCCAAAGGCCCAAGCCGCTAGCCGTCGGCCGGCCACAAGGCCAACGCCCACGCGCGCATGCACCAAGGGAGGCAGGAAGCCGCTCCTTTTCCCAAGTCCTAGTAGGACTCTTTTTCTACTTCATTTATTCCGTATCTATTTCTAGATCTATTTCCTAGGATTCCTAGTCCTAATCTATTTCTTGCCCCCTACCCCAAGCAAAACCCTCCCATCCCCAATATAAATACCCAAGCACCCCCCTTCAACACATCAAATCAACTCTCCTCTCCTCTCCTCTCCTCTCCTCACCACTGCGCCTTGCCGCCCTCGCCGCCGCCGCCCACCCGGCGCCCACAGCCGCGCCGCCGCTCCCCCTCACCCGCGCCGCCGCCGCCAAGTGCCGCCGCCGCCGCCACCGCCGGAGCCCCTCGCCTCTTCGAGGTACTAGCCCCGCGCCGCGTCACGTTTTCTAGATCGGTTTTCTAGATCGGTTTCCGTTCCGTTTTCTAGATCGGTTTTCCGTTTGGTTTCCTTTCGAAACCCTAGATCGGTTTTCTCGCCGGTTTTTCTTTCCGGTTTTGTTTAGCGGCGTTAAGCTCGATAGATTTTTCTTTTATTTTTAATTTCCGTCATGGACCTATCCGTAGTATTTTAATCTTCAAGCGGCTATAACTTTTTACTCGTAAGTCGGAATCCATGAAACCAACGCCCACTTCTTCGTTATGATCTCCTCCGTCCAGTAATACAACTCAAACATGTTTTTGAAAGTTTTAAAATTTGATTTCAAACAGATTTGTATTTGAACTTCGTTTGATCATAACTTGAGTTTCGTAACTCCGATTTAGTTGATTCTTTTGGCAAATCGAAGCTCTTGACCTAAACTTTCTGATAAGGCCAAATACACATAGTTTTGGTACTGTTAGAAATTGTTTTATGCTGCAAGATTTATTAGATTTGGTTTTGACGTTTTCGAATTGTTTCTTCGATCCTTCCGATCTTTTGAGTGATTGCTTATGTGTGGTTACTATTGCTTGATTACGATAGATTGACCGGAGTGTGACGAGTAGATCTATCAAGAGTTTTGAGTGTGAATCATCTTCATCAACTTTGCAGGCAAGTAACACTTTGATCATACTCTTCTCATACCCAGTTTTATGCATTAGATCTATTCCTCAAACACTTGCATGTTTAGGATCTAATTAAATTGTGGGATGGGAAGTAGTTTGAGGTAGTACCTATTACCTGTTTTATTATCAAACCCTTGGGAGTTACTTCTACGTTTGCTTATTACGCCATGCTATGCTCGTGAAGCGTGGATTGGGTTTGAGTGAATATCCATGACAGATGTGAGATTGATAATTAATGGTTTATCTAAGGTGGCAACTTAAACACACATCTGGGTGGATTGAGGCACTGGCTATTCAGGACTTGCCTGTCAAGGCACACAGGTAGACATGATTTGCTGTATTTCTTGGACCGCCACCCAGGCTCTAAGGGATCATAAGATTATTCAAGCTGGAAACTTCCGTGTGCAGCCACAAGCCAATTATGGGCTCTGGCGTAGTTGACTAAGTTGTGCGAACTCTTACGGGTAGGCTAGCTGATGTAGGGGATGTAGGTTGGTACGGTCTACCCACATGTAAGGTGCTAGCGCTTCTGAAAGACTATGTCTCGATCATCCGTTTCTCAAACACCATGTAGTCACGAGAACCAAGCGGAGGCGATCGAGTCTTGTGGGGAAAAGTGCGCAAACCTCTGCAGAGTGTATAAACTAATCATGATTAGCCGTGTCCCGGTTATGGACATCTTGAGTATCTAGTTCTTGGATTATCCTGTTGATCTCATCACGTTACTTAATAAAATTTGTTTGGGTTTAATGAGTACTTTTAATTGGGATTGAGGATGCATCAACCATTCTCAATGTTTAACAACCACCATGATAGTTAAATAAATTTATTCCTTTGAAGTAGGGAAAAATTGGCTTTTAATAAAACTGTAACCATAGAGCTTTCCACCAGCCATATATGCATGTAGTATAGCGTATTCTTTCATTACTCTCTATGTGTTACATTGCCGCATATTCCATGTGCTTGACCCGTTTCGGGCTGCAACTTTTCATGTTGCAGAATTTTGAACGACAGTAAGTGATACATTAGGGTTACGATTTCCTATACTCAACTTTGCCGTTGGTGTTGATGGGAATCCACAACCTTGTTGCTTCCGCTATATATTTGGATCGAGGTAATAGTATTTACGTTACTTTATACATGTGATTTACCTCTGTTATAAATCCTTCGAGTACTGTGTGTGTCAGCATACCGATCCAGGGATGACACGAAAGCACAGAGACTTGATCCATTCGGGTCGGGTCGCTACAGGTAAAAACCGTTTGTTTAGGACCGACACGCACCAATGACATGCATGGAGTGCCATGGCATTTTAATTCCAAAAAATTAAAAAAATGATCAGAAACACATGAAACCTTGCTTGATGTAATTTCATGCCACCAAGATAATGTGGTAAAAAAATTGCCTGTTTGATGAAAGTTTGGACACACACCCTTACAAACCGGAGCAACTCACTAGAAGGTTTGTGGTTAGAGAGGAACAATGTATGTTTGATGACGAACATGAGATGCTTCCTCTTATGGCCTTCGAATTTTTCTACATTTAACGTGCACTAATACAACTTTCATGTGAAAAATTGGAAAATTCTAGGGGTCATTTGACCTTTTAAAGACATTTTAAGTGATTTTCTAGCCATTTAATGACCGTAATTAAAATTTGAACTACATCTACATGCAATGGCTAACCATAATAGTTTGAAAAAACATATTTTTGTGTACTTGTGTGCGAGCTAAAAAATCATCAGACGATGTAAATATCTGGCGTTCAAAAAAGAAAATGTAAAGATCTAGCAAGACAACCGGCCCCACACGATTGGCACTCTATTTCGTGCCTTGAGGTTTGGAAGGTGAGTGGCGGGGGTTATTAATCAGACATGGTTCTGTATTGGAAACCATCAGCTATTAAGTTCACACATGGATTTTGCTGCGGGAGTCGTGTGTAATTCAAACTACATCACTTGTAAATTTCGGCGACCGGCGTGTCTTTATTCCCGTCGATCTAGATTCCGATCTGCCAATAAATACTACCTTGCTCATGTCGTCTACTTTGCATTCTCATGTACATCCTCCCTCGCCGCCTCTCTCTCTCTCTCTCAAATCTCTGCATGGCGCAGCCGATTTGCCCACGCACAGACGAGGAGTCGCCGCCCCCAAGGACGCTCAGTCGAAGAGCAGCAACGAGGAGGACCCCTACGCGCCGCCGGACGAGGTTGCGCCGGACCCCCCAAATTTGGATTGGTTTTGTGGCTAGTACAATCTTTGTCTGTGGAAGTCATTGCCGCCGGCTGAGAAAGCCAGGCAAGTGGTGTTCAAGAAGAAGATGGCGGAGGAGGAAGCCAGCTACCAGGCGGCCTGTGAAGCCCGTGATGCCGCCTAGAAAAAGGAGGTGGTGGAGCTTTGGGGGTGGGTGCAGAGGAGGTGTACGAAGACAGGTACTTTGCAAGGAAGGTCAAAGGCGCTAGGCTCCTCATCGCTGCATGGAGGTGGGCCGATATATAAGCTCCAGCATGCCACCGATGAAGAACTCCGGCGGGCGCCCAACGAAATGGCAAGATCGTTCGCGCTCGTCCGCCAGCAAGAGGCAGATCGGTACATCAAGCACTGCGAGGCGGAGGAGACGGAGTACTGCCTCCGCGCTGGGAAGACACGGCGCACCAGGGAGCTGCTGGCGAGGGGCTGCCAGAATACTGCCCCTAGGAGGGATTATTGGTTTTAGTATTGTCTGTTTTCAATTTTATGCATTGTACCTAGTAGTTAAGTATCATCACGTATATGTGATGATATTATATATATTATGTGATGAACTAATGAACAATTAATGTATATATATAAATATATATTATGAATTCCATTTTCCACATATACACACATTGAAACAGAACATACAAGAATGAAAAATAGAGTACACACATTGAAACAAAGCAATATTATGATTGATGTGAATACATAGCGATCCATGTTGAAACTACTCAACAAAATAAAACGTGTCCATGAGAACATGACCAGCAGCCCTTGCCTACAGTAGCTCTTGGCTCTGCCTGGACTCGTGCAGACATTCGTCCAAGCGGTTGACACACTCGCAGTACATTTGGAGCGCGATCTCGAGCTCCAAGTTGGCTATCTCATCGGAGATCACCAACTCGAGGATGCGACGGCCATGTTCCTCTACTGTGCCCAGGTGGACACCAGGGCCAAGGAGGCGGTCGAGCCTACCGACCAACGCGTTGGCATAGAGCGGGCCGCAGACAAGGAGAACGGCGCGACCCATGCGAACGGCACGGCAGGCATCTGCTACCTCTTGAGCACTGCGTTGGATTTCCCCGAAGAGGAGAGGATGATGCAGCAAAGTAGCGTAAGTATTTCCCTCAGTTTTTGAGAACAAGGTATCAATCCAGTAGGAGGCTACGCGCACGTCCCTCGTACCTGCACAAGACGATAGCTACTCGCAACCAACGCGATTAGGGGTTGTCAATCCCTTCACGGTCACTTACGAGAGTGAGATCTGATAGAGATAATATTTTTGGTATTTTTGGTATAAAGATGCAAAGTAAAAGTAAAAGCAAAGCAAGTAAATAAAGTGATGGAGATTCATATGATGAGAATAGACCCGGGGGCCATAGGTTTCACTAGTGGCTTCTCTCAAGAGAATAAGTATTCTACGGTGGGTGAACAAATTACTGTTGAGCAATTGACAGAATTGAGCATAGTTATGAGGTTATCCAGGCAATGATCATGTATATAGGCATCACGCCCGTGACAAGTAGACCGAAACGATTCTGCATCTACTACTATTACTCCACTCATCGACCGCTATCCAGCATGCATCTAGAGTATTAAGTTAAAAACAGTAGCATGTAAGCAAGATGAAATGATGTAGAGGGATAAATACAAGCAATATGATAAATACCCCATCATGATATCCTCTATGGCAACAAAACAATACTTGCCATGATGCCCCTTCTGTAACTGGGTAAGTACACCGCAAGATTGAACCCAAAGCTAAGCACTTCTCCTATTGCAAGAACTACCAATCTAGTTGGCCAAACCAAACGGATAATTCGAAGAGACTTGCAAAGATAACTTAATCATACATAAAAGAATTCAAAGAAGAATCAAATATTTTCCATAGATAAGCTGGATCATAAACCCACAATTCATCGGTCTCAACAAACACACCGCAAAAAAGAAGATTACATCGAATAGATCTCCACGAGAGAGGGGAGAACATTGTATTGAGATCCAAAAGAGAGAAGAAGCCATCTAGCTACTAACTATGGACCCGAAGGTCTGAAGTAAACTACTCACACTTCATCGGAGGGGCTATGGTGTTGACGTACAAGCCCTCCGTGGTGGATGCCCCCTCCGTCGGAGCTCCGGAACAGGCCCCAAGATGGGATCTCGTGGATCTGAGGAAGTTGCGGCGGTGGAATTAGGTTTTTGGCTCCGTCAAGTGATCTGTTGAAGTGCGTAGGTATATATAGGAGGAAGGAGTACGTCGGTGGAGCGTCAGGGGGCCCATGAGTCAGGGGGGCGCGCCCAGGGGGGAGGGCGCGCCCCCCACGCTCGTGACCGCCTCTGGCACTCCTTGGAGTAGGGTCTAAGTGTCCTGGATCACGTTCGGTGAGAAGATCACGTTCCCGAAGGTTTCATTCCGTTTGGACTCCGTTTGATATTCCGTTTCTTTGAAACACTGAAATAGGCAAAAAACAGCAATTCTGGGCTGGGCCTCCGGTTAATAGGTTAGCCCCAAAAATAATATAAAAGTGGAAAATAAAGCCCATTATAGTCCAAAACAATAGATAAAGTAGCATGGAGCAATCAAAAATTATAGATACGTTGGAGACGTATCAGGCATCCCCAAGCTAAATTCTTGCTCGTCCTCGAGTAGGTAAATGATAAAAAGAGAATTTTTGATGCGGAGTGATCCTTTGGCATAATTTCAATGTAAATCTTCTTAATCATGGTAGGAATATTCAGATCCAAAAGATTCAAGACAAAAGTTCATATTGACATAAAAATAATAATACTTCAAGCATACTAATCAAAATAATTATGTCATCTCAAAATAACATGGCCAAAGAAAGTTCATCCCTACAAAATCATATAGTTAGGCTATGCTTCATTTTCGTCACACAAAGATGTTCCCAACTTCTATACCCCCAATGACAAGCCAAGCAATTGTTTCATACTTAAATAATCTCAAACTTTTTCAACCTTCACGCAATACATGAATGTGAGCCATGGACATAGCACTATGGGTGGAATAGAATATGATGATGGGGATTGTGTGGAGAAGACAAAAAGGAGAGAAAGTCTCACATTGACGAGGATAATCAACGGGCTATGGAGATGCCCATCAATTGATGTCAACATGAGGAGTAGGGATTTCCATGCAATGGATGCATTAGAGCTATGAATGCTCAACAAAAGAAAACTAGCGGGTGTGCATCCAACTTGCTTGCTCATGAAGACCTAGGGCATTTGAGGAGGCCCATCATAGGAATATACAAGCCAAGTTCTATAATGAAAAATTCCCACTAGTATAAAAAGGACAACTTATGAGACTCACTATATGAAAAACGAGGTGCTACTTTGAAGCACAATATATGAGACTCACTACATGAAGAACGAGGTGCTACTTTGAAGCACAAAATATGAGACTCATTACATGAAGAACATGGTGCTACTTTGAAGCACACGTGTGGTAAAAGAGCTAGTAGCTTTGCCCTTTTCTTTTCTTTTTTTTGGGCCTTTCTTTTTTTGGCCTTTCTCTTTTTTTTGGGCAATGCTGTAATAATGATGATCATCACACTTCTATTGATTACAACATGAGGATTACAACTCGAAACTAGAACAAGGTATGACTCTATATGAATGCCACGGCGTGATGTCTGAGGGATGGTGCAATGAATCAAGAGTGACATGTATGAAAATAACGCATGGTGGCTTTGCCACAAATACGATGTCAACTACATGATCATGCAATGGCAATATGACAAAAGTAATGTATGTCATGATAATGATGAACGGAACGGTGGAAAGTTGCATGGCAATATATCTCGGAATGGCTATGGAAATGCCATAATAGGTAGGTATGGTGGCTGTTTTGAGGAAGATATAAGGAGGTTTATGTGTGATAGAGCGTATCATATCACGGGGTTTGGATGGACCGGCGAAGTTTGCGCCAACTCTCAATGTGAGAAAGGGCAATGCACGGTACCGAAGAGGCTAGCAATGGCGGAAAGGTAAGAGTGCGTATAATGCATGGACTCAACATTAGTCAAAAGAACTCATATACTTATTGCAAAAATTTAGAAGTCATAAAAAATCAAGTACTACGCGCATGCTCCTAGGGGGATAGATCGGTAGGAAAAGACCATCACTCGTCCCTGACCGCCACTCATAAGGATGCACAAGCCAGGTACACTTCATGCTTAAAATTTGTTACACAACTTTAACCATACGTGCATGCTACGGGATTTACTAACTTCAACACAAGCATTTATCAAATTCACAACTACTCAACTAGCATGATTTTGATATTATCACCTCCATATCTCAAAACAATTATCAAGAAACAAACTTATCTTAGTATTCAACGCACTCAAAAGAAAGTTTCACATATCTTGAACACCAAGTATATTAATATTAAGCAAATTACCATGCTATTAACGACTCTCAAAATAATCTAAGTGAAGCATGAGAGATCAAGTTTCTTTAAAACAAATCCACCACCGTGCTCTAAAATTTCTAAGTGAAGCACTAGAGCAAAAATTATCATGCTCAAAAAGATATAAGTGAAGCACTATGAGCAAACTATCAAGCTCAAAAGATATAAGTGAAGCACATAGAGTATTCTATCAAATTTCTAATTCATATATGGCTCTCTCAAAAGGTGTGTACAGCAAGGATGATTGTGGTAACTAACAAGCAAAGACTCAAATAATACAAGACGCTCCAAGCAAAACACATATCATGTTGGTGAATAAAAATATAGCTCCAAGTAAATTACCGATGGAAGTAGACGAAAGAGGGGATGCCTTCAGGGCATCCCCAAGCTTTGAATTTTGGTGTCCTTGGATTATCTTGGGGGTTCCATGGGCATCCCCAAGCTTAGGCTCTTGCCACTCCTTGTTCCATAATCCATCAAAAGAATTCACCCAAAACTTGAAAATTTCACAACACAAAACTCAATAGAAATCTCGTGAGCTCCGTTAGAGAAAGAAAACAAAAGACTACTTTAAGGTACTGTAATGAACTCATTATTCATTTATATTGGTGTTAAATCTACTGTATTCCAACTTCTCTATGGACCATAAACTATTTTACTAGCCATAGATTCATCAAACTAAGCAAACAACACACACAAAACAGAATCTGTCAAAAACATAACAGTCTGTAGTAATCTGTAACTAACGCAAACTTCTGGAACCCAAATTTTTTTACCAAAATTAGACGACCTGGAAAATTTGTTTATTGATCAGCAGCAATTGGAATCCGTATTTTATCACGTTCTGGTGATTTTTAACAATTCGGGCACTGAGCACAAAGATTCTGGAAATTACAGCAAGATCAAATAACTATCATCCAAGAAGATCCAATAGGTTCAACTTGGCACAAACACTAATTAGAAGATAAAACCACATCTAAACAGAGGCTAGATGGATTATTTATTCCTAAACAGAACCTAAAACAAAAAAACACAAAATAAATTTGGGTTGCCTCCCAACAAGCGCTATCGTTTAACGCCCCTAGCTAGGCATGAAAACAATGATAGATCTAGGTATTGCCATCTTTGGTAGGCAATCCATAAGTGGCTCTCATGATAGATTCATATGGTAATTTTATTTTATTTCTAGGAAAGTTTTCCATGCCTTTCTTTAATGGAAATTGGAATCTAATATTCCTTCCTTCATATCAATAATTGCACCAATCGTTCTAAGGAAAGGTCTACCAAGAATAATAGGACATGAAGGATTGCAATCTATATCAAGAACGATAAAATCTACGGGCACATAATTCCTATTTGCAACAATAAGAACATCATTAATTCTTCCCATAGGCTTTTTAATAGTGGAATCCACAAGATGCAAGTTTAGAGAGCAATCATCAAAATCACGGAAATCTAGCAAATCACACAAAGTTTTGGGAATAGTAGAGACACTAGCACCCAAATCACACAAAGCATGAAACTCATAATTTTTAATTTTAATTTAATAGTAGGTTCCCACTCATCATGGAACTTCCTAGGGATTGAAATTTTCAACTCAAGCTTTTCTTGACAAGATTGCATCAAGGCATCAACAGTGTGTTTGGTAAAAGCCTTATTTTGACTATAAGCATGAGGAGAATTTAGCACGGATTGCAACAAGGAAATACAATCAATCAAAGAGCAATTTTCATAATTAAATTCTTTGAGATCCAATCTAGTGGGTTTAGCAACATCTAGATTTCTATTTATTTCAATCCCACTATTATCAATTTCATCATCAAGATCTAAAAACTCCGAATTCTTAGAACGCCTTCTAGGTAAAGGAAGATCATATTCAGTTTCATCAAGATTCATATTGCAAAACAAAGATTTAATAGGGGACGTATCAATAACTTTTAGATCTTCATCTTGATTTTCATAGGAATTCGGTTTAGCGGCCATCTTATTGACTAAAGTAGCTTGCATATCCGAAATTTTAGCGGTCATTTTTTCAAGACGAGCGATTTGGGCTCTTATACTATCAAATTCTTTGGACATATCATCGACCTCTTTATTCATATAACTCATAAAACTCTTTTGTTCCTTAAGCTCGTTTCTAAAGAAATTATTATGCTCAAATTGCAAAACCATAAACTTCTTGACATTGTTTTCGATCTCCTCTAGCCTAATAAGGTGAAGCTCACCAAATTTAGGTAGGGCCATTGCGACGAACAAGCAAACTAACACACGAGCAAACAAAAGGCAAAGGGAAAAAGAGGAGGAGATTGGGAAAGAGAGGGCGAATAAAACGGCAAGGGTGAGTGGGGGAGAGGAAAACGAGAGGCAAATGACAAATAATGTAATGCGAGAGATAGGGATTGTGATGGGTACTTGGTATGTTGACTTTTTGCGTAAGCCTCCCCGGCAACGGTGCCAGAAATTCTTCTTGCTACCTCTTGAGCACTGCGTTGGATTTCCCCAAAGAGGAGAGGATGATGCAGCAAAGTAGCGTAAGTATTTCCCTCAGTTTTTGAGAACCAAGGTATCAATCCAAGAGGAGGCTACGCCAAGACGTCCCTCGTACCTGCACAAAGCGATAGCTACTCGCAACCAATGCGATTAGGGGTTGTCAATCCCTTCACGGTCACTTACGAGAGTGAGATCTGATAGAGATAATATTTTTGGTATTTTTGGTATAAAGATGCAAAGTAAAAGTAAAAGCAAAGCAAGTAAATAAAGTGATGGAGATTGATATGATGAGAATAGACCCGGGGGCCATAGGTTTCACTAGTGGATTCTCTCAAGAGCATAAGTATTCTACGGTGGGTGAACAAATTACTATTGAGCAATTGAGAGAATTGAGCATAGTTATGAGGTTATCCAGGCAATGATCATGTATATAGGCATCACGTCCGTGACAAGTAGACCGAAACGATTATGCAGCTACTACTATTACTCCACTCATCGACCGCTATCCGGCATGCATCTAGAGTATTAAGTTAAAAACAGAGTAACGCCTTAAGCAAGATGACATGATGTAGAGGAATAAATTCATGCAATATGATAAATACCCCATCTTGTTATCCTTGATGGCAACAATACAATACGTGCCTTTGCAACCCCTTACATCACTAGGTAAGGACACCGCAAGATTGAACCCAAAGCTAAGCACTTCTCCCATTGCAAGAACTACCAATCTAGTTGGCCAAACCAAGCGGATAATTCAAGAGACTTGCAAAGATAACTTAATCATACATAAAAGAATTCAGAGAAGAATCAAATATTTTCCATAGATAAGCTGGATCATAAACCCACAATTCATCGGTCTCAACAAACACACCGCAAAAAGAAGATTACATCGAATAGATCTCCACGAGAAAGGGAGAGAACATTGTATTGAGATCCAAAAAGAGAGAAGAAGCCATCTAGATAATAACTATGGACCCGAAGGTCTGAGGTAAACTACTCACACATCATCGGAGGGGCTATGGTGTTGATGTAGAAGCCCTCCATGGTCGATGCCCCCTCCAGCGGAGCTTCGGAACTGGCCCCAAGATGGGATCTCGTGGATCTGAGGAAGTTGCGGCGGTGGAATTAGGTTTTGGCTCCGTCCCGATCTGTTGAAGTGCACGAGGTATATATAGGAGGAAGGAGTACGTCGGTGGAGCGTCAGGGGGGCCATGAGGCAAGGGGGCGCGCCCCCCACCCTCGTGACCGCCTCTGGCACTCCTTGGAGTAGGGTCCAAGTCTCGAAGGTTTCATTCAGTTTGGACTCCGTTTGATATTCCGTTTCTTCAAAACACTGAAATAAGCAAAAAACAGTAATTCTGGGCTGGGCCTGCGGTTAATAGGTTAGTCCCCAAAATAATATAAAAGTGGAAAATAAAGCCCATTATAGTCCAAAACAATAGATAAAGTAGCATGGAGCAATAAAAAATTATAGATATGTTGGAGACGTATCAGCATCCGGTGCAAATGCAGTAGCGGCGGCCTCTGGTGCAAGTCTGACCTGGAAGGCCTCTGCCCACTCCTGGTGAGGAATGGGGGTACTGATGGGACGTGTACCAAGCTGCGACGCCCCGTCGACAGTAGGCAAGCACCAATGGATCTGCTCTTGATGTGCGGCGCACCGCGCCTTTCGCTCTGCGGCGAGCCGCAGCCTATCGGCACGGACGCGCCTAGCTTGCTCTGCGACGCGCCATCGATCATGTTGTGCGGCGAGCTGCAGCCTCTCGGCGCTGACATGCCTATCTTAATCCGTAGCACTGAAGCGCCGATTTCGTCTGTTGGTTGAATAAATGTGTTGTTAGAACGACAAACACGATGTTTTGGAAGTCGTTGCATGGTTCGATCCTTTAGTGCCCCGTACCATACGTAGCGCATACTATTTTTCGTACAGAACACATTTTCTTTTTTTAAACTCGGAACACATTTTCCACTTGTTGATAACATGCAGCCCATCGATGAAGGCCCAATAGAGAAGCCCGTAATTAACTGGAAGGGAGGCTCTCACATGAATCCGGCCCAGATACATGCTCATGGTCCCCTAAACATAAATAAGTAAGTAAACAAATAAAGCTAAATGCTCATGCACCAGTTCTTTGGGAAAATAGGTAGCCCAGTATTTCTTTTTGAAGAATACCCAAGCTAGGCCTATTTGTTTTCTCCAGTCTTGGGCTGCAAATCTTTCAAGACGAGGAGGGATGCATTCGGCCTGGCTTAAGAGTATGGTCAATGTCTATTAAAAGTAATATCAAAAGGGTTGAAAATTCCAAAAAATTATAGCAAATGGGATATAAGTTTCTTTTTTGTTTTTGTTCTTCAACGATATCTTATCGTATTTCATTGGATTTAACATGACAGAGTACTAATTTATTTTTAAATTTGTTTCAGTATGGATATTAATTTTGGATTAAGAATATTTCGTTTCCCAGCAAAAATTTGCGAATTTTCAAAATTTCCCACATATTTAGTTAATTTTTGACCACAGTAACGGAAAATGGCCAACAATTCTAAAAATGGAAAACAGGCTGCAATAAATTCCATATGAATTAGAAAATGAGTAAAAATTATAAAAATAATAGCAAATGGGCTGTACACGCCACAGATTTCGAGGCTGGCTTGTCACGCCCAATATGCGACCCTATCCAAAAGGAACTCGAAGGTCCCACCAAGGATAGACCCGCATATTGAAACGCTTTTGCAAGGTGGATATCATTACATCAACATTACATGATAGATGGGGATACATACATAAGGCACACATGCCACAAGAATACATCAACATCATATACAAGATCAACATCCGACTACAGATGAAACATAAGCGAAACTCAAACGACAACCACCACCTAGCCTGTGCTACCGACACGAACCTATCCCTGATCGAAGAAGAAGCGGAAGAAGAACTCAACGCAAGCAAGCATCGCTCTCGCGTCATGATCATCGCATAACCTGTACACACTGCAACTGGTGGTGTAGTAATCTATGAGCCACGAGGACTCGGCAATCCCATTACCATGGGTATCAAGACTAGCAAAGCTTAAAGGGAAAGGAAGGGGTAAAGTGGTGAGGTTGCGTGAGCGACTAAGCATATATGGTGGCTAACATACGCAAATGAGAGCGAGGAGAGAAACAAAGGAACGGTCGTCAACTAGTAATGATCAAGAAGTGATCCTGAACTCCTACTTACGTCAGACATAACCCAGAAACCGTGTTCTCCTCTCGATCAACCCTGAAAAGAGACACTCACGGTTACACACACGGTTGGTGTATTTTAAATAAGATCAACTTCGGGTTTTCTACAACCGGACATTAACAAATTCCCATCTGCCACATAACCGCGGGCACGGCTTTCGAAAGTTCAAACCCTGCAGGGGTGTCCCAACTTAGCTCATGATAAGCTCTCGCGATCAACGAAGGATATTCCTTCTCCCGGGAAGACCCGATCAGTCTGGAATCCCGGCTACAAGACATTTCACAGCAATAAAACAAGACCAGCAAGACCTCCCGGCGTGCGACACCACGATAGTAGCCGCGTGTATCTCGTCTCAGGCCACGACCGGATAAGCGAAGCGTACAGGAATCGAAGTAACACAAGTTGCCAAGGGATGGTCCCGCACGGTGCTCTAGATTGGACCTACGCTTAGACAAGCACTGGCCCGGGGTGGGTTTATAAAGATGACATTTGAGAGCGGGACTCCCAAGGGAATAAGGCTAGGTGAGGCAAATGTAGAACCAATGTTGGGCCTTGCTGGAAAAGTCTTATTCAAAGCGAACTGTCAAGGGGGTCCCATAAATCACCCGACCGCGTTAGGGACGCAAAATCCGGGAACATAACACCGATATGACGGAAAACTAGGGCGGCAAGAGTGGAACAAAACACCAGGCATAAGGCCGAGCCTTCCACCCTTTATCAAGTATATAGATGCATTAATTAAATAAGATATATTGTGACATCCCAACAAGTAAACATGTTCCAACAAGGAACAACATCTCCATGTTCCAACAAGGAACAAACTTCATCTTCACCTGCAACTAACAACGCTATAAGAGGGGCTGAGCAAAGCGGTAACATAGCCAAACAACGGTTTGCTAGGAAGGGTGCAAGAGGTTTGAGGCTGACATGGCAATTTGGGATGGCTTGATAAACAGGTAATAGGTAGCGCAACATAGCGATAGAACGAATCAACTAGCATAGCAATGATAGTAGTGAGATCGAGGTAGCGGTCATCTTGCACGAAATCCCGCAAGGAAGAAGAACGAGTCCATGAAGAAGGCGAATGGATGAAGCCGAACCAAGCGTGAGCGAGCGAATCCTCACGATCGCATAGCGAAACATGAACTAACAAGAAGAAGCACACAACATAGTAAACACACCACACATGAACAAGACAAGATGCACAACAAACATGATGCATGACAAATCTAGATGAGGCTACTCATGGCAAGAGATGATGCAAACAAGAGCAACACATCAAAGCAAGTTTAAATGAGGCCGGGAACAACATATAACAATTCCGGTAAGTCCTCATATGCAAATTTCGAAATAGATCCAGATCTGAATAACTTTATGTTCAAGTTGTTAAACAGCAATTTAAGATGCACCACGATGATCTACACGAAATTCTAGTCAAGTTACATATAAAGTTCATTAGATTCGAGACTACGGTCTAGAAGATATGAGCAAAACAAGATAAGCATGGCATTGATGCAAAATGCATACAAACATCAAGAAAACACCTCAAAACAAGGATGCAACATGATAATATGAAACTACATGCAAAATCAAGCAAATTTCATATAGAGCACGCTCAAAACGGAGCAACGGATCAACACACACACCCTATACAAGTTAAGACAACAATCTGTCCAAAACAGCAAGTAGGCATATTGCAAGCATCAAAACAATAAGCTACAGCATCACAATATGAAAACAAAAGGCATGGGCATGATGTACAGGTAAAGCATTACAAAACATGAACACTGAGCTATCTCCAGAAATGACTAAAACATGCTCAAAATGACATGGCAAGATTGCAAATAATAACAGTTTCAGGCATTGGCAGAAAAACATCAGGTTGCAATGTTTAGAGCTATCAAACAACATGTTACGGAAACTTATCATGGCAAACAAAGGCATGACATGAATATAATAATTGCATATAACAAAAGTCCCTTACTGACCATGAGCCAAAAAGGATCAGAAAATATGATGGCACCCATGTAGACATGTCAAGTTATATTACAGATTCAAACATGGCAGGAACAACAATGAGTAGGCAGGTTGGTGAGCTTGAATCACTCACCACGGAGCAATACATGGCATGGCAAGGCTACCAACAGTAAGAAGACATGACATAGAAGATATAAATGGCAAGAACAACATCATAGCATGCAAGGATCAACTACAACAACCTTGGCAAAATTGAATAACATGTAAACAATCTGCCAGGAAACATTTTATAGCAAACGTAGAGCTCGATTAACTCAAGCTAGACTACTCCATAATTGCAAACAAGGCTATGGATGGATATAACAAGACATGTATAACAAAACATCCTTACTGAAGTATCTCAAAATATGCATGGAACTCTCTGTAGCATCAAGTTAACATGGCATAAAAATATCAGCAAAACAGGGCTGAAATCAGCAACAACAAGACACCTAGTTTGCATGCTTGTGCTAGTCACCACATTGATCACAAAAATACATGGTATAGACCCCTGGAAAGATGTCATGGCATATTAAAAAACACATGTAGGACTCAAGTTCATAGGATGCACACATCAATCATGGCAAAAATGACAAAAGTGCATGTTCTGATAAAAATAAGAAACTAATATCACATAGCACTCTTCTAACAGCATTTCGGGCATCAAGATGAGCTCAAATGAAAATGATGCAATTCGATGAAATGATCTACCCATCGAGACGAACATTTTGACATATTACACGCGCAAAACGGAGCAATAATGACAGAGTTATGATGCAACGAAAATGCAACAAAATTTTAGCAGATAAAAGACTTAGTGGAATTTTAGAGGGGGGAGTCAACCGAATGGCGCGGGAACCGAGGCAGCGGCGGATCTCGCCGGATCCGCGGCGCCGGTGGCCGGAGAGGGCCGGGGCGGCCGGGGAGGAAGGCCGGCCGGGGGCGGAGGTCGCCGGCCGGCGCGAGGGGGTCGCCAGGCCGGTGAGGGGAGCGGCGGCCTCATGAGAGGCAACGGACGACGGCGGCGAGGAGGCGCTGGGGCGAGGCGCTGTGGCCGGGCCTGGCGCGGCAGCTTGGGCGGCGGCGAGGGGTCGGCGAGGTCGCCGGCGAGCTCAGCGGGCCGGCGGCAGCACGGCTGGCGGGCGGCGGCAAGGGCCGGACGGGCGTCAGCGCGGGCGTGGTCGGGCAGGCGGGCGGCCGTGGAGCGCCGGGCAGCTGTGTGGAGGAGAGAGAAGGGGCGCTGAGGTGGCGGGAGGAGATTGGCTGTGGGCGGCGGCGACGATGACGTGGCGACGTCCGATTGGTCGGAGCGACGTGGCGGCTGGACATGTCCGGCGGGGATGGACATGTCCGGCGCGCGAGGAGAGCGGGGCTAGGGTTTCGTCTGCGAAATGATCCGCGAATTTTCGGGGGGATCTAGTTTTATAGGTAGAGGGAGCTAGGAGACTCCAAATGAGGTGCGGTTTTCGGCCACGCGATCGTGATCGAATGATCGAGAGCATGGAGGGGAGTTTGCTGGGTGTTGGGCTACTTAGAAAGGGGAGTTGGGCTGCAACAAAAGAGGCTTTTGCGGTTACCCGGTTAACCGTTGGAGTACCAAACGACCTCCAAATGGCACGAAACTTGACGGTCGGTCTACGGTGCTATACCAAGGCCGCTTGACAAACCTCGGGACATTCCGAGAACGTTTGACACCCGCACATGAAAAGAGGTAAAAGGGGGCGCCGGGAGACATAGGAGTGCCAGATTGCAAAACGGACAACGGGGAAAATGCTCGGATGCATGAGACGAACCCGTATGCAAAATGAAATGCACATGACGACATGATAAAAATGCAGATGATGACATGGAAAAGTGCAACACGCAAGCACATGACATGGCAACGACGACGAATAACTGGCGGACACCTGGCGCATCGAATTCGGGGCGTTACATGGCTTGTTTACGCAAGGCTTTGTCAGTGAACACACGATTTTAGCAGCAGTTAGTGTTGGATGTCCATCCAACGGCCGACGTGCTTCTTCAATCTCTGATCTTCCTGCTCCAGCCGCCTAAACTAGCGCCGGCGGGACTGCCTGCTCCCTCCTCTTGTGGCCCGTTGTGATGCTTGAGCTTCCCGGCCCACCCTACTCCCTCATTGGCACGGCCGCACACAATCAACTGCCTCCTTATTACGCGAAAAAAATGATTCCTCCCACTGACATCTGGGGCGCACCGGTTGGGAGGCTGACCTGTGGGCCTACTAAGTTGACGCGTACGCAGGGCTTGTCAACTTAGTCAACAAACAATTCTAGCAGCAGTAACCGTTGGATTTGAATCGAACGGTCCTGCTGCTTCTTCAATCGCTGCTCTTCTTGCACCAGCTGCCCAAACCAGCGCCGGGGAGACCGCCTGCTCCTGCCTCCAGTGGCCGGCTGTGCTGCCGATGAGGCCTCATCGCCCCCTACTACTCCCACCGCTAGCCAGGCCCTACGGCGATGGCAGCCTCACACCACAGCCGAACCAGTGAACCCTTGTACTCCTCTCCGCGTGGGCATCCACCGCCGCGTCTTCCCCGGCTCCGCGTCGTCCCCTTCCTAGGCCTCGCCGCCGTCCACTGCCTTGGTGCTCTCGGTGCGGGGTGGTCAACATGGTCAACGACATTCCATCGGAAGAAATCTTGTGCGTCTGCAGAGGTGGCAATTTGAAACATTGGCCAAGTAAAATCGCTTTGTCGGGCCTGTTGGGCTGCAAATCTTTCAAGACGAGGAGAGCTTTCATTCGGCTGGCCAAGAAAATGGCCCATCAATAATGAGAAATGGGCTGTACATTTTTAAAACACATCAAACCGGCAATTAGTTTCAAATATCTTTTTTTCATTTCGAGATTTACATTAATTTTTATGCATGGAGAATTTGTTGGATTTTATATTGATATACATTTATTTTTTAAATTAGTTTAAAGGTGAGTCGAAATTTCGGGATTAAAAACAGTACGGACCACACCAAAATATGCAAAATTTCGTATATTTTTTTAACCGCGGCCACAATATGGGTTGTAATGCTAACAAAAAGAATATGGGCTCCAAAAAAACCTTAAGAATTAGCAAATGGGCTGTAAATTATTAGAAATAATGGTAGATGGGATGTATGCTTTTTTCCACAGATTTGAGGCTTTCCTAAAAAAAGGTTGACGCACAAGCAGTGATTGTTGGATGGCCATCCAACGGCCGTCGTGCTTATTCAATCTCTGCTCTTCTGCTCGGCCGCTCAAGCAGGCGTCGGCGGGACTGCTGCTCCCTCCTCCCAGCGCTCTGGCATTGTCGCAGGCCTCACCGCCCCACCGTACTCCCATCGCTGGCCTAGCCATCCCTCTAATCACCCACACTGTTGTTATTCTCCGGCTGACGGCAGATGAGCCAAGAAACCCTCAGACAACAGATCGTACTCCCCTCCGCGTGGGGAACAAGCGCGAAGTCTTCCCTCCCTCCGTGTCGTTCCCTTCCTAGGCCTCGCCGTCCACCGCCTGCGTGCTCTCGGCGTGGCACAGTTAACGTGGTCAACAACCGACATGCATCTGAAGTGGATTTGTCGTGGAGAGGCCGGCAATTTGGGTCCATGGCCGCACGCAAGGAAATGCCTCCTTATTACGCGCAAAATAATGATTCGTCCACCTGACATCAGGGACCCACCGAAAGGGCCTCTGTATTTCGCGAAAAAACGTTCCCGCCGCTGACATCTCGGACCCACCAGCTATATCTTCACACGCAAGGAAGTGCCTCCTTATTACGCAAAAAAATTGAATACTCCCCCTGTTAGCTGGGACCCAGTATAGTGGCAGGCTGACTTGCGGGTCTACTAAGTTGACGGGGACGGAGGGCTTTGTAAACTTAGTCAATATGCACGGTTCTAGCTCCAGTGACCGTACGATGTCCATCCAACGGCCGTAGTGCTTCTTCAACCTCTGGTCTTCTTGCTCCAGCCGCTGAAAGTAGCCGGTCGTCGCTTACTCTCGCCTCCGTGGCGGCTGTGCTACCGTGGACGCCTCACCGCCCCTACTATTCCCACGGCTGCCAGCCTGCGGGCGATGGCAACCTCACACCGCAGTTAACGAGCAGGTGAACCCTTATACTCCTCTCCGCATTGGGCATCCACCGACGCGTCTTCACCGGCTTTGCATCATCCCTTCCTAGGCCTTCTGCCGTCCACCGCCACAGTGCTTTCATGGGCGTAGTCAACGTGGTCAAGCGACTTCCATTGGGCGTGGATCAGACGTGGAGAGGTGACAATTTGGGTCCACGGCAGCAAGGAAGTGCCTCCTTATTACGCGGAAAATAATGATTCCTCCACGTGACGGCAGGGACCCACCGGACGGGCCACCGTATTCGTGAAAAACATTTCCCCGATCGCTGGGACCCACCAGCTACACCTTCGCATGCAAGGAAGTGCGTCCGGGCAAAAAACAAAACAAAATGATTCGCCCCCCTGCTGGGACCCACCAGCTACATCTTCGCATACAAGGAAGTGCACGGCGGTCGGGACCCACTGGTCGAAGCGCACGTGGCGTTGTCATTACGGTCGTGAACGATATGCGTACATATATATTGGTGGATGTAGAGGCGCGCATGTGCCGTAGTAGAGGCGCGCACGTAGCATGTACACGTACGTACATCGGCCAGGGTGCAAGAAAGAAAATACGGCCACGTATGTGTACATACGAGCGGGGTCTCGAACGCCTACTCGCGCATACGTACGGCGAGGGCTTGTTGACATGGCTGGGTCGGAACAGAGAAACAACATCGTCGTCGTGTTCATGGGGAGGCAACGGAATGCGTCATGTTCATGGGGAGGCAACAGAATGCGTCGTGTTCATCGGGAGGCAATGGAACGCGTGGGAGCCAACCGGCTGGGTCGGAACGGAATGTGTGGTCGTGTTCATCGGGAGGGCTTGGACGGAACAGGCAATGGAAAGGAGGCCTGGCGTACCGCACAACGGAGGAAACGGCCTTGTGTTTGACCGCCACGTCAAAGCGGGATCCTGTTCATCGGGAGGGGTCTAAGCGTACCGCCAAAAGCGGAGGAAGCAGACCTCCTACGGTCGAAACGAGGGTCTGTTGATCGAGGGGTGTGGCGTACCGCAAAAGCAGATTTAAACCCGACTTGTGTTAGAGCGCTTCTGATCGAAACGGGGTCCTGTTCATCGGGAGGGTGTGGCGTGCCGCAAAGCAGGACTCCCAGGATATTGTTCATCTCCATCGCCGACCTCCTCCGGCCTCCACGGGCTCCTGTTCATCCGGCCTCCACCGGCGCTTCTCCGGCCGGATCTTTGTTCAACCACCCCTCCACCATCTACTGTTCATCCAGCCCTCCACACCACGGGGTCCTGTTCAACCACCCCTCCACGGGCACCCCTCCACCGTCTACTGTTCATCCAGCCCTCCACACCATGGGGTCTTGTTCAACCACCCCTCCACGGGCACCCCTCCACCGTCTACTGTTCATCCAGCCCTCCACCACACCAACGGGTCTTGTTCATCCGGATGCAACGCCACCGCTCACTGTTCATCCAACCCCCCATAGCGCTCATGTTCATCCCGGATGTAGCATCGATCGGCTTGATTAGCGGCGATGGCGAAGAATCGCTCAATCGGGTTCGATTAACGACCATCGATCGATCGCTCGGGTTCGATGAACGCGTAGCCTATAGATCGCAATCGCCAGTTCGATTAGAGCCCAACGCCTCACTCGGGTTCGATTAGAGCCAACGCCGCACACACTGCAGCGTCGTGTCACGAGAAAGCAGCGCATCGCTCGGCCCCCGACCTCCCACCATAACCGGGAACTCCCCGAAATTTTCCTCCCCCTCGCTTCTACCACGGTTTTTTCCGTCATGGACGGCCCAAAGAATGTCATGCAGCTGCGTGTCCGGCCCGCCCAAGACGAAAAGCCCATTTTCTGTCATGATTTTCTGTCATAGAAGTAGGAGCCCACCACATCTATGATGATACCAGGTTTTGTCACAATTATTGTCATAGAAGTGTCATATGTATGACAAAAAAAAATCGTTCGGCCCAAAATGTCATGGATGTGTCTTTTTTTTGTAGTGAACCCTCAACCACAAGTGCACAACACCCAATCAAAGTAAGGTATGTCCACTGACAGCTTATTCGGTGAAACGTTGCATCTGGCCTTTATTATTTCGAGCCGTTTTCTGGCCTCCCGCTTCGCGTTTCGAGGCACGGCCTCTATTGACACGTCTTGTCAAAGTAGAGATCATGTCCCCTTATTGCGTGATTCTCATCAATACGGGCTTTGGGTAATCCAACCATGTCGTTCGCACGACCCCTTGGGAATAGGCGAGATTTAAGGCTGATGAGGGGGCGCTTGATATTCACTGCCTTTATAAGAGGATAAGGACCCATCTTTTTACCCCACTCCTTCTTTCTTAGCCCTCCCATCCTCGAGCTCTAGCACCCAAGTTTTGATCTTTTCCATCGCCACCAAAAACACGAGCCATGTCCGAATCCGGCTCTCAAGGCAAGTGGGTAGCCTCCTCCGTGACGAAGAAGGACACCAAAGAGCTCCGGGAGGCGGGAAATTTGAGTGCGGGCGTCGCGCACAGGATCTCTGCCAAGAAGCAGGTCATCCCCACCCCAGAGCCCGGTGAAAGGGTGGTATTTATCCCCCACTTCCTCCGCGGACTAGGATTTCTGCTTCACCCTTTCGTATGCGGCCTTATGTTCTACTACGGGCTAGATTTCCACGATCTAGCCCCGAATTCATTCCTCCACATCTCAGCGTTTATCGTCGTATGCGGGGCGCTACTCCGCATCCCCCCACACTTTGTCCTCTTGTTAAAAGTCTTCAATGTGAAGCCGAAGGTTGTCGATGGGTAGCATGCGGACTGCGGCGACGCCATGGTGAGCAAGCTCCCCGACACCACCTGGCCCAAAGGGGCCTTTGTGGAGAGCGTGAAGGTGTGGCAGCAGGAGTGGTTCTACATCACCGAACCCCATGGTACCAAATGGGCGGCCGCTCCTGAATTTAGATCTGGACCCCCTATGCGACTCTCGTCGTGGACCAACAAGGGTCTGGATTGGGGGTCGACTGACGAAGTGACGATGCTACAAAAGCGCATCAAGAGTATGATAAACAAGAACACCAGTCTCACCGACGTGATTCAGGTAATGCTCTTCCGTCGGATCCTCCCATGCCAACGCCGGCCTCTCCGCATGTGGGAGTTTAATCCGGAGGGCCCCCCGACCTTGCAGCGCTTCTTCGGCACAACGCATGAAGAGATCTGGAAACTGCTTTTCAAGGCCCAGAAGACGTGGCCGGAGAAGACTGAAGACATCGGTCTCGACAGCGCGAATTCGGCTACTTAGGTAAGTATTTTACTTCCGAACACTATTTCGGTCCATTCGTCAGAGGATACACTAAGATGTCCATTCCTCATTGAGGGCTAGACAGCGGAAGTGGAGCGGATCAGGTGTCCAGCGCCGCTACCCAAAAACCCAGCCAATCCTCTACTAACGAGGATGCTGGTCCCGGCGCCCTATCAGGCGCCGGAGAAAAAGGCCAAGAAGAAGAGCAAGGAGGCCAAAGGTGGCCTCCGCTGAAAAGGTACTTCGGACGCCATGTCCGAAGAGACCGAAGCCCACTCCTCCCACGAGGGAGATGAAAACAAAGAGGAGGAGGAGGCAGAAGCAATTCTCCCCTAAGGGAGGAGGAAGAAAGGGCGGCCTCAGAGACCTAGAAGCGGAGGCGTCCAAGAGGGGGAAAATATCGCTCTCGGATGGCTCGGATTCGGATGCCGGGCCATCCCGAGTGGCGCCAGTCGAAGCCCCTCGCCGCATCGTAAGTATCCAAGGATGCCTTACATATGTCCAATCTTTATGATTGTGGTCTAACACATTGTATGGTGTAGTCCGGCCCGCGATCTCCCCCAACAATCATCATCGGATGGGAATTCACTGGAGCCGAGGATGATGGGGAGCGAGATGCCTTCGCGAGCCTCTCCGCCAACCGCCACGGATGACACCGAAGTGTTGTCTCGAAGGGCCTCTCCAGGCTAGGAGAGGTACGGGAGGCCACCAAGACGGTGCCAGAGGGTAATGCGTCGGCTGCCGAGAACATGGGGGGCACAATCCCCATGGAGACTAACGGCGGGGGCCCTAACCAGTCCGGCCCCCAGCCGAACACCATTCCGGAAACCCAAGTGGCTCCGGAATCAAGCGAACAACCCCCTTCAAAGGAAAGGGGAGAGCCTACTCTGAAGGCAGCCTCCACTAATCCGGAGGCGCCGAACCCTCTGTTGGATGCACTGCAATGTGCTTCCGTTGTGGAGGAGCACCATACCCTGATGAGTACGGTGGTTGAGAAGGTTCAGTCTGCCAAAAGCGGGTTGAGCAAAGCCTTCACCAGCCTATTAACAGGCTTTGAGGTATCCGATGTAATGTCTTTAGCTGCTTTTCATATGAAAAATATGCCTGTGTATAGATAGTAGCCCCTGAGACTCTGTTCGGCTTTTGGAAAAAGGACGAACAGAGGATCAATAATATTCGCAGGAGATAATGTACTTGTCTATTTTGAGAAACATGCTTCACTGTTAGCGGCAACCGCCCAGGCCGCCAAAGTATCCAAGCTCAAGAGGAAGCTGGGGCTGGCTGATGAGGATCTCGTCCGCATCAACAAGAGGTTTGATGAGGCGCAAGGTATGTTTTTGAAAAAAATGTTTACACACCTGAAGTAATATACCCATGCGGAGTCTGAGCTCCTGTGTTGCCTTGTTCATCATTGAAGGTAGTGCAGCCGCGGTCGAGACCCTGAAGGGCGATCTCGCCCGAGCCAAGGAGAAGGCATGGGTGAGCCAAGTGGCCGCTGACAAGGCGGCCGCAGATTTAAAGGCCGAACAGGTTGCCCGCCGTCGATACGAGGAGCAGGTGACCGAAGTAGAGCAACAACTCAAGGATGCCACCAGCAAGTGCTAGTCCTTGGAAGAGAAGAATAAGGCCCAAGCGGCCGAGCTGACTAAGGCTCTCCAGGGGCCAAGGAGGCGCGGACCGAGTCCCGTGCGGCGCGCGAGGAGATCAAGCAGGCCGAACAGATAGCGGCTAGTAAGCCCTTTCTTTTATAGAGTAAATTCGGCAATCAGAAGTATGCCTGGCTCACTCGACTGTGGAGTTCTCCAGACGCCTTTGCGGATCTTCCGAAGAGTGCCACCGACGCCACACAATTCTTCCGGGCCTAGGAGGGGCACACAATGGAGAAGCTATTCTGGTCATAGTTCGCGGCGCGGGAGCGCTCAACGCTGTTGAACGACCCGATGACGCAGTGGGCTGAGCTGCATAGGATGTCCAGATTGGCCATCAGGAACGTCATAGTATGGTTGTGGCCAACCGAACCCGTTCCGGGCAGCTACTTCAGCCCGTTGTAGCGACTAGTCGATGCGCTGCCCCGAATCGGCGCAGTCAAGCGGTCGGCATGCATAGAAGGTGCGCGGATGGCCTTCGCCCGTGTCAAGATACCTGGGGCAAAAATGAAGAGCCGCCGTTGTGGCGATTGAGGAGCCCGCGGAGGCAAGGACCCCCGCAAGCCGGAGCGCTATTTTAAAGACGTCCTAGAGGGTGCCCCGTTTGATAGAGGGTCAATGCTCGAAGGATATTATGTTTGAGCGAATGTATCCGAACTGCCCAGACGTTTTGTTATGAACTAAGGCTTTGTAATATATTTATGCTTTTATATAAACTATTTACCTCCTGTGCGGCCATATTTTATTATTTCGAAAGTTGCCAGTCGTCGACTTCAGCCCCCACGTAGATGCTACGGGGGTGTTCGGAATAACGTGTAATCACTCTTGACCCAACGTCTTGGTCCGAAAAGGAGGTGACTTATGTAGCGAACCAGGCAATCAAACTATGCGCCTTTAGCACTTTCACTTAGCCATAGGAGTTTGACGGTGGGGCTAAGAACTAGCCCCTGGTGCGCATGCGGCTATCCGAACTGGGATGCCTTAGGCGCGTGACCGAACCGAAGCAAGTCCTTCATATAATACAGAAAAATCGCAAGAGATTTATATTAAGTCACCGAATAATAGACCAGCTCTCGTCGTACCATGACAGTCAGTTTTCGGCTTTCTCTATTGAGGTGTTTGACCAGATGAACCAGAAACACAATCGCAGTAGTTCTCCCTTTACTACCTTAGCCGAACAAGCGGAACATAAGGTGGTAACCACAGGAGGCGGGCAACCCAACTATTGACCAAAGACATGATTCGGAGCTGATGCATATAATTTCATATTCGGGACGCCGAAGTATACTATAAAAGTGTTCGGACTTCTCTCTTTTTTGAAAAAATATATGTGGCCGAATAGAACCCCTGGCGATTTAAATCGTGCCGAGCTGTACATGCCAATCTGACGTAAAGAGGGAATACATATTAGGAAATAAGCCAATACCAAACAAGGTTGGGCGAACTGTTCCCATTATAGTCTGATTGATATGTCAAAACGTGTTTTTACAGAGGATGCCAGAAGCATCAATGCTATTTTACATGCCGAGAATTTGTGAACAAGGGAAAGCTGTATGCAGGTCCTAAAAAGGTGGTCTTGAAGATTCTTTCCACACCCTGCCGCACATCTGCGTCGCTTTCTCCTTTGAGGGAGATCCCTTGAGAGGAACGGCCCACGGTTGTTTGTACAAAACCGGGCTCGGAAAGAGTCCTTGTACGTCCCTGGAGTAGCTAGGTTTTAATGCACCTGTGGTATTGAAGAAGAAAGAGAAAAATGATCAAAGAAAAAAGGTCAAGGTCATATAGGGTCAAACTGTACTATAGACCTATCCGTATTGTGCCTTCGTCCATGCCCAAGGTATTTTCAGTGTGTAATTATGCACATGCAATACAAATGTTGCGCATGTGTGTGGCAATCGATAGAGGCGAAACTGTTAGTCTAGCTCTGGAGGTGCCGAGCTGTCATCATGCAGAATGGACCAGACTCGTGTAATATTGGACGGGGGCTTGATGGCCGATGAGGTGTGCGGCTTGATAGGGCCGCTTTGTACCTCGGCTCCGATGGCCGCGGTGTGTTCCTCGGTACGGAGGGAGCGCTCCGTGTTTCCATTAATTGTAATAATGCCGTGGGTGCAGGCATTTTGAGCTTTAAGTAAGCATAATGCGGGACCGCATTGAAGCGAAGCGGCGGTTCTTACGGCGCAAAGGCGTGATAACCACTGCAAAAGGGGACGATGTCGAAGATCAAGTCTTCGCTTCAGAAGTTGTCCGGCGAACCGAAGACCACTTCCAATGTTATTGAGCCCGTGCAGCGGGCCTCTAAACCAGGTATTACTCCTTTAAAGGTAATATTAGTAGGCTTGATTCTTGACGGGTCAATGCCCATTTTGCGGATCGTGTCTTGATAATTCAAGTTAAGAGTTTTGCCGCCGCCATAAGGACTCGGGTCAGATGGAATCCGTTGATGATTGGATCAACGACCAAGGTTGCCGAACCTCCATGGCGGATACTGGTCGGGTGATCCTTACGATCGAAGGTGATCGGACAAGCCGACCAGTGGTTGAATTTTGGGGCGACCGGCTTTATGGTGTAGACATCCCTTAGCGTACGCTTGCGCTCCCTCTTAGGGATGTGTGTAACATATATCATATTTAGTGTTTTCACCTCGGGGGGAAATTTCTTCTGTCCCCCTGTGTTCGGTGGGCGAGGCTCTTCATTGTCATCCTCGCTGGGCGGCCCTTTCCCCTTATGTTTGGTGTTTAGCTTACCGACCTGTTTAAAGACCCAACAATTTCTGTTGGTATGATTTGCAGGATCGTCAGGGGTGCCTTGAATCTGGCAAGGCCGGTCGAGTATTATGTCCAAACTAGATGGACCATCTTTGTTTCCTTTGAATGGCTTCTTCCGATGTCCGGGTTTAGAGCCACTGAATCCGGTGTTGACCTCCGTCTCTTCGACATCTTCATCGTTGCTTTGACGCTTGTGTTTGTTGCATCATGGCCTATCGTTGTCGTCTCTGGCTTCAGAGGTGCCAGGGTCGTTGGCGTTGTTGCTTCTGCGAGCTAGCAGCTATCTTCTCCCGCGCAAAAGCGGGTCATGAATCTTGATAAGAGCTGTCATGGACTTCGGTTTTTCTTGGTCGAGGTGTCGGGCAAGCCACTCGTCCCGGACGCTATGTTTAAAGGCCGCAAGGGCTTCGGCGTCCGGACAATCGACAATTTGGTTCTTTTTAATTAAGAACCTGGTCTAGAGCTTCCGGGATAACTCTCCGGGTTGCTGGACTATGCGACTAAGGTCATCGGCGTCCGGAGGCCGGACATATGTGCCTTGGAAGTTGTCTCTAAAGGCATCTTCCAAATCTTTCCAGCTACCAATAGAGTTTTCTGGGAGGCTGTTTAACGATGTCGTCTTGGTCCCTTTAGTTTTAGTGGGAGGTACTTGATGGTGTGGAGATCGTCACCGCGAGCCATGTGGATGTGGAGAAGAAAATCTTCGATCCAAACTGCGGGATCTGTCGTTCCATCGTATGATTCAATGTTCACGGGTTTAAACCTTCGGGAGCTGGTGCTCCATTACCTCATCGGTGAAGCATAAGGTGTGCGGCGCCTCAGATCTGGCGACGTCACGATGGAGTTCGGATGATGTCTGTATGCGGTTTTCAGCCCGGGTGAGGTTGTGCTTATCGCACCAGGCCTGATGGTCGTCTTCTCGCATTGGGGCACGCCCCCTTGATCCATAGATTGATCTGGCTTGGCCTGCTCTATTGTCCAGGTCCTACCGTAGGTCGTAGGTTGATACGTCCATTTTGCATCATGCTTTTATATCGATATTTATCGCATTATGGGCTGTTATTTCACGTTATGTCACAATACTTATGGCTATTCTCTCCTATTTTACAAGGTTTACATGAAGAGGGAGAATGCCGGCTAGAATTCAGGCTGGAAAAGGAGCAAATATTGGAGGACTATTCTACGCAACTCCAAAAGTCCTGAAAGCCCACGGAATACCTTAAAATAAATAATTAAAATCGTCGCCAAAGATGAAGGCCAGGGGGCCCACACCCTGCTCACGAGGGTGGGGGGCGCGCCCTCCCCCCTGGGCGCGCCCCCCTACCTCGTGGGCCCCCTGGTGGCTCTCCGACGCCCATCTTCTCCTATATGAGCTCTTTCGATGAGAAAAAAAATCATAAGCAACCTTTCGGGACGAGACTCCGCCGCCACGAGGCGGAACCAATCTAGGGCTCCGGCGGAGCTGTTCTGCCGGGGACACTTCCCTCCGGGAGGGGGAAATCACCGCCATCATCATCACCAACGCTCCTCTCATCGGGAGAGGGCAATCTCCATCAACATCTTCACTAGCACCATCTCATCTCCAAACCCTAGTTCATCTCTTGTATCCAATTCTTGTCTCCAAGTCCGGGATTGGTGCTAGTAGGTTGCTAGTAGTGTTGATTACTCCTTGTAATTGATGCTAGTTGGTTTACTTGGTGGAAGATCATATGTTTAGATCCTTTATGCACATTATTACCCCTCTGATTATGAACATGAATATGCTTTGTGAGTAGTCACGTTTGTTCCTGAGGACACGGGAGAAGTCTTGCTATTAGTAGTCATGTGAATTTGGTATTCGTTCAATATTTTGATAAGATGTATGTTGTCTAACCTCTAGTGGTGTTATGTGAACGTCGACTACATAACACTTCACCATTATTTGGGCCTAGAGGAAGACATTGGGAAGTAATAAGTAGATGATGGGTTGCTAGAGTGATAGAAGCTTAAACCCTAGTTTATGCGTTGCTTCGTAAGGGGCTGATTTGGATCCATATGTTTCATGCTATGGTTAGGTTTACCTTAATACTTTTGTTGTAGTTGTGGATGCTTGCAATAGAGGTTAATAATAAATGGGATGTTTGTTCAAGTAAGAACAACACCCAAGCACCGGTCCACCCACATATCAAATTATCAAAGTACCGAACGCGAATCATATGAGCGTGATGAAAACTAGCTTGACGATATTCCCACGTGTCCTCGGGAGCGCTTTTCCTATCATAAGAGTTTGCCAGGCTTGTCCTTTGCTACAAAAGGATTGGGCTACCTTGCTGCACCGTGTTTACTTTTGTTACTTGTTGCTCGTTACAATTTACCTTATCACAAAACTATATGTTACCACTTATTTCAGTACTTGCAGAGAATACCTTGCTGAAAGCCGCTTATCATTTCCTTCTGCTCCTCGTTGGGTTCGACACTCTTACTTATCGAAAGGACTACAATAGATCCCCTATACTTGTGGGTCATCATAGGTGTGTCCTGGGGCCGCTGTCTCTGTGCCTCTACGGCGGAGTGGTGCGGGCTGGTGTTCGGCATGAGTGGCCGCTATGTCCCGTGTACACAGTGGCCGGTCTGGTTCATCAGCGCGGTCATGTCTTGACGGTATTGTTGATGGCCTCGTCGTCAAATTGTGGTAGTAGTCAATGCTTCGGATAACTCTTTGCTGGGCGTTGAAGGTCATACTCTTCGGCAGCTAGGACCTGGGTCCATCTGTCGTTGAGTGTATCCTATTCGGCTTGGAGCTGTTGCTGCTTCTTTTTTAGTCTTCTCGCAGTGGCAATTAGCTGGCGCTTAAAGCGCTCCTGCTCAAGTGGTTCCTCTGGCACGATGAAGTCTTCGTCCCCGAGGCGCACATCATCCTCGGATATTGGCAGATAGTTACTATCCTCCGAGTCCTCGTTCCCGACCGGTTCATTAGGCTTAACTCGCCCCTCCTCCGAATCATCATGTTCAGATGTTGGCTCGACGGGGGCTTCGGGGTCTTCAGCGTTCTCCAGAGTGTTATTGTCTCCGGTGCCGGTATTGCTATCTTTTTCGCGACGCGATTTTGAGGGGCGCCGCTGACGTTGACGCATTGTTGGTGCATCAGCAGGGTTGTCCTTAACCTGATCCTTCCTGCCGTCGTCGTCATCCTCTTTGGGTGTGTCCACCATATGCACGTCATATGTGGAGGTGGCAAATCAACGTCCGGTAAACAGCAGGTCTTGGCCTTGTTCGTCTTCGGCATCGTTGTTCATGTCGTCAATGTCTTCGGAGGCGTAGTCCAGCATGTCGGTTAAGTCCTCGACAGTGGCTATCAAGTGGGTGGTGGGTGGGACATAAAATTCCCCGCTTTTAGCCCCTAGTATGGGCTGGGCGTAGTTCGGAGGTGATTCTGTAATGGCGAGGGATCGCATTAGGGCCAAAGCCTCGTTTAACAGTGAGGTTTGGACGGGTGTCGGTGTCAAAACCGGCGGATCTCGGGTAGGGGGTCCCGAACTGTGCGTCTAAGGCGGATGGTAACAGGAGGCGGGGGACACGATGTTTACCCAGGTTCAGGCACTCTCGATGGAGGTAATACCCTACTTCCTGCTTGATTGATCTTGATGATATGAGTATTACAAGAGTTGATCTACCACGAGATCGTAGAGGCTAAACCCTAGAAGTTAGCCTATGGTATGATTGTTGTTGTCCTACGGACTAAACCCTCCAGTTTATATAGACACCGGAGGGGGCTAGGGCTACACAGAGTCGGTTACAAGGGAGGAGATCTACATATCCGTATTGCCAAGCTTGCCCTCCACGCCAAGGAGAGTCCCATCCGGACACGGGACGAAGTCTTCAATCTTGTATCTTCATAGTCCAACAGTCCGGCCAAAGGATATAGTCCGGCTGTCCGAGGACCCCCTAATCCAGGACTCCCTCAGTAGCCCCTGAACCAGGCTCCAATGACGATGAGTCCGGTGTGCAGATTGTCTTGGGCATTGCAAGGAGGGTTCCTCCTCCGAATACTCCATAGAAGATTTTGAACACAAGGATAGTGTCCGGCTCTGCAAAACAAATTCCACATACCACCGTAGAGAGAATAATATTTCCACAAATCTAATCTACTGACAACTTTTCTTAACATGACGTTATGTCGTGATCTGGTCATGACGAACCGTTTTTCCGAGCATGCCACTGCACGTGTTGCGAGGCGGTTTTATCGGCACGTCCTGTCGAAGCAGAGATCGTGTCCCTCTTTTCACGGGATTCTCATCAATATGGGTGTGGGTAACCCAACCGCGCCATCAATTACGGCGCTTGGGGAATAAGCGGTTTTACCAGGAAAGTGGGGAGGCGCAGAATCCCTGCTGCCTTTATGAGGGGATAAGGACTCCCTTTCGCACCCACGCTTTCTTCTTCTCGATCCATTCCCCTCCGCCCGAGCTCCAGCGCCCAAGCATTCATCTTCTCTGCCCACAAAGGCCTTCCGAAAATGTCCGGATCTGGAGCAAGAGGCAAATGGATGGCCTCTACCGTCCGGGAGAAGGATATCAAAAAGCTTCGGGAGGCCGGGTATCTGGCCAAGAAAATCATCCACCGTCTCCTGACGGCGGGACAGATCGTCCCTACTCCGGAACCCCACGAGAGGGTTGTATTCCTCCCTCAGTTTTTCCACGGGCTAGGGTTTCCCCTCCACTCATTCGTTCATGGCATCATGTATTATTATCGGATCGATCTTCACGATCTGTCCCCTAATTCCTTCCTCAACATCTCGACATTCATTGTCGTGTGCGAGGCTTTTCTCCGCATCTCGCCACACTTCGGCTTATGGCTGAAGATTTTTAATGTGTAGCCCAAGGTAGTGGGCAGCGAGCACGCCGAGTTCGGGGGCGCTATGGTGAGCAAGATGCCCAACATTACATGGCCACCTTTAACGATTCCGTCAAGGAGTGGCAACATCAGTGGTTTTACATCACCGAGCCGCGTGGCACGGAATGGACTGCTACTCCCGAGTTTCGATCTGGTGCCCCCCTGCGGCTTACATCCTGGGTCAAGAAGGGCTTGAATTGGTCCTCGTTCAACGAATTGTCGGTGCTCCAGACACGCGTTAAAGATATGGGAGACAAGAAAATTGAACTTGTCAATGTAGTCCAGGTGATGTTAGTTCGCCGGATCCTGCCTTGTCAACACCGGACTTGCAGTCTATGGGAATTCGATCCGGCCAAGCACCAAACCCTTCGAGATCTTTTCGGCTCCTCGCACAAGGACATCTGGAAGGTGCTTTTCAAGTCTAGCAAATCATTCCCGTAATCCGCCGAAGAATGCAGGTACCAACTGTCCCGCCCTGCAAGTTCGGTAAGTCATCATACTTTTTATCCGCATAACCCAAGGGAAGCGCTTAATGTGTTTTCCACAACTCTCCTAGGGCTGGACGAAGAAGGCGGAGCGGATCCATTGTCTGGACCCGCTGCCCGAAGAACCGGCCGTCCCACTTCTAACGAAGATGCTGGTCCGGCGCCTTACAAGGTGCCGAAAAAGACGGCCGAGAAGGAGGCCAAAAAGACCCGGGGCGGCCTTCGTCGTTGCGGCACTTCGGACACAATATCCGAAGGCTCTGATGCCCGTTCCGCCTCCGAAGAGGACAAGGAGGAGGAGGAGGAAGATGAATCCCCTGCGGGGGAAGAAAGAAGAGGACGGCCTCCGCACACTTGGAGGCCGAGTCGCCTAAAAGGGGAAAAGCTCCTCTTAGGAGTTGTCCACTTTATCGCCGCCCGACAATGACCGGCATGGGATCGGGGCCCAGCCCTGGTGAATTCGTGAGTATATTGAATCTGAGTACGTATGCGTCCAGACTAATCATGGCATAATATTTTAACCTGAGCCATTTTTTTGTAGTCCGGCGAGGTCCCGTACTAAACAATCCTCATGAGAGGATTCGGTTAGCTCGGATTCTATGGAGAGCGGGACGCCCCCGAAGGCCCCTTCCTTCAAACAAGTGAATACCACCGAGGCTTCGTCCCAGAGGGACCCCGGCCAAGGAGGAGAGTAAAAGATAGTGAAGGCGGCGCCTGGAGGTCAAACTTCAGGGGCTGGACACATGGGGGAGAAATTCCCATGGGAGTTGACGGCGGGGGCCATCTTGAATTCGGCTCCCAGCCAAATGCAATTCTAGAGACCAATACGGCTCCAGAATCAGGCAGGCAGCCTCTCTCAGCTGGAGGGGGCATGCCTGTTCCACCGGCAACCTCTGTCCAACCAGAGGTGTCGGATGCTTTGTTGGTGGCGCCGAAGAGCGCCTCCATCATCGATGAACACTGTGCCCTTATGGGTGCGGTGATTGAGAAGATTGATCACGAGAGTGGACTCAATGAAGCCTGTATCAGCCTTATAAAAGGTTTTGAGGTATGTTTTATGAGGTTTCGAAGAGTGTCATGGTATGGATAGTAGCCCCTGATACACTGTGCGGTGAAAGAAAGAACCGGACAGAAGATCAAATTTATATTCGCAGGAAGACTCATTGAATGACATCTATTTCTCTTCTGTTATAAGCAGGCGTCTACAGCGGCTGCTGCCTCTCATACTGCGGAGGTCTCCGGACTGAATCAAAGTCTGGAGCGGGCAAAAGAAGAACTTGGCCAGTTGAAAATGCAGTTGGGAGATAAACAAGGTATGCACAAGTCTTGCTCGCGTTTATTGCGAGTGAACTTTCAGTATGATGAAATATGTTTCATGATTTGTGCTAGGGATGACGACCAAAGTCGAGGCTCTTCAGAAGGCTGTGGCCGAGGCCGAGAGAAAGGCAACCACAAAGCAGGCTCTTCATGAGAAGCACGAGGCCAAGGTTATTAAAGCTGAGAAGGAGCTGCAAGAGGCCATGAAGAAATGCGAGACCTTGGAGCAGAGTTTAACGGAGAAAGAATCCGAACTCACCAAGGCGCATCAGGCCACGAGCGATGCCCGGGGGGAAACCCAAAGCGCCCTGCAGGGGATCCAAGAGGCGAGGAAGATCGCGGCGGGTAAGGCTTTTTCCATGTAAAGCAAGTATTTGAGGAGAAAATTATGTTTCTAATTTTGAATTCGGATTTCTTAGGGGTATTTGCCAAGCTGCCCCGCAACATATCAGATGCCGCCCAATTCTACCGAGTCGAAGAAGGGAACACTGCGGATAAGCTCTTCTGATCGTAGTATTTGGCACCAAATTATCCGGTGCCTTTTGTCGATCAACTGAAACAGCCGATCGAACTGCATAAGGCGGAGGAACTAGCCATGAAGGATCTGATTATCCGGCTATGGCCCGCCGAGCCGATTCCAAGCAGCTACTTTGGGCTCGTGAAGCGGCTTGTGAGTGCGTGCCCTCGACTTGATGTCATTAAGCGGTCAGTCTGTATAGAGGGTGCGCGAATGGCCTTCGCCCGCGCAAAGGTGCACTGGGGGAAGATGGATGGTGAAAAGCTGATGACTGAAGGACCGCCAGAGGGGAAGGAGCACCACAAGCCCAAATTATATTATGAGAGTGTCCTGAAAGGATCCTACCTTGCAGCGGAGCTATGTAACAAGGACATTATATTTCCATAAATGCAAATCATGTTGTCCTTTGTAACGTCTGAACAAGTTCATTTATATTATTTATTGCCTGTTATATAAAAGTTTATCCTCCTGTGCGGCTGTTTTATATATTAATCCTGAGAGTTGGCCATTGCCGGCTTCACGCCTCACGTAAGAAATGCAGGGTGTTCGGGATAGACCTGATCACTCTTTATCCCAGTTTTGGGTCCTTCAAAGGAGGTGTTCAGCACAACGAACCAGGCAATCGGACTATAGGGCTTTATCGCTCTCACTTAGCCATAGGAGCGAGGGGCTCTATAAACACCTGATCGGAAGAAAAAACCGATCCATCGCATGCTGCATTGGTTATGGCATTATGCGGGAGAAATCCTTAAAGATTTTACAACCTCTCGAACAGCTGACCAGCTCTCGCCGCATCATGACAGTCAGGTTTCGGCTTTCTCTCTGAGGTGCTCGTCCGGAAGAACCGGGACACAATCGCAGTAGTTCTCCCAGTGCTACCTTAGCCGATATAGGGGAACGTAAGGTACCAAAACGTGGGAGCCGGGCAAACCCAACTATTGACCCAAGACATGACTCGGAGTTGATGCATATAATGCTATAGGTTCGGGGTGCCGAACTTCCGCGAAGGTGTTTGGACTTTATTGCCGTATTATGGGTAAAACGAAGCCCTTGTCATATTTGAAGGCATATCGTGGTATATGGATGCCACTTTATAAAAGAATTTTAATAAGAAATAATAGCACATAAGCGTCATATGAATTCATATGTTGTATTTGAATAGTACGTCGATGCGTATAAGTACATGTAATGTGATAAAAAAGGGAATATGACTATGGAACCTGCTGAGACCAGGGGGAAGAAGTTGTGTGCGGATCCGGAGTATAGTCGGATGGTCATTGATAACCCACAAGTATAGGGGATCGCAACAGTTTTCGAGGGTAGAGTATTCAACCCAAATTTATTGATTGGATACAAGGGGAGCCAAAGAATATTCTCAAGTATTAGCAGTTGAGTTGTCAATTCAACCACACCTAGATAACTTAATATCTGCAGCAAAGTATTTAGTAGCAAAGTAATATGATAGTAGTGGTAACGGTAACAGAAGTAATGGAAGCAAAAGTAATATTTTTGGTGTTTTGTAGTGATTGTAACAGTAGCAACGGGAAAGTAAATAAGCGAGAACCAGTATAGGAAAAACTCGTAGGCATTGGATCGGTGATGGATAATTATGCCGGATGCGGTTCATCATGTAACAATCATAACATAGGGTGACACAGAACTAGCTCCAATTCATCAATGTAATGTAGGCATGTATTCCGAATATAGTCATACGTGCTTATCGAAAAGAACTTGCATGACATCTTTTGTCCTACCCTCCCGTGGCAGCGGGGTCCTAATGGGAACTAAGGGATATTAAGGCCTCCCTTTAATAGAGAAACGGAACAAAGCATTAGCACATAGTGAATACATGAACTCCTCAAACTACGGTCATCACCGGGAGTGGTCCCGATTATTGTCACTTCGGGGTTGCCGAATCATAACACATAGTAGGTGACTATAGACTTGCAAGATAGGATCAAGAACTCACATATATTCATGAAAACATAATAGGTTCAGATCTGAAATCATGGCACTCGGGCCCTAGTGACAAGCATTAAGCATAGCAAAGTCATAGCAACATCAATCTCAGAACATAGTGGATACTAGGGATCAGACCCTAACAAAACTAACTCGATTACATGATAAATCTCATCCAACCCATCACCGTCCAGCAAGCCTACGATGGAATTACTCACGCACGGCGGTGAGCATCGTGAAATTGGTGATGGAGGATGGTTGATGATGAAGACGGCGACGAATCCCCCTCTCTGGAGCCCCGAACGAACTCCAGATCAGCCCTCCCGAGAGGTTATAGGGCTTGGCGGCGGCTCCGTATCGTAAAACGCAATGATTTCTTCTCCTTGATTTTTTTTCTTTACGAAAGCAAATATATAGAGTTGGAGTTGGCGTCGGAGGAGCTCCAGGGGGCCCATGAGGTAGGGGGGCGCGCCCTAGGGGGAGAGCGCGCCCCCGCCCTTGTGGACAGGGTGTGGGCCCCCTGGTCTTCATCTTTGGCAAGGATTTTTTATTATTTCTGAAAAGACGTTCCCTGGAGTTTCAGGTCATTCCGAGAACTTTTGTTTACGCATAAATAACACCATGGAAAGTCTGCTGAAAACATCACAAGACGGGTTAGTTCCATTCAAATCATGCAAGTTAGAGTCCAAAACAAGGGCAAAAGTGTTTGGAAAAGTAGATACAACGGAGACGTGTCGGTCATCACGGGAATATCTAAGGATTCCCTTGCGCTGCTCGAAGCTGCCTCCATATCGCCCATCCTGGTCGGCGCAAAGGTGAACCTGCGAAGGAAATGTAAGAAATGTTTGCGTGCCGGAGAGCGGTTGAGCCGCTGAGTGCGGCCTGTCCTGGCCTTCGCCGGAGTGTTTAATTGAGCTCTGGACGAGCGGGGCTATCCTGTCGCGAAGTAGTTCGAAGTCCTTTGACCATGTCCGGGAGCCTGGCCGTCGACTCGAGGTTCAGCTGCAAGGTGCTGCTCGTTGCTTCTGCTTTTAAGGCAGCGGTGTACTCGTTGGTGCCGAAGTAAAGTTCGTCCTTGCCATTATCCGTGATGATGCCGCGTGGACCGGGCATTTTGAGCTTACGGTAGGCATAATGTGGCACTGCATTGAATCGAACGAACACGGTTACGTCCGGCAAAGGCTCGATAATCACCGCGGAAAGGGACGATTTCAAGATTAACTCTTGATGCGGTAATTGTCTGGTTATCCGAAGACTACCTCAAGGGTGATGGAGCCTGCATACCTGGCTTCCACACAGTATAATGCCTCTGAAAGTGGCTTTAGTGGGTTTGATCACCGAATGATCAATGCCCATCTTGCGCACTGTGTCCTGGTAAAGCAGGTTTAGACTGCTGCCTCCGTCCATAAGGACTCGTGTGAGGTGGAACCCGTCAATTATTGGGTCAAGGACTAGTGCGGCTGGATTGCCCTGATTGGTGTTAACCAGACGACCCGTGCGGTTGAAGGTGACCGGCCCTAGTTTATATTGTGGGACTACTAGTTCCTTTAAGTCGGCATCCCTAAGGGTGCGTATCCGGTCCGGATTGGGAATTTGGATGGTGTTTACCACGTTCACCATTTGGATTTGCGGGGGAAATTTCTTTTGCCCTCCTGTGTTCGGTGATCTGGGCTCTTCATCGCCATCATCGCTTTGAGACCCCTCTTCTCTGTTTTTGGCGCCTGCCCTGCGGCTTGTTTGAAAACCCAGCATTCTCTGTTGGTATGGGTGGTTGGCGTTCTTGGGGTGCCATGAATTTGGCATTGGCGATCGAGTATGCGGTCCAGACTGGATGGACCCGAATTGTTATTTTTGAGTGGCCCTTTCCGCTGACCGGACTTTGAGCCACTAAACCCGGCATTAACTGTTGTATCTTCGGTGTTTTCACCATATTTGTTGCGCTTGTGTTTGTTGCATCGTGGTTTGCCGTTGCTATCCCTGGCCTCTGATGTGCCAGGTTTGCTTGATGTGTTGTTGCTACGAGCCAACCAGCTATCTTCGCCCATGCAAAAGCGGGTCATAAGTGTCGTGAGGGCTGCCATGGATTTTGGCTTCTCCTAGCCGAGATATCGGGCGAGCCACTCGTCACAGATGTTATGTTTGAAGGTTGCTAGGGCTTCGACATCCACACAGTCGACAATTTGGTTCTTTATAGTTAGGAAACGAGTCCAGAATTTCCTAGCTGACTCTCCGGGCTGTTGTGTTATGTGACTTAAATCATCGGCATCCAGTGGTCGCTCATAAGTGCCCTGGAAATTGTCCAGGAATGCGTCTGCCGGGTTCTCCCAGCTTCAGATGGAGTTTGCCGGCAAGCTATTCAGCCAATGCCGAGTCGGCCCTTTGAGTTTTAGTGGGAGATACTTGATGGCGTGTAGATCATCCCCGTGGGACATGTGAATGTGGAGGAAGAAGTCTTCTATCCATACCGCAGGGTCTGTAGTACCATCATATGATTCAATGTTTACGGGTTTAAACCCTTCTGGGAATTTGTGATCCATTACTTCATTAGTGAAGCATAGGGGGTGTGCGGCACCTCTGTGTCGGGCTATGTCGCGACGCGGTTCATACGAGTCTTGTCTGTTGTATCCGGCCCGGCCGGATTTGCTTTTAGTGTATCCGGCGTGACGATCATCGTCACGTATTAGGGCGCGACCCCGTGATCCGTAGATCGATCTTGTATGTCCTGCTTTGTTTTCCATTGCGTCTCGCAGGTCCCGCGTGTTGCCCCGGGCCTTGGTATTTTTGTTTGAATGGCGGCGGGGTGCGGGCTGGACTTCGGACTGGTGTGCCGTTCTGTCTCGGCCACAAGGTGGCCAATCAGCCGCATCATACGCTGGTAATGTAGGTTTTAATGCTTCCTCCTCGAGTTGCGGTAGCAACCTGCGCTTTGGGTAACTCTTGGTTGGGTGCTCGAGTTCGTATTCCTCGGCCGCCAGGACCTCAGTCCATCTATCCGCTAGCAGATCTTGATCAGCTCGAGGCTATTGTTGCTTTTTCTTCAGGCTGTTTGTTGTGGCTATAAGCCGACGCTTGAAGCGCTCCTGCTTGATGGGATCCTCAGGCACAATAAATTCTTCGTCGCCGAGGCTCACCTTGTCTTCGGAGAGAGGCATGTAGTTGTCATCCTCTGATTCTCCGTCTGCTGCCTGTTTTGGAGGGCTAGCTTGTTCATCCTCCCGCTCGAGGTCTGGCTGGAGGGGATTGTCGTCGTCTTCGGCACTATCCAGAGTGTTATTGTCTCTTGTGTCGGTATCGCTGCTGTTGCTATGGCGGGACTTAGAGCGGCGCCGCTGACGTCGATGCTTGGATTTCTTCTTGGAGGGATTATCCTCCGTTGTCTTATCGCCATCGCCTTCTTTGGGGGTGTCCACCATGTATATATCATATGATGAGGTGGCAGTCCAGCGCCCTGTGGGCGGTGGTTCCTGTTCGTCTCCTGCATCGTCGTCCATACCGTCGATGTCTTCGGAGCCGAAATCGAGCATGTTGGTTAAATCGTCGACAGTGGCTACTAAGTGGGTGGTGGGTGGGGAGCGAATTTCTTCGTCGTCCGCATCCCATTCTAGCCGGACATAGTTCGGCCAAGGGTCTCCTGACAAGGAGAGAGACCTCAATGTGTTTAGCACGTCGCCCAGTGGTGAGTGCTAAAAGATATCCGCGGAGGAAAACTCCATAATCGGTGCCCCATCGGATTCGATAGGCACGGACGCAAGCGGCTCGGAGCCCATGTCCGGGGACAAATCCAAGTGTCCCGCAACACGGGTCTCATAGGAAGTGAAGTCAGCATTCGGCTCTATTGCCCCTGAGTGCGCGGCGGTGCAATCTGTTCCGGATTGAGGGCCGGAGTAGTTACAGGTGTGATCTCCCGAACACTGTCCGACGGCAGAGCTAAGTCATGCTCGTCGTGACGGTGCGGCGCACCTGACATGGGATCGAATCCTTCGAAGATCAAGTCTCCGCGGATGTCGGCAGTATAGTTCAAGTTTCCAAACCTGACCTGATGGCCAGGGGCGTAGCTCTCGATCTGCTCCAGATGGCCAAGCGAGTTGGCCCGCAGTACGAAGCCGCCGAATACGAAGATCTGTCCGGGGTGGAAAGCCTCGCCCTGGATCGCATCGTTCGCGATGATCGAAGGAGCCATCAAGCCTTTATCGCGACGGCACAGTGGGACTCTCAATGAAAGCATCAATGTCAGTGTCAAAACCGGCGGATCTCGGGTAGGGGGTCCCGAACTATGCATCTAAGGCGGATGGTAACAGGAGGCGGGGGACACGATGTTTACCTGTGTTGGGCCCTCTCGATGGAGGTAATACCCTACTTCCTACTTGATTGATCTTGATGATATGTGTATTACAAGAGTTGATCTACCACGAGATCGTAGAGGCTAAACCCCAGAAGTTAGCCTATGGTATGATTGTTGTTGTCCTACAGACTAAACCCTCCGGTTTATATAGACACCGGAGGGGGCTAGGGCTACACAGAGTCAGTTACAAAGGGTGGAGATCTACATATCCGTATTGCCAAGCTTGCCTTCCACACCAAGGAGAGTCCCATCCGGACACGGGACGAAGTCTTCAATCTTGTATCTTCATAGTCCAATAGTCCGGTCAAAGGATATAGTCCGCCTGTCCGAGGACCCCCTAATCCAGGACTCCCTCAACAGGGAAGCGAGAGTCCATGGAGCTAGGCAGGGCAGAAGCCTCCTGGCCGTGCTCCCTTGGCGTGGACCTCGAGAGTTCGGAGCTAGTATCCGGGGGCGAGTCCGTCTTCCCAATGACTAGGGGAGCCCAGCTTGACTCCGGGCTTGTCGATGACGTAGTCCCCTCCAGGTTTCTTGTAGCGAGCTTCATAATTGTCGAGAGTCCGGTGGGCTCCGAACTCCCATCTTCGGACCTAGTAGTTTGCTCTGGATCTAAGGCCAGAGCGATGCTCGGGGCCGCGAACCCTTCGATGATCAAGTCTCCTCGGATGTCAGCGATGTAATTTAGATTTCCAAAACTAATCTGATGTCCAGGGGCGTAGCTGTCGATCTGTTCAAGTTTTCCAATCGAGTTGGCACGCAGCGCGAAGCCGCTGAATATGAAAATTTGACTGGGAAAAAGTCTCCCTCAAAACAGCATCTTGTAGATGATCGATCGAGCCATTGAACCTTCCGTCGACAGCACAGTGGAAATCTTAACGGAAGCACCAATGTCGGTGTCAAAATTGGCCGATCTCGGGTAGGGGGTCCTGAACTGTGCGTCTGAGGATCGAAGGTAACAGGAGACAAAGGGGGCACGATGTTTACCCAGGTTCGGTCCCTCTTAATGGATGTAATACTCTACTTCCTGCTTGATTGAATTTGATGAGTATAGGGGTTACAAGAGTTGATCTACCTCGAGATCGTAATTGCTAAACCCTAGATGCCTGGCCTATATGATTATAATCGTCTTTACAGACTAAACCCTCCGGTTTATATAGACATCGGAGGGGCCTAGGGTTGTACAGAGTCGGTTTACAGAGAAAGGAAACTACACATCCGGATGCCAAGCTTGCCATCCACGCAAAGGAGAGTCCTATCCAGACACGGGGGAAGGCCTTCTATCTTGTATCTTCACGGCCCATCAGTCCGGCCCATGTCGCATAGCCCGAACGCCCGGGGACCCCATAATCCAGGACTCCCTCACTTAGGTCCCATACAAGAAATGGGAATAAATGTCAAACACCCTACCACCATCACTCGGCCGCAAACATTGAGATACCTGGTTTCTAAATTCTAGTAAATCCAAAACTCGTCTGAAATTCATGAAACTTGGCATGCTATCATGGAGCGACATCAAGATGACGTGGTAAAAATTTTGTCCCATTTGGGGGGCAGGTTTGGGTATAAGCTTCTCACAAACCAGAGCTTTTCACAACAAGCCTGATGGTTTCGGTAGGGAATATGCCACCTTTGGGGATGAAACGATATCCGTTGGCTCTTATTGCTTTAAAAAAATCTAGTGTAAACATAGAACAACAGGAGTATTGTGTTAAATTTTGAAATTTTTTGGGGTTCGTTTGGACATTTTTATACATTAACTGGGTTTTCTAGGCATTTTATGTGCATAATTCAAATTTGAACTACATGCACATGCTCCAAAGGCATATAAGTTGGTTGAAAAATCAAATCTGTGTCCTTGGGTGCATGCTTAGGTCCCATGCAAGAAATGGGAATAAATTTCAAACACTGTGGCAATTGTTGATTGCCGGCAAAACATTGAGATGCTTTGTTTTTAAATTCTAGTAAATCCAAAACTCGTCTGAAATTCATGAAACTTGGCATGCTATCATGGAATGGCACCCGGCATCCAGTGGTATTTTTCGTATTTTGAGAGAAGGCGCACTCGAATAACAGCCAACAAAGGCATTTTGAAACAAATAGCTGCCACTGTAACATCTCAAATGTTCTGTATAATTTAAATTGTGTGTGTTCTATTAACCATTCACGTGACGCCACGCCTCACTCTGTTAATGGCTAGGAGGTATCGTGCGGACATGTGCTTGACTAAACGGGAGGCGTGCGAGTTGTACTCCAATGCATAGGCTCACCGGGAAGCGTGCGAGCTGTACACCGCGCAGGCTCACTGGGAAGCAAGCCCTTTGACTTCCATGGCCGCCCGCCTTGCTCGCATCCTCTCCATTAATGGCGCCCAAGCCACAATTTAATATGGTTTTAAATATAAAACACTCATCACAATCGTTTTAGTTAGAACACCCATATGCAAACCGACAGCTTCCCCAGGAAGCCTAGCGAAAATGTGTCGACCAGGATTTGTGCAGCTCTTGATCGCAAATGTTTTAGATAGAACACTTGTATGTAAAATGACAGCTTCCCCAGTAAGCCAAGGGAAAATGTGCCGAGCAGGATTTGTGCAGCTCTTCATCGCAAACGTTTTAGATAGAGCACATGCATGCAAAGTGAGAGCTATGGTCTTCCGCAGTAAGCCAAGGGAAAATTCACTGCACAGGATTTGTGCATCTCTTCAATGCAAACGGTTCTAATTGAATAAGGTATGCAAAGCGAGACTTCGGCGCTAAGCCAAGAGAAAATCTAGCAAGCAGGATTTGTTCCTCCCTTCAACGCAAATGATTTTTTCGCATGCCCCGTGTGCGACCACGTACAAACAATTTGGTAAGATTTGCATCTGTCATATTGGGTATATTGCCATTTGTCAAACTGGAAAGATTGACATTTGTTGATCTAGTAACATTGCCATTTGTCAATCCTTGTAACACTGCGATTTGTCAAAATATGCAGCTAAAAATCACTAGCACTATCTAGTTTTTGCAACTAAAATTTAGTACTTAAGCATAGATTTCATTCATAGATTAAGCAGTCGTTCTTAATTTATACAAACAGTTCAACTCGACAGCTGAACGGAACAAACTTTTCCTCAATTGTTGCCAACTACATACTGAAATAGCTAGTTCAACTATATATATTAGCTAATTTTAATACGTTGTACAGTTCCACCACATCTATAGTCAGATGAACTGGACAAAATAGCCCCTAAATACTACTACTACGGAGGGGTTGTGTACTACTTCCGGCAGCCTCTCCTATACCGGGCGTGCTTGGTAAGAGGAAGAGGAGGAGGAGCTTACCGACGAGCTGGACAACTGAAATACGGTGCATGCCACTGTTGCACCTTCAGCAACGCTCACATTGAACGTCCTCTGCAAATCCAGATGACCCCTCTCGAAGTGGTCGGACTTCTCGTAGATGTCCTGATTCCTCACCTCTGTGTCGGCGTGTGCCGCGGCCACGATTGTGGTAAGGCTCTTTGCCTGCTCGATGAGGCGCTCCTCCTCCTCCTCCCATAGAAACTCGATGTAGAGTGCAAGGTCGCTGACGCACGTGCGGGCCTCCACCTCTACCTCCCTCCTTCAGGCGGCGGTGGCGGAGCGGGTGATGATCCCGGCCGTCGACGGTGGGCTGGCGGCCACGGCGGCGGATGATGGGGTGGTGGCCACGACCACCACCTCCTGCCTTCAGGCCGGGGTGGCGGAGCGAGGGATGGCCATGATGGCCGGCAGTGGGGTGGCGGCCACGACGACCACCTCCCGCCTTCGGGCCGCGGCGGCGGAGCGGGTGATGGCCCTGGCTTTCGACGGTGGTGTGGCAGCAATGGCGGCCGGCAATAGCTGTCGACTGGCAGCGACGGTGGAGCGTGTGGTGGGTGTTCTGCACACACCCACCAAGGATGCCACACGCACTACACTACGACGGGGACTGCGCCGCCGCCGTGGTGTAGCCTCCTAGCTAGAGTTGTCCTCTGATGACGGCGGAGTGGCCAAGGTACCACGACGGACCGGTGCCATTGGCGATTGTGGGAGAAGCAGACGAGATAAGCTACAAGGAGGGAGGGGACAATGCGGCGCAGGATTCGCCGGGCCGTGAGGGTTTATATAGTAGGCTCGTAAGAATTGGGATTTTGGGGGATTTCACCGAGTCGGGCGGTAAGCTTGCGCGGGAACCTGCGCGGTTGCGCGGGAACAGGCTCACAACCGTTTGGCCAAAAGAACACCCCCGTGCGCTGCTCAAGCTAGCGCTCAAAGCCGTCTACGGCAGCGGGGTGACATGACGTGCGAGAGGAGGATGAAAGTGAAGGAAATATGCCCTAGAGGCAATAATAAAGTTATTATTTATTTCCTTATATCATGATAAATGTTTATTATTCATGCTAGAATTGTATTAACCGGAAACATAATACATGTGTGAATATATAGACAAACAGAGTGTCACTAGTATGCCTCTACTTGACTAGCTCGTTAATCAAAGATGGTTATGTTTCCTAACCATAGACATGAGTTGTCATTTGATTAACGGGATCACATCATTAGGAGAATGATCTGATTGACATGACCCATTCCGTTAGCCTAGCACTTGATCGCTTTAGTATGTTGCTATTGCTTTCTTCATGACTTATACATGTTCCTGTAACTATGAGATTAGGCAACTCCGTTTACGGAGGAACACTTTGGGTACTACCAAACGTCACAACGTAATCGGGTGATTATAAAGGAGTACTACAGGTGTCTCCAAAGGCAGATGTTGGGTTGGCGATTTCGAGATTAGGATTTGTCACTCCGATTATCGGAGAGGTATCTCTCGGCCCTCTCGGTAATGCACATCACTAAGCCTTGCAAGCATTACAACTAATGAGTTAGCTGTGAGATGATGTATTACGGAACGAGTAAAGAGACTTGCCAAGAACGAGATTGAACTAGGTATTGGATACCGACGATCGAATCTCGGGCAAGTAACATACCGATGACAAAGGGAACAACGTATGTTGTTATGCGGTTTGACCGATAAAGATCTTCAGAGAATATGTAGGAACCAATATGGGCATCCAGGTTCCGCTATTGGTTATTGACCGAGAATAGTTCTAGGTCATGTCTACATAGTTCTCGAACCCGTAGGGTCCGCACGCTTAAGGTTTCGATGACAGTTATATTATGAGTTTATGAGTTTTGATGTACCGAAGGAGTTCAGAGTCCCGGATGAGATCGGGGACATGACGAGGATTCTCGAAATGGTCGAGACGTAAAGATCGATATATTGGACGACTATATTCGGAGTTCGGAAAGGTTCCGAATGATTCGGGTATTTTTCGGAGTACCGGAGAGTTACGGGAATTCGTCGGGGAGAAGTATTGGGCCTTATTGGGCCCATGCGGGAAAGAGAGAGGGGCTGCCTAGGGCAGGCCGCGCGCCCCCCCAAGGCCTAGTCCGAATTGGACTAGGGGGAGGGGCCGCACCCCTTCCTCCCTTCCCCTTCCTTCTCTCCTACTCCTACTAGGAAAGGAGGAGTCCTACTCCCGGTAGGAGTAGGACTCCCCCTTTGGGCGCGCCTCCTCCTCCTTGGTCGGCCCTCCCTTGCTCCTTTATATCTGGGGGCAGGGGCACCCCATGACACGCAAGTTGATCTACGGATCGTTCCTTAGCCGTGCGGTGCCCCCTCCACCATATTCCACTTCGGTCATATCGCTATGAGCCGAGGCGAAGCCTGCGCCGGAGAAGTCATATCGTCGCGAGCTTAGGCGAAGCCCCGCGTCGGTGGAGCATCATCATCGCCACCACGCCGTCAGGCCGACGGAACTCATCCCCGACGCTTTCTGGATCGAGCCCGGGGATCGTCATCGAGCTGAACGTGTGCGTAACTCGGAGGTGCCGTGACGTTCGGTGCTTGGATCGGTCGGATCGTGAAGACGACGACTACATCAACCGCGTTGTTATAACGCGCTTCCGCTTTCGGTCTCACGAGTGCGTGGACAGACACTCTCCTCTCGTTGCTATGCCATCACCATGGTCTTGAGTGTGCGAGGGAAATTTTTGAAATTACTACGTTCCCCAACAGTGGTATCGAGCCTGGTTTTATGCGTTGATGTCATATGCACGAGTAGAACACAAGTGAGTTGTGGGCGATATAAGTCATACCGCTTACCGGCATGTCATACTTTGGTTCAGCGGTATTGTGAGATGAAGCGGCCGGACCGACATTACGCCAGACGCTTACGCGAGACTGGTTTCACCGCTCCGAGCACTCGTTGCTTAAAGGTGACCGGCGGGTGTCATCTCTCTCACTTTAGTTGAACCGAGTGTGGCTACGCCCGGTCCTTGCGAAGGTTAAAACAGCACCAACTTGACAAACTATCGTTGTGGTTTTGATGCGTAGGTAAGAACGGTTCTTGCTCAGCCCGTAGCAGCCACGTAAAACTTGCAACAACAAAGTAGAGGACGTCTAACTTGTTTTTGCAGGGCATGTTGTGATGTGATGTGGTCAAGACGTGATGCTATATTTTATTGTATGAGATGATCATGTTTTGTAACCGAGTTATCGGCAACTGGCAGGAGCCATATGGTTGTCGCTTTATTGTATGAAATGCAAACGCCATGTAATTGCTTTACTTTATCACTAAGTAGTAGCGATAGTCGTAGAAGCAATAGTTGGCGAGACGACAACGATGCTACGATGGAGATCAAGGTGTCGCGCCGGTAACGATGGTGATCATTGACGGTGCTTCGGCGATGGAGATCACAAGCACAAGATGATGATGACCATATCATATCACTTATATTGATTGCATGTGATGTTTATCCTTTATGCATCTTATCTTGCTTTGATTGGCGGTAGCATTATAAGATGATCTCTCACTAAAATTATCAAGAAGTGTTCTCCCTGAGTATGCACCGTTGCGAAAGTTCTTCGTGCTAAGACACCACGTGATGATCGGGTGTGATAGGCTCTACGTTCAAATACAACGGGTGCAAAACAGTTGCGCACAGAATACTCAAAGTTAAACTTGACGAGCCTAGCATATAATGATATGGCCTCGAGCACGGAGACCGAAAGGTCGAACGTGAATCATATAGTAGATATGATCAACATAGTGATGTTCACCATTGAAACTACTCCATCTCACGTGATGATCGGACATGGTTTAGTTGATTTGGATCACGTAATCACTTAAGATGACTAGAGAGATGTCACCTAAGTGGGAGTTCTTAAGTAATATGACTAATTGAACTTAAATTTATCATGAACTTAGTCCTGGTAGTATTTTGCAAATTATGTTGTAGATCAATAGCTCGCGTTGTTGCTTCCCTATGTTTTTATATGTGTTCCTAGAGAAAATTGTTTTGAAAGATGTTAGTAGCAATGATGCGGATTGGATCCGTGATCTGAGGTTTATCCTGTTTTCTTCACAGAAGAATTTTGTCCTTGATGCACCGATAGGTGACAGACCTATTGCAGGAGCGTATGCGGCGTTATGAACGTTTGGCTAGCTCAATATGATGACTACTTGATAGTTTAGTGCACCATGCTTAACGGCTTAGAATCGGGACTTCAAAGACGTTTTGAACGTCATGGACCATATGAGATGTTCCAGGAATTGAAGTTAATATTTCAAGCAAATACCCGAGTTGAGAGATATGAAGTCTCCAACAAGTTCAATAGCTAAAAGATGGAAGAGAATCGCTCAACTAGTGAGCATGTTCTCAGATTATGCAGGTACTTCAATCGCTTGAATCAAGTGGGAGTTGATCTTCCGGATAAGATAGTGATTGATGTAATTCTCTAGTCACCATCACTAAGTTACTAGAACTTCGTGATGAACTATAGTATGCAAGGGATGACGAAAACGATTTCCGAGCTCTTCATGATGTTGAAATCGACGAAGGTAGAAATCAAGAAAGAGCATCAAGTGTTGATGATTGACAAGACCACTAGTCTCAAGGAAAAGGCAAAGGGAAGAAGGGGAACTTCAAGAAGAGCGGCAAGCAAGTTGCTGCTCGAGTGAAGAAGCCCAAGTCTGGACCTAAGCACGAGACTAAGTGCTTTTGCTGCAATGGAACTGGTCACTAGAAGCGGAACTACCCCAAGTATTTGGCGGATAAGAAGGATGGCAAAGTGAACAAGGGTATATTTGATATACAGTTATTGATGTGTACTTTACTAGTGTTTATAGTAGCCCCGAGTATTTGATACTTGTTCGGTTGATAAGATTAGTAACTTCAAACAGGAGTTACGTAATAAAAACTAGTTGAAGGGAAGTAACGATGAGTGTTGGAAGTAGTTCCAAGATTGATATGATCATCATCGCACACTCCCTATACTTTCGGGATTAGTGTGGAACCTAAATAAGTGTTATTTGGTGTTGAGCATAAATATGATTTGATCATGTTTATTGCAATACGGTTATTCATTTAAGTAAGAGAATAAATTGTTGTTCTGTTTACATGAATAAAACCTTATATGGTTACACACCCAATGAAAATGGTTCATTGGATCTCGATCATAGTGATACACATATTCATAATATTGAAACCAAAAGATGCAAAGTTAATAATGATAGTGCAACTTATGTGCGTAATCGCCGTTTAGGTCATATTGGTGTAAAGCGCATGAAGAAACTCCATGTCGATGGACTTTGGAATCACTTGATTATGAATCATTTGATGCTTGCGAACCATGCCGCTTTGGGCAAGATGACTAAAACTCCGTTCTCGGAACAATGGAACAAGCTACTGACTTATTGGAAATAAAACATACCGATGTATGCGATCCAATGAGTGCTGATGCTCGTGGCAAGTATCGTTATTTTCTAACCTTCACATGATGATTTGAGCAGATATGGGTATATCTACTTGATGAAACATAAGTATGAAATAGTTGAAAGGTTCAAAGAATTTCAGAGTGAAGTGGAAAAATCATAGTAACAAGAAAATAAAGTTTCTGCGATCTGATCGCGAAGACGAATAATTGAGTTACGAGTTTGGTCTTCAATAAAAAAAATGTGTAATACTTACACAGCACACGCCACCATGAACACAAAAATGTTAAGGTGTGTCCGAACGTCGTAACCGCACTTTATTGGATATGATGCGATCTATGATGTCTCTTATCGGTTTATCACTATCATTTTGGGGTTATGCATTAGAGACAGTTGCATTCACGTTTAATAGGGCACCATCTAAATCCGTTGAGACGACACCGTATGAACTATGGTTTAACAAAGAAACCTAAGTTGTCGTTTCTTAAAAGTTTGGAGTTGTGATGCTTATGTGAAAAAGTTTTCACCGATAAGCTCGAACCCAAATCGGAGAAGTGCGTCTTCATAGAATACCCAAAGGTAACTATTGGGTACACCTTCTATCACAGATCCGAAGGCAAGTTTTTCGTTGCTAAGATGGATCCTTTCTAGAGAAGAAGTTTCTCTCGAAAGAAGTGAGTGGGAGGAAAGTAGAACTTGATGAGGTAATTGTACCTTCTCCCTTATTGGAAAGTAGTTCATCACGTAAATCAGTTCCGATGATTCCTACACCAATTAGTGAGGAAGTTAATGATGATGATCATGAAACTTCAGATCAAGTTGCTACCAAACCTCGTAGGGTCTTCCAGAGTAAGATCCGCACTGAGTGGTATGGTAATCGTGTTACGGAAGTCATGTTACTAGACCATGATGAACCTACGAACTATGAGGAAGCGATGATGAGCCCAGATTCCATGAAATGGCTTGAGGCCATAAAATCTGAGATAGGATCCATGTATGAGAACAAAGTATGGACTTTGATTGACTTGCTCGATGATCAGCAAGCCATGTTAAATAAATGGATCTTCAAGAGGAAGACGGACATTGATAGTAGTGTTACTATCTACAAAGCTCGACTTGTCACAAAAGGGGTTTTCGACAAGTTCAAGGTGTTGACTACAATGAGATTTTCTCAAACTGTAGCAATTCTTAAGTCTGTCTGAATCATGTTAGCAATTGCCACATTTTATGAAATCTGGCAAATGGATGTCAAAACTACATTCTTTAATGGATTTATTAAAGAAGAGTTGTATATGATGCAGCCAGAAGGTTTTGTCAATCCTAAAGGAGCTAACAAAATGTGCAAGCTCCAAATGATCCATCTATGGACTGGTGCAAGCATCTCGGAGTTGGAATAAACGCTTTGATAGTGTGATCAAAGCATATGGTTTTATCTGAGACTTTTGGAGAAGCCTGTATTTACAAGAAAGTGAGTGGGAGCACTACAACATTTACGATAAGTATATGTGAATGACATATTGTTGATCGGAAATAATGTAGAATTATTACGCAAAGCATAAAGGAGTATTTGAAAGGAGTTTTTCAAAGAAGGACCTCAGTGAAGCTGCTTACATATTGAGCATCAAGATCTATAGAGATAGATCAAGACGCTTGATAAGTTTTTCAATAAGTACATACCTTGTCAAGATTTTGAAGTAGTTCAAAATGGAACAGCCAAAGAAAGAGTTCTTGCCTGTGTTACAAGGTGTGAGATTGAGTAAGACTCAAAACCCGACCACGGCAGAAGATAGAAAGAGAATGAAAGTCATTCCCTATGCATCAGCCATAGGTTCTATAAAGTATGTCATCTTTGTGTGCGGATCTATTGCATACCCTACCACTATGCTTGGCAAGGGAGTGCAATAGTGATCTAGGAGTAGATCAATGGACAGCGGTCAAAATTATCCTTAGTAGAATAAGGATATGTTTCTCGATTATGGAAGTGACAAAAGGTTCGTCGTAAAGGGTTACGTCGATGCAAGTTTTGACACCGATCTGGATGACTCTAAGTCACGATCTAGATACATATTGAAAGTGGGAGCAATTAGCTAGAGTAGCTCCGTGCAGAGCATTGTAGACATAGAGATTTGCAAAATACTTACGGCTCTGAATGTGACAGACCCGTTGACTAAAATTATCTCACAAGCAAAACATGATCACACCTTAGTACTCTTTGGGTGTTAATCACATGGCGATGTGAACTAGATTCTTGACTCTAGTAAACCCTTTGGGTGTTGGTCACATGTCGATGTGAACTATGGGTGTTAACCACATATAGATGTGAACTATTGATGTTAAATCACATGGCGATGTGAACTAGATTATTGACTCTAGTGCAAGTGGGAGACTGAAGGAAATATGCCCTAGAGGCAATAATAAAGTTATTATTTATTTCCTTATATCATGATAAATGTTTATTATTCATGCTAGAATTGTATTAACCGGAAACATAATACATGTGTGAATATATAGACAAACAGTGTCACTAGTATGCCTCTACTTGACTAGCTCGTTAATCAAAGATGGTTATGTTTCCTAACCATAGACATGAGTTGTCATTTGATTAACGGGATCACATCATTAGGAGAATGATCTGATTGACATGACCCATTCCGTTAGCCTAGCACTTGATCGTTTAGTATGTTGCTATTGCTTTCTTCATGACTTATACATGTTCCTGTAACTATGAGATTAGGCAACTCCCGTTTACCGGAGGAACACTTTGGGTACTACCAAACGTCACAACGAATCGGGTGATTATAAAGGAGTACTACAGGTGTCTCCAAAGGCAGATGTTGGGTTGGCGTATTTCGAGATTAGGATTTGTCACTCCGATTGTCGGAGAGGTATCTCTGGCCCTCTCGGTAATGCACATCACTAAGCCTTGCAAGCATTACAACTAATGAGTTAGCTGTGAGATGATGTATTACGGAGCGAGTAAAGAGACTTGCCAAGAACTTGAGATTGAACTAGGTATTGGATACCGGCGATCGAATCTCGGGCAAGTAACATACCGATGACAAAGGGAACAACGTATGTTGTTATGCGGTTTGACCGATAAAGATCTTCGTAGAATATGTAGGAACCAATATGGGCATCCAGGTTCCGCTATTGGTTATTGACCGAGAATAGTTCTAGGTCATGTCTACATAGTTCTCGAACCCGTAGGGTCCGCACGCTTAAGGTTTCGATGATGCTTATATTATGAGTTTATGAGTTTTGATGTACCGAAGGAGTTCAGAGTCCCGGATGAGATCGGGGACATGACGAGGATTCTCGAAATGGTCGAGACGTAAAGATCGATATATTGGACGACTATATTCGGAGTTCGGAAAGGTTCGAATGATTCGGGTATTTTTCGAGTACCGGAGAGTTACGGGAATTCGTCGGGAGAAGTATTGGGCCTTATTGGGCCCATGCGGGAAAGAGAGAGGGCTGCCTAGGGCAGGCCGCGCGCCCAAGGCCTAGTCCGGGTGGACTAGGGGAGGCCGCACCTTCCTCCCTTCCCTTCCTTCTCTCCTACTCCTACTAGGAAAGGAGGAGTCCTACTCCCGGTAGGAGTAGGACTCCCCCTTGGTAGCGCCTCCTCCTCCTTGGCCGGCCCTCCCTTGCTCCTTTATATCACAGGCGGGGGGCACCCCATGACACGCAAGTTGATCTCTGGATCGTTCCTTAGCCGTGTGCGGTGCCCCCTCCACCATATTCCACTTCGGTCATATCGTTGCGGAGCTGAGGCGAAGCCTGCGCCGGAGAAGTCATATCGTCAGCGGAGCTTAGGCGAAGCCTGCGTCGGTGGAGCATCATCATCGCCACCACGCCGTGCGTCGACGGAACTCATCCCCGACGCTTTGCTGGATCGAGCCCGGGATCGTCATCGAGCTGAACGTGTGCGAGAACTCGGAGGTGCCGTCGTTCGGTGCTTGGATCGGTCGGATCGTGAAGACGACGACTACATCAACCGCGTTGTTATAACGCTTCCGCTTTCGGTCTACGAGGGTACGTGGACAGACACTCTCCCCTCTCGTTGCTATGCCATCACCATGGTCTTGAGTGTGCGTAGGAAATTTTTTGAAATTACTACGTTCCCCAACAGAAAGGACATGTACACATATGGTTAATAAAAAAACCTTTGTGATTTAATTACCTACTATACCCCCATCTTGGTTTATAAGTAGGATTTAACTAATAAAATACAAACGCATGTCGCAAAAGTTTATATCGTTGGATTCGTATTTGAACATTATTTCCAATTATATAATTTTTGTAACATGCATTAACATTTTGTTGGTTAAATTTAAGGTCGAAATATGGCACAGAATATAAAGGGGACTAATAGACCAAGACGGCGGTAGTAGCACACGGCCGCTCTCTACGGCGTATCACACACATCTTGTTAAGTTGAACCTTTTCTACTGTGTTGCCTAATCACACACAGTTCATCCTAGCGAACTGTATGCCGTATATCGCACACACCCTCATCTAGCTGCCCATTTTTTGTTGTTCTGCATCATCGCAAACATTTCTTCCTGATTAACTGTTTGTCACTGATCCAATGGAGGGAAGCTTCTACATTCGCGGGGGATGTGGCATTGACCATTGGGCGGCAACAGTCGGTCATCTGGTGCGCAATAAAGAATGCAAAGAGGGATCCTCTGAAAGCAAGGACCAGCTTCCCTACCGATAGCTCATCTAACAGAACTCCTAAGTTAACCGTGCTGAGGCTTGAGTAGTCATCAGATGGGTGACCGGATGGGAAGTGGCCACAATGTTAAATTAACTGATGGCATTGGTCACTGTAAACATTTAATTGTCTTAAATGTATATAGTGCTCCCTCCTATTAGTTGAATTAACCTCGAGGTCCTTGTTTTGTAATTTTTGACATTTTTTGTTTTTTGAACACATGTTGATTGGCTTGAAGAAGGTCTATCTCGTTACTTTTTGATATTTTTTGTTTTTTGCACACATGTTAATTGGCTTGAATGAAGGTCTATCCCGTTACTTTACAACATGTTTCCAAAATATGGACCTCGATGTTAATTCAACTAATTGGACGGAGCATTATATACATTCAACGCAATTAAATGTTTTCCAAAAAAGTGATATGATTTCTGTGAAATTTATAAGTCATGTATGTGAAATTAACCTCTGTGTACTTGTTCTCAAATTAACCTTCGGGCATGTTTGTCGCGTATCACACACATCTTGTTAAATTGAACCGTTTATGTTCTCTTCCCTAACCGAAAACAGTTCATTCGAGTGAATTGTATGTCGTATATCACACACACCTTGATCTGGCTGACCGTTTATGTTGCTTTCCCTAATAGCAAATAGTTCATCGGACCGAACTGTATGCCGTATATCACACACACATTGATATGGCTACCCGTTTTTGTTGTTCTGTCTAATCGCAAACAGTTCATCTGGATCAAACGTATGCCCAACATCGTACACGCAAGTAAAATCTGAACCCTGTTTGATGTACCCTCCATCGCAAACGTTTTGCATCTTTTTTGACGGTTTTTTTACATCACCGTTTGCGATTAATGCATCACATACAGTTTCGTCAAAGGGTCTCTAATCGTAGTGTCGCGTTAGCAGCATCCTGCAGTAGTGCAAGAAACAATATAGGAAGCTACAAAGTTTGAGAATATTAAAATGTAACCTAGCTAGGTAGATCTAGAACGACGTGGGCGACAACCATGCTACAGACATATGCCTTGCCCCCCTCACCCCTCCCACGGTCCAAACATGTCGTGGGACAAAGGCATCTATGACAGAACGTATATCTGTCAGGGCCCACCGATGCCCCTCGGACACAGACAACACAATGCCTTCCTCGGCGTCCTAGTCTAGCTGTAGGCTGACAACATCTCATGTGGCATTGTTAAACACGCTTGAAATCACCATGAGGGCATGGCCACGCTCTTGTACTGGTGCCCAGCTGCCACATCAACCTACCAGATGCCACGTCCGTCAAACCTATCGCCTGCACAGCAAAGCCGTCTCCTGCAGAAGAGCTCGCCTCCTCTATGACGAACGCAACGAGGCGACCGCTCGGGCGACGCCGTGTGGGATCGGTCGCTCCACTCCCCGCAGGATCGCACAGACCCAAAAAAGCCGGCGGCGCAAGGGCATGAACGAGAAGGGAAGCGCGAGAACGGGAGAAGGGAAGCGCGCGAACTAGGGCAGTAGAGGCGCGACGCATGAATAAGAGGAGAAGGCGGCGCACCCTCGTCCTCAGCCCACCGGCGACATCATCGACTCGAGCTCTCCGTCCAAGGTATGACACTACTTCTTCCCTTACCTCCTCTTGTGTTGATGGCCAGATTGTTTTGATTCGGATTGGTTTAGTAAATTAGGCTAGGGTTTGATGGATTCTGGTGATTTGTTCCATGAACAAGATCGATTCCCTATCCTGTGATTTAGATTCAATTAATCTAGATATGGTGGACATGCTTGTATAAATCCCCATCTATTTCTTCTTATTAATCCCTGATAGAAACGTGTTAGATTCGTCCTATTACTCTGCACTTTGCAGTTGCGGGTAGAAAATCATATTATTTAGTACATGTGTAGAAGCTAGTAGCTAGAATCCATCTCCAGGAGCAATTATCAGCACCGGTTCAGTAAACTAGGCTTGGGTTTGATGGACTCTGGAGATTTATGATTATTCGGTAAATAGCTTCTTTTCAAGAACCAGATTGATTCCACTGTGCTGCGAACTAGGTTCAATTATTTGGTTCAGGAGGCTATGCTTGTGGAAGTCCCCATATTTTTCTTCTGAAGCACCGTCTGTGGATGCATGTTGCAGCAGTAGGATCCTCGCCTGTTAGGATTAAGAACTTAAAACACATACCTAATGCAGGGTTACAGTTTCATAATCATCTGCGTCTTCAGAAAGTACCACTTGATGCACTTCAGAAACAAGTGCTAGAATCTGCATGTGTTCGTTAGGAAGTCCACGTATATGTTCCACAAAAAATCTGCACTATTGTTTTTGAAATATACACTGTACTCAGAAATCTGCACTGTACCCTGAAATCTGCACTGTGTTGTACCCAAAAATCTGCACTATTGTTTTTGAAATGCTATTTTTTAATTAAAATGATGGCTGTGCTATAAAACTCACCTGTAGTTTTTAAAACTGTAGTTGCAGTACAGTAGGATACTTGTACTATTGTCAGTTGCTTCATGCAAATTTAACAGGAAATGCTGTAGCCAAACCAAATGGCCAACTTAGAAAAAAAATCTATGTTTTCGACATGTTTGTTATTATACTCTAAATTGTGTCTTGCTTCTCATGTAGATTTTGTACATATATGTGCAACAAAAGCGGGTTTCATGTGCCAGGAAGTGTAGAGGATGTGAGAGTTTTTGGAATGAGAAGAATCAAAGGATACAACAACAAATTCAGTCTAAAATTTGCTTTGTGTGCACTACAAAAAAATACACTTCCAAGATGATACGTGTTTGTCGCAGTAGGTCGCGTGTAACATCCCAAAATTTTCCAAATTTTGGAATGTTCATAATAAGATATTATTGAGTGAATTGCTATGATTTTCATGGGAAATTAAAACCTTTTGATTCTTGTTTCAAATATTTCATCCAATTGCTTTTCTTTCGGACACCTATGAAATATTTTTGAAACCACAAATAAAAATGGAGTGAGAATAAAATGACTTTCTCAAAATGTGGTGGAAGAATATTTTATGTGAAGTTCTTTGAATTTTTAGTTCCATCTGAACTTGGATCTTAATTGGAGTTTTAGTGCCATTTAAATATTTCCAAATTATTCAAATAAAACAAAATTTAATGAGAGGAGATAATATGACTTCTCCAATGATATATTTGGAAATATTTAATATGGTACATTTATCCTTTTGTGAACATGCAAAACTCAAAATTGAATTTTTTAGTAAATCAATTATGTCCATAAAGCATTAATAGTAGTTCATGCACATAATTTATTTTATTATATTTGGAAAACTAATTTTCTTGGACTCTAAATAATATAATGTAGACATTTTTTTTGTTTTAAGTAAACTTTTTGTGCACGTACTTATGTACGTAAATATATTTCAATCCTAATTCCTAAACTATCTAACTTGACCAGTATATTTCTCTCTCAAAATCTCGGACTGGCGCGAGACAGCAGCACAGCACAGCCACCTTGTTTTTGTATTTTTTTTTCCTTGCCTTCTTCCTTTGGGCCAATTTCTTCCACTTCGGCCCATGTTAAATTTTTTTCCTTAGCCCAGCTCCAGGTAACATCTTCTTCCTCCTCTCTTCGTTTGTTCACTAACACGAACACCTACAGAGAGCCTACAGCCATGGACGCCTGTACCTCTTCCCTCTCACGACCCAGACTCAAGGATGGGACGCGCAACTGGATTAGTACCAATATTCGGATATAAATTGGGGGATACAGGGAGAATCGGGGGTGAGAATCAGCAAGCAAAGAGAGGCATTCAGAGAGCAGGAGGTGAGGAACTGGAGCTGTGGGAAGAGAGACTTGGAGAACGATTCATTCCTTGATCCCTCTGATGTGCTTCCTGGTTGCATATATAGCTTGCGTCGTGTGGGCCCTAGCCTCCAATGACAAGCCCGTCCCATAAGCCTGTGCCCGCCAGTTTACACACGTACATTGACAGCCCATAGTGGGGGTGTTACACTCTCCATCCCTTGAAATTCGGCTTGCCCTCAAGCCGATGATGATCAAGCTGGACTCATGAGCGCCTCCAAACTCGTGTAGCCAAAGAGTCGGCCCTCTGGGTAAATGAGGGTAGTATCATGTGCTTGCAAATGGTCAGCTCGAAGGAACCAAACATGACTTCACCGCCAAATGGAGTTGCAATCTGAAGAGTGGGACATCTTGTCGACACACATGATACATCTGAACCAACTAGTGTCCTTGACAACAAGCAGGAAATTGCAAGATTTTGGCTCTCCTTGACCCGGATCCCGAAAGCAAATGATAGACAAAAGATAGTAACAACACTCACGTACATAACCGATTGTCTTGTTGTACCCTTTCTTTTGCTTGAGCCCATGACCAGAAAGAATCAAGCAGCTGGTTAGTAGGTCGGAGTTGTTTGCAACAACATGACTGCAGTACTAAGCTGCCTTGCGGATGATGATCCATCTCATAATTCAGCCCTGCTATGAACATCTCCACATGCTTATATATATATGAGGATATTGTGATACGAGGTGTCGATGCATGACCGGGCTTTTGTATCGAGATAGAAACCACCAGAGGACATGTGAGCATTCGATCCGAGAATAAAGCTCGATTCTGCTGATGCGAAGAAATGCCAGAATTGAAGGTAGAAGCACACAATGTAATCATCTCCAAAACACTTGATGTTGATGATGACACCAATTGCACACGGTCCAGTCCACGATAAGTTGCAGCAAACTCTATGATTATGTGTAGTATGGAGTCAATAAGCGATATCGAAGTTCCAATAATAAAATGTACGATGCGAGGGTCCCATTGTTGTCCGTAAAAATATACCCTCTTGTACCAAAGCAAGTGAGAGCACTAAACCTGTAAATAACTTGAGTCCCTTGAATCAGAGTGTAATTCCCTTGTATTTCTTCTGTAGATGATCAAACCCAAGTTCAACAAAGTTCCTGCTGCAATGGTTCACATGTACAGCCCCACTTGTCTGTTCTGGCTCGGTAGGTGCCCATGGTAACTTCCCTAGCCAGTGGGCTTGATTTTTGAGGGAAGGAAACCATAGCCTTCCTGTAGTTTTGTACAGATTTATACCAACATATTTTGTACCAGCCGGGGTGGTGGCCAAGATCGCGAATCGACTTGCTTGTGGAAGAACCACTATGTTGGTTGTAGAACATGCCCGATTCAGTGTGACCTTTCGTTGGCACCATACCCTGCATAGCCAGTCTAGAACAACAAGGCACGATGAAATGTAATGAAGAATAAGCCCAAGGTGCGATTCAATATAACATGCCTCTTAGCTTGTTCACTCACTTGAGAAATAGAATTAAGCTTCGCTCTTGGTCAAAAGTTCTCAAGAAATCGCAAACTCACAAGATGCTTACTCACAAATTCCACTAGAATGCCATTGAATAAAACTTGCGCTTTCAATTCCGTTTTCAGTATATTATCACCAGCCCTCATGCACTCCAAATAACTTGCTCGATGAGATGAACACCACTGCTGCATATATGCACAGTGCCAATGACCCCAAGCCCCCCCAATATAATAGAACTCACAACAGAGGCTTCTATATGCAACAAGTACTTGTAAATAATTTTCATGAGATGAGCTAGTCCAATGCAAGGCCAAACGGGCAACATAACATTTGAGATCCTCGTGTGGCTGATCTGTAGATAGTTTCCCAAATATACCTTGAGTTGCTGGCCATTGATCTTGAGGATTGGTTGCTTTTGAATGGCATTTGAACGAAGGCCATGGCATTGGTCGTGGCACTTGTCCTTGTTGTCCGATTGTCACACTCTCATCCAGCCTGTACATTGGGGTCAACACACCAATGTGATCTAAGAAGAGGGTCAAACATCTTGTTGGGGCCATGGTGTCCCATTCGAGGATGGAAAATGGCCACTGCAGTGAGGTCGGCGCAACCTCTAGAGGAGTTGTGGAGGATGGGGTCACACTCCACAGAATCAGGGGTGCGACCACAAGAATGTTGACATCAGCATGGGTCAGACAACCAGTCGAGCATGCCATGGGCATTGGTGCAGCAACACTGATGGCTTCGATGTTGAGGGTCTCTTCACGCACAGTAGAGGTTGCGGGCTCAAGGAAGATGTCAAAGGTGGCCTCACGACTCGGGCACTCCATCGAACATGTCATAGGCGTCGGTGCAGCAAGGCTATCTTTGTCAATGGCGATGATGCCATGGTGCGCACCGCACTCTGGCCGGGGCACCGAGCTCGGGAAAACGTCCGTGACTATCACTTGTAGGCATGAGGACGTGGACTCCATGGCCGCCGCCAAGTTTCTTTGCGATCATCGCCGCCTCCTCGGCGATTTCATCCTCTCTTATCCGGGCAAGGGACGAAGCACCAGTGATGCTTGATGGAGATCGCGACCGCACAGCATCTTGGATATCTTCCCGCAAACCCTCGATGTACTGGTGGACGAAGCTCTTGATGCTCAGGTTGGGGTTGATATCCAGCATGCGTTGTACGCATTCCCAGAATGCCGCCGTGTATTCGGCCACGGTTGCGATCTGCTTCTGTTCGAGCAGCGAGCACAAGTGCAGGTTGTACTCCGGCGACACGTCCTGGATGTCAAGGAGGCAGGCATGCTCGTAGATGCACCGGCCATGCATGACGAGTGCCCGTGCTGCCCCACGTCTTGATCGAAGTTGAACCACCGCCTCCACATGGTGGATTCTCTGGAACACGGAGATCTTTACCACGTCATATGCTGCAAACACCTGTTGCAACGTCTCCTCACTGACCGGGTAGTACACATGATGCACAGTGATGTGGAGAACACCGCTGGTGAACAACTCTTGGTGGCTCGACATTTTGTCGAACACCTGGTAGGCAGAAGTGGGTGGGGATTTTTTTCTTGGCTCTGAATACCAAATTGTCACGACCCAGACTCAAGGATGGGACGCGCAACTGGATTAGTACCAATATTCGGATATAATTTGGGGGATACAGGGAGAATCGGGGGTGAGAATCAGCAAGCAAAGAGAGGAATACAGAGAGCAGGAGGTGAGGAACTGGAGCTGGGAAGAGAGACTTGGAGAACGATTCATTCCTTCGATCCCTCCTGATGTGCTTCCCTGGTTGCATATATAGCTTGTGTCGTGTGGGCCCTAGCCTCCAATGACAAGCCCGTCCCATAAGCCCAGGCCCAGTTTACACACGTACATTGACAGCCCATAGTGGGGGTGTTACATTCCCCTCCTCTTCCTCGCCCCGAAACTTCTCTGAACGGAACCCTCTCGCCTCCCTCGACCCTTTGCCTTCCTCAGTGCGCCTGGGAAACTCCCACAGTGGCCATTACAAGGCAGAGGAACAGCCACCATTAAGCATCATCATCTGTTCGAATTCTGACCTCCCCCTCTCCTATAAATAGTACCCATAGGTGAAACTCACAGTCCTCATCCCCTCTCAAGAAAACCCCTCTCTACCTCGCCCTCCTCTGTGAGCAGTTGCTCGTCGGAGTTCGGCAATTCCGGCGGCAGCTCCACGCTGCTACGGGACGAGGCCGAGCCCGAGACATTGCCCAACGGACTTCCCTCATCGACCTCTTCGCCGTCCTCCTTCTACTTGACGTCAGGGAGCTTCTTCCCCAACTCCGGCGACCTTCTTCCCCAACTCCGGCGACCAACTCCGGTGAGCTCTCTCTAAATCCCGTAATTCTTTTCCCAGAAAAATATCAAACTTCGAAATTGTATCTCCCAAACCGTATGTCCGATTTTGACAAATAAGATATCCCGGCTTCGTTGAAACCTGTACATTTTATGAAATTATGAAATCTCACTTTTGGGCAATTTAAAATTTAGTTTTGATTTAAATGTTAAGATGAGTATTTTTACTATATCTTTTATTCTGTAAATCATATAAAAATGTTTTATATATGAAAGTTGGACCTTAGGATCTCACCTTTCTGTTAGAACTCATTACATAATTTTTTAGCAATGTTTAGTTGATGTTTTAACATCAACATCTTAGTTTGACCTTCTTTGAAGACCGTTTGATAACTTCGTTAAAATAAAATTTGTCTATAGGTTAAAACAATTAGATTGATCCGTAGGGAACCTCTCTGATCATTTTGTATCACCACAAAACTTTGGAGTTACAAGATTACAAATTTAATTCTTTATCTTGAAACGCATGCCATACCCACTTCCGTTTAACCAAGTCAAATATTCAACAACCCATTATTAAATTGTCGTATAATCTTGCCTCACAACCCTCATTCTATCAAACCATGATCTTCACTTTGTACCAATTTGATCCGACCCCGTTATATGATTTATGTCATATTTTCAATCAAGCCAACTTGGTCCTATCTCAACCCTACCACGACATAGTAACTAGCTTAATAATAGTAAAACTAAATAATTTGTATTGTGAATTTCTATCTTTTATTTGGATCATCATTTGCAATTGTTGTGTGTTGAATTTATTTTCCTGTACCGTTAGATATATCGTAAGGTGAAGGAGAGACGACTCGAAGTAGAATATATCAACTTCAAGAATCAGGCAAGTTGTAAATTGATCATGCTTTGACCTATGTTTCCATGTTATGCATAATCCTTTGTACTTTAATATTATGCATGTTTTATAAAAGTTTGCAAAGTATTTTTACTAGCTACAGCCACAGATTCAAGACTTACTACCTTGCTTGGCCGCGCTTGCACAAATGGGTGGGTTGAAAATCAAACAAGTTTTTAAACAAATAAACTTGCCTTCTTTTGGGCAACGTTTTGGGAAATATTTTGAAAACAAAATTATATACTATGTTACATCTACTCCCTGGACGGAATGGTATTGACGGGAGCGTCTACAAGTGATTGCACCCATCGGGTCTTGGTAAAGTGAATGCGCCTTGATCGGGTCTTGCACACAGGTTTTTGGTGAGGACCGCCGTCCAGGGGAATGAGATCTTCCAAGTACAGTTTGATGTAGCTTCCAGTACAGCCGCATGCTACTATGGGCTCTGGCTTAGCTTAGTACTAACGGGAAACCCTACCCCATGACCGCCATCGGAGAGAGGCCTTCGTGCCGAAGTTGCGGGCGACTTGGTGGTATAGGGGGCTGTTACGGAAAGGCTTCGTCACAACCTCCTCTTAGTCGTACACCCAAGTGTGTAATGATAAACGGGGTTGGTTGTGTCATGTGGGGAACGTGTACGACCTCTGTAGAGGGTTTAACCTAATCGATTAGCCGTGCCCCCGGTTACGGGCAATTTGAGCAACTGAAGACTTATACTGAAGAAGAATCTCCCCTCTCTTTTCTAAAAGTCGGTTTTAAGGGTTAAAGTTGAGGAATGAGCACAGTGAATGCGTTTCACTTCAACCTATGTATATTTTAAAACTATTTTGGAGATTGAGCACTGGTGCGTATATCCAAGTGTCTCGCTCCTACTTTTTATACTAAAAACTATTTCTATTCCAAAAGTAGTTTATAAAATTTACTATAGGAGAAAATTGGCTTTATGCAAAGGAAACCTCCACCAATACTTACCCTGCATATATAATCTGTTATACTTTCCTTTGCAACTTGCGAGTACATTCCACGTACTCATACACTTTTGTCATGTGCAGATCTCGACAGATTAAGAGACGATAGGTTATGGTCTACACTCAACGAGCCCAGTGGCGTTGATGGAGCCCTAACTTAGCGACTACGTATAATTCCGCTATATTATGTGCCAACATTGAGATATGCCAATGGTATGTATTTTCTTAATTTTGGATCTATCGTTGTAGTAAAATGATGTATGTTTTACTGATATTCATTCTTGTTACTGTGTGTGCTAGCTATGATCCAGGGATAGCACAGTAAGCACAGAGACTTGGATTTTATCAAATCCGGGTCGTGACAAAATGGTATCAGAGCATACGTTGACTGTAGGACGTGACCCTAGAAAATGGTTTAGAAATAGGAAGACCTTGATAGGAACAACTTATATTTTCAGTAGTTTAAATACTATTCTTGTATCCTCTTCTTTTCTTTACTAAGTTCTCATGCGCTTTCAAAAACTTAGATAACAACCTCCTAGACTGCAATGACCTTGACACTGATATTGATTTTCAAGAGATTAAAGGTTACTTCATGGAATTGATGCTAAGAGAAGGTGTCTTCAACACTGAAGTTTACATCCAAGAGGTTAAAGAAGAACTGAAGACACTCAAGACTAAGATGGATGTGAAGAAGCTAAATATTACCACTATCAAGGAATAACCTTTACGGTTCAAATAGTATTCAAGTCCACCATGAGAGTTGTGAAATAAACGAAAGAGTGCGAGTAGTGTACCCGACCATGCCAACTCATGTTGATGAGGGTACCATAGGAATTGTTTGTTTGAAATCTATGAGTGAATTTGAATTTTTGTTGGAGTTCTTTGCCATTGATTTGATTTTTGATTTCATTTGAGTTGAGTGGAAAAAAATATTGCATTATTAGGATACGAACTCCGTAGGTCTGTATTATTTACTCAACCTCGAGAGGTGCAAGTTACGGATGATTAACAGAAGACCTTCATAAGGGTGAGATGTCATACATTGAAGAGTTTCAAGAACTAAAGGATTGAAGACTTCATGATGAAACCATAGTAAACGGGCCTATTATAATTGTTATAAGACAATGAGATATGAGTTGCTCAATGATCGATTGTATCTGTATTTTTCCTCCTTGCTATCTAAAACTCTATCTCTTCTCTGACCAAACCTTAAACCCTATAGATGGACGGAATTATTTTGATGGGACAAGTAACACATTCAGAAGCAGAAGAATGGATTCGGAATATAGAAGTTGTAATGAAAGACAACAAGGTAAAACCAAAGAAAAAGGTGAAATATGCTTCATGGTATTTCATTCGAGAGGCTAACACTTGGTGGAAGATGCGTATAGCCATCGATAAAACCCAAAAGGCAATCACTTGGGAACAATTCAAGAACGTTCTACTTCAATCTCGTTTTGTCATACGAGATCAAAAGAAAACAAGCGAAGATGCAAAGAAGTATTGCAGAATTTGCGGAGAAGGACACCTTACCGAGGAACATAATGATCAATGCCCAAATTGTGAAGGGAACCATCCAGCCGAAGAATGCCCTACCATTAATGTGACTTGTTTCTTATGCGAGGGAACCGATCACTGCCCCGTGCAATGTAAGATTTTCCTAGAAGTACAAAGGAAAGTGCAACAGAGTAAGGAAAGGAAGCAAGTAACACCAGAGGAAGCCTCACAAGACACCGCCATATCATGGAAGGTCGTGGATGAAGAGCGATTCCATGGAGAACCAGATAGTCTTCTTAGATCATGCCACTCATGTGGTAAAGAAGGGCACAAATCTAACTCTTGTTGTCAAAAGGATAAGAAGAAGGAATATGCACATGAAGTTGAATCGGTTGAAATAGAGTATGGTCCCCAGGAGATAGCTACCATATTAGCTAAGGAAAAGCCAAAGGTGAACAAAATCAAGACCAAGAAGAGGAAGGAGCCTTCGTTCAATGAGCTAATTAATAGATGCACCATGGATCTCAAAGATTCCAGTCGGACTAACCAAGAAGCCCAATGAGCTAATTAATAGATGCACCATGGATCTCAAAGATTCCAGTCAGACTAACCAAGAAGCCTCGACCAACAGGACAGTAAAGAAGGAGAAGGACATGTCGAAAGTGATTTGTTATAAATGCAAGGAACCTGGACATTATCACAATCAATGCATCAATGAGAAGAAGGCCAAAAAGAAAGTGAGGATAGAGAGGCAAGAACAAATGTCGTAATAGGATTTTGAAGCAAGTTTTACTTCCTTAGTCATCAATTATGTAAGCATGATTTGGAATGATAAAGACAATAAAATGTGGTTAACTACCCTTTACAAGTTATGTACTTGTATTTTTCAACGCTCACTATAATCCAGGAGAAGTTAGTGAGATAACAATGTTTTGACATGTTAAGAGCAGAAGACCATTCTAGAGATCATGTGATAAAGGATCACCGCATGCACCATTCGTACAGGTGCCATACCATATCTTCTAAGAAGGGATTGGACATTTGCAAGGAGGACACGACTCTTTTAGATGGAAATTTCATTATGAATGCAAGTTTTAGCACAAACTGTGTAGTCAACATCACCCAAAAGCGTTTTACTAGGTTTGCAGGTGAAGACCTCTTTAAGAGGAGTGAGGAAGACCGAGTGTTAGAACACGCGATTCACCTGTCTACATATGAAGTAATGATTTGAGTACGGGATGGATTGGCCCCCATACCGGAGACTCTTATTATATACTTTTGTATGTTTGATTGGTAAATCAGAGAGACTTGAAACTCTAGTAGAGTGTCGTTGCGACAAGCCTATAACCATAGAATGGTAAGATGTATTACCCTTATAGGTAGGCAACCCTACCTAACGTAGATTGAACGGTGAGAAATAAACATGAAGATCTTCAAAGAATTCCATCAGAAGCCGTCGACCGCCATGAGAGTTTCGACAGGTAGTTTGTGAATTTATGGATTTTGAGAAAGACTCTCTTTTGAGGGAAAGCTCGGTTCTGACTACAGAATCTTTATAAAGAACCATCACGGAGTAAAGAAATTCTGGAAATCCCTACAAGTTTGTTCTTAAGGGTGGTAGCACCCGAACACCCTCATAGGACAATTGGGTCATACGACAAATCAACAGAGACTCCATAATGGTGCCAGAAGTCTTAGACTTAGGTATGCTGAAGAACTGGAATACACAGAATTAAATTAATAGAAGACATTCTCTCAAGACAAGAGGAAAAAGGGATAAACCACAAACCTGCAGTTGTTATGACCAAACCTCGGGGAAGTAACCCAAGGAACCAAAACCCTAACCTATTTCTTGCTAGCCTCTCCAAATCTCGAGGACGAGATTTCTTTTAAGGGTGGTAGTTTGTAACATCCCAAAATTTTCCAAATTTTGGAATCTTAATAATAAGATATTATTGAGTGAATTGCTATGATTTTCATGGGAAATTAAAACCTTTTGATTCTTGTTTCAAACATTTCATCCAATTGCTTTTCTTTAGGACACCTATGAAATATTTTTGAAACCACAAATAAAAATGGAGTGAGAAGAAAATGACTTTCTCAAAATGTGGTGGAAGAATATTTTATGTGAAGTTCTTTGAATTTTTAGTTCCATCTGAACTTGGATCTTAATTGGAGTTTTAGTGCCATTTAAATATTTCCAAATTATTCAAATAAAACAAAATTTAATGAGAGGAGATAATATGACTTCTCCAATGATATATTTGGAAATATTTAATATGGTACATTTATCCTTTTGTGAACATGCAAAACTCAAAATTGATTTTTTAGTAAATCAATTATGTCCATAAAGCATTAATAGTAGTTCGTGCACAGAATTTATTTTATTAAATTTGGAAAACTAATTTTCTTGGACTCTAAATAATATAATGTAGACATTTTTATGTTTTAAGTAAACTTTTTGTGCACGTACTTGTGTACGTAAATATATTTCAATCCTAATTCCTAAACTATCTAGCTTGACCAGTATATTTCTCTCTCAAAATCTCGGACATGCGCGATACAGCAACACAGCACAGCCACCTTGTTTTTGTATTTTTTTCCTTGCCGCCACCTTGTTTTTGTATTTTTTTCCTTCCCTTCTTCCTTTGGGCCAATTTCTTCCACTAAGGCCCATATTAATTTTTTTCCTTAGCCCAACTCCAGGTAACATCTTCTTCCTCCTCTCTTCGTTTGTTCACTAACACGAACACCTACAGAGAGCCTAGAACCATGTGTTGGGAAACGTTGCAGAAAATTAAATTTTTTCCTACGGTTTCACCAAGATCCATATATGAGTTCATCTAGCAACGAGTCATGGAAGAGTGATTGCATCTACATACCACTTGTAGATCGCGTGCGGAAGCGTTCAATGGAACGGGGATGATGGAGTCGTCCTCGCCGTGATTCAGATCACCGATGACCTAGTGCCGAACGGACAACACCTCCGCATTCAACACACGTACGGAGCGGATGGCGTCTCCTCCTTCTTGATCCAGCAAGGGGGAAGGAGAGGTTGATGAAGATCCAGCAGCACGACGACGTGGTGGTGGATGCAGCAGAACTCCGGCAGGGCTTCGCTAAGCAACTACGGGAGGAGGAGGAGGTGTAGCGGAGAGGGAGGTGCCAAGGGCTTGTGGTGCGGCCACCCCTCCCTCCCTCCCTTTATATAGGTGCAAAGAGGGGGAGGGAGCAGCCTTGCCCCTTCCTCCAAGGAAGGGTGCGGCCAAGAGGGGAGGAGTCCATCCTCCCAAGGCACCTCTGAGGTGCCTTCCCCCTTTAGGACTCTTCCCTCCCAAGTCTCCTTGGCGCATGGGCCCTTTTGGGGCTGGTGCCCTTGGCCCATATAGGCCAAGGCGCATCCCCTACAACCCATGTGGCCCCCCGGGGCAGGTCGACCCCCTCGGTGGACCCCCGGACCCCTTTCGGCACTCCCGGTACAATACTGATAATGCCCGAAATTTTTTCGGCGACCAAAATAAGACTTCCTATATATAAATCTTTACCTCCGGACCATTCCGGAACTCCTCGTGACGTCCGGGATCTCATCCGGGACTCCGAACAACATTCGGTTTGCTGCATACTCATATTCATACAACCCTAGCGCCACCGAACCTTATGTGTAGACCCTACGGGTTCGGGAGACATGCAGACATGACCGAGACGGCTCTCGGGCAATAACCAACAGCGCGATCTGGATACCCATGTTGGCTCCCACATGCTCCTCTATGATATCATCGGATGAACCACGATGTCGAGGATTCAATCAACCCCGTATACAATTCCCTTTGCCAATCGATATTTTACTTGCCCGAGATTCGATCGTTGGTATCCCAATACCTCGTTCAATCTCGTTGCAAGTCACTTTACTCGTACCGTAATGCATGATCCCGTGACCAAACACTTGGTCACTTTGAGTTCATTATGATGATGCACTATCGAGTGGGCCCAGTGATACCTCTCCGTCATACGGAGTGACAAATCTGGGCCTCGATCCGTACCAACCCAACAGACACTTTCGGAGATACCGTAATGCACCTTTATAGTCACCCGTTATGTTGTGACGTTTGGTACACCCAAAGCACTCCTACGGTATCCGGAGTTACACGATCTCATGGTCTAAGGAAGAGATACTTGACATTGGAAAAGCTCTAGCAAAACGAACTACACGATCTTGTGCTATGCTTAGGATTGGGTCTTGTCCATCACATCATTCTCCTAATGATGTGATCACGTTATCAACGACATCCAAAGTCCATAGTCAGGAAACCATGACTATCATTTGATCAACGAGCTAGTCAACTAGAGGCTAACTAGGGACAAATAGTGGTCTATGTATTCACACGCAGTATTACGATTTCGGATAATACAATTATAGCATGAATAAAAGACAATTATCATGAACAAGGAAATATAATAATACTTATATTATTGTCTCTAGGGCATATTTCCAACAGTCTCCCACTTGCACTAGAGTCAATAATCTAGTTACATTGTGATGAATCGAACACCCATAGAGTTCTGGTGTTGATCATGTTTTGCTCATGGAAAAGGTTTAGTCAACGGATCTGCGACATTCAGATCCGTATGCACTTTGCAAATTTCTATGTCTCCATCTTGAACATTTTCACGAATGGAGTTGAAGCGACGCTTGATGTGCTTGGTCTTCTTCTGAAACCTGGGCTCCTTGGCAAGTGCAATAGCTCGGTGTTGTCACAGAAGATTTTGATCGGCTCCGACGCATTGGGTATGACTCCTAGGTCGGTGATGAACTCCTTCACCCAAATTGCTTCATGTGCTGCCTCCGAGGCTGCCATGTACTCCGCTTCACATGTAGATCCCGCCACGACGCTTATGCTTGCAGCTGCACCAGCCATCGCTCCACCATTCAACATATACACGTATCCGGTTTGTGACTTTGAGTCATCCAGATCTGTGTCGAAGCTAGCGTCGACGTAACCCTTTACGACGAGCTCTTCGTCACCTCCATAAACGAGAAACATGTCCTTTGTCCTTTTCAGGTACTTCAGGATATTCTTGACCGATGTCCAGTGTTCCTTGCCGGGATTACTTTGGTATCTTCCTACCAAACTCACGGCAAGGTTTACATCAGGTCTGGTACACAGCATGGCATACATAATAGATCCTATGGCTGAGGCATAGGGGATGACACTCATCTCTTCTTTATCTTTTGCCGTGGTCGGGCATTGAGCCGAGCTCAATTTCACACCTTGCAAAACAGGCAAGAACCCTTTCTTGGACTGATCCATTTTGAACTTCTTCAAAATTTTATCAAGGTATGTGCTTTGTGAAAGACCTATGAGGCGTCTCGATCTATCCCTATAGATTTTGATGCCTAATATGTAAGCAGCTTCTCCAAGGTCCTTCATTGAAAAACTCTTATTCAAGTAGGCCTTAATGCTGTCCAAGAGTTCTATATCATTTCCCATCAGAAGTATGTCATCTACATATAATATGAGAAATGCTACAGAGCTCCCATTCATTTTCTTGTAAACGCAGGCTTCTCCATAAGTCTCAGATAAACCCAAACGCTTTGATCATCTCATCAAAGCGAATGTTCCAACTCCGAGATGCTTGCACCAGCCCATAAATGGATCCCTGGAGCTTGCATACCTTGTTAGCATTTTTAGGGTCGACAAAACCTTCCGGCTGCATCATATACAGTTCTTCCTTAAGATAACCGTTAAGGAACGCTGTTTTGACGTCCATCTGCCATATCTCATAATCATAGTATGCGTAGTTGCTAACATGATTCGGACGGACTTAAGCTTCGCTACGGGAGAGAAAGTCTCATCGTAGTCAATCCCTTGAACTTGCCGATAACCCTTAGCGACAAGTCGAGCTTTATAGATGGTGACATTACCATCCGCGTCTGCCTTCTTCTTAAAGATCCATTTATTTTCTATCGCCGCCGATCATCGGGCAAGTCTGTCAAAGTCCATACTTTGTTTTCATACATGGATCCTATCTCGGATTGCATGGCTTCAAGCCATTTGTTGGAATCCGGGCCCGCCATCGCTTCTTCATAGTTCAAAGGCTCACCGTTGTCTAACAACATGATTTCCAGGACAGGGTTGCCGTACCACTGCAGTGCGGGCGTGTCCTAGTGGACCTACGAAGTTCAGTAGCAACTTGATCCGAAGTACCTTGATCATCGTCATTAATTTCCTCTTCAATTGGTGTAGGCACCATAGGAACATTTTCCTCAGCTGCACTACTTTCCGGTTCAAGAGGTAGTACTTCATCGAGTTCTACTTTCCTCCCACTTACTCCTTTCGAGAGAAACTCTTTCCAGAAAGGATCCGTTCTTGGCAACAAAGATCTTGCCTTCGGATCTAAGGTAGAAGGTATACCCAATGGTTTCCTTAGGGTATCCTATGAAGACGCATTTTTCCGATTTGGGTTTGAGCTTTTCAGGTTGAAGTTTCTTGACATAAGCATCGCATCCCCAAACTTTTAGAAACGACAGCTTAGGTTTCTTCCCAAACCATAATTCATACGGTGTCGTCTCAACGGATTTAGACGGTGCCCTATTTAAAGTGAATGTAGCTGTCTCTAGAGCGTATCCCCAAAATGATAGCGGTAAATCAGAAGAGACATCATAGATCGCACCATATCCAATAGAGTGCGATTACGACGTTCGGACACACCGCTATTGAGGTGTTCCAGCGGCGTGAGTTGTGAAATGATTCCACATTTCCTTAAGTGTGTACCAAATTCGTGACTTAAATATTCTCCTCCACGATCCGATCGTAAGAACTTTATTTTCAGTCACGTTGATTCTCTACCTCATTCTGAAATTCCTTGAACTTTTCAAAGGTCTCGGACTTGTGTTTCATCAAGTAGACATACCCATATCTACTCAAGTCATCGGTGAGTGAGAACATAACGATATCCTCCATGAGCCTCAACGCTCATTGGACCGCACACATCGGTATGTATGATTTCCAATAAGTTGGTTGCTCGCTCCATTGTCCCGGAGAACGGAGTCTTGGTCATCTTGCCCATGAGGCATGGTTCGCATGTGTCAAATGATTCATAATCGAGAGACTCCAAAGTCAATCAGCATGGAGCTTCTTCATGCGCTTGACACCAATGTGACCAAAGGCGGCAATTACCACAAGTATGTGGGACTATCGTTATCAACTTTACATCTTTTGGTATTCACACTATGAATATGTGTAATATTACGCTCGAGATTCATTAAGAATAAACCATTGACCATCGGAGCATGACCATAAAACATATCTCTCATATAAATAGAACAACCATTATTCTCGGATTTAAATGAGTAGCCATCTCGCATTAAACGAGATCTAGATACAATGTTCATGCTCAAACTTGGCACTAAATAACAATTATTGAGGTTCATAACTAATCACGTGGGTAAATGTAGAGGTAGCGTGCCGACGGCGATCACATCGACCTTGGAACCATTCCCGACGCGCATCGTCACCTCGTCCTTTGCCAATCTCCGCTTATTCCGCAGCTCCTGCTGTGAGTTACAAATATGAGCAACAGCACCGGTATCAAATACCTGTGAGTTACTACGAGTCTTGGTAAGGTACACATCAATTACATGTATATCAAATATACCTTTAGTGTTGCCGGCCTTCTTATTCGCTAAGTATTTGGGGTAGTTCCGCTTCCAGTGACCCTTCCCCTTGCAATAAAAGCACTCAGTCTCAGGCTTGGGTCCATTCCTTGACTTCTTCCCGGCAACTTGCTTACCGGGCGCGGCAATATCCTTGTCGTCCTTCTTGAAGTTCTTCTTACCCTTGCCCTTTTTGAACTTAGTGGTTTTATTGATCATCAACACTTGATGTTCTTTCTTGATTTCAACCTCTGCTGATTTCAGCAATGAAAATACTTAGAATGGTCTTCACCATCCCCTGCATATTGTAGTTCATCACAAAGCTCTTGTATCTTGGTGGAGCGATCAAGGATTCTGTCAATGACCGCCTCGTCCGGGAGGTTAATGTCCACTGGGACAGGCGGTTGTGCAACCAGGACATTTTGAGTATGTGCTCACCGACGTAACTGTTTTCCTCCATCTTACAACTATAGAACTTGTCGGAGACTTCATATCTCTCGACCGGGCATGAGCTTGGAAAACCATTTTCAGCTCCTCGAACATCTCATATGCTCCGTGTTGCTCAAAACGCTTTTGGAGCCCCGGTTCTAAGCTGTAAAGCATGCCGCACTGAACGAGGGAGTAATCATCAGCACGAGATTGCCAAGCATTCATAATGTCTTGGTTCTCTGGGAAGGGTGCTTCACCTAGCGGTGCTTCTAGGACATATTGTTTCTTGGCTGCTATGAGGATGATCCTCAGGTTCCGGACCCAGTCCGAATAGTTGCTGCCATCATCTTTCAGCTTGGTTTTCTCTAGGAACGCATTGAAGTTCATGGTGACATTAGCGTTGGCCATTTGATCTAAAAGACATTTTGCAAAGATTTTAGACTATTGTTCATGATAATAAAGTTCATCTAATCAAATTATTTAATGAACTCCCACTCAGATTAGACATCCCTCTAGTCATCTAAGTGTTACACGATCCGAGTCGACTAGGCCGTGTCCGATCATCACGTGAGACGGACTAGTCATCGTCGGTGAACATTCTCATGTTGATCGTATCTTCCATACGACTCGTGTTCGACCTTTCGGTCTCCGTGTTCCGAGGCCATGTCTGTACATGCTAGGCTCCTCAAGTTAACCCTAAGTGTTTTGCATGTGTAAAACTGTCTTACACCCGTTGTATGTGAACGTAAGGATCTATCACACCCGATCATCACGTGGTGCTTCGAAACGACGAACTTTAGCAACGGTGCACAGTTAGGGGAGAACACTTCTTGAAATTGTTGTAAGGGATCATCTTATTTACTACCGCCGTTCTAAGTAAACAAGATGCATAAACATAATAAACATCACATGCAATTATATAGTAGTGACATGATATGGCCAATATCATATAGCTCCATTGATCTCCATCTTCGGGCTCCATGATCATCTTGTCACCGCATGACACCATGATCTCCATCATCATGATCTCCATCATCGTGTCTTCATGAAGTTGTCACGCCAACGACTACTTCTACTTCTATGGCTAACGCGTTTAGCAATAAAGTAAAGTAATTTACATGGCGTTCTTCAATGACACGCAGGTCATACAAAAAATAAAGACAACTCCTATGGCTCCTGCCGGTTGTCATACTCATCGACATGCAAGTCGTGATTCCTATTACAAGAACATGATCTCATACATCACAATATATCATTCATCATTCATCACAACTTTGGCCATATCACATCACATGACAATTGCTGCAAAAACAAGTTAGACGTCCTCTAATTGTTGTTGCATCTTTTACGTGGCTGCAATTGGGTTCTAGCAAGAACGTTTTCTTACCTACGAATAACCACAACGTGATTTTGTCAACTTCTATTTACCCTTCATAAGGACCCTTTTCATCGAATCCGCTCCAACTAAAGTGGGAGAGACAGACACCCGCCACCACCTTATGCAACTAGTGCATGTCACCGGTGGAACCGGTCTCACGTAAGCGTACGTGTAAGGTTAGTCCGGGCCGCTTCATCCCACAACACCGCTGAAGCAAGATAAGACTAGTAGCGGCAAGCAAGTTGACAAGATCTACGCCCACAACAAAATTGTGTTCTACTCGTGCAATAGAGAACTACGCATAGACCTAGCTCATGATGCCACTGTTGGGAAACGTTGCAGAAAATTAAAATTTTTCCTACGGTTTCACCAAGATCCATCTATGAGTTCATCTAGCAACGAGTCATGGAAGAGTGATTGCATCTACATACCACTTGTAGATCGCGTGCGAAGCGTTCAATGGAGCAGGGGATGATGGAGTCGTACTCGCCGTGATTCAGATCACCGATGACCTAGTGCCGAACGGACGACACCTCCGCGTTCAACACACGTACGAAGCGGATGGCGTCTCCTCCTTCTTGATCCAGCAAGGGGGAAGGAGAGGTTGATGAAGATCCAGCAGCACGACGGCGTGGTGGTGGGTGCAGCAGAACTCCGGCAGGCTTCGCTAAGCAACTACGGGAGGAGGAGGAGGTGTAGCGAAGAGGGAGGTGCCAAGGGCTTGAGTGCGGCCACCTCCCTCCCTCCCTTTATATAGGTGCAAAGAGGGGAGGGCGCAGCCTTGCCCCTTCCTCCAAGGAAGGGTGCGGCCAAGAGGGGAGGAGTCCATCCTCCCAAGGCACCTCGGAGGTGCCTTCCCCTTTAGGACTCTTCCTCCCAAGTCTCCTTGGCGCATGGGCCCTTTTGGGGCTGGTGCCCTTGGCCCATATAGGCCATGGCGCACCCCTACAGCCCATGTGGCCCCCCGGCAGGTGGACCCCGGTGGACCTCGGACCCCTTCGGCACTCCGGTACAATACCGATAATGCCCAAACTTTTCCGGCGACCAAAATAAGACTTCCTATATATAAATCTTTACCTCCTGACCATTCTGGAACTCCTCGTGACGCCCAGGATCTCATCCGGACTCGAACAACATTCGGTTTGCTGCATACTCATATTCATACAACCCTAAGCGCCACCGAACCTTAAGTGTGTAGACCCTACGGGTTCGGGAGACATGCAGAACATGACCGAGACGGCTCTCGGGCAATAACCAACAGCGGATCTGGATACCCATGTTGGCTCCCACATGCTCCTCGATGATATCATCGGATGAACCACGATGTCGAGGATTCAATCAACCCAGTATACAATTCCCTTTGCCAATCGGTATTTTACTTGCCCGAGATTCGATCGTCCGTATCCCAATACCTCGCTCAATCTCGTTGCCGGCAAGTCACTTTACTCGTGCCGTAATGCATGATCCCGTGACCAAACACTTGGTCACTTTGAGCTCATTATGATGATGCACTACCGAAAGTGGGCCCAAGGATACCTCTCCGTCATACGGAGTGACAAATCGATCTCGATCCGTGTCAACCCAATGAGACACTTTCGGAGATACATAATGCACCTTTATAGTCACCCGGTTACATTGTGACGTTTGGTACACCCAAAGCACTCCCTACGGTATCCGGGAGTTACACGATCTCATGGTCTAAGGAAGAGATACTTGACATTGGAAAAGCTCTAGCAAAACGAACTACACGATCTTGTGCTATGCTTAGGATTGGGTCTTGTCCATCACATCATTCTCCTAATGATGTGATCACGTTATCAACGACATCCAAAGTCCATAGTCAGGAAACCATGACTATCTGTTGAGCAACGAGCTAGTCAACTAGAGGCTCACTAGGGACATATTATGGTCTATGTATTCACACGTGTATTACGATTTCCGGATAATACAATTATAGCATGAATAAACGACAATTATCATGAACAAGGAAATATAATAATACTTTTATTATTGCCTCTAGGGCATATTTCCAACACCATGGACGCCTGTACCTCTTCCTCGCCCCGAAACTTCTCTGAACGGAACCCGCTCGCCTCCCTCGACCCTTTGCCTTCCTCAGTGCATCACCATTAAGCATCACCATCTGCTCGAATTCTGACCTCCCCCTCTCCCATAAATAGTACCCATAGGCTCCCAAGAAAACCCCTCTCTACCTCGCCCTCCTCTGGGAGCAATTGCTCGTCGGAGTTCGGCAACTCCGGCGGCCGCTCCACGCCGCTACGGGACGAGGCTGAGCCCGAGACATTGCCCAACGGACTTCCCTCATCGACCTCTTTGCCGTCCTCCTTCTACTTGATGTCAGGGAGCTTCTTCATTAACATCAACATCTTAGTTTGACCTTCTTTGAAGATCGTTTGATAACTTCGTTAAAATAAAATTTGTCTATAGGTTAAAACTCCTAGATTGATCCGTAGGGAACCTCTCTGATCATTTTGTATCACCACAAAACTTTGGAGTTACAAGATTACAAATTTAATTCTTTATCTTGAAACGCATGCCATACCCACTTCCATTTAACCAAGTCAAATATTCCGAACAACCCATTATGAAATTGTCGTAGAATCTTGCCTCACAACCCTCATTCTATCAAACCATGATCTTCACTTTGTACCAATTTGATCCGACCCCGTTATACGATTTATGTCATATTTTCAATCAAGCCAACTTGGTCCTATCTCAACCCTACCACGTCATAGTAACTAGCTTAATAATAGTAAAACAAATAATTTGTATTGTGAATTTCTATCTTTTATTTGGATAATCATTTGCAATTGTTGTGTGTTGAATTTATTTTCTTGTACCGTTAGATATATCGTAAGGTGAAGGAGAGACGACTCGAAGTAGAATATATCAACTTCAAGAATCAGGCAAGTTGTAAATTGATCATGCTTTGACCTATGTTTCCATGTTATGCATAATCCTTTGTACTTTAATATTATGCATGTTTTATAAAAGTTTGCAAAGTATTTTTACTAGCTACAGCCACAGATTCAAGACTTACTACCTTGCTTGGCCGCGCTTGCACAAATGGTTGGGTTGAAAATCAAACAAGTTTTTAAACAAATAAACTTGCCTTCTTTTGGGCAACGTTTTGGGAAATATTTTGAGAACAAAATTATATACTATGTTACATCTACTCCCTGGGTGGAATGGTATTGACGGGAGCGTCTACAAGTGATTGCGCCCATCGGGGTCTTGCAGTGAATGCGCCCGACTGGGGTCTTGCACACGGGTTTTTGGTGGGGACCGCCGTCCAGGGGAATGAGATCTTCCAAGTACAGTTTGATGTAGCTTCCAGTATAGCCGCATGCTACTATGGGCTCTGGCTTAGCTTAGTACTAACGGGAAACCCTACCCCAGGACCGCCATCGGAGAGAGGCCTTCGTGCCGAAGTTGCGGGCGACTTGGTGGCATAGGGGGATGTTACGGAAAGGCTTCGTCACAACCTCCCCCTAGTCGTACACCCAAGTGTGTAATGATAAACGGGGTTGGTTGTGTCATGTGGGGAACGTGTACGACCTCTGCAGAGGGTTTAACCTAATCGATTAGCCGTGCCCCCGGTTACGGGCAATTTTAGCAACTGAAGACTTGGACTGAAGAAGAATCACCCCTCTCTTTCTTTCTAAAAGTCGGTTTTAAGGGTTAAAGTTGAGGAATGAGCACAGTGAATGTGTTTCACTTCAACCTATGTATGTTTTAAAACTATTTTGGAGATTGAGCACTGGTGCGTATATCCAAGTGTCTCGCTCCTACTTTTTATACTAAAAACTATTTCTATTCCAAAAGTAGTTTATAAAATTTACTATAGGAGAAAATTGGCTTTATGCAAAGGAAACCTCCACCAATACTTACCCTGCATATATAATCTGTTATACTTTCCTTTGCAACTTGCGAGTACATTCCACGTACTCATCTGCACCTGTCATGTGCAGATCTCGACAGATTAAGAGACGATAGGGTTATGGTCTACACTCAACGAGCCCAGTGGCGTTGATGGAGCCCTAACTTAGCGACTACGTATAATTCCGCTGTATTATGTGCCAACATTGAGATATGCCAATGGTATGTATTTTCTTAATTTTGGATCTATCGTTGTAGTAAAATGATGTATGTTTTACTGATATTCATTCTTGTTACTGTGTGTGCTAGCTATGATCCAGGGATAGCACAGTAAACACAGAGACTTGGATTTTATCAAATTCGGGTCGTGACATCGCGTTTTTTGTCATGCATGTACATCCATGACAAATTTATGACAGAATCAAGATAGTCATACATGTGCTGTCGTAGAAGTGTTCCATGACATTACCAAAATTATCATCACGGAAGTGTCCACTTCCATGACGATAAATCCCGCGTCACAGAAGTGCTTTCATCAAGGGTGACCGACACGTGGCATCCACCGTAACGGAATGCCGTTAAGCTGTCGGGTCGGATTTTGGATCCGATAACCCGTTAACAGCCACGACCAATACCGATTTTCCACGTGTAAAATTCTCATTGGCCTTTAAATTTGGGCGGCCCATTATGGTCTGCAGAATCTTGTGGGCCTTTAGCTGGACCGCCCAAAAGTGGCCCACAAAGTTTAAATGGGCGGCCCAACGAAAGGCCCATAAGATTTAGCGGACCATAATGGGCCGGCCCAGCTAAAGGCCCACAAAATTTAGCGGACCATAATGGGCCAGCCCAGCTAAAGGCCCACAAGAGTTTGCGGACCACAATGGGCCGGCCCAGCTAAATGCCCACAAGATTTTGCAGACCATAATAGGCCAGCCCAGCTAAAGGCCCAACATTCTCTGTCAAATCGGCCCGTCAACGGCCTGGTCTAAACTTGTCATCAATGCGGCCCATGGTCACTTCTGGCCCGTTAATAGTCTGCTAAGTAATTGGGCCGAATTACGGCCCGGTGTATTTCCGGCATGTTAAAGGTCCGGCTTCATTTGGGCCCATTTACAGGCTATCAAAACTTTCGGCCCATAAACGACCGTGAAGGATTTGGGTCATATTCGGTCATGTCTGTCATTCGGCCTGTTAGAGGCCCACTAAAGATTTGGGCCACTTTCGGCATGTTGTAATTTTTGGCCTGTTAACGCCGGACGTAAACCATGAGCGATATGTGGCCCAACGTCATATCGGGCCCATTAACGGCCCATATAAAAATGACAATATTCTAGCCCGACCGAAGTTCCGGCCTGTTAAAGGCCCATGTAATTAGGTCGGCGCATTTACAGCCCGTCCAAATTTCGGCCTGTCAAATATCCGCATCGTAAATGGGCCACCATTTCGGCATGCTAAGTTCAGTGGGTTATTTGGCACAACCAGGGCCCAATCTCACTTTCGGTCTATTAAAGGCCGATGTTTTTTATGGGCCCGACATATTTACACCTGTAAACGGCCTATTTTTACTGAGGGCCCAAATTATGTTTAGGCCTGTTAAAGGCCCACTATGGGCACAGGCCTACCAGAAAAATTTGAAAGCTTATGCTAATTTAAGCCCAGATATTTTAGTGGGCTACATGCCAATTTCGGCCCGTAATCATTTTTAGCCCAATTGGAATGGGCCCGACGAATGTTGGCATGTTGGGCTCCTACGAAGCTTTCAGCCGAATACATTACTAAGATAAACCTACACTATACAAAAATAGCGTCATAATTACTACAGCCTGTGGCAGCATCATAAATTTTGTATCACAACAAAATAAATTCCAATCATACAACAAAAGGCCTGTTGGCATAAAGTTTATAGTCCTTCCATATAAAAGCACCATCAGATGTATAGAAGCACAACTCATTTGACCTGAGTGCTAATGTTTCAGGCTGTAGAATGTGATGGAGTAACACGATCTCCACCTTTTTTCCGCCATTGCTCTTGAACAACGAAGCGAATGTCTGATAGTCTGGTTTCAAAACCATTCATATCTTGACGACATTTCTCAACCACTATTCTTGTTTCTGAAACAACGTCCATTAGGGATTGGACTTGTGTCTGGAGCACAGATATATCACTCTGTCTAGCAGGAAGATTTTGTTCAGTAGGCGATTTGGACAAGGTTACCTTGACAACCAACCCAGAATTACGCAGAAGGTGCTTTTTGCACTAGTGGAGAGATACTGACGCACTGCAGCAAGATGTGACATTGTGCCTGTAGTTGCCTCGTCACCTTCAGGTGGTTGTGGTTGTTCAATCATTTGTTCCATAGCTTCCTGAAAGTTTGAACTTGTAGATTAGTGTACCGGATAAGTTACTAATGCGACAAAAACAAAGAAAGTAGGTTAAACGTTTATACATAACTTATTTTGGTGAACTACTGTAATACATTAGCATGTATTGTAGTGCCAACTACATAATAAAATCACTTTCGGAACATATGTCCATGTAGCATGCCTACTATATTGTCTATTTCCTCACATTCGTTGGCATCTAAGGATAAACGGACATGGTTTAAAGTAGGATGAACATAGTATGACATCATTCATATCATAGGCAAACAGATATAAAACAAACAGGCTATTTTATCATTGTGTGCGCACGTGAACATAACAACTAGATTACAGATCAAGACCAAAAGAATATCCTTCATCTCTTTTAAACCATGTAAGGTGAAATGATACGTTAAGACAATTGTGTATAAAAGTGAACAGAGTAATCGACATTGGCTGCAAACCAAGTAGTTAAATGAACACATCACAGTACCAATCAGTTCAAGGCGGAGGAGTAAGGACTTACAACACCGGCTTGAACTGGTGTGCTCATGCCCTTCATCTTCTTTGGTGTGGCAATCCTTGAAGATTTGCACTGCATTCAGTTCAGGTTCTTTTTGGTCCGCACGGGCTTTCCTCTGTATTTGGAACAAGTCAATATAGTTACGATAATATGGCACAAAAAAAAGAAGGAAGTAGCAGCTATTTACATAAGCCTCGCAGTGTGCAATATAGCTACGAGATCCTGTTGTCTGTTGGAATTTCACTTTAGAACGGTTGGTTTTGTTCTTCAAACAGTTACCCTAGAAGAAGATACACTTGTAAGGCACATAAATAAATACAAGTTCAATATGTGGTCCGATCAAATACATATAGCCTACCTGATACTTTGGATCAGACCGATTGTTTAACGAGGGCTGTCCGGTCTTCATCTATAATATATTCCACTTTGGAGATGTTTGGGCGATTTCATTGTTAGCTTTGCCTTCAAAGTGAGATTTTCTAAGGTGGTACCGAGCATCACACAGAGCGGACTGAAAAACATGAGTGCATGCTTGTTTAGTTGCATCATCTTTCGGATCCAACTTGAACCTCATCTCGTTGAAAAAGAATGTGAGTCTTATTAGGAGGAAGCTAGAAAGTATGGGATGAGCAAGACAATATTACTAATTGCGATGAATAACATTACTTACGGATAAATGGTCAAGGAAGGTGTTAAACTGGGTATTGTCTTTCTCATTCCTGTCTTTGGATCCACGTTGGGAGGATACGCGATGACACCTAACGGCAATGGCTGCCTCACGATACTAATTTGGCTGACTCAGTAGCATCACGTGACCTTTTAAACCTGCCTCAAAATGGATCTCCATTCTTCCTCCTTTAGATTTTGTTAATCTATCAAGCATTATCCACGATGTACATTTCGCTTGCGCCGTGGTGCTAGTTCAACAACGAATATGGAAAGTGTTAGTGTACATCAAACCGTGAGAGTACATATAAAGTAGAATGCAACCGCAACTTGACTCGGTCAGTACCGTCTTGGTGTTGATGCTCATGAGGTTCATCTGATCTTGCCAAGTCCTGTTGTGTCGGCGATTAGCTTCGGAAGTAGTGTTAGGTGTGAAGGCAGCTTGGGGCTGGCGATTCGAGCAACCGAACGAGTAAATGGTTGAGATCTTTGCATGCAGTTGAAGCGGATCTGCGGTGGTGGAGCGGTGATCTTGTGTTTGTAGATTTAGCCGGTGGACTTGGACCTTCTCTTGCACTATAAGTACCGTGAGAATCTCGTGGCAGAACCTTTTCCGCTTTCACCCGACGAGTAACAGACTCCTACTATATTATTTTCCTTGCTCTTTTTGACTTTGCCATGTCAAGCTGTACCCACAACACAAAAGAATAAAATCACTCTTCGTAACTCATTGATTCATGATACTGAGACAAGCAATACTTTGATGTAAGACAACCATATGAGGATGGAATATGTAAGAAAAACAGGACGGCATGCCATATTCACAGCTACGATGTGCAAACTAAGCATAAGGATTTTCAAGAAAATAGAAGTAATGCAAGCTAGACACCATATGAAAGATGCAACCAATATTACTCTGTCAAGTTAAAAGTGTCTTGTCATAAGTGGCAATTCAAAAAATTAGAAGCAGTACAACGTAGAAATCAATGCAAGATGCAACCACTATCAAACTGCCATGTTAAAAGCGTCCAATCATGAGTTACTGATGCGGGATGCACAACAGCAGTACTTTGATGTAAGAACATGGTATGATAGATAGATGCATGTATTCTAGACACAGAAAGCCATGTCATATGCACATGTATAACGTATAAACTCAGCAGGTGCAATTTAATCAAAATAGAAGAAATACAGGCTAGACAACATATGCAACATGAAACCAATTATCACACTGTCAACTTAGAGCAAGCACCTGCGATGGTGGAGTGTGGGAGATGAACTCATCATGTAGACTTGGGACTTCAACTTCATTAGCAGTAGCAGTGGCAAATATAGAGAGTCTCTGTTTGTGTCGGTGCGGAGTACCACCAACATCCACTAACTTACTCTTTTCCTTCCTATTTTCTGATATTGCCTTATGAAGTCAAAACCACAAGAAGATGAATAAAATTAGCTATGCATAACTGGTTGATGCATGATCTGTATTTAACACTACTTTGATGTAAGGCAAGCGCAGGATAGGAGGATGGAATATATACAAAAGAAGACAGTGTTTCATATTCACACGCACGATAGGAGGATGGAATATGTATGAAAAAACGATGGCGGAAGGCATTTCAACAAAATTAGAAGAAATGAAAGCTAGGCACCATATGGACATGCAACCAATATCACTCTATCAGGTAAAAAGTGTCTCGTTGTAAGTGCCATTTCAAGAAATTAGAAGCAGTATAAGCTAGAAGACAATGCAAGATGCAACCTACATCACAGTCCCAAGTTAAATGTGTCTTATGGGTAAGTGATCGTTGCAGGTATAAGTTGTAAGCTACGCAGATGCAATTCTACATAATCGAAGCAATACAAACTAGACATCATACGGAAAACGCAACCACGTATAACAGGTTCCAAGTAAGAGCAAGCACTGTGATGGTGGAGTAGGGGAGATGTGCTCATCATGTACACGTATGTTCTAGAAACAGGAACACGTGTCATATTCACAGGCATTATGTGTAAGGTAAGCAGATGCAATTCAAGTTATGCAACCACATATAACAGTGTCAATTTAGAGCAAGCACCTGTGATGGTGGAGTAGGGGAGATGTGTTCATCATCTACACAACTACGTTGACTGTCCAGCCTTGCGTTGTCTTGCGAATCTTGTTGGGAGGATGGCGGAGTAGAATCTGTAGAGACCCCCTGTTTGAGTTGCTCCGAAGGACCACCATCATCCACTTGGGACTAATTTCCTTCAGCTGTAATGATTTGCATTGTGAAGTCAAACCAATAAGAAAAAGGAATAAAATTCGCTCTTCGTAACTCATTCATGCATGATCTTGTGAACACTACTCGGATGAAAGGCAAACACATGATGCGAGGATGGAATATGTATGAAAAACAAGATGGTGTGACATATTCACACCTATGATGTGGTAACTAAGCGAAGGCATTTCAACAAATTAGAAGCACTTTGCAAGCTAGACACCATATGAAAGATGCAACCAATATCACTCGCCAAGTTCAAAGCGTATGGCGTTTCAACAAATTAGAAGCAGTATATGCTAGAAATCATATTCAAGACACAACCAATATCAAAGTGGCGACTTAAAGGTGCCTTATCATAAGTGACTGATGCGGGATATGCAAGAATAGTAGTCTGATGTAGAAAAAGGAACACATGTCATATTCACAGGCATTATGTGTATAGTAAGCAGATGCAATTCAACAAAGTTAGAAGCAATACAAGCTAGACATCATATGCAACATGCAACCACATATAATAGTGCCAAGTTAGAGCAAGCACCTGTGATGGTGGAGTAGGGGAGATGTGCTCATCATCTACACAGCTACGTTGATTGTCTAGCCTTGCGTTGTCTTGCGAATCTTGTTGGGAGGATGACGGAGTAGAATCTATAGAGAACCTCCGTTTCAGTTGCTCGGAAGGACCACCATCATCCAATGCCTTGCCAATTTCCTTCAGCTTTATTGATTTTGCATTGTGAGGTCATACCGACAAGAAAAAGGAATATCATTCGCTCTTCAGAACTCATTCATGCAGGATCTTGTGAACACTACTCTGATGAAAGGCAAAGTCATGATACGAGGATGGAATATCTATGAAAAAATGGACGGCTTGACATATTCACACCTATGATGTGGTAACTAAGTTGAAGGCACTTCAACAAATTAGAAACACTGCAAGACACCATATGGAAGGTGCAATCAATATCACTCTGCCAAGTTAAAACTGTCTAATCATAGGTGGTGTTCATCAAACTAGAAGCTATACATGCTAGAAATCATATTCAAGACGCAAACCAATATCACACTGCCAACTTAAAGGTGTCCAATCATAAGTGACTGATGCAGGATACACAAGAAGAGTAGTTTCATGTAAGAACATGGTGGGATAGATGATATAGTATGTACCAAAAACAGGAAAGCATGTCATATTCACATGTATCATGTGTAAGCTAAGCAGATGCAGTTTACACTAATTAGGAGCAATCTGAGCTAGACACCATATGCAACATGCAACCAGATATCACACTTTGCCAAGTTAGAGCAAGCACCTTGGATGGTGGAGTAGGGGAGCGGAGACTTGGACCATGTAATGCACTATCAGTACAAGGAGAATCGGTACAGATGCTTCGTTTACGTTGCTGCAGAGGACCACCATCATCGCCTTCCTTACTCTTTTCCTTCCTATTTCTTGATTTTGCCTTGTCAAGTCAAACCTACAAGAAAAAGGAATAAAATTTGCTCTTCAGAACTTATTGATGCATGATCTTGTGAACACTACTTTCATGTAAGGCAGCCGCATGATAGGAGGATGGAATATGTATGAAAACAGGACAGCGTGACATATTGACATGTATGATGTATAAAGTGTAAACTAAGCACAAGGTGCTTGAACTTGTTAGAATCGATGCAAGCTAGAAACCATATGGAAGATGAAACCAATATCACTCTACCAAATTAAAAGGGTGCCCTAACAAATGTATTTGACCAAATTAGAAGCAATACATGGCAACAGGCTAGAAATAATATGCAATATGCAACGAATAAAGGTGACTCATCGTAAGTGATTGATGCAGGATACGTAAGAGAGGTAGTTTCATGTAAGAACAAGGTTAACACATAGATGTAGTGTGTACCAAAAATAGGAAGGCATGTCATATTCACAGGTATAGTGTGTAAACTAAGCAGATGCAATTTACCCTAATTAGAAGCATTAGAAGCTAGACACCGTATGCAACATGCAACCACATATCACACTGCGAAGTTGGAATAAGCACCTGTGATGGTGGTGTAGGGGAAGTGTTGTCTTCAGGTACAGAGCAACATTCAATATCTTCATTTAGGCTTGCTGTTTCTTGAGAATCATGTGGAGAGGATGAAATTGCATTCTTTATAAGAGGATTGCGTCTCATATTAACCCGCAGCGTGTTGTCTCATCATAAGCGATAGACGCAGGATCCACAAGAACAATAGTTTGATGTAAGAACATGGTGTGATAGGCGGATGTAGTATGTACCAAAACAGGAAGGTGTGTCATATTCACATGTATAATGTGTAAGCTAAGGAGATGCAATTTAACAAATTAGGAGCATTGATGAGGGATACACAAGAAAAGTAGTTTGATGTAAGAACATGGTTAATAGAAAGACGTAGTATGTACCAAAAACAGGAAGGCATGTCATATTCACAGGTATAATGTGTTAACTAAGCAGATACAATTACCCCTAATTAGAAGCATTACAAGGTAGACACCATATGCAACATGCAACCACATATCACACTACCAAGTAAGAGCAAGCACCTGCGATGGTGGTGTGGGGAATTATGGTGATCAACTAGAGAGATCGTTGACTATCTTCATTTAGCCTTGCTGTTTCTTGAGAATCATGTGGGGAGGATGACACTTTGCACTCTTTAAACGAGTAGGGTGTCTCACAGTAACCCACCCGGGTGACTGTCTCATCATAAGTGATTGATGAGGGATACAAAAGAGCATTAGTTTGATGTACGAACATGGTTAATAGACATATGTAGTATGTATAAAAAACAGAAGGCATGTCATTATCAAAAGTATAATGTGTAAAGTAAGCAGATGCAATTTAACCAAATTGGAAGCAATACAAGCTAGACACCATATGCAACATGCAACCACATTTGACAAATGAAGTTAAAGCAAGCACTGGATGGTTGTGTGTGGCAATTGAGATCATCAATCATGAGCTACATTTCTTGTCTCCAATCACGACACTGCACCCTTTAGAGCTATTTGAAACGCTTAGTGCTTATCTTGAATTACACTAGAGCGACTTACATCTTTTCTTTTGTGCATTCATCAACACCGTGTCGAGTCTGAAATACCCATGCATAAAAAACAATAGTGTGAGTATGGGTGAAGTGTGTGCACAATTAGTACAGTGTAAAGGTAGCAGAATGAGGTCGGTGAGAAATAAATGACGGGAGACATATGATAGCTCTACGACATGCATGGCACACTCAATTACTACATGATTCTATGAAAATAACAGTCGACTGAAAGCAAATAGGTCAGTCCATTTTTCTGCACCGTACGAAGTACAAAGAACGGGCAGATCGCCTTCATCTACCTCCGGCCGGTCGGTGTTGACGATCTTCCTCGAACGCCCGGCGACCACCGACCCAGATTCCTCCTCGCCTGCGCCATCCTCGACCTCACCGCACCGTCGTGCTTGGCACCGCCCCGACCATCCATTCAAGCCCGCCGACCTCCAGATCAGCGCAAGCAGCCTCCTGCGCCCATACCCCTATGATAGGCACCGATCGCCGCTTCCCGAGGAACAGGCGGACTAGGTGCTCCGCGCCTAAGCGGGTGCTACTTCTTTTAATTGCGGTTCGACCGACCTGAATTGAAATCTAGGCAGACTCTTGACCTCTAGCAAAGGTGAAATAGTAAAAGGGAGGAAACCTTGTGCATTTAGTATCACGAAGAAGATGCAGTAAGAAGCGCTCAACTAGTTTCTTTTGTGGGATGAATATGGTGTGAGCGGAGACGTAAGATTTGCATGAATAAGGGAAGAGGAGTACCTCTTTCTGCTGGCAGTGTTGTGTCCTCCTTCTATTTTTCCGACGATCTTGTTGTTCGCCGGAAACCAGAAGTTGTGGAGGACGGTGCAGCCTTGGACGAACCCATGGCCAAGTTGTTGAGTGTGGTGCGATGGCTGTCTGTCGGCGACGGGGAAGCAGATCCGAGGAGGCGAACGACGGCGTAGCGGGAACAGCTCCGGTGCGGTGGACGGTTGCGATAGTGGAGCCGCAACAGTGAGGCGCAGGACGGCGTGGCGGAGTGGTTGCACGGCGCCGCGTCGGCGTCGGTGTCATGGAGGCAGCTACGCCTCGGCTTCATTGCTAAGTCCTTGAGGGCGTTGCGGTTGCGGTTGCGTTAGACGACGGCGTGGGGTACCCGGCTCCGGCGTGATGGAGGAGGCGGCGGTGGATTGGCCGCTATAGGGTGGAGGACGGAGGAGGCTGGGGTTTCACGGCTGGTGGAGAGGCGTTTTCGCCCACGGAGTATGAATGGGGAAACGGAGGGAGGCGGGAACTAAGGGGAACAATGTTTCGGTTTGAGGCGTGCTTGTTTGAAATTTGGGGAAAGTTACAAACTTTGCCCCCATTTAAAATTCGGACATATTATGGGTTGGGGTAGGACAGTCATGTCAGTGTCCCAAATGTGGGCGGGATAGATTTCGCCGAGCGCATGGGTGTTTAGGCGCCCACAGTATGAATGCTTCTCGGAGGCGGTTGAGACTGGCGTCTTGGTGAAGTTACAAGCCTACCCCAGTTTAGACCTTTGGACATCGGGCCGATAGGCTACACGGGCCAGAGTCAGGACAGTAATTTCCTACCACCAAAACATTAGTCTCAAGGTATTTCGGGTGACGAGAGGCCTATTTGGCGTTCGTTCAATATTTGGGAGCGAAGCATTAACGTTTTCGGTTCTCTTGAATTGAACTTTCAGGATTTGTCAAACTTCACAAATCTTTACTCTTGAAAATCCTAAAGCTACGATTATTTTGGAATGGAGGGTACATTTTAATATACATTGTACACGAGTATATATTAAAAAAATATGCAACTTACCTCGGTTCATGCATGGTTCCAGGTATAATCTCCTTGGTTTGCAAAAAAAAGTTAGATATGCGTATGAATATATATAGCATGTTCAAACTCACAACAAAGATTGATGCCCCCTTTTACATCTGATTTACAAATGCCATTATCTTGGGTTCAAATAGATGAATGCACTTCCTATGAATTGAATCTTGAAACCCCTTTATGTTTAATTAGACATGTATTTTATTTACGTAGCTACCAATTTGGAATGTATCCATGCAAGTGACAAATGTATAAAGTGCTTCACACTAACAACATGGAGTGCACTAATTAATGTTTATATATGAATTGCAAAAGCATCCATTTCCTGTATTTCAAACCGCTCTCACTCTATGGATCGATAATATGAAATAAACACATGCACATGCTAGAATTCAATAGAGTATGGGTGTACGATAGACCGATTTTCGTCCATACGCAATTTTGCAAAATTCATGATCTCATCCAAAAATAATAATGCCATTTATATTTTAATTTAATGCGTAGAACCGCCTTTTACACGTAGATGCACTACGCCTCGCCCCGTTCTCACAAAAGCGTTATATATCTCTCTATCTAACGCATAAGTGCACACACTTTATATGCATCGGCATTTCTCTTTCACACATGCTCACAATCTCTCTCAGGGTGTCGGGGTGTCTCATGCACATGCTCTCTCTGTTTCTCTCTCTCTCTCTCTTCTGACTACTATGTACCACTCTTTTCACTAATCTTAGTTGGAAAACACTATTTCTCTCACATGCATATATACACATGCACGGTCTCTACTAGCCCTCTATACGCACATATATGTGCCTACGTGTCTCCCGCACGCACATTATCTTTAGGCCTCTCTCGCACATTGCCCCCGACACACCTCTCTAATAGTAGTTGGCAGATATGGTTTCATCATATCATTCGGTAGGATATCCCCGGCTGTTAGGCTGGATGGTATCTGAGGCAAAGTTTTACCCTAGTTCGGATCGGACCCTTGCAGTTGAAGAAAAAGCCTACTCCTGGTACTGTATATTAGTGATAGGGGTGTGTACAAAGTACACGTGAATACTAGGCATTGTGCGTGTGTGTATACTATCGACGAACTAGCCCCCAAGCTTGTATAACATACTAAGGGCCTAGGGTTACAAATCATATATAGTCGGCTTATCACCAGTGGGGATAGAGTCCTCCGCGACTCTGGTAGCTTCGTGTTGTACGCCGAGTCCTCCACATGGGTCTCCGTATAACACGTCTCGATCCAACCTATATGTGGCGCACAATGGAACCGACCCATGAGTCTTCATGTTGACCCACCACAACTAGAAATGATGTGCCCACCACACCACACACGCAATCGGCCACTAAGAAAATAAGCATAAACAACAGTAAAATGGTATCTAGATCACGATACGTCTCCATATTTTGTTGATGACACTGACGGACTTTGCATTTGATGCATGCTCTGTATTTTTTTGACGACACTTACGGTCATTGTATTTGAAGCGAAAGCACGATATGGTCACTGGACTTCAGAATAAGCTCATCACGTTCACCACAAACATTTTGACGTGCTAACCAACATGTGGTTGGATGGTTAGAGGACGATGGTTTCTCGAGCCCACCAAGGTTAAAGTCCGGTGCTCGCATTTATCTTGTGTTAATTTCAGTATTTTACGGCGATGTACGTTCGGTGGGAGGAGACGTTCCACTTTCGACTACGAGAGGCACCTATGGTGACTTCGTAAAAATCTCAAGATCGTGTAGATGAAAAAGTCACCGACCGACGTGTAGCCTCACCCCGCACGTACACATGCACGCGACGCAAGACACGCACGCATGTAGGCGTGCAACACCGACTGCGCATACACATAACGCATACACGCACGCATCTTTGGCGTGCAACATCGGCTGCGTACACAAGCACTCACGAACACACGCACGTACAAACCCATGCATGCAACACTGAAACGCACCCTTGCACGCACGCAACACTCGCACGCCTGCAAGCACACAGCACATGATGCAAGACACACGCTCAACATATACGTGCATGCACCCTTTGTTAAGGACATGGATTGTTACGGGTATTAATCAATCTTATTTGTGATAAGCAGAACATTGATGTTTGCATCGGTCTTTATGAATCACAACGTATCGAACGGGCTATCAACATAGTAGGCTTAACGACATGAAAAAGATGACGTCACACTCAATGAACAATCATCGGTTTATGAAATGCCCGCTTCTGACCGCTCTGGCCCACCAAAGGTTCCTCTGCTATGCGCTGCCTGCGTTGGGTCACTGACATGCAGGCCATGCACCCAAAGAGTCCACACGTCAGTGGACAAATGGTGCGGTGTCCTAGGTCAGAGTCGAGGGCGCCACTCGCGGCACGCCCGGATGAACACACCTCCGTGCCGCATTCGAACGCCTCCATGAAACCCGCCCGTGTGGAAGTGTAACATCCCAAAATTCTAAATTTTGGAATGTTATAAACAAATAGATAGATTTGATTTGATTGCTTGATTGATTGACTGAAAGTGAGTGAATTCGAAACCTTTTTGAAAGTTAAATGAGAGGGAATAAAAGGACTTTCCCAAACTTTCATTTTGCTTTTATGATCTTTGGGAAATCAAATTCTTTTCATCACAAAACCCTGGAGAGAAGATGACATGACTTCTTCCATTTATTTACATGACAAGGGGTGTTGAAAATATTTGAATTTCATTTGAGAATATTTCCAATTCCGAAACTTTATGCAACTCAATGATTTTCACGAGCGAAGATAAAATGACTTCTTCAAATTATATGAAATATGAGTTGGGAGTTTCAAAGGATTAAATTCAAAGTTTTTTTGAATTTATTTTCAATTTGGAGTTATTTGAGTTTTATTCAAATTATTTTTCTCCAAAAATAAAATATATGGAAAATAGGGTAACATGATTCCCTACATCAGAAAATTGGAGAGAAATAAATTTGAATTAAATTTGGTATTTTTTAAATGATTTTTTGTTGGATTTTATTAGAGCAGGAGCACTATTTGAATAATTTAAAGTTGTGTGAATTTTATTTAATGCTATAGAAATGTCCATGTTGTAGAAAAACTTTTTCTGAAAATTTAGATATATTATTTGCCTATAGTTTTTTAGTTTATTTGGTTTTATTTCTTTTCAGTAAAAATAAATGTTAAAAAAAAGAGGCACTCCTCCGCCTTGGGTCGGGCCCAATGTGCCAAGGCTCAGCCAATGAGCCGCTTCGCTCCCGTCCCCGACCGGGACTCGTCCCGAATCCGCCACCGCGCCGCCATGGCCGCCGTGCCACCTCCGGCCTCCTCTGCCCCCTCCTCCAAGCCACCTTGCCCCCCTGGCCCCCTTAAATACCGGGCCCCGACGCCCCGACTCCCTTCTCTCCCCTCGCTCGCCACCCCGCCGCCCAAGTCGCCACCGCCCGACGAGATCCGCCGCCGCCGCCTCTTCCTCACCGCCCTGACACCGCTGCCGCTCTCCGCCGCCCCGCGCCGCCTACTGCCGTCGCCGGACGCCTCGCATACCGCCCGGCACGTCGCCGGAGGACCACCGGAGGGGCTGCCCGCCTCGCCGTTGGCCGCTGCCGGCCAACCCCCGTTTAGTCGGTAAAAAAACCGCCCCGGACCGGTCTAATCTTTTGGTTTTCCTCGGTTTTATCTAAAAACCGGTTTTCCCTTTTAGTTAGATCTATTTAGTGGTCGTTCGTTAGTTAGGGTCCGGTAGCGAACGGTTTTCGTTCGTTAGCGATCGGTAACGAACGTTCGCTATTTAGTTTTTTCTGCCAGGGACTCGTTTGTGAATATTTTTATTTATAGATTAGCCCATGTTCTTCAAACAACCATAACTTTTTACTCGTTAGTCCAAATTCAACGAAACCAACGCTCACTTCTTTGTTACGATCCCCTCTATCCAGTAATCCAACTCAAACATGTTTTTGAATTTTAAAATGTGAATTAGATCAGATTTGAATTCAAACTTCGTTTTATCGTAACTTGAGTTTTATAACTCCGATTTAGTTGATTCTTTTTGCAAATCGAAGCACTTGACATAAACTTTCTGATAAGGCCAAATTCACATAGTTTTGGTACTGTTAGAAATTGTTTTATGCTGCAAGAGTTATTTGTTTGGTTTTGTTGTTTTCCGAGTTGTTCTCTTCGTTCTTTCAGATCTTTTGAGTGATTGCTTATGTGTGGTTACTATTGCTTGATTACGATAGATTGACCGGAGTGTGACGAGTAGAACTATCAAGAGTTTTGAGTGCGAATCATCTTCATCAACTTTGCAGCAAGTAACACTTTGATCATACCTCTTCTCATACCCAGTTTTTATTGCATTAGATCAATCCTCAAACATTGCATTGATTAGGATCTAATTAAATTATGGGTTTTGGGAAGTAGATTGAGGTAGTACCTATTACCTGTTTTATTATCAAACCCTTGGGAGTTACCTCTACGTTTGCTTATTATGACATGCTATGCAAGTAGACGTGGATTGGGTGAGTGAATTTTCCATGACAGATGTGAGTTTGTTAATTAATGTTTTATTTAAGGTGGCAACTTTAGTACACATCTGGGTGGATTGAGGCACCTGGCTATTCCAGGATTTGCCTATCAAGGCACCTGGGTAGACATGATTTGCCTGTATTTCTTCGGACCGCCACCCAGGCTCAAAGGGATCATGAGATTATTCGAACTAGAAACTTCCGTGTGCAGCCACAAGCCATTATGGGCTCTGGCGTAGTTGACTAAGTTGTGCGAACTCTTACGGGTAGACTAGCAGATGTAGGGGATGTAGGTTGGTACGGTCTACCCACATGTAAGGTGCTAAGCGCTTACGAAAGACTATGTCTTGGTCATCCGTTTCTCAAACACCCTGTAGTACGAGAAACCAAACGGAGGCGATCGAGTCTTGTGGGGAAAAGTGCGCAAACCTCTGCAGAGTGTATAAACTAATCATGGTTAGCCGTGTCCCCGGTTATGGACAATTTTGAGTATGTAGTTCTTGGATTATCCTGTTGATCTCATCATGTTACTCTAATTAATATTGTTGGGTTTTAATGAGTACTTTTAATTGGGATTGAGAATGTCAACCATTCTCAATGTTTAACAACCACCATGATAGTTAAATAAATTTATTCCTTTGCAGTAGGGAAAAATTGGCTTTTCGCAAAACCTTATAACCATAGAGCTTTTCCTCCAGCCATATATGCATGTAGTGTAGGCTTATTCCGTCATTACTCTCTATGTGTTACATTGCCAGCATATTCCATGTTTTGACCCGTTTTCGGGCTGCAACTTTTCATGTTGCAGACTTTTCAGACGACGAGTAAGTGATACGTTAGGGTTACGATTTCCTATACTCAATTTTGCCGTTGGTGTTGATGGGAATCCACAACCTTGTTGCTTCCGCTATCTTTTGTTTTGAGGTAATAGTATTTACGTTATTTATACATGTGATTTACCTCTGTTATAAATCCCCGAGTACTGTGTGTGTCAGCATACCGATCCAGGGATGACACATAAGCACAGAGACTTGACCCATTCGGGTCGGGTCGCTACAGGAAGCCGAGAAACCCACTCTGGACACACGTCCGTTCATGACCGGGCCGGCGTTAGGCTAGCCATAGTGGGGGTAACATAACCGGTAACATGCACTTGGGACTAGAAAACATGCTTACGTGGCACACAATTAAATAAGAGAGAGAGGGTTATAGTAACATAGGTAGATACCGTATCATGTTAAATGCTAACTACTTTGTGTCATGCATGGCAATAAATATGGTAATCTATGATACTACTTTATGATACTATGCACTAATGTAGTATCATATACTAGTATCATATGCATGATACTAGTATATGTTACTCCCCACTATGAGTAGCCTTAAACGCAACACCGGCCGAGCTCCTCCCGCCCGCCGTCTATTTAATCTCCTATTTAAACGAGGCCAAACGCCGACCAAGAATCGCACACCTCCGCCGCTCCCCTATCTCGTCCGCCGGCTACGAAGTGTAGTTATTCCGCATCCAAGCCGGTTGGGTAGCCCGCCGGATACGAGCTATGCAACTCGCTGATCCACCTCCCTCCCTTCGCCCGACGGAGCCAGTTGCCGCCCCAAGCTGCAGTTCAACAAATCGCCACTCGAGCCAGCTCGGCGAGGAGCGGCGACGCAGGCGTCATTGCCGCCGTTTACGTGGCGAGACTCCCATGCCGGGCGTCAGCGCCGCCTGGCGGCGAAGCCGGGTGCGCGGAGAGCGACGAAGTCGGTGTTCGCGCCTCGCCGTCGCCGCCATCATCGAGGAGAAGTAGAACACGGGAGGCCGCCGCCGCTTGGGTCCCATGAAGGCCACTGCGGCGGCGACGCCGGCGTACACAGCAGGTGTCTTGCCAGATCTTTTTGTGGCGAGGACCTTCGTCGACCCCGCATGGGCTCCACGGAAGAGGTCAATGTTAGGATGAACTCGAGCCGGTGCCAACCATGGCGAAGTAGTGGCCGGGGATGAACTTGAACCGGTGCCGGCCACCATCATCTTCGGCACCAGCCAATGATATCAGTTGGTCAGTGGGGAAGCGAGCCGTCCTTTTTGAAGCATATACCTCAGGGGCTCCGGCGGTCCGGTGATCGTGCTGCCGGACATGAGGAACACAAATCGATCGGCGGGCGACCATTTAGGCCAGGTATTATATACCTGTGCTGTCCAGAACTAGCATCGTGTAGTTCATTTGAATGTAATGAAATCCGTAATGTTTGTGTGAAAATCTGGTATTTTATGTGATTTTTCCGTCGTTGTTTATATGAAATATCAGTTTGTCTACGTGTTTGCGTGAATTTCGTCCGGATGGTTGAGTTGTTGTCATAATGAGTGTGGCTATGGTTGGATGGCGTAATTTGCGGGACGTCGGTCAGTCTGCGGGCAGTTCGGGCGGCATTGTGGGACAAAAAAACACAGCTCGTGCGAGCTCGTCTCCAACGTGCGCGTTGGAGGATGCATGACACCCGAGCCATTCCTCGTTAATCGGTGGCAAAGGCACAGGTGGACAAAAGGGTCGCCAATATTTTGGCTACCCCGGGCAAGATCCAAACAGCCCCTCTCAACAGATTCAAATCCCTCGTTCGCCGTGGAATTTTGCCATGTGTTGTTTTCATGGACTAGCCAGATGCCCGTGCATTGCACGGAACATCAAGATGCATTTTTTACAAACTCCCGCATGCATGCAAGGGATAATTAATGTCCTCCTTTGCTAGTACCACGAGGCAAACACCATTAATATTGCATCGATTAGTGTTATTGGCCTTGTATATCTGCAAATTGTAATTTTGATAGTGGCCCCTTGTATATAAAAATAGAGGGAGAAATATGAGAGATAAGGTGAGGAGGAGTGGGGCGTCGTGCCGTGGTGGTGACTGGTGGTCAGACTGGGCGGAGGCATGGGGATGGACGGCGCATTATGTCTAGGTTTGTATCTCTCTCACACACACCCACGTAGGTGGGGGACGTGCACGAAGAGAAGAGGTGCACGCACGACGCACGCATACTGCGTCTCTTTCCCAACCACACCCACGCTGGTACACGGAGGAGCTCATTTACGTATGAAAAAGGCAGCCCACGTGGTAATTTGGCACGATGTAATGGTTGTCCACTTGCTTTGGAGGGAGGATCGTCTACCACGGGTGAACAAACAAATTGCGACTTGACGCGTTATGTTAAACTAAAAAAAGAGGCAAACCATGTGGGGCCTACCTTAGAGGCAAGGCTCTATACACTGGAGTACTTTTGATGTGTCCCGTCAACTCGTAGAACAAGGAGAAACTTTCTTAGCACGCCGTCTCCCCTGCCCACGGGCGCGGTGGCTCGCAGGATGAGGTGAAGCTTACTACTACTGTACACCTTTACGCCCGCTCCCTCGCCCACGCGGGCGGTGGCTCGTAGCACGAGGAGAAAATTTTACTACTCCCTCCATTTACTCCTCGTCCCTACTACATACTTTGGTTAGTACTCCCTCTATTTACTTATACAAGGCCACTATAAAAAAATACATTTTGCATCTATACAAGGCCACAAATAGTAATCGAGACAAAAGTTACTACTCCCTCCTTTCCAGTTTATGGCTCAATTTCAAAACCTCTCCAGCCAAGGTAGACGGTGAGTGGTCGAATTAATTTCGTAGTTTGCACAAGTAATTAGTATGCTCGTTTTTCTCAAGAAGTTATGTTTACCGAGGCATTAATTAAAAGGAATGCATGAATGACCACTAAATTTCCATGAACTTGTACATGCATTGGTTAGTTTCCTCTTGACACTGCTTGCGTCGGGTAAAATTGAGACTTATCAAACGGAAAAACGAATGTTTTTTAGATGAGCCCTATAAACCCTAGTGGGTACGTACTCCGTAAAAACAGATTTTTCCAAAACTAAGTCGCTCCCTTTCATGAATTCTGTAGTATACTCCTCCGCCGACGCTCCCTTTCATGAATTCTGTACTTCGCCGCCAACACGTGGGACATATAGCAACCGGTCAATGTGTCAAGCACCAAATAACGGCAGAACAGGGGGACGCACCCCACTGCATCGCCCAAAGAGTAGTAATGAGCAATGAGACGTCAAATCACAATGTCGCACCTTCCTAGACGGATGAAGCAACCATTATTTCACACTTCGGTTCGCCATCATCTCAAACCACATACTAGTATTGCTCTCAAGAGGGACACACGCATCGCCTTGGTACATCATGACACGTGGGACCGCATGACAGGCCATGCTCCCCCGCCGATCGCTCGGTAAAATCACCTCATTTTACTATACTTCCTCCGTATGAGTTTACTACATGGATTGCTCGTCGTTCTATGTTGAGAATTTAACTGGCTATATATGTGATTAACAGTACTTTAACCTTTTAAAATATGTATACTTTTGTACAGTAGTACTATCGATGGATTGCGCCATGGAGCAAAAATTGAAATTAAAAAAAGGTGGTACATACAGAGAGCGCTCGTCGCCAAATTATGCATATAGTACTATAAAAACGCTAGTACTGCTTAATTGGGGTGCTAAATTCTATTAAAGAAATACTAGTAGTATGTACATACTGAAGAGTTAAAGTAACGAGAAGAAACATAACATAGTTCTGTTGGGGGCTCAGCACAACACACCCCTCAAATTAAACTAAGCACACCTGAAATTAAACTATGCAACTAATCTGGTAGACACGGCATTAGAAGTTTAGAACCACCATGAGCAACGACACTGCCACCTTACTCGGAGTCCTCGTCCACGTCCTCGACTTCGTCCTTGTCCCTCTTTCTCTTAGCCGATACTTCTTTGCTTGAACCGCACACTTGGCTGTTGCTCTTCATCCAACCCTTGTAGATATTGAAACAAAGGTAGCCATCCATTGCAGCGTCTTTGGATTTGGTCTATATCTAGTACATTCCGCTGCCATGCATGACGATGCAACGATGTAATGAGGTTTCTCCGGTTTACGATGCGAAGGATGAACCATGGCTCCTGCCAGGTCAGCGTGAAGAGGTGACGAGAGGGCACCGGCCGATTCTTACGGAGGTCCAAGGGTTGCCTACAACGAGGCCTATCCGACCAGGACTTCTTCGTCGTTCTTAAAGTCTCTGAACGAATTTCACTGTTTTGTCCTTGAGGAAGTTCTTAAAATCCTGGCACTCAACGTCGGCATGGCACATGTGGTAGACCAAGCAAACGTTATGTACGCAAAACACGGATCACGGCGGGCTTCTTCCTCTCTTCGTCCTTTAGATCCTTCTCTCGTCCCACGACTGTGGTGTACTCAACATCTAGCCCAGCGACCCACTCATCATGTGAGTTTTCAAACATGCGTCTGAAGCGAGAAAGGCATCCTTTCACCGTCGCGGAAGTACGGGTGTAGATGACGTCGAACTCATCACCGGTGATGGTTCTAACCTTGTACTCACCGCCGATCGGGGACATTTGGGACGCCATGGATTTGGGAGGAGGGTTAGGATTAGTGGAACTGCCGTAATGTGAATGGACGGGACGACTAGGAGTGAACCGCCGTAGTATTAAAGGACGGCAAGGGGACGAGTAGGAGCGAACTGCGGCGTCGCGAGCAGCAGGGTAGTGGCTTTCCATTCTCCCATGATACGGGCTTCCGAGAGCCCTTGGATCTGAGATCGAACGGTTGCATGGCGTGATTCTAGACCTATGGGTGAATATCCTATCACGGAGGGTTATTACGCAAATTTTCAGCAACTTAGCATGCGACCGTTTGATCTCAGATCCAAGGGCTGCCAGCAGCCCGTATCATGGTCGCGCCTACCATGACCGTCGCGTCGCTCCTGCGGTCGCGCCCTTGGAGATTTAACACGGTGTGTTAGGCTATCTAATGTTGGCATGTCATACATAGTCATCACTTCGTCACTCATACTACAACAAGGTTGGCTATAAGGTTGGCTATAAGTGTAATTTTTTTACTCCTCTCTATCTCTTTCTTCGTACTCCCTCCGTCCCATAATATAAGAACTTTTTTGACACTAGTGTAGTGTCAAAGACGTTCTTATATAATGGGAAACAGGGAGTGCTAGTATTTATTGCATTTGCCAAGGAGTGACCTCTTCCAATGAAATGGTGTTGCTAAGTTTGCTTCATTTAATTAGCTATAGACTCAAAATTGTCTTTTCACCTAGGTACACGTGCTTAGCACCGTTTCTTCCTTGGGTCACCAAACTAGTCTCTCTCTTCTTGATTAACTTGCCACATCAGACTTTATGCCTATGTGGCAAGCTTAAGCACCTTTAGGAGCAAGTACAATAGTGCGGTTTACATGGCATTTTTGCATATGTAGAGGAAAGAGAGGCAAGGAAAAAGTGGAGAAGTGGGCTCTCATGCAAGAGCCAGCCTCTACTACTACATGGTGGAGCATTGGGAGAGGCACCTGTATGGAGGTGGTCAGAATCGGAGACTCACGCCGGTCGAGCGCCAGTTAAAATGATAATGGCAAGTCAAATCACGGGGCCCATCCTGTCCAGCAGTAACTCGCTGTCAAATCACACAGCCCTACTTTTGCAGCAGCCTACTCCCTCGTCTTCTCGCGTCTCTGCCGAACCGACTAGGCGGAACTGCCCCGCCTACCCATGCAGGAAAAGCCCGCCCTTGACTTTTAAATACAACTACTCCCTCCGTCTAGGTGAGTAAGTCATCTTCTGAAAACCAAATAATCCCAAAATACTAAGGCGCGGTGCATTAACTTCTACCTCGTTTCTTGTCTCTTCACATATCAACCAATAAGAATCCAATGATATACTTTTTGTGACATAGTAACTCATATTTTGTTAGTCAAATGGATGACCTAGAACTATGTGCAGGCCCTATAAACCGAGATGCCCAGAAATAAAAAACCGAGACGGAGAGGGTAGTTCAGCACGTATCTTTTTAGATCAATATAGTCGGGATTCACCAAGGAGCAAAACCAAGTGGTACGCTGCTCCTGTCGTGTTGGCGTAGCAACTCAAGCGTGGTCAGTTCACATACCTAAATGGCGACACACTTAACAGGACCCCTTTGGCGGACATGTGGCTCATCCACCGTCTTGTTCCACGTGCGATGCACCAAATCACAGTTCGAGCAGCGGTTGGAATTGGAGGCACCCGGTCGTAAGCGCCTTGATAGTAGAAAATGAGTGATGAGCGGTCAAATAACAAAGCCCCACCTTTCCGCATTAAGTTGGACGGACGAAGCAACCATCATTTCACTCTAGCGGCGCAAGAGCATAAAGAAAAGAGAAAACAATGATGCGTATGGCAGCTACCTAGGGCACCCTAGGGTAGGGGTCTCCACTACTGAGATCCTTTTTTAAAGCGCCTCCACTACAAATCGGCTTCTCCCTCGTCCTCTTGAAGAAAACCGATGATGAGTGCGGCGGTAGGGTTTGTAGGAGTACTACGACGTGCGGGACCACGTCGTAGTAAACGGGTTTGTTCGACGCCTTAAATATGCGTGGGCCGCTTGGTTTTACGGGAACGAGGCAGCATTTTGGGTTCGGGGACCAGTGGAGATATAGCACGTACAAAAAATTGTGGACGTAGGTTCGACCGAAAGGCAATGATGCATGGGCCCTACATTTTGATATACCCGGCGCGTGAAATTTGCTACTCTACTCAAAACTAGTAAGGTACACATGTATTGAACGCATGAGATTTCAAAACCAAATTATGAATAAATACACACTATAGCATCTAAAGCTTTGAGTCATATATGCATGATGTAGATGTTCGTTTAGTTCTTATAGTTCATCTCATTGAAAATCAATTAGTTTTATAAAAATGTTAAGATTCATGGGGTTGTGCATTGTAAATCATAAAGTAAAAAACAAATAATGGCAATTCATTTAGAAAAAATAATCAATTATGATACGTAAGATTCTAGAACAAAGGAGAAGTGCTTGTGTTTTGAGGTTTGTGCATTATGCTTAAGTTCAACCATGGAGTCTTCTAAATTGTACATGTGGCAGATCTGGTGGAATGTTGATGATATCCAACGGCCAGTAGTGCTCGGATTTGCCCATCTCTACACTGTCGGGTTAGCTTCATCCAGCGACCATCTTTCAAAGTTATTGGCATGCTATATAGTTCTTGTGCCATAGTTGCATGTTTTGGAAAAAAGCTACTAGTGGGTTGTACTATCTATTTAGGAATAGAAGATGTATACATGGAAGTTGTAGGGAAAGAGATGACATGGAGGATCTCAATTCCTATGAGTAGGGATTGGAAAAGAGATGTCATTTGGTTCACATCATAGGAACTTTTCTATTGAATCTAGAGATGACATGTATCTCAAGTCCTATGAGGAGGGATTAGTAAAGAGATGTAATTTGGTTCATATCATAGGAACTTTTCTATTGAATATACACTAATGTTTATTTTCCTTTGAAATTAAGGGAGTATAGGAATCCATTCATATGAACCAAGTGGCTCTGAAGCTATAGAAATGATATCATGTTTATTTCCTTTGAAATGTAGAGTATATGAATCGATTCCTATGAACCAATTGGCTCTAAAGGAAAAAATCCTATAAAAATCATATCATATAGAGTTCCTATGATATTCCTCGACACTAAAGGATGGTTGAAATTGTTGCGGGTGATACGATGGTCTTTCTTTGTAGACTCCTCACCCATCTTTATAGTTACCTCTCGAAGATGAATGAAATGATATATACACGGTATTCTACATGTGCAATTTGGTACACGAAGACTCGGTAAAAGTTTGCGAGGTTCTAATTTTCAATAAAGCTATATGCACTGCATTTCGGAACGGAGGGAGCATACGGAAGTTGCTAACACTCACGTGGAAGATTTGTGTATAGGAGGAGTGGATGTTCTGTTAAATGACATGGCAAAACTAACACTGTCGGATGCCGATCTAACGGTTCTTCTGGCGTTAAATCGGGAAAAAGGCTTGTGGTGAATGTTTGTCGGATAATGATTTACGGACACATGCATTGCATTATCGTGCCCCCCTCTCTCTCACGCACGCACCCTCACAGTCACAACTCTCCCGAGTCCTCTCGCAGACTCAAGACGTGGCACCCATCGTCTATCTGCGGTAGACGCCACGCACATATGTGCTCTTCACACCCTACCCTCGGAACTTCTAAAAACAAAAGACGGCAGTAGCACATTTTATTTTAGCTCACACGTCACACACTTATATTATTACTCTTGCGGCGAACGTTCTTTGGGCATAGTATATATTGTACTCTCATGAAGAGAAGCGGTGCACGCACACACTAGTTCTCTCACACCCACTCGCGGGTACACGTAGGAGCACATTTTTTTAAGCCGGTACAACAAAATCACTCCACTATATATAAAAGCAGGAGCCTTAGCGCTTGCTTTACTAGGGTTCCTCTCGTTCACTCTCTCATGCTCTCCAGATCTAAGCAAGACATAGGTGGCCACACTCTCTCTCTCAGCTCATGACTGGTCACAAATCCGGCCGGACAACCTCGACCGGGGCAGGGGGTGTAGGTGCATCATTCACGCTGTTGTCGGCGGCGAGGGAGGAGGCCAATGGCTGCCCGCGCGTCCCGATTGGCTGCTGTGTCGTTCTCTCCGAGAGAGCGCCGGCTCGGGAGGGCCTCCGACCCCTTCTTCCTCCCTGCGGTATTGTGGCCAAGATGCGGCCTCCCGACGCCGTCTTTGCCACATGCCGACAACCCTCAGGTATATATTCCTTGAAACCTGCCTTGCTCTCATCGCCCCAGCTCTTCCCCTTCGTGTGGATCCTTTTCTACTTCCGTCCGCTGTTCCAAAGCCACCTAGACTTCTACTATTATTAGAAGTAAAGCTAGTTCATCTGATCAACTCAAAGCGTTGGTTCAAACAGGGAAGAAAGTGGGAAAGATGTAGCATGAATCTAGGACTTGGTTCTAAGAGGAAACGGGGAAAGTAGTAATATTTGTCCTTGTTTAAATAACCGTATTTACGTATTTGGCGCAAACAGGGATGTCTGTCTCCATATCGTTTGGATTTCTGTCTCCGTATCGTTTCTATCCGCGCAATCAAAAGCACACACCTCGGTTTTAGTACAAGCTGCAAAATGAGATGGCTATCCCTCGTTCTTTGTCGTCTATGACCTCGTCTTCAAGGTATCCCTACATTGGTAGTAACTAAGGTAGAATGACCAACGCAATCTAAAAGAAGTTGATTAAGACGTTTTACTTCTGATTGGCATGAGGGACGGCGAAAACAATTGCATCCTAGTCCGGAATGCACTTTCTACCAGTTCATCCATGGACCGAGGACTAGCCGGTACGCCACATCGGCGGTTTTTTGGACAGGTGCAGATAAGAGGCATTATGGTCTGCTTATTTCTGCAAATAGCGGTGCTTAAATTAGTGGAATGCACAAGAATTTCACTGGTCAAGATACCTTTGCATGGTTCGATTCAGCATTCCGACTAAGACCACAATTATAATTGGTTATTCGGAATGAGAGAACCTAACCACGGATGGTGGCAACAAGAAAAACCAGAGTGAACTCCAGGAAATTTAAGCCTGCCGAGAATCTTTTGCTCGGAAGAAGCCTTTCTTGTTTTTCCTGATTTGTAAACCTTCTCACAACTTTGTCTTTTCTTTGTGAACTAGTATATGTTTGTTATGTTCTATGAATCATTGAGATGTATAAAACTGCTTAACTTATGCTTTTCAAGATTTTTTATGAAGACGAGTTTAATGTGAGTGTTCCACATGGTATTTGGACTAGCGTTGAACGTTTGGAATTTATTACATTGTGGCCTCAATTAACTGCATGAACCACTGTAACAAGATACATAGTTGTTTATATGATTCACGGGCACACAAAAGTAGCAGCAGTTCCCATAGACAGATTCAAACAGAGTACTAGCCCCAGAGGGGTCGATAACAGGCAAGGTCCAGATAATTAGACACAATCCAAACTACTATTAAACACTAGCTGGGGCAACTATTTCATGCCTCGATCTAATTTGGGCTGGACACAAGACGGACCTTGCCATGAACATCATCGAGGACGTCCCGCAGCTCAATCAACTCGTGAACCTTCATGAAGACAACCTTGTGGCCTTGCCATCGATAAACTTGTTTGTGGAGGCATGCCACGTCATCTTCCTGCGTAAGCTTGACAAGAACAGTATGCCTCACAAACGAAGGAGTAGCTTTGAACTTCTTGTGCTTTAGTACACCCTGGACAACATGCCTGACAACAGTGAGGCTGGAATACACCTCTTCATTGGTATAACCGCAAATGGCTTCCAGGATCCAACAACCTAAGAACCCTGTTTTCCCAGTTCGTATATTCAGGTCGTCCGCCTCATAGCGAGTGACATGCACAATCACACAATCCTTGTCTGCATCAGGGCTCTAATTGAAACAGAAACAAATTCTGAATTACTTAGAAACATAAGTTATTTAAACCACTATGTATAGCATGGCATCAAAGCTAATAAAATGTTGCATTATTAATCACCACATACTTCCTTTTTAAAAAAAATCACCACATACTTAGATGAAAAACCACAATCGAGATCGCCAAAGAATGGGGCGTTGACCATCTCAGTACTGGTCGTGAGCATATCTGGGGTCGCCTCGGTGGTTCCCTCCATCTTCTTGGAGCTCTCTGTCTCGTGGGGATCAACCTCCTGCGTCTGCTCCAATATCGGCAGATCTTTGCCTGGTTCTCCTTGGTCCATCATGAAGCCAGCGAATACTAGGAGACCACCGAAAGGAAAACACAATCGCAATGACAATGAAACAAAAAGAGAGTGAGGATCGATTCTTGCTTTGCAAAAGTTCTTTTTTTTTCTGAACGAAAATATACCAACATCACGGATCCGCTTACCTTCCCTTCTTTGGGAGAGAAGAACAGTGGCAGATGCGAGTGTTGCCTTTCTTGAAGACAGTGAGGGAGAAGGGGATTCAGCGAAGAGTGAAATGATGGTTGCTTCGTCCGTCAAACTTAGACTGTGGGGAGGTGGGGTTTTGTGATACGACGGCTCGTTACTGCCGCGCTACGACCGGGGTGACTCTCCACCTGCATACTGCCTTCTAATTTGGTGGATGGCATTTGGGCCCGCGCGCTGCATGGCGCGCATGTAGGTGAACAAAATTATAACGGCATTGATGAGGGAGGCGTTTCAATGACCTAGGAGGAGCCAAGCGGTAGAGTGTCTCCACTGTACTAGTAGTAATTGTTTTTCTGGGTAGCTGTAGAGTGTCTCCACTGTACTAATAGTAATTGTTTCTCTAGGCGCTACCCACACCCAGCACACCGCCCCCCTCCCCCCAAAAAAATCCTGGGTGCTCTTCTTCCTCCTCGCTCCCACCCACCTCACGTCAGCTCGCTCCACTCGTACCCCCAAATTCCTCACCTCACTCCTACAGAAAACCCCAGCTCCCCTTCTTCCTCACTCCTCTGAAAACCCCAGCTCCCTTCTTCTTCGTCGCACTACAACTAGGCTCGTAATTCGTTACGCTGCTAAAATCCGGGAGCGCGACGCGACGCCCTCGAGGAAAATGGAGTAGGCTGACCCCAGCGCCAAGAAGATGAGGCTCCCGCCAGCGGCGACGCTTGTTGTAGATCCCGCACCCGGCAGCGCGGGGAGAAGCGGCGACCCCACCCCCACCGGATCCCAGGAACCCATAGAATCTTTGGTGGACCGCATCAGCGATCTCCCGAATGCCATCCTTGGGGAGATCATCTCGCTTCTCCCCACCAAGGATTGCTGCCGCACCCAAGTCCTCTCAATTCGTGGCGCCCTCTATGGCGCGCCGTGTCCCTTAATCTCGACTATTGTCAGCTATCTCTCTTCAATGATTTTGAAATCCCCAGAGCCATCATCTCCTCCCACCAGGGCTCCGTTCAAAGCCTCTGCATCCCGTCATGCTACCTGAGCAAGCATACCATGCCACCTGCAGTGGGCCTTTGGCTGAAATCCCACAATTCACAAGATTACAAATTTGCTTGAGTTCTACTATTCCACGAAATCACATACCACATACCGAACGCCATGAACTTGTGCCCTCGGCACCGATGTCCATCTCGCGGTTTTCCTCCTCTCTCCACACTGCCACCTTTGCGCTATGCTACCTACCAGACAATCTGGTACTAAACCTTCGACTCCCATTTCTCAAGAAACTTTCACTTGTGTGGGTTCGTTTATCGAAGGCCTCATTGCACAGCATCATCCACTCCAGTTGCCCTGCTACCGGAGTGCTTGGTGCTTGTTTTCCTGATTAGAATCGGTTGTCTCCCAATAAAGTCGCATAACCTTGTAAGAATTGGAATTTCTTTTGACGGAAGGCAGCTCATCATCCAAGATGCCCCTTCACTTCAAAGGTTGATCCTTGATTCTAGTTATTCACCGTTGCAAATAACCGTCCTCTCTGCGCCTAAACTAGAGACCTTGGGTGTAATACATGATCATTGTGCTCATTTCAATATGGTGTTTGGCTCCACAGTTCTTCAAGTACTCTATATTATCATCTACACTTGTAACCATAAGCTGCTTTTAAATTTCTGCGCATAATTTATATATCATCTTGGAGTACACATTTTGTATTAATGTTATGTTCTATGCTCAATGAAGAGTTTCTCCATGGATGGCCTATCAATGGTGCTGGATTCTGTCAAGATCTTATATATCCAAATGAGTAGTTTTGATCTGAACAAGATTATTGGCTTGCTGCAATGCTTACCATGTGTGGAGAAGTTGTATATAAAGGTGATAATTTCACGCACATTGGAAGCCCGCATATAGTGTACTAGAATTAACCGTTCAGCTGTTGCTCTTTCGACACTCTTCTTTTAGACCTTAACTGTTTTCAATCTTCATGTCTATTTAGGCAACAGGAAGGGGTAAGAAATTTATAACCAACCGGTGGATTCGTAAGCATTGGGATTTTCTCACTTCTCATGAGATTCGATTGAAGACAATAACGCTAGACCGATATGTAGCCAACCATGCAAACACAAGATTTGTCACATTCTTCCCGCTTGAATGCGAGGTTACTATTGTCCATCGTGCTTAAGTTTATCAACGGCATGGTTTTGACGGATGGGTATGTCGAAGAGCAAAAAAGGAGTTTCAATTGGGCGGAAGAGCTTACGAGCGTGCGGGCTTCTATTTACAACATATTGTGGTCATAATCCAAGAAATTTTACGACCGGGATGTTCATTCTATTGACTGACCGATCCATTTGACTGTATTTGCCGAAAACTTTGGAGTTAGATGGTGTTGCCTTTTTCAATTTGGGTTTTTTGTAAACACGATGAACAATCAACCCTCGTGCTTTTGTACAGTTTGTAAGCTGGAGTTAGATGTTCCTGCCCTTTTCAACTCGGTATGTGTCATATTTTCTTTGAAACAAGGCAAATGGCTTGCCATTCGTTTAATTTAGAGTGAAATATTCTAACAAATCACAACCAAGGGAAATAACATCACTCACGCTTGGCTGCTTGAGCTCACTGTGTATTCTGAAGCCAAGTGATTAGCCCCACCGGCACCCACAAACATATTTCGAACTAGCACATCAAATGGGCTGTAAATTTTCATAGGAAAGGCTACATGACCGTGATGATTTGGATTACGACATTTGGGACCCGCGAGGAAATAGCCTATCCAAGGTGGTGTCGACTTACTAGCCGGTCAACAAACGATTTCGCCTACCGGCCGTTGGATTGACATCCAACATCTGTCGTCTATCTTCTATCTCTTGTCTTCTTCTTCCTCCGGCCCAAACCAAACCACCCGTCGGCTCACTTTGCTCCCGCCTCCCATGGTTGGCTGCGCCTCCGCCGCCCTACCGTACGTACCCTACAACGTTGGCCAGTCCCTCCCTCTATTCCCCCACACATCATGTTATTCTCCGGTGACGTCAGCCCCAACACGCACCCGTGCCCGAACCAGTCAACCCTCGTACTCCCCTCCGCCTACGACTGGACCGGCGCATCTTCAACAGATCCTGTTCGTTCCGTCCGAGGCCTCGCCGTCGTCCTCCGCCTTGCGGCCTTGGTTCGCTCGCCGTGCGCGGTGCGCCACCCTCTTCTTGTCATCAACGTCATCAACAACCGAGAGGAACAAGGAGATGATGCGTGGAGAGGATGATGATGAGGACCCGCCACGTCATGGCGACGCAAAGCAAGTGCCTCTATAGTACAAGCCCAAAATTATGGTTCCTCCTAATGGTTGGACATATGGGGCTCACGCCATTGTCAATGTAGTCAATAAACGAGAGAATTACACTACGAGCGGCTGACACCAGGTACCCAGCAAGTCGCGCAGTTTTTTTTTGAGGAACAAGCAGTTGTTATTTATACTAGTTTTAGCGACGGATCAGGGTAACAACGGGGCTGTGCAGGGGCTGTGGCCCATCTAGCCAGGGTTTTATTTATGTTTACCACATCATGAGCCCAGTTGTGTTTTTTCTTGCTAAAAATGGCTAGCCCAGTTCTATTTTTTAAAGAAATACCCAAACAAGGCCTACTTGCTTTATCGGCCCTGCTGGGCTGCAAATCTTTCAAGACGATGAGAGTTCCATTCGGTTTGCCCAGAAATGGCATGTACTTTTTTAAAACACATCAAACCGGGAATTAGTTTCAATTCTTTTTCATTACAAGATCTTAAATTCCATTGATTTTTATGCGTGGACAATTATTTGGATTTTATATTTATATAAATTATTTTTCAAAATAGTTTGAATGTGAATCGATATTTCTGGATTAAAACAATTGACCGCTTTTGAAATATGCAAAATTTCGTATACTTTTTAACCGTGGCCACAATATGGGGTGTAATGCTAACAAAAAGAAGATGGGCTCCAAAAAAACCTTAAGAATTAGCAAATGGGATGTACATTATTAGAAATAACGGCAGATGGGATGTATGCTGTTTTCCACAGACTTGAGGCTGACTTGTGCGCCTACTACAGGTTGACGCGTATGCTTTCATAAAAAAAGGTTGACGCACACGCAATGCCCTGTCCACTTAGTCAACACACGAGAGCAGTGACTGTTGGATGTCCATCCAACGGCTGTCGTGCTTCTTCAATCTCTGCTCTTCATGCTCCAGCCACTCAAACAAGCGCCGGCGGGACTGCTGCTCCCTCCTCCTTGACGGCTATCTTGCCATGCAGCCTCACGACCCCATCGTACTCCCATCGCTGGCCTAGCCATCCCTCTACTCACCCACACATGTTGTTATTCTCCGTGACGGCAGACGAACCGATGCTTCGTACTCCTCCACGTGGGAAACAACTGCCGGGTATTCCCTGGCTCCGTGTCGTTCCCTTCCTAGGCCTCGCCGTCGTCCACCGCCCTGGTGCTCTCGGTGCGGCATGGTCAACGTGGTCAATGAACGACAGCCATAGGAAGTGGACTGTACGTGGAGAGGATGACAGCTGGGTCCACGGCCGCACCCAAGGAAATGCCTCCTTATTACGCGCAAAATAATGATTCCTCCACCTGACAGCTAGGACCCACAGGAAGGGCCTCTATATTCTGTGAAAAAACGTTCCCCCCGCTGACAGGTCGGACCCACCAGCTATATCTTCGCACGCAAGGAAGTGCCTCCATATTATGCCCAAAAAAATGAATACCCCCTGCTAGCTGGGACCCACCATATTGTTTGGCAGACTTGTTGGCCTACTAAGTTGACGGGGACGGAGGGCTTTGTCAACTTATTCAATACTCCAGTGACCGTATGATGTCCATCCAACGACCATAGTGCTTCTTCAACCTCTGGTCTTCTTGCTCAGCCGCCCAAAGCAGCGCCGATCGTGCCGCCTGCTCCTGCCTCCCGTGGCTGGCTGTGTAACCGCCTGCTCCTGCCTCGCGTGGCCGGGCTCCGCATCGTCCCCTTCCTAGGCCTCGCCGTCGTCCACCGCCGTGGTGCTCTCGGCGCGGCGTGGTCAATGTGGTCAACAACCGACTTCCATCGGAAGAGTACTGTACGTGGAGAGGCTGACAGCTGGGTCCACGGCAGCCGCAAGGAAGTGCCTCCTTATTACGCGGAAAATAATTATTCCTCCACCTGACAGCGGGGACCCACCGGACAGGCCAACAGTATTTTGCGAAAAAAATCGTTTCCCTCGATCATTGGGACCCACCGGACGGGCCACCGATTTCGCAAAAAAACGCGTTGCCCCATTGTCACCTCGGACCTACCGGAAGTGCCTCCTTATTACGCACAAAAAAATGAATACTCCCCCGGCTAGCTGGGACCCACCTTGGTGGGAGGCTGTCTTGTGGGCCTACTAAGTTGACGGGGACGAAGGGCTTTCTCAACTTAGTCAATATGAACGATTCTAGCTCCAGTGACCGTACAATGTCCATCCAACGGCCGTAGTGCTTCTTCAACCTCTGGTCTTCTTGCTCCAGCCGCCCAAAGCAGCGCCGGCCGTGCCGCATGCTCCTGCCTCCCTTGGCGGTGTCTTTGCCGTGAGGCCTCACCGCCCCTACTATTCCCACGGCTGGCCAGGCCTCGCGGGCGACAGCCTCACACCGCAGCAGAACCAGTGAACCCTTGTTACTCCTCTCCGCGCGGGCTTCCACTGCCGCGTCTTCCCCGGCTCCGCGTCGTCCCCTTCCTAGGCCTCCTCGTCGTCCATCGCCGTGGTGCTCTCCGCACGGCGTGGTCAACATGGTCAAGGAACGACTTCCATCGGAATAGTACTGTACGTGGAGAGGTTGACAGCTGGGTCCACGGCCACAACCCAGTTTTTTTGTAATTTGCCAAGTAAGTCGCTTTGTCAGGCCTGTTGGGCTGCAAATCTTTCAAGACGAGGAGAGCTTTCATTCGGCTGGCAGAGAAAATGGCCCATTAGTAATGAGAAATGCGCTGTACATTTCTAAAACACATCAAACCGGCAATTAGTTTCAAATATTTTTTTTTCATTTCAAGATTTTAAATTACATTAATTTTTATGCATGGAGAATTTGTTGGATTTTATATTGATATACATTTATTTTTAAAATCAGTTTGAATGTGAATCGAAATTTGGGATTAAAAACAGTTGGACCACTTTTGAAATATGCAAAATTTCGTATAATTTTTTAACCGTGGCCACAATATGGGATGTAATGCTAACAAAAAGAATATGGGCTCCAAAAAAAACCTTAAGAATTAGCAAATGGGCTGTATGCTGTTTTCCACAGATTTGAGGCTTTCCTAAAAAAAAGGTTGACGTACAAACAGTGATGGTTGGATGTCCATCCAACGGCCGTCGTGCTTCTTCAATCTCTGCTCTTCCTGCTCCAGCCACTCAAACAAGCGCCGACAGGACTGCCTGCTCCCTCCTCCCCGCGGCCGGCTGTGCTGCCGCGCAGGCCTCACCACCCCACTGTACTCCCATCGTTGGCCTAGCCATCCCTCTACTCACCCACACCTGCTGTTATTCTCCGGCGACCGCAGACGAACCAGTAAACCCTCGTACAGTCGTACTCCCCTCCGCGTGGGAAACATTTGCCGAATCTTCCCTGCCTCCGTGTCGTCCCCTTCTTAGGCCTCGCCTCGTCCACCGCCGTGGTGCTCTCGGCGCGGCGTGGTCAATGTGGTCAACAACCGACTTCCATCGGAAGAGTACTGTGCGTGGAGAGGCTGACAGCTGGGTCCACGGCCGCAGCAAGGAAGTGCCTCCTTATTATGCGCAAAATAATTATTCCTCCACCTGACAGCGGGGACCCACCGGACGGGCCACCGTATTTCGCGAAAAAAAGATTCCCTCCTGACTACTCGCACCAGCTACACCTTCCCACGCAAGGAAGTGCGTCCGGGCAAAAAAATGATTCGCCCCCCTGACTGCTGGGACCCACCAGCTACATATTTGCACGCAAGGAAGTGCGCCCGGGCAAAAAAACGATTCGCCCCCTGACTGCTGGGACCCACCAGCTACATCTTCGCAGGCAAGGAAGTGCTCGGCGGTCGGGACCCACTGGTGAAGCGTGCGTGGCGTTGTCATTCTGGTCGCGAACGTATGCGTACATATATCTTGGTGGATGTAGAGGCGCGCACATGTCGTAGTAGAGGCGCCGCACGTAGCATGTACACGCACGCATACCACGTGGTGCAAGAAAGAAAATATGGCCACGTATGTGTACATACGGGCGGGGTCTCGAACGCCTACTCGCGATTACGTACGGCGAGGGCTCGTGTACATGGCTGGGTCGGAACGGAGAAACAGCGTCGTCGTCGTGTTCATGGGGAAGCAACAGAATGCGTCATGTTCATGGGGAGGCAACGGAATACGTCGTGTTCATCGGGAGGCAACGAAACGCGTGGGAGCCAACCGGCTGGGTCGGAACGGAATGCGGGTCGTGTTCATCGGGAGGGCTTGGACGGAACAGGCGATGGAAACGAGGCCTGGCGTACCGCAGAACGGAGGAAACGGACCTCCTACGTTCGGGGCGGGGTCTGTTGATCGGGAGGTGTGGCGCATCGCAAGCGGAGGAAACGGACCTCCTTCGGTCAAAACGGGGGTCCTGTTGATCGGGAGGGGTGTGGCATACCGCAAAATGGAGGAAACGGACCTCCTACGGTCTAAACGGGGGTCCTATTGATCGGGAGGGGTGTGGCGTACCGTAAAACGGACGAAACAGACCTCATGCGGTCGAAACGGGGGTCATGTTCATCGGGAGGGGTGTGGCGTACCGCAAAACGGGACTCCATGGGATACTGTTCATCTCCACCGTCGACCACCTCCAGCCTCCACGGGCTACCGTCGACCTCCTCCAGCCTCCACGGGCTCCTGTTCATCCAGCCTCCACCGCGCGCTACTCCACCGGCTACTATTCAACCACGCCTCCACGGGCACCCCTCCATCGTCTACTGTTCATCCAACCCTCCACACCACGGGGTCCTGTTCAACCACCCCTCCATGGCCACCCCTCCACCGTCTATTGTTCATCCAGCCCTCCACACCACGGGGTCCTATTCATCCAGAGGCAACGCCATCGCTCACTGTTCATCCAACCCCCCCTCCCCGCAACGCTCACTGTTCATCCAATCGATCAGCTTTAGTTAGCAGCAGCAGCGAAGGAATCGCTCCATCGGGTCAGTTAACATCCATCGATCGATCGCTCGGGTTCAGTAACGCGTAGCCTGTAGTGCAATCGCTCGGGTTCAGTTAGAGCCAATGCCTCGCACACACGCGCGTACGTGTACGAGAGAAACACGCATCGCTCGGCCCCCGACCTCCCACATGTAACCGGCAACTCCCCGAAATTTTCCTCCCCCTCGCTTCTACCACGGTTTTTTCCGTCATAGACGGCCCAAAGAATGTCATGCAGCTGCGTCTCCGGCCCGCCCAGGACGAAAAGCCCATTTTACATCATGATTTTTTGTCATAGAAGTAGGAGCCCACCACATCTATGATGATATCGGGTTTTGTCACAATTATCGTCATAGAAGTGTCATATGTATGACAGGAAAAAAATTCGTTCGGCCCAAAATGTCACGGATGTGTCTTTTTTTGTAGCGGTGTTTACAAATCTTTCATTTATGAGTATTTGGAAACCCTAAGATTATTCTGTTACTATGGGATTTTGCAGTGTCATGGACAAGACATACTTGTTGACACTGTTTGCATATCAAGATTGCTAATTTTTGTTTGGAACTCAAGTTATTTGACAACTTTCAGTGTGTATGCTTTTTGATAGCGTTGATTCAAATGGATGTTAGTATTGTTTAAATGTAGTGGAGTTTTCATGTGTTGGAAAGGGGGTGAGAGAGAAAAAGTAAGATGATGACATCACATAGAGTAGCTTCCATTGGGCGATAGTGGCATACAACAATAGCTTCATTCAAATTTATCTATGTGGATGGCTGGGGCAGCACCAAGGTGTTTCCTTCATTGTACATGCCCTTAAATCTTCCACATGCATGTGCTTGTCGGCGTGCTCATGTAATACACTGTGATTTAATCGTGTACACATGTAATCGTGTGCGCACTACTAGCGATTGATTTGCGTACATAGTTTAGATGTTGAGGTAATAGCACCGCAGGTCCTTGAACTTGTCCTCCATGTGATGGTTAGGTCCTAAAACTTGCAAAAGCTGATTATTTTGTCCTAGAACTTGTCATGGAGGTGCGAGTTTGGTTCTGGGCCAATCACAACTCGCCAAGTGGAGCCGGGTCAGCCAGGCCGTTCAGTGCCGTGCATTTTGCAATTCGCCCCCTGCCTATAGCCCTTATCAACCCGCAGTACACCACCTGAATTAATAGTGTGGGTATATTCGTTTGGAATCCGGTCGGCAGCACTCCCCCCTCGACTCACCTCTCTACTTGGTCGCTTCCCTTCCCCTGCTCGTCGTTGCCGCTGTCTAGCTCGCCGCCGCCATACAACCCGCTGTCATGGTATCTTGGAGTGAAGGATCCAGCTCGTCGTCGAACGACTACTCTGTCACAAGTGAGGTTAGTTAGTCACTATACCTCAGGCAGATAGGGTTAGGGAAAAATAGGGAATTTTGCTGACAATAATATGTTTTAGGCCTGCTCTTGCCACCATTTTCTGCTATGAATGGAGAGGCCTTGCTCCAGATCTTGCAGCTAGATGTGAACACCAATTTGTTTGTGAGAAGTTTGTGTCCTTTGATTCAGTTGACAATGGAAGGAGGTTCCTTGCTTGTGCACAAAACATGAGTAGATCTACTGTTAAATGCAAACTTGGAATGTGTCATCTAACTGTGTAGTGCCATCTAAGTGGACATGTAATCTGTATAAACTTAGAATGTGGCATGTAATTGTGGATGCTATATGTTCTTATCTATTTTCTGCAGAAGTTTTGGTTATGCTAAGAATTGATATTATGTTGTTGTGCCATAGTGTTGTAACTCCATTGAATAATTGACAATGCAATTAATTTAGTTCCCCAAGTTATGTTGTTAGAGTAGATCAATAATGCTCCAAGCTTTTTACTGTCAATCTATAACTGTTTTTCCTCATTTCACTAAAATTTGTTTAGTTTTCTGAATTTTTTCATTTATCTGAAATTGTTTCTTTCTTAATTGGTAGGAAATACCTAAATGCACCTATGTGGAGTGGGTTGACCCTGAATGGCCTGCCACTCTGAAGATGAGTCTAGCTAGGATTTGGGGCATGTATGAAGATGAGAACAAGCTAAGGCTCAGGCAGAATGTAGTTAATGCTAAAGAAAATTTTAAGATATTGGGAGAGAAGGAAAAGGTGGAAAAAGATCTGAGGTTTTTTAATCTAGATTTTGCTAAGATGGTGGCTGACAAGGAGCAGAAAATTGTCCAATTGGGCAGCACCCAACTTGCTCTTTCTGACCTAAAGCAAGAGCTTGAGAAGAAGAAGATATCTGATAAATCTACCACTAGCATCCATTAGGTGGTGAGGGCTAAGGCGGAGAAAGAGAGGATCAGATGATGCAAGAGAGGGACACGTTGATGCAAGAGAGGGACAAATTGAAGGAAGAGATGGACAAAGTGGTGTCACAGAGGGATGAGTTGAAGAAGGAGAAGAAGAAACTAGAGTACATGATTGTTGATTTAGTCAGGCATAAGGAGGAGACCAAGAGCAGATAAGGAGGGTGAAGGAGATCTTAGATGAATTTGAGTAATTCATTGTTGTTGTAATGCTGCCTTAAGTTGGAGCTATTTATTAGTCATACTTCTTTATTGAACTTGGTTAATTTGTATGACAAAATTATCTGATGCACTAAATTTGTATGACTGTTTTTAGTTAACTAAATTTGTATCACTATTCTGAGTTAACTAAATGTTCCAAAGTGTTAACAGTTTTCCGAATGTTTCCAGATAACTGAATATCTGACAGTGCTATCAGTCAGCTTTAGTTAACTCCATTTGCAGTACATTCAGTTAACTGCATTTGCACTACACTGAAGATTCAGTTAACTGCATTTGCACTACACTGAAGATTCAGTTAACTTAATTTTAGTACACTAAAGATGCAGTTTACTGAAGATTTAGTTAACTACATTTGCACTACACTGAAGAGTCAGTTAACTGAATTTGCAGTTAACTGAAGATTCATTTTATTATAATATTCAGTTAACTCAACCTTTGGATTACTGAACTATTACTTAACTAATGAAAACATGCTATTTTTGTACAATGTAGCATATTTAGTACATATTGTTGCATGCTATTTTTAGATTGCAGGACACATTGCTGCATGTTGTAGCCAACATACCACATGCACACACAAACATTGAAGGCCAATACGGCCAACAGTAAAAGAATTTCAGAGTAACAATTCTAACAAGGCAATGCAACATAAACATGTTCACATATAACATAGCATGGATGATGATAAAGTGTCTTTCAGCAAACCACTTCATTACAGATAATCAACATTGCCAAAATACAACTAACTTATATGCTAAAAATACACAACATACCTAAAGAACTTGTTCGGACAATACAACTAACTTATATGCTGGAATATAAATAGCATACCTAAAGATCAACTTCATCAGCTAACCAGAACACCTAAGTAGCAGAATGATGCCCATCATCTGCAGCTTCACTCTTTCATCTTCTTGATGCACTTTGAACAGTACACCTACATTGTAGATGGCCTCTTTGTCGCCTTCTTCTTCTTATTCTTGGCATCACCTTGTGCCTGCGCCTGCACCTCCTCCTGGTCTTCCTTGACGAAGACGACATGAGGCTGATCTGGAAGATCAGGCAGCTCATTGACCTTGATTGGGAGGTCCTTGTCCCCCTCCTTGGCGTCGACGGCCGGCCCAACTATCGACACCTTAGTCTCGTCGTCTGAGAGGACGATGAACTCGTGCTCATCATCGCTGAATGGCTCGTCGTCCGGCGCGTAGCCAGAGTCGTTGTCGAAGTCCATCTGCGTGTACTCGAAGTCCGATGACTCGTCGTCTGGCCCGAGGTCAACAGGGTTGCGGCGAGCCCAATACATTGTATTGATGGGCGCGGGGCTCGCCAGCACGGTGTCGTGCACGTGCTCCATCCTGGAGGCAACCCAGGCAGTCGGGCTACACCGGCGACGTTTTGGTGGAGGGGTACATCCACCAACGTACCCGCTGCTTGGGGTCAGTGGAGCGTTGCACCTCCTGCATTGCTCATAGAAGGATGGTCGCCGGATGTATGCGACGTCCGCCGGGGAAGGCACGGGCCTTTTCTGAATCCATCATCACCTTCACAAGGCCGTGGGCGTGGTTACACATCATTTCGACGCTTGGGAACCACCCCGCGATCTCTCTGTACTACGCGTGGATTTCTTAGTTGTCACCGGCGAGATCTTCTATGGCCCTTTGCCAGTTGAGGCTCTTGTCCATGGCGTCGGCTTCGCTGTGGAGGTCGGTGAGGGTTTGCTCAGGGGAGTTGGGAGTGGGGAGTGGGGAACGATGGGAGTGTGAGGAGACGTGAGTGGGGGTAGGGCGGTGGGTGGACACATATTAATGCCTCAAAAATCAAAACGGCCACCACTTTGCAACGCACGCTCGCCTCACAGTAGCAGTAGCGCACAATAGGCTGTAGTATTGCCAAGAGGGATAATAATTAGTCGAAGTACTAGTGTTAGAACAAAGTACTACTTCTACCCACTAGCAAGTGACTCACTTTTACAAACGACAGGTCCTGGGTTCGAGACCCAGGGCCATTTTTTTTGGGTTTACATTTCCAAAATTTCCCTTGACTGGAAATTAGTTATTTGCACCAGTAAAAACAGTTGCAGTTCAGTTATTTATAGTACACCATCATAAATAGTTATCACATTTGCAGTGCTCTACTTAGCTAGTAAAAAGTTGGTTAACTAAATTTGCAGTTAACTGAATCTTCTGTTTACTACATTTGCAATTAACTGGATCTTCAGTTTACTACATTTGAAGTTAACTGAATTTGTAGTTAACTAAGTCACTATTACTCTCAGTTTATTGCATATGCAGTTAACTGCACCTTCATATTACTACATCAGTTAACTGAATAACTATTACTGCATCCATGTAACATCCAACATTAACTAAAGCACTGCAATGCATCATAATATTTAGTTACAAAAGGGCAATGAATGCCATTGTGAGCCACTATTCGACATCAAAATATAGGCAATGTAAGCCATTGTTTGCCTATCAAAAAAGGCCAGTCAATAATTTAAGTTACTGTAGGCCTTAACAAAAAAGAATGGCAGGCAATAACTGCCACCAAATCATCAGGAGGAGCATTGAGATCAGGAATTGTCCTCTCATCTACAAATAGAAGGCATCTAAATCCTGCATATGGAACATTTTTTGCTCTGCCTCTCCCTACAAACTGAAATGCTCCTCCTCTCCAAGCATATGCATTTGCTGATCCTCCTCTCCCTGCAAATGGAACTGCTCCTCCTCTCCCTGCAAATGGAACTGCTACTCCTCTCCCTGCAAATGGAACTGCCCTGCCTCTCCCTGCATTTGCATTTGTAGCAGCACCTCTGCCTGCAACTTTATTTGACCCTCTTCCTCTCCCTGCATGTGCAGCAACACATCTGCCTGCAACTTTATTTGACCCTCTTCCTCTCCCTGCATTTGCAGCTGCATTTGCCCCTCCGCCTCTTCCTGCATATGGATTTCTTTGTCTTTTTCTTCCTCTTCCCTTACCAGAAGCTTGAGATCCTTCTCATCTACCAGCTACTGTGGTTGCCCTTGTCTGTCTACCTATATTCATTTCTGTAGTAACCCTTGGCTGAGGTATTGCAGCACCAGCAACAGCAACAAATGCAGATTGCTCAGGCAGTGGCCCATGAACCCTTTGAGGAACTCTTCTTGCAATCTCTCTTTGAGCCATGTTGTAGACCATACTGAATGGTGTTTCACTTGGATCCAACAAAGGATCTGACTGGTTAGGGAAGATGTTCTGCACAAATTCAGATAAGTACAACATAATTCAGCTAAATGCAGTAAAGTTCAGTTAAGTGCAGTAAAATTCAGTTAAGTGCAGTCAAAGTCAGTAAAGTGTAGTAAAATTCAGTAAAATGCAGTAAAATTCAGTTAAGTGCAGTCAAATTCAGTTAAGTGCACTAAAACTCAGATAAATGAAGTGAAATTCAGTTAAATGCAATGAACGTCGGTAAAATTCAGTTAAATGCATTGAAATCCACTTAAATGAAGTAAAATGCATGTACCTGAAGAAATGTTGGGTCATCATAGTTCTGATCAACAACCTCTACCCTTCTTCAATGAGAGCCTCCTGCCATCTGTAGTGCCCTTTCCTGTTGTGATCAGCTCTCCCACAACTAGAGCAGTGCATTGTAACACCTTTTTTGTTCAAAACCCTAACACCATTCTTGATCTTCTCCTCTAGGGTATTCTTTTTGTTTTTCTTGGGCCTACCCAACTATTTGGTGAACCCTGGTGGATGCACGTTATACCCATTCTATTTCTCCCACTCCTTTGGGTCTGCAAGGGGGACAAGAGTTTTCCATATGCTTTGAGATATGTCTGAACAGTATGGCAGTCATGAAACATTGTCTCTAGGTCAATTCTCTCCTCCCTACAACATGCTATGCAATGGCCACATGGTACTCCAGATAACTATCATCTCCTGCAATCACAGGTGTGCAGGCAAAGGTCTACGGTGTAGCTATTGTTACCAGAGTGAACTCTGAAGATTTGCCGGCCAGCTTCTGTTACATGGTAGTTTGCAGCAAACTATGTGTTCTTACCTAACTTCTTCTTGATCTTGGGACATATTCTTTAGCCTATCCACTTTTCTATGGCTTCTCTTTTTTTACTAACAATCCTGTTCATCATCTTATAGAAATTGTATTCAAGCATGCTGATCACTGCCATCTCTCTGCCCTCAAGGATGTAGTTGCAAACAGATTGGAACAAATCAAGTTAGTATGATATGATAATTAGCAGTACATATAGGTTATTGTTAAAATCAAAGCAATTTAGGAAAGTGATCATCAAACTACCTGTTAAAAACTTAAGAGTTATTGTTAAGCAGGATGTCACATTTGGGAAGTTCACTGAAGAATGCTTTGCACCAAGTCTTCCACTCTAGTCTTTCAGTCCAGTGGAAAGGAGCTGAGCTATGATCATCCATTTTTTGATAGTTTTCTCCCCACTTCACTTTGTTTGGTGATCTTGCAATTGCCCACAAGTCTTGCTTTAGTACCTCTCCTTTGTGCTTCTCATTAAAATTTTCGTAAATATGCCTGACACAAAACCCGTGTTCTGAATTTGGTCAAACTTTGTGCACTGCATTTATTAATCATTTATGCTTGTTACTCATAATTGTGAAAGGAGCAGTGTTAGTGATGTTCAGATCATCTCTGAGAGTGGTCAGAAACCACTCCCATGCACCTGTGCATTCAACTTCCACCCAGCACATTGCAATTGGGAATATGTAGTCATTGGGATCAATACCAACAGCACTCAGCAACACTCCTTTGAACCTTGTTTTCGTGTGACAACCATCTATGACGATAATTGGCATGCAACCTTTAGCCACCCTCTCTTACATGCATCATATGACCAATACAATGTTTTCAAACATTTCCTGCCTAATGGAAATTTTGTATCCTTGACTAGTGTAGTTGTCGTGAAATGTAGACCACAGGTTTTGCTCCTTAATTCATGTTCATAGTCCCAAAGCCTACTGAATTGCTCTTCCTCATCACCATGGATCTCATTAAGTGCTTGCTTTCTAGCCCTAGCAAGCTTCCATCTGTTAGGAGTAAAATTGAATTCCTTAGTGATTTTCCTTGAAGATGTTCCATGTGACATCTTCTGGTCATCTCTGAACTCATCCAAGTAAAACCTGCACAAAAACTTGGTTGTCAAATCCTTCAACTTCCACTTTTTCTGGTAGACATGCTCTCCATAGTAGGCCTTGATGACAAATCCTCAAGTCATGTTGTTATTGCCAGCTTTAAGCAGCCATGGGCAACCTCTCTTGCAAACAACCTCTAATCTAACCTTATCATTCTTCAACTTCTTGATTTGCACCCTATTCCTTATAGAATATGTAGTAAGAGCTTTCCTCAGCTCAACCAAATCAGCAAATACCATCTCTACTTTAAATACAGGGGACTTCATGCCCACCTTAGAATTGAAAGCTTTGAACTTGTATTTAAGTCGATATTGCTCTTCAACAGAGAGGTTCAAATCTTCATCATCAAGCACATATCTGGCTCCACCTTTTCCTCAACTGGCTCAGCTTGTTCATGAACATCAAAATCAATGTTGTCTTCATATAAATCATCATATCTATGTCATAATCACTATCATTGAACTCTGAATCTGAGAGCATTGCATCCTCTGCACCATCAGTCAGCAAGTTCTCTGTCGCTCCACCATCTGTCAGCAAGTTGTCTGTTGCTGCACCATCGGTTAGCAAATTCTCTGTTTTTGTTCCATTACCAAGCAAATTCTCTGCTTCTGTGTTATCTACTGCCACCTCTAAAATGGGATTTTCAACATTGACTGAAATGAGGCTGTGAGAAGATGTTGCACTCGCTGCAACAAAATTTGAGCTGCCCATGCTGACAGAACTCTGAACTGTTGGCACTGTCAATATCAAATCTTCCCTGAAATTACTAATGAAATCTCTATGGTCAACCATTATTGCAAGAACCTTATGCTGACTACTAGCTATGATCACGCGCTGCACATCCTCATCACCTCTAATTCTCACCATACCATCTGAAATTGTTTTGTCAGGTCTGCACCAATAAAGTGTGTGCTCATTCACAGGATATCCCAACCATAGCAGGTGCTCTTCAATGGCTGCATATGAGAATGTGCCAGCATCAACATAGTCAAGCACCTCCCAAAAGCATGCATTCTGGCCAGAAGAACCAGCCAAAGATGAACCCTAACTTTTAAGCGAATTCCCCAACTTCACGATCCAAAACCCTAAACTGAAATCCCGCCCAAAAAACATGCTTTGGATCACGGGAAGAACTATAGCCGCACCCATCCACCGTACGACCAGTAAACGCTAGCCAAACAGAATGATCCGTCGGTGCTGCAAACGACAATGGAGGAGGACATAACTAAAAGTGTGTTATATCGACTAGAGGGGGGGAATAGGTGATTTTTACCAATTCATCACTGAGGAAATCCAACTTGAGGAATTTCCTAAGCAACGAACTACAAGTAGCGGAATAAGTACTCAGGTGTATGCATAACAAAGCAGTAGCATAGTCATCACGATGAAATGGAACATACAAAGAGCACATGTAGCGTGTAAACAAGATAAGCAGGCTGAAGACAAAGTGACTAAAGAATTAGGATTGAGGAAATTTAGAAAGTCTTCAGTCAAAGTCTTCAAACAGTAACAGTCAAGTTCATCAACACATGAATGAGGAAATGAAAGGGTTGAGGAAATAGAACCAGTAGCATGGTGAAGACGATGATTTGGTAGACCATTTCCAACTGTTGTGATAGTCGTATGTTGCTACCTCTTGAGCATGCCTTGGTTTTCCCTTGAAGAGGAAAGGGTGATGCAGCAAAGTAGCGTAAGTATTTCCCTCAGTTTTGAGAACCAGGGTATCAAACCAGTAGGAGACAACGCACAAGTCACCTAGTACCTGCACAAATAATCATGAACCTTGCAACCAACGCGATAAATGGGTTGTCAATCCCTTCATGGTCACTCAGAAAAGTGAGATCTAATAGAGATAGTGAAGTAAATATTTTTGGTATTTTTGTTGTATAGATTGGAAAGTAAAGATTGCAAAATAGTAAACGAGATGCGATGTAAATAAAAGCAATGTAATATAATAGGAAAGAGACCCGAGGGCCATAGGTTTCACAAGTGGCTTCTCTCAAGATAGCATGTATTACGGTGGGTGAAAAAATTACTGTCGAGCAATTGATAGAAAAGCGCATAGTTATGAAGATATCTAAGGCAATGATCATGAATATAGGCATCACGTTCGTGTCAAGTAGACCGAAACGATTCTGCATCTACTACTATTACTCTACACATCGACCGCTATACAGCATGCATCTAGAGTATTAAGTTCATAATAACGGAATAACGCATTAAGCAAGATGACATGATGTAGAGGGATAAACTCAAGCAATATGATATAAACCCCATATTTTTATCCTTGATGGCAACAATACAATACGTGCCTTGCTGCCCCTACTGTCACCGGGAAAGGACACTACAAGATTGAACCCAAAGCTAAGCACTTCACCCATTGCAAGAAAGATCAATCTAGTAGGCCAAACTAAACCAATAATTTGAAGAGACTTGCAAAGATATCAAATCATGCATATAAGAATTCAGAGAAGAACCAAATAATATTCATAGATAATCTTGTTCATAAATCCACAATTCATCGGATCTCGGCAAACACACCACAAAAGAGTATTACATCGAATAGATCTCCAAGAACATCGAGGAGAACTTTGTATTGAGAATCAAAGAGAGAGAATAATCCATCTAGCTAATAATTATGGACCCGAAGGTCTATGGTAAACTACTCATGCTTCATCGGAGAGGCAATGGTGTTGATGTAAAAGCCCTCCGTGATCCATTCCCCCTCCGGCAGATCGCCGGAAAAGGCCCCAAGATGGGATCTCACGGGTACAGAAGGTTGCGGCGGTGGAAAAGTGGTTTCGTGGCTCTCTACGATGTTTCTAGGGTATAAGAGTATATATAGGCGAAAGAAGTACGTCGGTGGAGCTACGAGGGGCCCACGAGGGTGGGGGACGCCTACCCCCTGGGCGCGCCCTCCTGCCTCGTGGGTTCCTCGTGGAGTTCCAAACTTCGACTCCAAGTCTTCTGGATTGCTTTCGGTCCAAGAAAGATCCTCGTGAAGGTTTCATTCCATTTGCTATTCCTTTTCTGCAAAACTGTAAAATAGGCAAAAAAACAGAAACTGGCACTGGGCCTCCGGTTAATAGGTTAGTCCTAAAAATAATATAAAAGAGCATATTAAAGCCCATTAAACATCCAAAACAGATAATATAATATCATGGAACAATAAAAAATTATAGATACGTTGGAGACGTATCAAGCATCCCAAGCTTAATTCCTGCTCGTCCTCGAGTAGGTAAATGATAAAAACAAAATTTTTGATGTGGAATGCTGCCTAACATAATTATCAATGTAATTTTCTTTATTGTGGCATGAATGTTCAGATCCAAAATATTCAAGACAAAATTTCAATATTGACATAAAAATAATAATACTTCAAGCATACTAACAAAGTAATCATGTCTTCTCAAAATAGCATGGCCAAAGAAAGTTCATCCCTACAAAATCATATAGTTTGGCTATGCTCCATCTTCGTCACACAAAATATTCAAACCATGCACAACCACAGTTTCGCCAAGCAATTGTTTCATACTTTAGTATTCTCAAACTTTTTGAAATTTCACGCAATACATGAGCGTGAGCCATGGACATAGCACTATAGTGGAATAGAATGGTGGTTGTGGAGAAGACAAAAAGGAGGAAGCTGGTCTCACATCAACTAGGCATATTAATGGGCTATAGAGATGCCCATCAATAGATATCAATGTGAGTGAGTAGGGATTGCCATGCAACGGATGCACTAGAGCTATAAATGTATGAAATCTCAACAAAAGAAAATAAGTGGGTGTGCATCCAACTTGCTTGCTCACGAAGGCCTGGGGAATTTTGAGGAAGCCCATCATTGGAATATACAAGCCAAGTTCTATAACGAAAATTCCCACTAGTATATGAAAGTGACAAAATAAGAGACTCTCTATCATGAAGATCATGGTGCTACTTTGAAGCATAAGTGTGGAAAAAGGATAGTAGGATTGCCCCTTCTCTCTTTTTCTCTGTGACGCCCCCGATTCAATCGTACACTAATCATGCACGCAAATGTGTACGATCAAGATCAGGGACTCACGGGAAGATATCACAACACAACTCTAAAACATAAATAAGTCATACAAGCATCATAATACAAGCCAGGGGCCTCGAGGGCTCGAATACAAGTGCTCGATCATAGACGAGTCAGCGGAAGCAACAATATCTGAGTACAGACATAAGTTAAACAAGTTGCCATATTAGTGGACTGAACTGCAGAAGGCCGGAATAAGAGGGGGATAGCTAATCCTGTCGAAGACTACGCTTCTGGCAGCCTCCGTCTTGCAACATGTAGAAGAGAGTAGACTGAAGTCCTCCAAGTAGCATCGCATAGCATAATCCTACCTGGCGATCCTCTCCTCGTAACCACGAGAGAGAGCGACCACCGGGTTGTATCCGCACTTGGAAGGGTGTGTTTTATTAAGTATCCGTTTCTAGTTGTCATAAGGTCAAGGTACAACTCCAAGTCGCCCTGTTACGAAGATCACGACTATTGAATAGATTAACTTCCCTGCAGGGTGCACCACATAACCCAACACGCTTGATCCCATTTGGCGGACACACTTTTACGGGTCATGCCCGCCGCGGAAGATCAACACGTCGCAGCCCCACCTAGGCTCAACAGAGAAGTCGACCGCGGTCTAAACCTAAGCGCCAGAGGTCTGGGCCCATCGCCTTAGCACACCTGCGTTGCGTCTGACGCCGGAAGTAGGCCTAGCCTACAGCGTTCGATCCAATCCGGCGCGCCACTCGATCGGCCGACGTCACGAAGTGCTTCGGCTGATACCACGACGTCGGGATACCCATAACTACTCCCGCGTAGATGGTTAGTGCGTATAGACCAAATGGCAAGACTCAGATCAAATACCAAGATCTCGTTAAGCGTGTTAAGTATCGCGAACGCCGACCAGGGCCAGGCCCACCTCTCTCCTAGGTGGTCTCAACCTGCCCTGTCGCTCTGCCATAAAGTAACAGTCGGGGGCCGTCGGGAACCCAGGCCCACCTCTACCGGGATGGAGCCACCTGTCCTTTCAGCCCCCATCTCCGAACAATATCACAGGTAATGTAACAATGTAAAGTATATAGTATACGCCTGTGATCACCTCCCGAAGTGATCACAACCCAGTAGTATAGCATGGCAGACGGACAAGAATGTAGGGCCATTGATGGAACACTAGCATCCTATACTAAGCAGTAGGATAGCAGATAAAGGTAACAACAGTAGTAGCAAGGACAGGCTATGCAGCGAGTATAGGATTAGCTGAAAGCGGTAACATGCTACACTACTCTAATGCAAGCGGTATAGAGAAGAGTAGGCGATATCTGGTGATCAAGGGGGCTTGCACGATTGCTCTGGCAAGAAGGAGAATCGTCAACTCCGTAGTCGATCCGGGGGTCGTCGGCGATCTTGGGGTCTACCGGAAAGAAGTAACGGAGGAACACAATAAATAATCGAGCAATCAAAGTATCACAAAGCATAGCATGGTAATCTGGCGGTGCTAGAGGTGACCTAACGCAGATGGGAGGTGATACCGGTGGAGGGGGAAACATCCGGAAAGTATACCCGTGTTCCGTGTTTCGGACGGATGAACCGGAGGGAAAGTTGCTTGGGTTTGCTATGCTAGGGATGTGTGGCGGACGAACAGGCTGCGTATCCATCTCGTCGTTCTGAGCAACTTTCATGTAGAAAGTATTTTCATCCGAGTTACGGATTAAAAGATATGATTTTCTAAAGATTTAAATCCTTTTTTGAATTAGCAGAATTAATTTAATTAGGAAATGCCATTATGACGTCAGCATGACATCAGGGTGATGTCGTGATCAACGATCGATTGACTTGGTCAAACCGACGTGGGTCCATTCTATCATTGACTGATATCTAATTAACAGTTACTTAGTTTAATTAGCAGGTTAAGTAAATTTAACTAGTCAACTAATCAGGATTTAATTAACTTAATTAATTTAGTTAGTTAATGAATTAATTAATATATATATTTTTTAATTCCTTTTTTATATCTTTTTTTTAACATTCCAGGGGATGGGCCCCACATGTCATTGGGCCAGGGTGGACTTAACGGGCGCTGGGTTAAAGGGCAGCGGGCAAAGCCGCAGCCCTTCCTGGTAGCGAGGCGATGTCGCCACGGCAGCCGGGTCTCCTGGGCGCCATGCCAAGACCAATGGCGGGCAGGCGCTACCACGGACAAAGGTCCGGGCGGGGCAAGGCGCCAAACTGTGGGAAGGGGCGAGGCCAAAGTGCCAAAGCGGGCGAGGCTAGGTGCGGCCAGGCGGGGCTTGGCCAACACGGACAGCCGGGGTCGGGCAACGGTGTGTGGAGGTGGGGCGGCACAAGATAGGGCGCGGGTCACAAGTAACAACAGCAGAGGCGAGCGGCCTTAGGCGGGTGAGCTGCTGGGGCGCAGAAGGGCCCAGTGGCGCGAGCGGAGGCGCAGACGGGAGGAAAGGGAGTACAGGAGGGGGTTCCTCACATGGGAGCTGCAGGGGGATGGCAGTGGGCTCGATGTCGGCCGACGAGGAGGAGATGGGGAGGCGAGGGGGCAAAGGAGCACGATGATGGCGGTGGCTCCGGCGAGTTGGCCTTGGGCGGCGAAGCATGACTTTGGACGAGGCGGCGCTGGGGCGGCACGGCGAGGCGGCGGTTAGTCGGCGGGTCGTCCCATGCCGAGGCGGGCGCGGCGCCGAGGCGGCATCGCGAGGGAGAGGAGGGCGCGGAGGAGTCCGGGAGGCGGCGCCGGCGATGGCGCTGAGCGGCGGGGCGGAGCCTGGCCGAGGCGGTGTGCGGCGGCACGACGTAGTGGGGAGCTCCGGACGCCGGGCGCTGTCTCGGGCGGGCGATCGACGGCGACGGGCGCAGAAGATCGGGTCCTCCTCCTCGATCCCGATCCAAATCGGGGGAGAGGGGGAGGAGATATTTTGGTGGGGGGGAGTGGGTGTCGGTGGGGGGGTCGGGGCCTCGCCAGGGGGACATGGAGAGAGTGGGGGGGCGGCTGGGCCTTTGCCCAGTTGGGCTGGCCAGCTGGGCCACAGATGGCCCAGTGGGGGTGCCTTTTTTATTTTTAGTTAGATCTGTCTTTTCCTTTTATTTATTTCATTTTTCTGTTTTATTTCATTTTAATATATTTAGAAAATTTCAAAAAGGGTGTTTGTTGCACTATAATCACCTAGGCATTTAAGCGCACACTCCGAACATTTTAGTTTAATATTTTGAAAACTTTGTCGCTTGACATTAATTTGAATTTGAATTTGAAAAGGTTTCGAATCATTGCGAGGTTAGCAACAGTAAGAGTGGTGACGTGGCATCATTTGCGAGTTCTTTGTAGCTTGATTATCCCAAGGCGTCACAATTCTCCTCCACTACAAGAAATCTCGTCCGAGATTTAAGCGAGGGTTAAGGGGAAAGTTACGGTTAAGAAATTCTAGCGAGGGTTCTCGGTCTTCGTTACTCTTCTCAAGAGGTTGATCCAATACATTGATGTCTTAATTTCTCTCGCTTGTGTCATCATGATGAAGTTTGTCGTCCTTCCTTCAGGATCTTCACCGCATTTACGAAATGGTGAGAAGGGAGAACCCTATAAGGACGGATTCTAACAAGATCGAGCATCGACGGTTAACCTGGGGAAGAAGCATAAGTATCTCTCGAATTGAAACTTAAGAAGATGTCGAGAGCAAAGTAAGAAGGTACCATGAGAAGTTTCAAACCGATAGGCAAGTGTTCAATGCCTATCAGAAGGTGAAGGGTTCATAGCAACGAGAATAAGTATTGCGTCTGATACCCGAATAGATCACTTGGCAAGGGGCCCGTAAGTTACATAAGAAGTCAAGCACGAGGAATAACTTTGGAAATTGGGGGTGTACAGGAGAGTCAGGTTTCGATCCTGTGGAACTGTGGGTTATGGGCCCACCATGTGTGTTTTTTAGGAGTAGTGACATCTTGCACGGTCATGATAGCAAGGCATGTCAGGAGTACCATGTCAGCTATGTCGGCAACAACGTTGGTACCAAGGGCGAGGGATGAAGAGAACCATTTTCCTGCTCGTTGCAACGAGGCGGACCAATAGGCAAAGTTCTCGTCCATCGGTGGTTACCGGAATGTCATCAACAAAAGTAACAGGGTCTTTCTGACAGAATTGTACACCGAGGTGTTTATATAAGCAGAAGAATATTATTGCTTAGATCATATGGATCACAAGGAAGGCTAAACAAATCAATGAAAAGGAAAATGTGATCATCAGCTCAAACGGAATAGTGGAAAGGAGAATTTGTTTGACACATATACCAGGGGTATACCCTTCCCAAGGACAAGCAGAGCATGATTTCCATGGCAGGATATGAAGTAGAAAACCCTTCAGGAAAGGGGAGAGAAATCTCATGACATTACCCATACACTGGTGTTTGGATAATTGATCAAGAAACATTTAGCATTGTGCTACAAATGTTCTTATTGAAGATAGGGGTACCACATACATGCTTCGAGATAGCATTGACATGGTCTTAAAGCCAAGGTTAGACTTTGGATATAGGAAGGATCCATTAGGAACAACTTGTAGAATAAGTCTTACAATTTCCTCATGGAAGAATGGGTAACCTTGATAAAAAGGAACTATAACAATAGGTCCTTCAGCCAGGTGTGTTAGGCATGACATCACATTGCCGTGTCATATAAAGACCAACATTATAACTCTTGGAAATATGTTCCAACCATCCTATCTGACCGAGATTCAGATCTGATTGGTGTCACGATACCTCAGACTTAGGATGCTTGAGAAGAAAAGGTGCGACACAATTTGACGAGATGACATCGTAAGATTCTCGGGAAATGAACTATGGGAGCGGGTTCCTGAATCAATAGTTCATCATTAAACCAAGGAGAGGACGAGGAGGTGGCTGATGGACTCAGCGACAATTCATTGAGATTAACTAAAGATGGATTTCCATAGTTATGTGAACAAGGAGATAACATTTGTCAGAGCAAATGATATAATGATGTATGTTCGAGGAATACATCCACAGTTAAACATTGGTTGATAGGTGCACCCGAAATATGGGTATAGGTAGCATGATCAATGTTAGAATGGTGAGTTAATAACCAATAGTCTAAGGATGGACTATCGAACATTAACTTCAAAGTAATAAGTTTGCTAGAAGTACAGAATCCAAGCAGCATCATTCCCTTGTTGGAATCCTGGTTAGAAGGAACACAGGGAACAAGAAGGAATGGTGACGGTGAGAAGTATCACTTGTATCAAGAATTCTCAAGAGGTGGTGAAATTCCCACGACATTTTTCACATAAAAGGGTGGTAATATTCCAAGCTAAAGAAGAACAAACGTTGGATAGCAAGGAACTCAAGGTATAACACAAAACACGAACAAGTTTGTGTTGAACGGAAGGCAATAAAGTGGTCAAAGATAACACAAATCATCGGGGGCAAGGATGGTATTTCTCATCATGAACTCAATTGATATCCTGGAAGAGCTCATAAGGTTGATGATAATCACAACACATTTGTCGATAGATTTCATGAAGAAGTAATCAATCCGCGACGATATCGAGTCAAAGGAATGATGAAGCGAAAGGTTATTGGAACCATGGGTACGACACAAACTCAAAATCAAGTCTGTTCAAGGAGAAATGATATGACGAGGAAGATCACGGAAGATTAGCTTACCATCTAAATCTGTGCTCCGGAAAGAGGGGCCAGGTAGCACAGTTAAAAAGTTGCACGATAATGATATAGCCGATCAGGCTAGCAATGACTTGAAGGATTAATAAACTCATAAGCAATGAAGAATACTTAGAGTTATTGAATCGAAGTGCGGAATTGTTTCACTTATCAGTGTTCTCGGTTGAAGACAACCCAGAACCCAGGAAAATTGGAATCGGTGAGAAATAACAGTTGACGAAGAACCCATAAGAAGTTATGTAGTTCCATGATATTCTCGCGGTACCAGAGGGTATAATCAAGGGTAGAGCGGGATAGAGGTTGGACAAGTGAAATCATTTGCAGAAGGCAAGCACTTAAACTTGTCCAAGAAATGGGATCAAAGAAGAACAATATGGTCGAAACCACGGTCGTAAAAGACCAAGCATAGATAAGAGAAGAAGTTATAACAAGGGGATTATTATTACTACGAGAAGCTTCCATGATAAGTTCCACCTCGGGTCCATGGGCATGAACACAAAGTTCAAGGTCGACTCCCACTTCTCCAAAGCATAACCTTACATTCACTTCTCGTTTCGATAATGGCTTTAGTGTTGAAAGTTTTACCTGGTGAAATACCAGATGAGTATGACCCGTGAAAACTTCCGAGTTCACACATATTAAGGAAGGCATAGGCTCAACCCATCAGGGCATCTTAAGAACATATACCACAAACTTCGGAGTAAATAATACAAGCTCGAAAGTAGAGCATTGTTCAAAAGCAGGTGATACAATTTACCAAAGGCATTATATACCCATGGAAAGGCTCTCAAGGTTATTCAATATGAAGGATACTGTCGGATAAAATCCAACAAAGGAACCGATGGTCCACAAGGGATCTGATGTGAGCATCGGTACTCAACCAGAGGAAGAAGAATGCACGGGCATCATATTATAGAACATCTGAATAATTCGATGCTTAGATAACAAAGGAATTACGATTTCCAAAACAAAGGATCAGAAGCAGTCGCTCTGATCAAGGATGGATAAGTTGGATAGACCAGAGGCACAATTGACGACAAATAGTTTGGTTGAGAACCAGCTCATGTTCAAAAATGATGTCTGAGCCGGAAAGATAGTTTAGAAGGGTTGATAGATGATTGTGTGCATTCACACACATGTTGAATTAATAGGATCAAAATGACGGTGACAAAAGATACTAGTGAATATTGCCAGATATATGGGAAGCATCCATAATGCAAGTAGTCAAGTATTTGCAGAGCAATAAAGCTGCTAAGGATTTTTGGAGGATTGAATAGTATTTCAAGGACTTTTGTGAAACACCTGAACAACGGGGGATGAGCGGATACTCAGGAAGTGCGAGAAATTATTCTTAGGGGTATTCAAGTGGCAAAGAACTGCAAGGCAGTAGGCACAAAATATTCTCAGGGTATCTTGTAATAACAAGATCGACTAGGAATAAAAGTAAGCACGACAGGTGTAAGTATTTATCCATAGGGATATTTCGGTGGAAGGGAATTGCAAAAGCAACGGGCACAAGGTCTCGAGAGAATATCGGAGAGTAACTTCGAAATCTTCTGGTGCAATCGGCGATCATCTGGACTCACCGGGGGAAAGTGTTTTCGAGAACCTAAAGTTAGATTTTAGAAAATCATTTAACCCGAATAGAAGAGAGATCACAGTCCAGAGTATAGACAAGGAGTAAAAGATCCTAATACCACCCAATGGCGACGTGTGCCCGTAAGACACACAGCCATGTTAGTAAAAGTTTTGCAATGTCTAGACTCAACTTCGGCCAAGGAGTTGGAAAGGGGGATTCCTACAGGCAGTCGGCTCTGATACCAATCTCAGACGCCCCGATTCAATCGTACACTAATCATGCACGCAAATGTGTACGATCAAGATCGTGGACTCACGGAAGATATCACAACACAACTCCAAAACATAAATAAGTCACACAAGCATCATAATACAAGCCAGGGGCCTCGAGGGCTCGAATACAAGTGCTCGATCATAGACGAGTCAGTGGAAGCAACAATATCTGAGTACGGACATAAGTTAAACAAGTTGCCATAAGATGGCTAGCACAAACTAGGATACAGATCGAAGAGGCGAGGGCCTCCTGCACAGGATCCTCCTAAACTACTCCCGGTCGTCTGCCGCCAGGCAGCACGTAGCGTGCACCTCCGAGGTAGTAGTCGCCACCGACGGTGGCGTCGCTCTGGGCTCCATCGTCTGGTTGCGACAAGCTGGGTAAAGAAAGGGGAAAAGGGGGAACAAGGCAACCGTGAGTACTCATCCAAAGTACTGCAAGCAAGGAGCTACACTACATATGCATGGATATATGTGTAAAGGGCCATATTAGTGGACCGAACTGCGAGAAGGCCGTAATAAGAGGGGATAGCTAATCCTGTCAAAGACTACGCTCGGCAGCCTCCGTCTTGCAACATGTAGAAGAGAGTAGATCAAGTCCTCCAAGTAGCATCGCATAGCATAATCCTACCCGGCGATCCCTCCTCGTAACCACGAGAGAGAGCGACCACCGGGTTGTATCCGCACTTGGAAGGGTGTGTTTTATTAAGTATCCGGTTCTAGTTGTCATAAGGTCAAGGTACAACTCCAAGTCGTCCTGTTACCGAAGATCACGGCTATTCGAATAGATTAACTTCCCTACAGGGGTGCACCACATAACCCAACACGCTTGATCCCATTTGGCCGGACACACTTTTCTGGGTCATGCCCGGCCGCGGAAGATCAACACGTCGCAGCCCCACCTAGGCTCAACAGAGTGGTCAAAGACGCCGGTCTAAACCTAAGCGCCGCAGTGCAGGCCCATCGCCCTTAGCACACACACGTATGCGTCTGTGGACGGAAGGCAGACCTAGCCTACTGAGCGTTCAGTCCAATCCGGTAGCGCCACTCGATCGGCCGACGTCACGAAGTGCCGGCTGATACCACGACGTCGGGATACCCATAACTACTCCCGTAGATGGTTAGTGCGTATAGACCAAATGGCGGACTCGGATCAAATACCAAGATCTCGTTAAGCGTGTTAAGTATCCATGACGCCGACCAAGGCCAAGCCCACCTCTCACCTAGGTGGTCTCAACCTGCCCTGTCGCTCCGCCATAAGGTAACAATCGGCGTCGTCGGGAACCCAAGCCCACCTCTACCAGGATGGAGCCACCTGTCCTTTCACCCCATCTCCTAACGATATCACGAGGTAATGTAACGATGTAAAGTATATAGTATATGCCCGTGATCACCTCCGAAGTGATCACAGCCCGATAGTATAGCATGGCGGGGCGGACAAGAATGTAGGGCCACTGATGGAACACTAGCATCCTATACTAAGCGATAGGATAGCGGTGTAAAGGTAACAAGATAGTAGCAAGGACAGGCAATGCAGCGGTATAGGATTAATCGAAAGCGGTAACATGCTACACTACTCTAATGCAAGCAGTATAGAGAAGAGTAGGCGATATCCGGTGATCAAAGGGGGGGCTTACTGATTGCTCACGGCAAGAAGGAGGGGTCTTCAACTCCGTAGTCGATCTGGGGGTCGTCGGCGATCTGGGTCTCTGGGAAAGAAGTAACGGAGGGGAACACAATAAATAACTGAGCAATCAAAGTATCACAAAGCATAGCATGGTAATACGCGGTGCTAGAGGTGACCTAACGCAGTAGGAGGTGATACCGGTGGAGGGGGGAAACATCCGGGAAAGTATACCCGTGTTAGTGTTTTGGACGGATGAACCGGAGGGGGAAAGTTGCGGGTTTGCTATGCTAGGGATGTGTGGCGGACGAACGGGCTGCGTATCCGAATTCATCTCGTCGTTCTGAGCAACTTTCATGTAGAAAGTATTTTCATCCGAGTTACGGATTAAAAGATATGATTTTCTAAAGATTTAAATCCTTTTTTTGAATTAGCAAAATTGATTTAATTAGGAAATGTCATTATGACGTCAGCATGACATCAGGGTGATGTCAGCAGTCAACAGTCAGTTGACTTGGTCAAACTGACGCGTGGGTCCATTCTGTCATTGACTGATATCTAATTAGCAGGTTAAGTAAATTTAACTAGTCAACTAATCAGGATTTAATAAACTTAATTAATTTAGTTAGTTAGTTAATTAATTAATATATTTTTTTAATTCCTTTTTTTATATCTTTTTTTAACATTCCAGGGGATGGGCCCCACATGTCATTGGGCCAGGGTGGACTTAACGGGCGCTGGGTTAAAGGGCAGCGGGCAAAGCCGCAGCCCTTCCTGGTAGCGAGGCGATGTCGCTACGGCAGTCTTGGTCTCAGCGCGGGCGCCGGCCATGCCAAGACCAGAGTGGCGGTGGCGCCACGGACAAAGGTCAGGGCGGGGCAAGGCGCCAACCGAGGGGGAGCGGGCGAGGCCAAAGCGGCCAAAGGGCGAGGCCAAAGCGGCCAGGGGCTCGGCCAACACGGACAGCCGGGGTCGGGCAACGGTGTGTGGAGGCGGGGCGTGCGCCCATAGGGCGCGTTCGCGGCGAACAACAGGCCGAGGCGAGCGGCCGTAGGCGGGTGAGCGCGCTGGGGCAAGAAGGCCCAGTGGCGCGAGCGGGAGGCGCTGACGGGAGGAGAGGGAATACAGGAGGGGTTCCTCACATGGGAGCTGCAGGGGATGGCTGTGGGCTCGTTGTCGGCCGCCGTGGAGGAGATGGGGAGGCGAGGGGGCGAAGGAGCACGATGATGGCGGTGGCTCCGGCGAGTTGGCCTTGGGGCGGCGAGCATGACTCGGACGAGGCGGCGCCGATGGGGCGGCACGGCGAAGCGGCGGTTAGTCGACGGCGGGGTCGTCCATGCCGAGTGGGGGTGCCTTTTTTATTTTTAGTTAAATCTGTCTTTTCCTTTTATTTATTTCATTTTTCTGTTTTATTTCATTTTAATATATTTAGAAAGTTTCAAAAAGGGTGTTTGTTGCACTATAATCACCTAGGCATTTAACTGCACACTCCGAACATTTTAGTTTAATATTTTGAAAACTTTGTCGCTTGACATTAATTTGAATTTGAAAAGGTTTCGAATCATTGCGAGGTTAGCAACAGTAAGAGTGGTGACGTGGCATCATTTGCAGAGGTTACTGTAGCTTGATTATCCGGGCGTCACATTCTCTCTATTTTTTGTTTGGCTTCTTTGGCCTCTTTTTTTTCATTGGCTTCTTTGGCCTCTTTTTTTTCCACACACGGGACAATGCTCTAATAGTGATAATCATCGCACTTCTATTTATTTACACCTCAAGGATTACAACTCGATACTTACAAAAAAAATATGACTCTATATGAATGCCTCCAGCGGTGTACCGGGATGTGCAATGAATCAAGAGTGACATGTATGAAAAAATTATGAATGGTGGCTTTGCCACAAATACGATGTCAACCACATGATCATGCAAGGCAATATGACAATGATGGAGCGTGTCATAATAAACGGATTGGTGGAAAGTTGCATGGCAATATACCTCGGAATGGCTATGGAAATGCCATAATAGGTAGGTATGGTGGCTATTTTTAGGAAGGTAAATGGTGGGTTTATGGTATCGGCGAAAGTTGCGCGGTACTAGAGAGGCTAGCAACCATGAAAGGGTGAGAGTGCGTATAATCCATGGACTCAACATTAGTCATAAAGAACTCACATACTTATTGCAAAAATCTACAAGTCATCAAAAGCAAGCACTACGCGCATGCTCCTAGGGGAAGGGTTGGTAGGATTAACCATCACGCGATCCCGACCTCCACACATAAGGAAGACAATCAAAGAAACACCTCATGCTTCAAATTTGTTACACAACGATTACCATACGTGCATGCTACGGGACTTGCAAACGTCAACACAAGTATTTCTCAAATTCACTCTACTAGCATGACTGTAATATCACCATCCTCATATCTCAAAACAATCATCAAGCATCAAACTTATCATAGTATTCAACACACTATATGAAAGTTTTTATTATACCCATCTTGGATGCCCATCATGTTAGGACTAGTTTTATATCCAAAGAAAATTACCATGCTGTTCTAAAATACTCTCAAAATAATATAAGTGAAGCATGAGAGATCAATAATTTCTATAAAATAAAACCACCACCATGCTCTAAAAAGATATAAGTGAAGCACTAGATCAAAATTATCTAGCTCAAAAGATATAAGTGAAGCACATAGAGTATTCTAATAAATTCCGATTCATGCGTGTTTCTCCCAAAAGGTGTGTACAGCAAGGATGATTGTGGTAAACTAAAAAGCAAAGACTCAAATCATACAAGACGCTCCAAGCAAAACGCATATCATGTGGTGAATAAAAATATAGCCTCAAGTAAAGTTACCGATAGACGAAGACGAAAGAGGGGATGCCTTCTTGGGCATCCCCAAGCTTAGGCTTTTGATTCTCCTTGAATTTTACATTGGGGTTCCTCGGTCATCCCCAAGATTAGGCTCTTGCCACTCCTTATTCCAAAATCCATGAAATCTTTACCCAAAAACTTGAAAACTTCACAACACAAAACTTCAACAGAAAATCTCATGAGCTCCGTTAGTATAAGAAAATAAACCACCGCTTTAAGGTACTGTAATGAACTCATTATTTATTTATATTTGTGTTAAACCTACTGTATTCCAACTTCTCTATGGTTCATACCCCCGATACCACTCATAGATTCATCAAAATAAGCAAACAACACACGAAAACAGAATCTGTCAAAAACAGAACAGTCTGTAGCAATCTGTAACTTTCGAATACTTCTGTAACTTCAAAAATTCTGAAATAAATTGTTGGTAGTGAGTAATTTCTCTATTAATCATCTTCAAAAAGAATCAACCTAAAATCACTCTCCAGTAAAAAATGACAGCTAATCTCGTGAGTGCAAAAATTTCTGTTTTTTACAGCAAGATCGCAAAGACTTCACCCAAGTCTTCCCAAAGGTTCTACTTGGCACAAACACTAATTAAAACATAAAACCACATATAAACAGAAGCTAGATGAATTATTTATTACTAAACAGGAGCAAAAAGCAAAGAACAAAAATAGAATTGGGTTGCCTCACAACAAGCGTTATCGTTTAATGCCCCTAGCTAGGCATAAAAACAAGAATAGATCTAGGTATTGCCATCTTTGGTATGCAATCCATAAGTAGCTCTCATAATAGATTCATAAGGGAATTTAATTTTCTTTCTTGAAAAGTGTTCCATGACTTTCCTTAACGGAAATTGGAATCTAATATTTCCTTCTTTCATGTCAATAATTGCACCATCGTTCTAAAGAAAGGTCTACCAAGAATAATAGAACATGTAGGATTGCAATCTATATCAAGAACAATGAAATCTATGGGCACATAATTTCTATTTGCAACAATAAGAACATCATTAATCCTTCCCATAGGTTTCTTAATGGTGGAATCGGCAAGATGCAAATTTAAAGAACAATCATCAAATTCACGGAAACCTAGCACATCACACAAGGTTTTTGGAATCATGGAAACACTAGCACCCAAATCACACAAAGCATAGCATTCATAATCTTTAATCTTAATTTTAATAGTAGGTTCCCACTCATCATAAAGTTTTCTAGGGATAGAAACTTCTAGTTCAAGCTTTTCTTCATAGGATTGCATTAAAGCATCAACGATATGTTTTGTAAAAGCTTTATTTTGATTATAAGCATGAGGAGAATTTAACACGGATTACAACAAAGAAATACAATCTACCAAAGAGCAATTATCATAATTAAATTTTTTGAAATCCAAAATAGTGGGTTCATTTCTATGTAAAGTTTTGACCTCTTCAATCCCACTTTTATTAATTTTTGCATCAAGATCAAAAAACTCCGAATCATTGGGACGCATTTTAACTAAAGTTGACTCATCTCCAGTCCCATGTTTATCAAGATTCATATTGGAAAACAAAGATTTAATAGGAGTCACATCACTCACTTTTAGATCTTCATCATTATTATCATCTAGATCTTCTGGTTTAGCGGCCATCTTATTAACTAAGGTGGCTTGCTTATCAGAAATTTGGCCTACTAAATTTTCAAGATCAGCAAACTGAGATTTCAAACCATAAAATTCCTTAGACATATCATCGAGCTCTTTATTCATGTACTCCATAAAAAAAATTTGTTCTTTAAGCTCCTTTTTGAAGAAATTATTATATTCAAATTGCAAAGACATAAAGCTTCTAACGTTGTTTTCAATTTCTTCCAACCTTCTAAGGTGAGGATCAACGCTTTTTGGCAGAGCCATCAAAGCAAGCAGTCGCACTAACACCCAAGAACATAAGAAGCAAGCGAAAAGAGACGAACGGAAGAGGGGCGAGAAAAAGGCAAAGGTTTTCAAAAATCGTTTTAGAAGTGGGGGAGAGGAAAATGAGAGGCGAATGGAAAATAATGTAATGCGAGGGAGAAGAGTTTATGATGGGTACTTGGTATGTCTTGACTTGGCGTAGATCTCCCCGGCAACGGCGCCATAAATCCTTCTTGCTACCTCTTGAGCATGCGTTGGTTTTCCCTTGAAGAGGAAAGGGTGATGCAGCAAAGTAGCGTAAGTATTTCCCTCAGTTGTGACAACCAAGGTATCAATCCAGTAGGAGACAACACACAAGTCACCTATTACCTGCACAAACAATCAAGAACCTTGCAACCAACGTGACAAAGGGGTTGTCAATCCCTTCATGGTCACTCGCAAAAGTGAGATCTAATAGAGATAGTAAAGTAAATATTTTTGATATTTTTGTTCTATAGATTGGAAAGTAAAGATTACAAAATAGTAAACGAGATGCGATGTAAATAAAAGCGATGTAATATAATAGTAAAGAGACCTGAGGGCCATAGGTTTCATTAGTGGCTTCTCTCAAGATAGCATGTATTACGGTGGGTGAACAAATTACTGCCGAGCAATTGATAGAAAAGCACATAGTTATGAAGATATCTAAGGCAATGATCATGAATATAGGCATCACGTCCGTGTCAAGTAGACCGAAATGATTCTGCATCTACTACTATTACTCCACACATCGACCGCTATCCAAAGATGCATCTAGAGTATTAAGTTCATAAGAACGGAGTAACGCATTAAGCAAGATGACATGATGTAGAGGGATAAACTCAAGCGATATGATATAAACCCCATCTTTTTATCCTTGATGGCAACAATACAATACGTGCCTTGCTGCCCCTCACACCTTTGGAAAAGGACACCGCAAGACTGAACCCAAAGCTAAGCACTTCTCCCATTGCAAGAAAGATCAATCTAGTAGGCCAAACTAAACCGATAATTTGAAGAGACTTGCAAAGATATCAAATCATGCATATAAGAATTCAGAGAAGAACCAAATAATATTCATAGATAATCTTGTTCATAAATCCAAAATTCATCGGATCTCGGCAAACACACCGCAAAAAAGTATTACATCGAATAGATCTCCAAGAACATCGAGGAGAACTTTGTATTGAGAATCAAAGAGAGAGAAGAAGCCATCTAGCTAATAACTATGGACCCGAAGGTCTATGGTAAACTACTCATGCTTCATCGAAGAGGAAATGGTGTTGATGTAGAAGCCCTCCGTGATCAATTCCCCCTCCGGCAGATCGCCAGAAAAGGCCCCAAGATGGGATCTCACGGGTAAAGAAGGTTGCGGCGGTGGAAAAGTGGTTTCGTGGCTCTCCCTGATGTTTCTAGGGTATAAGAGTATATATAGGCGAAAGAAGTACGTCGGTGGAGCTATGAGGGGCCCACGAGGGTGGGGGCGTGCCTACCCCCCTAGCCGCGCCCTCCTGCCTCGTGGCTTCCTCGTGGAGTTCCAGACTTCGACTCCAAGTCTTCTGGATTGCTTTCGGTCCAAGAAAGTTCCTCGCGAACATTTCATTCCGTTTGGACTCCTTTTGGTATTCCTTTTCTGCAAAACTCTAAAATAGGCAAAAAAACAGAAACTGGCACTAGGCCTCCGGTTAATAGGTTAGTCCCAAAAATATTACAAAAGAGCATATTAAAGGCCATTAAACATCCAAAACAGATATTATAATAGCATGGAACAATAAAAATTTATAGATACATTGGAGACGTATCATACGTCTACTTGGAGCAGCTAGGTATTTAAACCTGAGGACACACAGTCCTCACCGTATTCAGCAGCATCTAAGGTCACACAGACCTCGCCCAATCACTCGTGGTAAGTCTTCATGTGACTCCCAAACCTTCACAGACTCGGTCACTCGGCGATCCACAATTACTCTTGGATGCTCTAGACCATGACGCCTAACCATCTGGAGGATGCACAGTCCTCAAAGGTAAGAACTATCAGTTACACACAGGAACAATCTCTTCAGTGATGCTCAATCACTTTGGGTTTGTAGGTGTTTGGGTTTGGGTTTTTCCTCACTGATGATTTTCGCTCAAAGTCCTCGGAGGATGGGATGCTCTCAATGACAAGTGTTTGTTTCTCTTGGAGCAGCCAATCAACTAGTGGTTGTAGGGGTGGCTATTTATAGCCTAGGGAGCAGCCTGACATGATAAGACATAAATACCCTTCAATGATATGACCGTTAGGTGGATAAGATATTTTGGGACAGCTGGCGCGTAGCACAGCAATGGTCGGAAATTTGAGCTCTCAAATTCCTTAGGGCTATCATGTTCCTCACTTGTAGGCAATCCGCACTGGCGAATTTATAACTCCTCAGTCAGAACAAATTACTCAGAGAACAGAAGATCTTCGTCTCTGTCACTGAAGAAATTTGACTGAACTGTATGAGATTTCCAATGGCTTCACTCGAAAGGATTGGGTGGGTATAGGATTTGAGATGAGCATCACTTGGAAAGTGTTTCCTTAGTTTTACCTCGACCCCCTTTAACAGTACGATGTTTCCTATGACTCAAGAAAGAGAAAATGGAACTACGAAAACAAAAGTCTTCACGCTTCATAATCCTCGTATCAATATCAAGGTCTTCAAGGTCACACCAATTTCCTCGCTTTCAAAGTCTTCAAGAAAACCAAAGTCTTCAACTGAAGACATTCATTTTTAGGGGTCGACTTTAATTGTAAATATCAAACTCCTCATAGACTTATAGAACCTGTGTACACTCACAAACACATTACTCCCTTAACCTATAAGTCTTCAATACACCAAAATCACTAAAGGGCACTAGATGCACTTACAATCTCCCCCTTTTTGGTGATTGTGACAAACAGGTTAAGTTTTCAATGGGGATAAACATATGAAGTGTAAATGATGATATTGAAGAATTTGATTGCAAGATATAGAAGAACTCCCCCTGAAGATGTGCATATTTGAGGAATTTGCTTTGGATAGCAAATGCACATTGTAGAATAAAATCATGGAGATCTCCCCCTATATCTTGTAATTCATACACGCATTTGACATATAACATGAAGAATTTGAAATGCATGATGAATATGGTGTCTGACGAATTCAGCATGCGTGCATTAAGGTACTTGAGGAAATAAGCATGCAAAAAAATAGTTCAAAAGAGTCAGGGTACCATAGGACTTAAGTTTACAACTCATCAGAGCAAACACCTCAGAAGAGCAAGAGTTGTAACCTAAAGAAAATACACCCATATATAAGAGACCCGCTTGAAGACTAACTCAAATTTCTCCCCCTTTGTCATCGAATGACCAAAAGGGACGAAAAATGAGGACTAACGCCCCTGAAGAATATCATCACGATGTCGATGGAGGAGCGCCAGCGTTGTTGGGGTCGTCCGTTGAGGTAGGGCCTGCCGCAGTGTCGTTCAAATCTTCAGCTTCATCCATCTCGCGCGATGAAGAAAATGAACTTGTGACAAGCTGAGGAACTTTGACCTTCTTGAATTTCTTCGAAGGTGGTTGAGACCAGTCAAAGTCCTGTCGGAAGCCCATCTGCTTGAGATCTTCATCAATGTACAAGTGAGACAATATGGCCCAAGTGCGATCAAAGACTTGATGTACTCCCTCCGTTCCAAAATAGATGACTCAACTTTGTACTAACTTTTGAAGTTAGTACAAAGTTGAGTCATCTATTTTGGAACGGAGGGAGTAGGTAGTAATGGTTCTTCTTCACAGTGCTATGCGTGACAGTCATGTTCTGAAGAATTGAGCCAAACTGACGCTTGACCCATTTGTGATTGCGATCGACCTTCTGATGAAGACTTAGAAGGAGCTCATGATCAGGCATCACTCGTGGAGCAGTGGCTTGAGGAACTGGCTTTGAAGTTTTTGCGGCAGAGTCTTGGGTTGCAGAGTCATCATTGGTGGAATAAGATGCAGCTTTGCGAAATTTTCCATCCAATGGACAAGTGCCTTTGTCAATAACAACAGCTTTTCCTTTCTCATCAGCTGACAAAATAGTCCTTTTGAGGACTTCAATAGGAGGCATATAGCTGAGATGATTCTGACAATATGCCTTGTAATGAATTGAAGACATGATCTAATGAATTTCATGATCCAGGGAGCATAAGGCTTCAACTCAAATGGTGATAGAGCAACATTAGCCAAAGTCCTCATGAAGAAACCATGGTAGTTGATAGGAATGTCATGTATGATGTTGAACATCAGATTCTTCATGATGCCAACAACCTCTTCTTCATCAGAGTTGTGGCCTATGATTGGGCTGAGGGTTTTGGTCAGAATGTGGTAGATTGTCCTTGGCACATATAGCAATTCCTTCACGAGGAATGCGGTTCTTCGAGCTTGACCTGGCTTCAAAGGCTTCATGAGCACTTGCATCAGATGGTGAGAGATTTCTGGTTCCTCATATATGAGCCTTGCACCTTCAACAGGAGGACTGACTGGTACAACATGAAGCAATTCAGAGGTCGGGGCTTTGTAATGAGTATTCTCAGTCATCCAATCAAGCACCCATGAATTCAGATCATCCACATTTCCAATGAGGTGAAGTGTATCATAGAATTGAAGAATGAGTTCTTCATTCCAGTCGCAGATGTCAGCACAGAAGTTCAAAAGCCCAGCGTCATGAAGAACATTCTGGACATGTTGGAAGCACGGAAGAGACTCTATGTCCATATGAGTAATTTGACGGTGCTCAAATACCTTGTCCTTATCAAATAAGAGTGATGAATAGAAGTTCATCTGACTGGCAGTCCAGAACCGCTTGCGTCTAAGTCTTGCTGAGTCATATGGGTTGAATTCAATAAAGAAATGGTGCTCAGTGAAGAAATGGTGCTCAGTGAAGAAATCATCAGCTTTGAACTTTGGCCGTTTAGCATGAGGATTTTGCTGCTTAGGCTGAAGATTGGCAGTTGAGGGCTTCATAGCCTCTTGGAGCACAACTTCTGGAGCCATAAACTGAGGAATTTTAGCGACAGTTTTGGGAGCAGCAGTCTGGGTCTCCATTTCTTCAGCTGTAGTCGCTGAAACTTCTTCAGGAATGGAAAGAAGTGAAGTTTGACGTCCTTCGGATCTCGTATGAATTTCTTCAGTTTGCATAGGGGACTGAGGAATTTGATGCAGAGGAGTGGTCAATGGCGAGTTGGGATGAAGTCTTTCCCAATAGTCATCATTCATAACTGGAGTTGTAGACCCAATGTCCACATCCTTATCTTCTTCCATTTCTTTAACGCCTGCCTCTTCAGCTATGAACTGAGGCATGGGCGATGATACCAGTGGGGTTGAAGGGATATCATCCACTTCAATTTCTTCATCCAACTGCTCTGAAGAAGCGGCAAAAGGATTCTCTTCATCTGTGTCATTAGGTATGACGTATTATTCACCAAAAGGAACAATTTCCTTTGATGGCATTATCAAAATCGGAACAACATCAATTGGGTTTGTGAGGGAGCTTGTCAAACTCCTCACTTTCTTAGGAGCTGAGGACTCTGCAGTCGTTGATGCTTTCCTTTTCTTCACAATTGCCTTCTCCGCAGCTTTGGGTTTCTTCACTTTTGATGCAGAAGGAAGGTTAATATTCTTCATCTGAGATGGCTTTGCAGGAGGAGCAGATTAAATTGGTGCAGTTTCTTCAGGCACAACTAATGCAGTTGCCCTGGCATGTTCAGTTTCTTTAGGTGCAGCAGCAGATTCTTCAGCTGGCCTAGGTTGTTCTTCACGCGCAACATTGGAGGTTGCCATTGTAGTTTCTTTAGGAGCTAGAATTTCTTCAGCAGTCCTGGTACTCTCAGTGTCATCAACATCCTGATTTTCATCAGTTGTGCTAGCATTTTCTTCAGTAGGCTGAGCGGATGCTTCAACCTGAGGAATTTCTTATTGTGATGCAGTTGCAACATTGAGCTTGAGGGAGTCGGAGAGTCTGACGAATCTGACTTTGGCACCTAGCCAATCTGCATGGTATCTGTCAAATTCATCATTGAGATCTTTGATCTCCTTTTGCGAAACCACAAGTTCTTCAAGAGACATGTTCGTAACACTTTTCTTCAGAAATCTTTCCTTTTTATACTAGGCCTTCTTGACTTGTCTGGCCTTCTCAAATTTCCATTTTTCTTTATTCATGAAGGTCGTCAACATGTGACTTTGACCAGGTGTGAGGTTTAATTCAGGCAGAGGGGTGTTGGGATCCTTGTGCCATAGATCAATGAAATCAAGGATTTTCTTCGGATCCAACATGAGGGGCACTGTCCGGCTCTAGCGGCCCTTTCTTGCCTGTCTCTGATGATCTTAGCAAGTTCTTCATCATCAGCTTCATCGTCATCAAACGGGACTTGAAAAGCAACTTGCTTCTTGTGAGGACTTGGCCTCGATCCACGTCTAGTAGTGGCCTTTTTCTTCAACAGAGTTGGACCTGTTGATGACTGTGGTGGAGCTGAGGAACTTGCAGATGCTCCTGAAGCAATAGAGGATCTTGCAGTCCGTTGGCACGTGGCAAGATGCACAGGTGTTGACGATTTTGCAGCAGCAGTTGAGGGTTTGGAGGCAGCAGAGGGAATTGGCACAACCCTTGAAGATGTTGCCTGAGGAATTTGCTTTGAGGGCTTTGAAGAACTAGGCCGTGAGGGCATAGTTGTTGAGGAACTCGGCTTCACAGCTGATTTCTTCGGCAAAGCCTTCTTAGGCTTGCTAGCAGATGCCTTAGCAGCCACAACAGCAGAATCTTCATTTAACTTCTTCACTGCTTCTTTTGCAATTTTAGCCAATTTGGCTTGGCGCTTGGCCCATTCCTTGGGAAATTCCTCACCACGCCTGATGCTTGAGGGATCAGCTACTTGGCTTGGAGCCAATGGAGGTCTTGGGCATGGAGGATCTACAGCAAATTTCTTCATGTACTTTGGAGTAACATAGCGATATACCCTCCATTCCCTTGCCCATCTCCTCTCAATCCTTTGAATGCGTGCACTGATTTTTTTCTTTGCCATGCGTGGCTTCATCAGGTGTGCAATATTCAGCATAAATGTCTTCAGGGGTTTCAAACGTAGTGTTTGTCTCTGGCCTCTTTCCTCCCTTCTGAGGTCTTTTACCATCAGCCATTTTCTTCACTTGAGGATTTTGAACAAATGATGTTTCTGAGGAGGTGTGCAATTTATCTTCGAGGAATGCTGCAAATGAGTTAAATTGATGAGAACCTAGTGATTCAGCAGCGGACATGTTGTACTTGTGAACAGAGTATAGGTGCGAAGAATTTGGAGAGGTCATATGCGTTCTCAGAAATTTTCAAAAGTATCAAGTTTGAGGAATTTGACCATGGTAGTCTTGAGGAATTTCACTAAGCGTTCTTAACTTAGGTTCCAGAGTTGTATAGATTTGATAATCCACACAACTGAGGAATCTTGAAGAAAAACATAACTTAGAGAAACAAATCAAGGAACAGATGCAACTGAGTGTTTAAGGATTGGGAAGTTGAAGAATAAACACCTTTTGAAGATTTTGTGGAAATCATGAGAATCAAAGTAGGGTAGTAAAATTAGATTTTAATTACCCTTGACGAAGAACATGACGAACTGGGAGTGGAAGTGGAGAGGTTCGTCCGTTTAGATCTTCCATGCCCTAACTTGGCGGTGAGAGACAGCTACGGCGGCGGCAGAGTGAAGATTTCTGTGGCCGGCACGAGTACGACGGCGACGAGGTCAAGGTAGTGAAGCTCTTCCTCACCAACGATGATGGAGTGTAGTGGTGGCGCTAGGTCTGAGAGCTCGAGCTAGGAGAGGTCGAGCAGAGTAAATGAGGTCTCAAGACGGGAGGGGGTATTTATAGCCACGGTGAAAAAACTGCCCGTCCGAGGAAATTGGACGAACGTGCCCCTCACCCTTGCCATCCTAGCGACATGTGTCACCCACGTACAGAGAGGTGGAGATCGTGGTTGAGTAGTTTAATCTTATCGTGGGATGCAGAACGGTTTGAGCGACAAAAGGCCGAAAATTCAGATATGAAATTTTTAATGTTTCGTTCGCAAATTCTTCAGCTGACAAGGACACAATGAAGATTTTGAACGGGTTTCAAATAGAACGCACATGAAGAATTTGTGAATGTAATCGAGTTGAGTTTAGCATAGAGGGGGAACGGGTCCGATCTCATTCACTTATAAGAAAAATCAGCTTTAAGAATTATCAATAAGTGAATGTTGTTGAGGACCTGAAAAACTCATATATATATATATATATATATATATATATATATATATATGTATATATAGTCGAAGAAGAACGCCGGTCGAAAAGGTGAAGACTTTGCAAAATTGAAGAATTTGCAAATAGAGGGAAAAAACTCAACTTGAAGATTTTCAACTTTTGTTGGTGGCATGACCCACCGTATAAGAATGATGATTTCAAACGCCGCGTACAATTGTCGTAGGGCTCTGAGAATCATATTCTTCGTTAATTTTTTCACACTTAGAGGGTTAGTCTTCATTGATTGAAGAAAAACCTTACTTCGTGTGTTGCACATCTAAGTCATAAATTTTGCATAAGTGTTAGGATGTGTGTCCTTTCAAAGAACATTCAAAGATTCTAAGATATTTAGCTCACACCGCAACTTGCTAAATCTCTTCTCATCCAAGGGCTTTGTGAAGATATCCGCTAGCTATTCTTTATCCTTCACATGTTCGATGGAGATGTTGCCCTTCAACACATGATCTCGAAGAAAATGATGATGAATCTGGATGTGCTTAGTCTTCGAGTGTTGAACTGGGTTATGAGCAATGTTGATGGCACTCTTGTTGTCTCAGTAGAGTGGCATGTTCTTCATGTTGATGTCGTAGTCCTTGAGGGTTTGCTTCATCCATAACAATTGAGCACAACAAGAACCAGCTGCAATATACTCAGCTTCAGCACTAGAGAGTGATACACAGTTCTGCTTCTTCAAGGACCAACATACTAAGGATCGTCCGAGGAAATGGCATGTGCCTGATGTTGACTTGTGATCCACTCGATCACCAGCATAGTTAGAGTCAGAATATCCAATGAGATCAAAAACCGAGCCCTTGGGATACCATAATCCAAGTGTTGGAGTGTGAGCTAGATATCGAAGAATATGTTTCACAGCCTTATGGTGTGATTCCTTTGGTGTAGCCACTAAGCATAATATCTAGCCTAGATGCACATATATACAATAAAGAGCCAATCATGGAGCGGTATACCTTTTGATCAAAGTCTATACCATTTTCATCAGTGCATAGATGGCCATTTGTGGGCATAGGGATTTTGACGCCTTTGCAATCTTGCATGCCGAATTTCCTCAGCACATCCTTGAGGTATTTATCTTGAGAAATGATGATGCCATTGCGTTGTTGATGAATTTGAAGACCTACAAAGAATTTCAATTCTTCCATCATAGGAATTTGATATTCCTCACTCATCATATAGGCAAATTCGTCACTGTAATATTGGTTAGTACAGCCAAAGATAATATCATCAACATATATTTGGCACATGAATAATTCATCATCATAGGTTTTGGCGAAAAGAGTTGGGTCAAGTGAACCAGGTTTGAAGCCTTTCTTCATGAGGAATTCCTCCTTCAAAGTATCATACCAAGCCCGAGGGGCCTGCTTGAGGCCATAGAGGGCCTTATTGAGTCTGAAGACTTTTTCAAGATGCTTAGGATATTCAAAACATGGTGGTTGAGCAACATATACTTCTTCCTCAAGCTTACCATTGAGGAATGCCCTTTTCACATCCATTTGATATAAGATGATATTATGATGGTTAACATAAGCAAGCAATATGCGAATAGCCTCAAGTCTAGCAATAGGTGAAAAAGTTTCATCAAAATCAATTCCTTCAACCTGTGTGTAGCCTTGAGCTACAATACGAGCCTTATTCCTCATCACAAGGCCATTTTCATCTTGCTTGTTGTGGTAGATCCATTTGGTACCGATTATATTGTGCTTGTGTGGGTCTGGTCGCTTGACAAGTTCCCAGGCATTGTTGAGCTCGAATTTAAGCAATTCCTCTTGCATCGCTTGAATCCACTTAGGCTCCAGAAAGGCCTCATCAACTTTGATGGGCTCTATGATAGAGACAAAAACGAAGTGCCCACAAAAGTTAGACAAATGTGAAGCTCTTGAGTGTGTGAGAGGACCTGGTGTGTTGCAACACGAGGATGAGCAGATTGACGACGTTGGGTGGGCTCAGCATTTTCTTCACAACCATATTCCTCAAATGCACCAGCATGATTTTCTTCACGTTCTGGAATGACTTCTTCAGTAGATTATTCAGTGGGTATGACATCCTCAGTAGCCTTGATTTTATGGATTCCCCAGGTGACATTTCATCTAGCACAGGAGGTAGGTGCTCTCTTTGCGAGCCTTTAGTTTCATCCAACCGCACATCTACAGTTTCAACAACCTTGTGGTGAAAGGTGTTGAAGACTCTGTAGGTGTGCGAGTCCTTTCCGTAACCAAGCATAAAACCTTCATGTGCTTTTGGTGCAAATTTAGAATTGTGATGAGGATCTCTAATCCAACATTTAGCACCGAAGACTTTGAAATAACTCACATTGGGTTTCTTGTCAGTGAGGAGTTCATATGAGGTCTTTTTGAAGAAGTTGTAAGATATACCCTGTTAATGATGTGGCATGCAGTGTCAATTGCCTCAGGCCAGAAGTGACGAGGCATCTTGTATTCATCAAGCATAGTGCAAGCCATCTCAACAAGAGTCATGTTCGCTCCACGACGCCATTCTGCTGAGGAGTATAAGGGGCAGATAGCTCGTGAGTAATACCAAGTTCATCAAGATAGTCATCAAGGCCGGTATTCTTGAACCCGGTCCCATTGTCACTCCTAATGTGCTTGATCTTCACACCGAAATTCGTCGAGGCCCTTGAGGAAAATCGTTTGAAGACTTCCTGCACTTCAGTTTTGTAAGTGATGATATGCACCCAGGTGTAACGACAATAGTCATCAACAATAACAAAGCCATATAGATATGCTGCATTTGTTAGTGTGGCATAATGAGTAGGGCCAAAGAGATCCATGTGAAGCAATTCAAAAGGACGAGTGGTAGTCATGATAGGCTTCGAGGTATGCTTGGATTTGGTCATCTTTCCAGCCTCACAAGCCCCACACGGATGGTCTTTGAGGAATTTGACACCCTCAAGGCCAATGACGTGCTTCTTCTTCGCGAGTGTGTGTAACTTCCTCATGCCAGCATGACCTAGTCGTCGATGCCATAACCAGCCTTCTGAAGCTTTTGCAAGTAGACAAGTAGACATGGTATTCCAAGGGCTCAACTTTTGATCTCATTGGATATTTTGATTCTGACTATGTTGGTGATCGAGTGGATCGCAAGTCAACATCAGGCACATGCCATTTCCTCGGACGATCCTTGGTATGTTGGTCCTCGAAGAAGCAGAACTGCGTATCACTCTCTACTGCTGAAACTGAGTACATTGCCGCTGGTTTGTGCTGTCTCAATTGCTATGGATGAAGTAAACCATCAAGGATTATGGCATCAATGTGAAGGATGTGCCACTCTTCTGTGACAATGAGAGTGCGATCAAGATTTCTCATAACCCAGTTCAGCACTCGAAGACTAAGCACATCCAGATTCATCATCATTTTCTTTGAGATCATGTGTTGAAGGGTGACATATCTATTGAGCACGTGAAGAATGAAGAACAACTAGCAGATATCTTCACAAAGCCCTTGGATGAGAAGAGATTTAGCAAGTTGTGGTGTGAGCTAAATATCTTAGAATCTTCTAATGTTCTTTGAAAAGGACACACATCCTAACACTTATGCAAAATTGATGACTTAGATGTGCAACACACGAAGTAACGTTTTTCTTCAATCAATGAAGACTAAACCTCTAAGTGTGAAGAAATTAACGAAGAATTTGATTCTCAGAGCCCTACGACAATTGTACGCGGCGTCTGAAATCATCATTCTTATACGGTGGGTCATGCCACCAACAAAAGTTTAAAATCTTCAATTCGAGTTTTTTCTTCAGTTTTCTTTGAAATTCTTCAGTTGTTCAAATTCTTCAACTTTGCAAAGTCTTCACTCTTTCCGACTATGTTCTTCATTGACTATATATATTTGAGTTTTCAGTCCTCTACATCATTCACTTATTGCTATTTCTTCAAGCTGACTTTTTGCCTAAGTGAATGTGATCGGACCCGTCCCCCTCTATGCTAAACTCAACCCAGTATATTCATAAATTCTTCATGTGCGTTCTATTTGAAACCCGTTCAAAATCTTCACTGTGTCCTTGTCAGCTGAAGAATTTGTGAACGAAACATTAAAATATTCTTATCTGAGTTTTCGGCTTTTGCCGCTCAAACCGTTCTGCATCCCACGATGAGATTAAAATACTCGCCCACGATCTAACACGATCTCCACTTCACAGTATGTGGGTGACACATGTCGCTAGGATGAGAAGGGCCAGGGGCACATTCGTCCATTTTCCTTGGACGAACGGTTTTTCACTTCGGCTATAAATACCCCTCACCCTCCTCAGACCTCATTTACTCCGCTCGATCTCACTCCCCTCGCTCGAGCTCTCTGACCTAGCGCCACCGCTACCTTCCATTGTCGCCGGTGAGGAAGAGCTTCACTGCCTCGACCTCGTCGTCGTCGTACTCGCGCTGGCCGCGGATATCGTCACTCTGCCTCCGCCGTAGCCGTCTTCCGCCGCCAAGCTAGGGCGTGGAAGATCTGAACGGATGAGCTTCTCAACTTCTACTCTCAGTTCGTCGTGTTCTTCGTCAAGGGTAAATAAAATTTATTTTTACTGCCCTTGTTGATTCTGATGATTTCCTCAAAATCTTCAAAAGGTGTTTATTCTTCAACACCCATACTCTTAAACATCACAGTTGCATCTGTTCTCGATTTGTTTCTCTAAGCAACATTTTTCCTCAAGATTCCTCAATTGTGTGGATTTTCAATCTATACAACTCTGGAACCTAAGTCAAGAACACTTAGTGAAATTCCTAAAGACACCCCTGGTGAAATTCCTCAAACTTGATTCTTTTGAAAAACTTCTGAGAACGCATATGACCTCTCCAAATTCTTCGCACCTATATTCTGTTCACAGGTACACATGTCCGCTGCTGAATCTCTAGGTTCTCATCAACTTAACTCATTTGCGGCGTTCCTCGAAGACAAATTGTATACCTCGTCAAAAAATTCTATTGTTCAAAATCCTCAAGTGAAGAAAATGGCTGATGGCAAAAGACCTCAGAAGGGAGGAAAGAGACCTGAGGCAAACACGGCTTTTGAAATCCCTGATGACATGTATGAGGAATATTGCACTCCTGACAAAGCCAAGCATGGCAAGGAGAACAAAAATCAGCGCAAGGTGCGCATACAGCGGATTGAGAGGAGATGGGCCAGGGAATGGAGGGAGTACAAATATGTGACTCCAAAGTACATGAAGAAATTCACCGTACACCCTCCATGACCAAGACCTCCATTGGCACTAGGCCAAGTTGTTGATCCCTCTAGCATCAGAAGAGGTGAGGATTTTCCCAAGGAGTGAGCCAAGAGTCAAGCTAAGTTGGCCAAAATGGCCAAAGAAGCAGCGAAGAATTTCAATGAAGATTCTGCTGCTACCGCTGCTAAGGCCTCTGCTAGCAAGCCCAAGAAGGCAATGCCTAAGAAACCGGCTGTCAAGAACAGCTCTTTAGCTGCAATGCCCTCAGGGCCAAGCTCCTCAAAGCCCTCACGACCTGTTCCTCAAGCTACTTCTTCAAAAGCAGCTCCAGCTCCCTCTGTAAAATCCTCAGCAACTGCTGCAAAGTCCTCTGCACCTACATAACTTGCCTCTTGCCAAAGGACCAAAGGAATCTCTATTGCTTCAGGAGCTTTGGCAAGTTCCTCTGCTCCACCTCAGTCTTCAACTGGTCCAACCTTGTTGAAGAAAAATGCCACTGCTGGACAAGGCACAAGACCAAGTCCTCACAAGAAGCGGGTTGCCTTTCAAGTAGCGTCAAGCAAAGACGAAGTTGATGATGAAGAATTGGCTGAAATCATCAGAGATAGACAGCAAAAGGCCGGTAGAGCCAAAGGTAGTACAGTGCCACTCATGCTGGATCCAAAGTTGATCCTTGACTTCATCGACCTATGGCACAAGGACCCCAATACTCCTTTACCTGATCTGAACCTCACTCCTGGGAAAAGTCATGTGTTGACGGCCTTTATTAATGAAGAAAAATGGAAATTTGAATAGGGGAGGAAAGTCAAGAAAGCTCAGTACAAGAAATAGCGCTTTCTGAAGAACAATGTTCTGAAGTTATCTCCTGATGAACTTGTAGCTCTGCAAACAGAAATCAAGGGAATCAGTGATGAATTTGACAGATACTATGCTGATTCGTTAGGTTCCAAAGTCAGATTCGTCAAAATGGCGAAGGGATTCACTCCAAATGTTGCAGCTTCATTGCAACATGAAATTCCTCAGGCTGAGACATCTGCTCAGCCTACTGAAGAACATGCAAGCACAACTGATCAAAATCAGACTGTTGATGATTCTGAAAGTACCAGGGTTGCTAAAGAAATTCCGGACTCTGAAGAAACTGCCAGGGCAACCTCCAATGTTGCTCCTGAAGAACAAGCCAGGCCAGTTGAAGCATCTGCTACTGTGCCTGAGGAATCTGAACATGCCAGGGCAACTGCATCAGTTGCGCCTAAATAAATTGAACCAATTTCGACTGCTCCTCGTGCCAAGTCATCACAGATGACAAGTATCAACCTTCCTTCTGCATCAGAAGCAAAGAAGACCAAGGCTGCGGAGAGGGAAGCAGTGAAGAAAAGGAAAGCATCTACAACCTCAGAGTCTTCAGCTCCTAAGAAAGTGAAGACTTTGACGAGCTCTTATGCAAACCCAATTGATGATGTTCCTATGTCAAGCATGGCATCAAAGGAGATTGTTCCCTTTGATGAGGAATATGTCATTCCAGATGACAGTGATGAAGAAAATCCTTCAGCTGCTTCTTCAAAGCAGTTGGATGAAGACATTGAAGTGGATGATATCCCTTCAACCCCTCTAGTATCATCACCCATGCCTAAGTTCACAGCTGAAGAGGCAGGCATTGAAGAAATTGATGAAGAAGATGAGGATGTGGATATTGGGTCAACAACTCCTATTCTCAATGATGACTATTGGGAAAGTCATCACCCCAATTCACCTCTGACAACTCCTCTGCATCAACTTCCTTAGTCCCCGGTCCAAACTGAAGAAATTCATACGGGCTCTAAAGGACATCAAGCTTCACTTCAGTCTATTCCAGAAGAAATTCCAGGCGCTAGTGTTGAAGAAATGGAAGCCAAGGCTGCTGCTGATGAAACTGCTACTGAAATTCCTCAGCCTGTGGCTCCAGAGGTTGTGCGTCCAGAGGCTGTGAAGACTTCAACTGTTAATCTTCATCCCAAGCCACAGAGCCCTCACACCAAGAAGCAGAAATTCAAAGCTGATGATTTCTTTGCTGAGCATCATTTGTTCTCTGACTACAATCCATATAACTCGTCGCAAGCACTTCTGGACTGCCAGTCAAATGAATTTCTATTCCTCACTGCTATTTGATAAGGACAAGATCTTTGACCATGAGCAAATTCCTCATGTGTATATGGAGTCTCTACCGTGCTTCACCCCAGTCCTCAGTGTTCTTCATGATGCTGGGCTACTCAACTTATGCACTGACATCTGCGATTGGAATGAAGAACTCATTCTTCAGTTCTATGCCACGATGCACATCACTAGCAATGTTGAAGATGTGAATTCATGGGTGCTTGACTGGATGACCGAAAATACTCATTACAAAGCACCGGCCTCTGAATTTTTTCATGTCGTCCCAGTCAGTCCTCCCACTGAAGGTGCAAGCCTCATTTATGTAGAACTAGAACTTTCAAATCATCTGATGCAAGTGCTGATGAAGCCTTTGAAGTCTGCCAAGATCCAAGGACCACATTCCTCGTCAAGGAATTGCTATATGTGCCAAGGACTGTCTATCACATATTGACCAAAACCCACAGTCCAATCAAGGGCCACAACTCCGATGAAGAGGAGGTTGTTGGCATAATGAAGAATCTGCTATTCAATATCATCCACGGTATTCCTATCAACTACCATGATTTCTTCATGAGGACTTTGGCAAATGTTGCTCTGTCACCTTTTGAGTTGAAGCCTTACGCTCCCTCGATTATGAGATTCATCAGATCAAGGTCTTCAATTCATTACAAGGCTGACTGTCAAAATCATCTCAGCTACTTGCCGCCAATCGAAGTCCTCAAGAGGACTATTTCCTCAGCTGATGAGAAGGGCAAGGATGCTGTCATTGATGAAGGCACTCGTCCATTGGATGGACAGTTTCACAAAGCTGCATCCTATTCCACCAATGACGACTCTGCAACACAAGACGCTGCCGCAAAAGCTTCAAAGCAATATCCTCAAGCCATTGCTCAACGTGTGATGACTAACCGTGAGCTTCTCCTCAGCCTACATCAGAAAGTTGATAGAAATCACAAGTGGGTCAAGCGTCAGTTTGGTGCAATTCTTCAGAACTTGACAGTTACTCAAAATACTGTGAAGAAGAACCACTACTACTTCCATGAAGTCTTTGACTGCATCTGGGCTATTCTGTCTAACCTCTACAGTGCTGAAGAACTCAAGGAGATGGATTTCCAACAAGACTTTGACTGGGCACAACCACCTTCGAAGAAATTCAAGAAGGTCAAAGTTCCCCACTTGGTCGCCAGCTCATATTCCTCATCGCGCGAGATGGATGAAGCTGAAGATTTGAACGACACCACGGTAGGCCCTACTCGAACGGACGACCCCACCAATGCTGGCGCTCCTCCATCGACTTCGTGATGATATTCTTCAGGGGCGTTAGTCCTCATTTTTCGTCCCTTTTGGTTACTCGATAACAAAGGGGGGGATTTGAGTTAGTCTTCAAGCGGGTCTCTTATATGGGCGTTTTTTGTTAACTTACAACTCTCGCTCTTCTGAAGTGTTTGTTGATCGAGTTGTAAACTTAAGTCCTATGGTGGTCTGATACTTTTGCTCTGTTTTTTGCATGCTATTTTCTTCAAGTACGTTAATGCACGCATGTTGAATTTCATCAGACACCATATTTCATCATGCATTTCATTTCCTCATATCATATGTTAAATGCGTGTACGAGTTACAAGATATAGGGGGAGATCTCCATGATTCCACTCTACAATGTGCATTTGCTTTTCAAGGCAAATTCCTCAGATATGCACATCTTCAGGGGGAGTTCTTCTATATCTTGCAGTCAATTTCCTCAATATCAGTGTTTACACTTCACGTTGAAAACTTAACCTATATTGTCATCAATCACCAAAAAGGGGAGATTCTAAGTGCATCTAGTGCCCCTTAGTGATTTTGGTGTATTGAAGACTTATAGGTTAAGGGACTAATGAGTTTGTGAGTGTACACAAGTCTATAAGTCTATGAGAAATTTGATATTTACGATGAAAGTCGACCCCTAAAAATGAATGTCTTCAGCTGAAGACTTTGGTTTTCTTGAAGACTTTAAAAGTGAGGAAATTGGTGCGACCATGAAGACTTGATATTCATGCGAGGAATATGAAGCGTGAAGACTTTTGTTTTCGTAGTTTCGTTTTCTCTTTCTTGAGTCATAGGAAACACCGTACTGTTAAAGGGGGTCGAGGTAAAACTAAGGAAAAGTTTCCAAGTGATGCTCATCTCAAAATCCTACACCTACCCAATCATTTCGAGTGAAGCCATTGGAAATCGCATACAGTTTAGTCAATTTCTTCAGTGACAGAGACGAAGATCTTCTGGTCTCTGAGGAATTTGTTCTGACTGAGGAGTTAGGAATTTGCCAGCGCGGATTGATACGGCCATGGTACTAGTGACTGATGATACTATTCAAGCTGAGCTAGTTACAGAATTAAGCCATGAAAAGTTACAACAAATAATGAAGTGCATGCAGCCATATTTCATCAAGGAAAGGATGGTAACTTGCGTCAGTTGTGTGGACCGAGAGTTAATTCTATAAATAACAGACCAAAGACAAATGACGCGGTGCATGCATTAGATTCAAGAAATGTTCTGCATGGTCCTGCACACATAATACAACCAGATTTGGACTATAAAAAACAGGGCGCTGGGGAGGATTAACATGGCCCAACAAGTCAAGAGATCAAGGTAGTTTCCAAAACAAAATTCAAAGGAAATTGTATCATTCTGTTCGGCCGCATTACAGAAAAATATCGGAGATTAATAAGGAGCCAACGCTACCTTTGGTCGAGCCCAATTTCCATACGTCCCCAAGCTGGCTTTCTCGACGGCACGTATGTACGTGACATGCTGATCCACATGCATGCATAGTTAATTAAGTTATTATAATATTATAGGTAGGTTCACGTTGTTTGGCTTGTTAGGATTCTTTCCATTTTAAATATTTCCTTATCCCTAGTTTACTTGGGAATCACGTGAGACTTGGTTTAGGCGAGGTCCGTTTGATGTTAAAGGCATGGCTTCGGCCAGGTAGAGGGATCAATTTTAGTTTATTCGTGAGTTATGAAAACACAGTAAAACGTTCAGGTTTTGGGCGACCATATCTTGTTTATCATCTGTGATTTTCCCATCGTGGAAATTTGCTAGCGACGGAGGGTTAATTATCACATCAACGCCTACGTGCTGATCCAAAGGGATCATTATTTTTGTTCGTGTATTTTTGTACGCGGGTGAAAATTATTCTTGGAGGTTGCGAGGAGGAACAGTGGAACAGACTGTTAATCAAGCATCGTCGTGAAAGATCGGGCCACCTACGCGCGCGAATTAGCATCTCACTAGTTTGTGCTTTATCAAGTGGTATTCAGAGCTAAGGTTAGTCACGGCGATTCAGTTTGCAATATCTTCTACGGAGGCGAGCATCAACATGTTGAGCAGGAACATATTGATAGAGGAGGAAGGCATTGGCGAGGTTGTTCTTTTTCACACTCGTTGCATCGTGAAGGAGCGGTGTGTTAATTTGACGATTGATGAAGGTTGTACGGTTAACATGGTGAGCATCGAGGTGGTGGAAAAATTGGGGCTGAATATGGCACCTCTTGAAAGACCGTACACGCTGAAGTGGTCCAAAGGTGAAATAAAAGTTACGCATAGGATTTTGCTAATTTTTGATTTGGGAAAATATTGTTGTGCGGAATTTTTCATGTTTGTCCAGTGCCCATGGTGTCGTGCCATATGCTACTTGGCAACCCATGGTGCACGCGTGTCGGGGCTGTTCGGAATGTCAAGAAAAATAGTTTCTCTTTATCATGGAAGGGTCAAAGAATTTGTTTTATTCCTATGCTAGTTGATGTGTTCACGAAGGATTGGAAAAGTCGTTTGCTGAAAAGAAGAGAAGAACAAGAAGAAATAAAGGAAGATATCATTGCACCAGTAGAGGGGCTGAATCTTTTGGTCGAGAAGGTACAAGATGATAGTGGTGCAAAGGGGCAGCAATGGAGTGTTTTTAAAACATAGTGCTTGATCAAGGACCGTGCATGTAAGATGATAATTGATGGTGGCAGTTTTACTAATGCCATTAGCAAAGATCTTGTGCAAGAATTGGGTTTATCCATATGGCGGCATCCACAACCGCACCACATGGAGTGGCTATATAACTCGGGTAAATTAAAAATCACACACGAGGCACGTATAACCTTTGCAGTTGGAGATTATATTGACAAGGTGGACTGTGATGTCGTGTCGATGGATGCATGTCAGTTGCTGTTGGGAAGACCGTGGCAGTTTGATCATGATGCCTCACATGCAGGAAAATCCAACACATACACGTCCAGGCATGATGGAAGGCGGCATGTGCTGAAACCAATTCCAGATTCTATCATAAAGGTAGAATTGCAAGGGCCGAACAAATTAATGGTACCAAAATACACTCTAAACCGAGGACGGTTTCGTTTGAAGGAGGGAGGATGATACGCCATGGTACTAGTGACTGATGATACTATTCAAGCTGAGCTAGTTACAAAATTAAGCCATGAAAAAGTTACAGCAAATAATGAAGTGCATGCAGCCATATTTCATCAAGGAAAGGATGGTAACTTGCGTCAGTTGTGTAGACCGAGAGTTAATTCTATAATTAACAGACCAAAGACCAATGACGTGGTGCATGCATTAAATTCAAGAAATGTTCTGCATGGTCCTGCACACATAATACAACCAGATTTGGACTTAAAAAAAACTGGACGCTTGGGAGGATTAACATGGCCCAACAAGTCAAGAGATCAAGGTAGTTTCCATAACAAAATTCAAAGGAAATTGTATCATTCTGTTCGGCCGCATTACAGAAAAATATCGGAGATTAATAAGGAGCCAACGCTACCTTTGGTCGAGCCTAATTTCCGTACGCCTCCAAGCTGGCTTTCTCGACGGCGCGTATGTACGTGACATGCTAATCCACATGCATGCATAGTTAATTAAGTTATTATAATATTATAGGTAGGTTCACGTTGTTTGGCTTGTTAGTATTCTTTCCATTTTAACAGACCAAAGATCAATGACGTGGTGCATGCATTAGATTCAAGAAATGTTGTGCATGGTCCTGCACACATAATACAACCAGATTTGGACTATAAAAAAACAGGACGCTGGGGAGGATTAACATGGCCCAACAAGTCAAGAGATCAAGGTAGTTTCCAAAAAAAATTCAAAGGAAATTGTATCATTCTGTTCGGTCGCAAATATCGGAGATTAATAAGGAGCCAACGCTACCTTTGGTCGAGCCCAATTCCCGTACGCCTCCAAACTGGCTTTCTCGACGGCGCGTATGTACGTGACATGCTAATCCACATGCATGCATAGTTAATTAAGTTATTATAATATTATAGATAGGTTCACGTTGTTTGGCTTGTTAGGATTCTTTCCATTTTAAATATTTCCTTATCCCTAGTTTACTTGGGAATCATGTGAGACTTGGTTTAGGCGAGATTCGTTTGATGTTAAAAGGCATGGCTTCGGCCAGGTAGAGGGATCAGTTTTAGTTTATTCGTGAGTTATGAAAACACAGTAAAACGTTCAGGTTTTGGGTGACCATATCTTATGTATCATCTGTGATTTTCTCATCGTAGAAAATTTGCTAGCGACGGAGAGTTGATTATCACATCGACGCCTACGTGTTGATCCAAAGGGATCATTATTTTTGTTCGTGTATTTTTGTACGCGGGTGAAAATTATTCTTGGAGGTTGCGAGGAGGAACAGTGGAACGGACTGTTAATCAAGCATCGTCGTGAAAGATCGGGCCACCTACGCGCGCGAATTAGCATCTCACTAGTTTGTGCTTCATCGCGGATTGCCTACAAGTGAGGAATATGATAGCCATGAGGAATTTGATAGCTTAAATATTCGATTGTTGATGTGCTATACGCCAGCTGTCCCAAAATATCTACCCACCTAACGGTCATATCATTGAGAGCATTTATGTCTTATCATATCGGGCTGCTCCGAGAGAAACTGACACTTGTCATTGAGAGCATGTCATCCTCCGAGGACTTTGAGCGAAAATCATCAAATGAGGAAAACCCAAACCCAAACACCTACAAACCCAAAGTGATTGAGCATCACTGAAGAGATCGTTCCTATGTGGGACCGACGCTTGTTACCTTTGAGGACTATGCATCCTCCAGACGGTTAGGCGTCATGGTCTAGAGCATCCAAGAGGAAATTGTGAATCGCCGAGTGACCGAGTCTGTGAAGGTTTGGAAGTCACATGAAGACTTACCACAAGTGATTAGCCGAGGTCTGTGTAATCTTAGCTCAAGGAGAATACGGTGAGGACTGTGTGTCCGAGATTGTGTGTCCTCAGGTTTAAATACCTAGCCGCTTCAACCAGACGTACAACTGTCACAGCAGTTGGAACTAGTATACCAAATCATCGTCTTCACCAAGCTACTGGTTCTATTTCCTCAACCTTTTCATTTCCTCATTCTTGTGTTAATGAACTTGATCGTTACTGTGTGAAGACTTTGACTGAAGACTTTCTCAATTTCCTCAATCATAATTCTTCAGTCACTTTGTCTTCAGCCTGCTTATCCTGTTTATATGCTTCTTGTATTATGTGCTCGCTTTTATTTCATCATGATGACTATGTTACTACTCTGTTACGCTTGCATCTGAGTACTTATTCTGCTGCTAGTTGTTCGTGAGTTAAGAAATTCCTCCCTTGAATTTCCTCAGTGACGAATTTGTAAAAATCGCCTATTCACCCCCTCTCCCCTCTAGTCGATATAACACACTTTCATCTTCAACTGAAAATATTCATTTTTAGAGGTCGACTTTAATCGTAAATATCAAACTCCTAATAGACTTATGGAACCAGTGTACACTCACAAACATATTAGTCTCATAACCTATAAGTCTTCAATACACCAAAATCACTAAGGGGCACTAGATGCACTTACACCAAATCAGAGAAGACAGGAGGACAAGTGGATGGGAACAACACGAATGATAGGGGAGGGAGGGGGACAAAATCAATTCAGCTGATATTTCCTTCGACGCCAACAAGGTGTAGTGCGAGTTGATAAGGGCTATAGGCAGTGGGCAAATTGCAAAATGCTTGTGGCCGCCCAACCGACTGGCTCCACTTGGCGAGCTGTGAATGGACCAAACTTGCACCTCCATGACAAGTTCTAGGATGAAATAATGGAGGGCAAGTTTAAAGACCATGATGCTATTACCTCGTAGATGTTTATTTGAGATGAAGATGTCAGCCGAGTCCACTCACGCGAGTGCTTTCTGATGACAACGCTGCTATGTGTAAGATGGAACCATACATGCATTGATGCATATATTGTACTAAAGAGTTGACAGCTGGATTGATTTATCGTGCAAGGATGGGTCCATAATTACCGTGTGTGGAGCAGTTTCGTAACAAAATTCGCGATGCAAGTAGGGGTAGTAGCAACTCCCAGCGATGCTGCAATAATTGATTTTTGGCGGTCAACGACCAAGTCAATCGATGTGATTGATGATGACTGGTTGCGGATAAAGGGAATGGAATATGGAATCCTTTGGGCCACCTCACCTCTGCTGAAAGCCGATCCACCTCCATTCCATACATACATACGTACATATACGACCAGATAGGCCAAAGGCGTAGCAACGTCTGACAACACGCTTTTTTTTCGCGAATACGCAAGCTGCGTATCTTTGTATTGATAGAAGGAGAGTACAAGCATGGGATTACAACGCTTACAAGGACATGTGCGCACTAGGCATGGTGAACAAGCGAAGGAGCATAACAGAAAGGGGTATGCCCGGCCCCAAGGCTAGAAAATAGACTACGCGCCGGGGATAATGTTTTGCAGTCCGGTGTGCCCGCCTTGGCCCATAGACGCGCCTCGTCCTTGATGGTGTCGGAGTGAAGGTAATCGATGGCGTCGCTCCGTCAAAGATGCAAGCATTTCGCTGCTTCCAAATCAACCAGGCGGAGAGGATGATGAGGGAGGATAGGCCCTTGCGCATGGAAGTGGGCGCGAGGTCGAGAGGATTGCCACCACAATTGAAATGGCGTGTCGTGGTCCGGGAGGCTAATGGGCACGCGTGCCCAGCCTAGGATCTCGTGCCAAACTTGGCGAGAGAAAGAGCATCCGGTAAGAAGGTGGTGCATGGTCTCATCCTCCTGGTCACACAAGACGCAGGCGTCGTTGTGGGGTAATCCGCGGCGAGCTAGGCGCTCATGATCCAAAGAACGGTTTTGCATGGCCAACCACGGGAAGAATTTGACGCGTAGAGGAGCCCAAGGCCGCCAAGTGAGCCGCGGAAGGGGTCTTCACAGGGCTCCAAAGAATAGAGCCTTGTAGCGAGGAGCTTGCCGTGTATGTAGCGAGAGGGTCCAACGCCGGTGAAGCGTGTCCGGCTCGCTAGAGAGCTCAATGTGTCTCACCGAACGCCATAGTTCGACGTATTGCACCATGGCCGCCCGAGCGCACCTCGGATATCCTTCACCGGTGAGCGCTGCTGCAGCCCATCTCGCACGCATCTCTCCTACGAATGCGCCTCGGGACAAGAGCCGTAACGAGGGGCAATCTCGCCACGGACCTGCCAGAGATCCAATGGCGGTCCAGAATCGGCAAGAATCTCCTGCTCCCGGTTGCCAAGTCGTGGAGGCTTCGAAAATAGCACTCGCGTCCGCATCGTGGGGATGTGAAGGTGGCTCCGCAGGCGAGTAGCATCGGTACGTTGCAGCCATAGCCAGCGAACGCAGAGAGAGATGCCCGTACGCTGGATGTCACGGATGCCAAGGCCACCGAGGGAGATCGGCCGGCACACATGCTGCCAGTTGACAAGGCACTGGCCCCCATTGGCCTTATCCGATCCAGCCCATAGGAATCCGCGGATGATCCGGTTCACCTTCTTGATGGCAGTGCTGCTGAAGGCGATGGCCATGAGGAAGTGCGTGGGGATGGCACTAAGGACGTGGCGCACAAGGGATAGGCGGTCTCCCTTGGATAGCATAGACGCCCTCCATGTGGAGAGCTTGCGCCCAAGCTTGTCAATGATCGGCTCCAAGCTCGTCGAAGAGGCCTTGCGGACTGAGAGGGGCAGCCCGAGGTAGGTGATGGGAAAGTGAGTGACGGGGCATTGTAACTCCCCGGCTATAGCAGCAATGTGATCGTCGGTGCATTGAATAGGAGTGGCCGAGCACTTGTCAAAGTTGGTGCGCAGCCCAGAAGCGAGGCCAAAGACGTGGAGGAGCCTGCGAACCGTGGCGAGGTCGTGAGAGTCCGGGTGGCAAAAGATGACCACATCATCGGCATATAGGGATATGCTCGAAGCTGCATGACGGGTGGTCAAGCGATGGAGGAGGCCAAGATCCATCGCACGCAAAGAAAGATGGAGTTCAAAGACGTCGATGACCAAGGTGAAGAGCATGGGCGAGGCCGGGTCGCATACAGCGAAGGCCGTGGCGTGATCAATCGGAGGTCTGGGTGGCCATTGATGAGGACTCGTGGAAGCCGTGGATAGAAGCATGGAAATCCACTCACGCCAGCGTGGGCCAAACCCAGTCTGTGCAAGTTGCAGGAGGAATGGCCAAGAAACACTGTCGAACGCACGAGCAATGTCAAGCTTGAGAAGCATGCGTGGCGCCTTCAGGTTGTATAGGAGTCGAGCCGTCTGCTGCACGAGCAGAAAGTTGTCATGGATGCATCGCCTCGCAATAAACGCGCTCTGGTTGGTGGAGACCATGGTGCTCAGCCGAGGAGCGAGACGGAGAGAAAGAAGCTACGCGACCAGCTTGGCGAAGATGTGTATGAGACTGATGGGTCTGTAGTCGAAGAGGGAGTGTGCATCAGCACGTTTGGGCAGCAGCAGAAGAAGGGCCTCATTGAGCTTCTGAAGGCCACGACCATTCATGGCGTGGAACTTGCCGAAAGCCTCAAGAAAGTCAGGCTTGATCGTATCCCAGCAGGCAACCAAGAACTCGGCGGTGAATCCATCGGGGTCGGGCGCCTTTCCCGTCGGCATGCTCTTAACGGCGTTCCAAATCTCCTCCTCGGTGAAAGGCGCATCAAGCGCAATAAGATCGAATCTACGGCACCGAAGGGCATGAAGATCAAGCGTGATGTCCCGATCGGAGGTGCTGCCAAGGGCGCTAGAGAAGTGGGTGAAGGCGGCCTCGGTCATCTCATCGTGGTCGGTGACGATTTGGGTGCCGACGCGCAAGCTCGTCAAATTGCAGAGTGGAAGCATGTGGAGGAGCGTCTAGAGAAACGGTTGAGCAGTTGGAAAAGAAAACTACTCTCAGTTGGTGGTCGGCTGGTTTTGATCAACTCCGTCCTCACAAATATGGTTCTCTATATGCTTTCTTTCTTCCAACTCCCAAAAGGGGTCCTGCAAAGACTGGACTACTTTAGATCCAGATTCTTTTGGCAAGGAGATGGTGAAAAGAAAAAATACAGGCTGGCCAAATGGAGCATGGTCCTAAAGACCAAGGTGGCCTTGGAATTCATGACCTGCAGGTCAAGAATGAGGCCCTTCTCAGTAAATGGTTATTTAAACTTCTTACTGAGGATGGTGTTTGGCAAACCATGTTGCGCAATAAGTATCTAGGCCAAAAAGCGGTTTCTTAGGCATATTGGAAACCTGGTGACTCGCACTTTTGGGCTGGCCTAATGGCGGCAAAGAAACATCTCTTTTGCTTTGGGTCTTTCGCGATAAAGGACGGGTCGGAGATTCGTTTCTGGGAAGACATCTGGCTAGGCAATGCCAGTCTCAGAGAACAATATCCAGCCTTATATAACATCGCTCGTGATAAGAATAATACTATTGCGCACGTGCTCGGTTCTTCCCCGCCGAATATTTCGTTCAGGCGGGATTTGATTGGCCCTCGGCTTGTGTCATGGCAAAATCTTTTATCCCGGCTGGATTCGATTAACCTAACACAAGGTCGGGATGTGTTTCGTTGGAACCTTACTACATCAGGGTCTTTCACAGTGGACTCTATATACCGTGCACTCACGCATTCTGAGGTACCAACGAGTAATAATAAGAAAATTTGGAAGTCTAAAATTCCACTAAAAGTGAAAATCTTCATGTGGTATCTCCGTAGGGGAGTTGTGTTAACCAAAGACAACCTACCGGTGCAACCGGGCGAGGGAGTAAAAGTGTTCCTTTTGTACTCATGACGAGACATCAAACACCTCTTTTTCCAATGCAAGTTTGCACGTTCTACGTGGTCAGTCATCCAAATAGCGTCAAATTTGTATCCGCCCACAAGTGTTGCCAATATTTTTGGTCATTGGTTGGACGGTATTACAAATAGGTTCAAAACGCTAATAAAGGTGGGAGCGTATGCCTTAATTTGGTCGCTTTGGCTATGTAGAAATGATTTGGTTTTTAATGACAAAATGCTTCTCCTCTACAGGTTATTTTTGATTATGCGACTTTTCGCCACGTCGTGGTCTATACTACTAACGGCGGAGTACCAACCGCTGTTCATGGCGGTGTGTACGCTGATTGGAGCAGTGGCTACGGAGGTTTTTTCCCAACATGGGTGGCAGCATAACCTACGGATCGAGCCACCACCTTCTTCGACATAGGCATAGTGTCGGTCTAAAAGACTCTACTGTTGCCGGTGTGTCGATTTTTATTTCATGAATTTTGTCAGATTTCTGGATTTGGCTGTGTGCATCTTAGTTATGCAGAGGCCGGGTGTTATTCATAATGCTTTGTATCTGTTTGATCCTACATTTTGAGATAATAAAGTTGCCCTTTATAGAAAAAACCATGCTTACTGAAGTAAGTACATTCTGTTGGTTATTCCGTACGGCTTACCCTATGCACAAAACAAGCTGATGCCGAGCACCGTGATTAGTTTACTCGTCATCGTTGCAGGAAACTGCAGGCTGATTAAACTACTGATCGAGCAGTTAAGATCTGGTGACATTATTACATACTCCTACATAAATATTTGCAGCTCCTTACCTCGGCTTGACGCACACGCCTGGATTCACAAGGCAGCCCTGGCTAGCTTGGGCAGCAAGAAGAATGACTGCCACAGGGCCACCTGGCTAGCTTGGGAAGCAAGAAGAATGACTGCCACAGGGCCACGGTCAGTGTCCTCTGGGAAGGAGAAAGAAACCGGGAAGAGGCGACGTGGCGTGATGAGACGATTAGCCGGCAGGACGGGTGTGGCACCGGCAGCGGCCAGCAGCACACACACGCCGCCGTGCCCACCGCGCTCGTTGCGCGGCCCACGCCGCAACGCGGTTTCTCCACCCCCATGTCCAATGCCCCTTCTGTCCTCGGTTCCTCACCGTCACCGTGAACCCTACCAAAATCATTTAACTTTTCAAAAGAAAAGATTAATTATTTATATATATATAAGTAAAAAGAGAAATATACTACTCCTGCTCCGCTGGTTCTGGGTACGTCCACCATTCCGCGGCCAGCGCCATCCTGTATGGGTATGGGTATGCCGCTCAGGCGCTCACTCCCTCTATAAATCCCCCGCCGCGCTCTCACTCGGCATCAGTCACCTCCAAACCCAATCCAGGAAGCAAAAGCTACTCCCTCTCCCTCCCATGGCCAACAGCTGCGCCAGCCTCGACACCATCTGGTCCCACCTCCCCGCGCCCGCCCCGGCTCCCTGGCCATACGCCGCCTGGTTCTCCCCCGCCGCCGCCGCCTTCGAGAACGACGCGCTCGCCACCGCGCTCGCTCGCGCCTCCGCCTCCGCCTCGCCGTCCTCCCCGACCCCTTCCTCCTCCACCACCACCACCTCCTCCGCGTCCGAGCTGTCCTGCGCCCCGTACGACGCGCCCGCGCTGCCCGCCGTAAGCCGCAGGCCAGGCTCGGCGGCGGCGGCGGCGGCGCGGCACTGCACGGGCCGCGTCTCCAAGCGGAAGCCCCGGGTGTCCCGCCGCCCGCAGACCACGTACATCACCGCCGACCCGGCCAACTTCCGTCGCATGGTGCAGGAGATCACCGGCTACGCCCTTCCCGGCGTGGAGAGCCTCCGTCGTGCCAGCGCCGCCCCGGCCGGACCCGCTCGCTTTCGTGCTCCCGACGCTGGACACGTCCGCCTGCTTCTTGCTGGACCAGGGCCAGGCGCCGTCGCCGTCGCAGCAGCGTTGGGAGGACAAGACGTCGGGCGGAGCGGCGGCGGCGACAGCAATGCCCGCGATGGCGGACGAGTCGTCGCTGCGGCTGATGCAGGAGCTGGAGGCCATGGTGAGCGCGCCGCCCGCCGTGTCCTCCTTCCCGACGTTGGAGAGCTGGGGCAAATTTTATAGACGAAACTAAATCACAGAATGAATTATCCATGAAACTATTTCACGCGGTTAACCCGTGGCGCCTAGCTCTCAGGCGCTGCACACGATTTAGTAATTTTTTAATCACACGTGTGCAACGCTGACTGTGTAGCGCCTATCTGTGGCGTTGCGATGTAGTGTAAGCGGCCCGTGTCGGGCGTCACACAAAAAGGTCAGCTGTGTGAAATAGTTTTACGGATAGTTTATTTTATGATTTGATTTTGTTTATAGATTAAATTTGTCAAATTTGCCAAGAGCTGGGAGATGATCTGAAGTTCTCAAGGATTGGTCTTTTTCCTTTTCTTATGCTAGCGCTTTTAGTGTCTTGTCGGTCCTCCCGATCCCGATGTGAGGATCAGATGGTCGGCAGTGGTCGATGGTTTAGCTCGATCATGGAGGGAGTAGCCTAGATGCTGTCGTGGTAGACCCTTTTTGTTGAGATCGTAGCTTCGTAGGAGTTTTGTAAAGTGGATTAGTGGCAGTCAATGATGATGTCAATCACTTGTGGTCTAATCCAAGTAGTAGTACTGCATTACAAAATCTTGTGCTGGTAGCATGTGTTTCGTATCTTCTAAACCCCGAGAATAAGTCGGGCAAGAGGGCAAGACCTTTATGTGTCTATTGGCGAGTGTTACCCGACATGGGAGAGTACCATGTAATGTATGCCATATGAAAAATTTAACTTTTGATGGGCAGGATAATTTTCATATCTGACACCAAATAGGGTTTGGTATGCTTCGCCCCATCCCATTAGAATATTTGAGTCTACTCCCGTACTGATAATTCCATTCCATCAAGTAAGCAGACCTTACCGAGAACATACCATTTTTTGTGTAACTCTAGGCAATGAAATCTATCATATCATATTGCGAAATTGGGATTGAAAGAATTCGTTGTGCGTCAATGGGCCACATAGTTTGTCTAATCAGTTCCTCGGATGCATTGGATGGCCTGGTGGAAAATGTGTGTACCAAAAAACCAAAGTGGAATGGGATTCCGTGATATCCACTGTTTCAACCTGGCTTTGCTCGCCAAACAAGCATGGCGTCTTATTGATAATCCTGATTCCTTGTGTGCCACTATTCGAGGGCCAAGTACTACCACGATGGCGATTTCTTTGAAGTCTAAGCCAAAGCGTGGTGCTTCTTTCACCTGGCAGAGCATTATGGCAGGTATAACTATTCTGAAACGTGGTATATTTGGCGAGTTGGTAATGTACATAACATCAATATCTGGGAAGATGCCTGGATCCCAAACTGTGTCACTAGGAAGATTGTGACCCCTAGGGGGAGCCATTTGCTATCAAAAGTGAGTGACCTGATTGACCCTGCTTCCAACAATTGGGACGAGGAACTGATTAGACAAACTATGTGGCTCATTGACGCACAACTAATTCTTTCAATCCCACTTTCGCAATATGATATGACAAATTTCATTGCCTGGAGTTATACAAAAAATGGTATGTTCTCGGTAAAGGTCTTTACTCGATGGAATGGAATTATCGATGCGGAGTAGACTCAAATATTCTAATGGGATGAAGTAAGCATACCAAATCCTATTTGGTGTCAGATATGGAAGTTATCCTGCCCAGCAAAAGTTAAAAAATTTATATGGCGTACATTACATGGCACTCTCCCATGTCGGGTAACACTCGCTAATAGACACATGAATGTCTCGCCCTCTTTCCCGACTTGCTCTCGGGGTTTAGAAGATACGAAACACATGCTTTTCCTCTGTAGTAAAGCAAAGGAGGTTTGGAAGAGACTAGGGATGGATGTGATTATTGATAAAGCTTGTGAGGTTGATCTTGCCGGGGAGGCAATATTGGAATACCTTCTACTTCTTCCAGACCAAGACTTGAGTATTATGGGGTACCAAAATGTACGTGAAATGATAGCTATTTCAGCCTGGTACCTATGGTGGGAAAGACGAAAGTTAGCGCATAAGGAATTAACTCGGAATGCAAATCAGATAGCAATGGGGATCATAGCTCTCACATCCAACTTTGTAAATGCATCATCTTCAAAGGCCACGATGAAAAAGGGGGGTTGGTACTGCCCTCCTAGGGGTTTTGTGAAACTTAATGTTGACGCCTCTTTTGATCATGATATGTTGAAGGGTATGATGGGCAGTTTTAAGAGACCACAAAGGTAGGTTCATTGCAGGAGGAAATGGAAAGATTGACTATTGTGCGGATGTTTTGATGGCTGAAGCTTTAGCTCTCAAGTTTGGCCTAACAATGGCGCAAAGGGCGGGGTGTAATCGCCTAACCATCAACTCAGACAACATGGAGGTGGTTGAGACCATGCAGGAAGAAGGACAATCAACGGGGGCGGCGGCAGCAGTTTTCGAGGATTGTTACCACTATGCATGTGATTTTGTCACAACTAGATTCGAACATTGTAATAGAAAGGCAAATAAAGTAGCTCATGAACTTGCTAGATTAGCCAGATTTTCTTCGACTTTCGACTGGTTTAAGGAACCTCCAAATGAAATTGTAATGATCCTCACAAACGATGTACTGATTATTTCAAATGAATAAAGTTTTCTTTTAAATCAAAAAAAAATCTTGTGCTGGTGTTATGGTCCTAAACGTGCTCTGCCTTTCAGCTACTCCGTACCGTTTTTGACAGAGGGATGGTCATGGATGGAGCAACGCACGCAACGTAGATGAGCAGAGATTTGGAGCGTTGCCATCGTGCGCTGCGACGTGAAGGGTGGGCGACTCCTGCTGGTTGTTATTTGCTATGCTTCTATTTCTGTCTAAGGCATTGACATGTGGACCCACATGCAGTGAAAAGTCAGCTGGTATTCAGAGTTTAACGGAGAGTTAACAGCAGATGACGGAAAGTACCCAGAATACAAGTTGTAGAACCGATTTATGTCATTTTTTATGTTTATGTATGAATATGTACATCTAGTGCAAGTTTATATATCAAAAGTGTAATTAACTCTTAGAACAAATAGCTGCATGATTTTATGGCGGTTTTACAGCCCTAGGATGACGTGTTAATGCTATTTGTAGTGTGGCTTTTCTTACCAGGCAGACAGGGACAAACCACTCTCTTTTCTTTCTTTTTTTCTTGTTGACAGAAGGGACACACCACTCCCATGACAGCGCACACCCGCAGGAGTGGCGGTGTCGGACCATCACAGATTTTATGAAGTTTGTGTAAAACGAACTCGTGGACTCGTCTAGTGGAGACAGAGTCAAGTGACGGCACTGCTGAGCTTGCGTCTGCGTGCATGATTTTGTTGAAAAACAGAGAGCAGCTGCCCAACTGCTACTTCTTTCTTTCTTTGTCAACGACATAGTTTGGACAACCTTGCAGGCACATGAATTTCACTCTGACATGACACAAGCTCTCAACAATACAGGCTACCCGAAGCCCAGGCCAACCTTCCTACCCACCATTCTGTCTGTACCATTTAGATATATTAAAACCGAGCACCCTCCCAGCCCTCTCAAGCCATCAGCATTTTTAATTGTTGGATCGTCACTTTTAGTCGTTTTTGGCCGTCGGATTTGCTCTTAATTGCATCCAAATCGCGTGCGAGCTTCATAATGAGCGCTAGACTTCTCGGCCGCTGCTCCGTGGTTTTTTGGCCATCGTAGATTCAATTGGGCCCTCTGGGCACATGTACTACGATCCCGTCGAGCAAAAGTGGAGTACCCAAAACCTTTGGACGCCGGGTCTCTTTAGCTTCATGACCCGACCCGGGTAACCTAAGTCCGCCGCCCGTCCGGAGAGCGCACAACCATCTCCTCCTCGATTCTTCCCACCGTCGCCTCCATGTTGCTCTGTGTTGGTCGAATCAAAGGGGAGAGTAGATGAGAGATGAAAAACAGACGATGAAGGGATAACGAGTCGAGCTCAAACAAGGCGCACAGGACGCCGTCGGCCGCCCCTCGACTTCATCGATGTTCGACGGCCACGTATGATCTCGATCTCGATCTCTTTCCCTCTCCCTCTCTCGCTTCCCCCGTTTCCCTTTCCATCTTCGATTAGGACGAGGTTACGGACCTTGAATGATCGAGCGGCAATTGCATGGGTTCATGTGTGTGCGTGCGCGTGTGTGTGATTCCCAGGACAGTGGTGGTTATTCGCGATGTCGCTGCAGGTTTGGAATGGTGGGAGGCTGCGCAGTTGGTGCAGAACTATGGGGGATTTTCGGTGTCGGTATCGCAGCGTAAAGATGGACTTTCAGTCTAACTTGTAGCGTCGGATTTTATTTGAAGGGTAAGAAATCTGATATTTTTCAGGGGCTCAAGCTTTCTTTGTAGAGTTCTCAACCTATGAAAACATATTGTTACTCTTGGAGGTGATCATCAATATTTCACTTGCTTGGACCCTTGATGCCAATCTCGAAGAGTTGATCATAGATGTCATTGCATTGCAGCTGGAATGTAAGGTTGGATTCTTAGTGGAGGCAGATGAGCTACAACTAAGCCACCTTTTCTTAGACCTTCTGAGTTTGATTTTTTTTAAGATGGTTGCACATATAAATGGTTGCTTTAATCTGAGAAGTGATTGTATTTAAAAAATGATCTTAATTCTTTGTGTTCCGAGTCATGGTGTGAAACAAGCCTGAACAATACTATGGACCTCAATATCGAGAATATTTATAAGTTTTATGTGATGAGTTTGTTTATTGTAGGTGTTTGGTGACGAGAGATGCGGTGAACATTCTGAACACATTACTTGTGAAAAAAATTGGTTCTTATGAGGGATGAACAATTCTTTGGCATATCTGAAATTTCGATGGCAAAGTGGCACGGGAGTATCTTATTTCTGCACCTTGAGGAGGAATATCGACACGAAATGAATCTAGCTAGACATATTTGCATGCTCGAACAGCTTCATGAAGCAAAAGGAAAAGCTGGCAAGCGAGCTAATGGAAATTGCAAGAGAAAAAACAGAAAATAAAAGGCAGCAAGAGGAACATTAGCAAACGCCAAAAGCCAGAGTGACAGCAATCAAGTCACCAGATATGATAGTGGTCCTTTTAAAGAAACGCTGTTCTGCCTTCCCCTGGGTCTCTGAGTAGAAGCAAGCAGGAGGACAACGAGCAGCGCTCTTCTATCATGTACGTCTTCTTCACTGTAATGGTAGCAATAGCACGTTCATAGGTTGATGATATATTTTCCTTGTATCAGTTCTTAATTTCTTTCTACGCATAAGACTGAATTCAAAAAGAATCAAGTGTTTGTCCCTTACTAAATTTGTGTTTTACATGTTAAAGCTTCATTATCTGAAGCCATGCTCGCATGGTAATTCTTTTTTGAGATTTTTACAAGTTCCCTATACGAAGTACTGTATCCTAAAAAATATAATTAAAACATATGTGTAAGCAGTGTCACCGTCCTTGCATCTCCTATGTTCAGGAGGCCTTCACCTCATCCGAGGATGTTGGCGCTCCGTGTCTATGTGTGTGTTACTTTATTTTAATATTGCAGCTGCACGATGCTCAATATCGAGGTTATCATTTGTCGTCGAGGCAACAAAATGATTATCTGGATTGTTTGTTTATCCATGTTTCTATCTGCAATTTTTTATATAAGACTATTATTTTCATCGATTTATTTTTGGTACCTCCATGTGAGCAGAGAGAAGGTATTCAACTTTCCTGGTTCAAAGGACTGATGTTTTCACTTTTATTGTCGCACAAATGGTCTATCTCTTATGAACTAAAAGAAATTTAGGTCCAACAACCAAGCTTATTTTGTAGCTGCTATAAATCAGTTGAGTAGACTACGAGGTATTCCATTAATTATCACCTGTGTGGATGCAAGGAATTCCATAACGGTATTCCATATTCCACTAGAAGAGTACTTCAAGAAAATGACATTTTTGTTCTTAGAATTCTGTGCATAATAGAAGTTGCTTGACTTAGAATGTTGTGAATTTCTGTTGTGTCCGTTTTTTGCATGATCTCTTCACATGAATGGGGATTGATGCCACAATGATATTCTTCACTATTTGTGTTCTAGCAACCATTCCTACTATTGTGTACTACTCCCTCCGTTCCTAAATATAAGTCTTTTTAGAGATTACACTATGAACTACATGTTGGGGAACGTAGTAATTTCAAAAAATTTCCTACGCACACACAGGACCATGGTGATGGCATAGCAACGAGAGGGGAGAGTGTCTGTCCACGTACCCTCGTAGACCGTAAGCGGAAGCGTTATAACAACGCGGTTGATGTAGTCGTACGTCTTCACGATCCGACCGATCCAAGTACCGAACGTCACGGCACCTCCGTGTTGACACGTTCAGCTCGATGGCGATCCACAGGCTCCGATCCAGCAAAGCGTCGGGGATGAGTTCCGTCAGACGACGGCGTGGTGGCGATGATGATGCTCCACCGGCGCAGGCTTCGCCTAAGCTCCGCATGACGATATGACTTCACCGGGCGCAGGGCTTCGCCTAAGCTCATGACGATATGGTGAAGTGGAATATGGTGGAGGGGCACCGCTGCGGCTAAGGAACGATCCGTAGATCAACTTGTGTGTTGCAGGGTGCCCCCTGCCCCGTATATAAAGGAGCAAGGGAGGGTGGCGGCCTAGGAGGAGGCGCGCAAGGGGAGTCCTACTCCCCGGGAGTAGGACTCCTCCTTTCCTTGTTGGAGTAGGAGAGAAGGAAAGAGGAGGAGAGGAGAAGGAAAAGGGGCTGCTCCCTTGTCCAATTCGGACGGAAGAGCGCAGGCCTCTTTCCTTTGGCCTCTCTTCTCTATTCCATGTATGGCCCAATAAGGCCCATATACTCCCCGGCGAATTCCGTAACTCTCGGTACTCCGAAAAATACCGAATGACTCGGAACCTTTCCGAACCCGAATATAGTCGTCCAATATATCGATCTTTACGTCTCGACCATTTCGAGACTCCTCGTCATGTCCCCGATCTCATCTGGGACTCGAACTCCTTCGGTACATCAAAACTCATAAACTCATAATATAATTGTCATCGAAACCTTAAGCGTGCGGACCCTACGGGTTCGAGAACTATGTAGACATGACCTAGAACTATTATCGGTCAATAACCAATAGCGGGACCTGGATGCCCATATTGGCTCCTACACATTTTACGAAGATCTTTATCGGTCAAACCGCATAACAACATACGTTGTTCCCTTTGTCATCGGTATGTTACTTGCCCGAGATTCGATCGTCGGTATCCAATACCTAGTTCAATCTCGTTACCGGCAAGTCTCTTTACTCGTTACGTAATGCATCATTCCGTAACTAACTCATTAGCTACATTGCTTGCAAGGCTTATAGTGATGTGCATTACCGAGAGGGCCCAGAGATACCTCTCCGAGCAATCGGAGTGACAAAACCTAATCTCGAAATACGCCAACCCAACATGTACCTTTGGAGACACCTGTAGTACTCCTTTATAATCACCGATTACGTTGTGACGTTTGGTAGTACCCAAAGTGTTCCTCCGTAAACGGAGTTGCATATTCTCATAGTTATAGGAACATGCATAAGTCATGGATAAAAGCCATAGCCACAGACTAAACGTTCGGGTGCTAAGCTACTGGAATGGGTCATGTCAATCAGATCATTCAACCCCGGATGTGACCTTGTTAATCAAATGACAACTCCTTTGTCTATGGTTAGGAAACATAACCATCTTTGATTAACAAGCTAGTCTAGTAGAGGCATACTAGTGACACTCTGTTTGTCTATGTATTCACACATGTATTATGTTTCCGGTTAATACAATTCTAGCATGAACAATAAACATTTATCATGAAATAAGGAAATAAATAATAACTTTATTATTGCCTCTAGGGCATATTTCCTTGATCTCCCACTTGCACTAGAGTCAATAATCTAGATCACATCACCATGTGATTAACATCGATAGTTCACATCATCATGTGATTAACACCCATAGTTCACATCGCCATGTGACCAACACCCAAAGGGTTTACTAGATTCAGTAATCTAGTTCACATCGCTATGTGATTAACACCCAAAGAGTACTAAGGTGTGATCATGTTTTGCTTGTGAGAGAATCTTAGTCAACGGGTCTTTCATATCCAGATCCGTTGCAATTTTCTATGTCTACAATGCTCTGCACGGAGCTACTCTAGCTAATTGCTCCCACTTTCAATATGTATCTAGATCGAGACTTAGAGTCATCCAGATCGGTGTCAAAACTTGCATCGACGTAACCCTTTACGACGAACCTTTTGTCACTTCCATAATCGAGAAACATTTCCTTAGTCCTCACTAAGGATGTCTTTGACCAATGTCCAGTGATCTACTCCTAGATCTCTATTGTACTCCCTTGCCAAATTCGGAGCAAGGTATACAATAGGTGCGGTACATAGCATAGCATACTTTATAGAACCTATGATCGAGGCATAGGGAATGACTTTCATTCTCTTTTCTATTTTCTGCCGTGGTCGGGATTTGAGTCTTACTCAATTTCATACGTTTTTGCAACACAGGCAAGAACTTTTCTTTGACTGTTCCATTTTGAACTACTTCAAAATCTTGACAAGGTATGTACTTATTGAAAAACTTATCAAGCGTCTTGATCTATCTCTATAGATCTTGATGTTCAATATGTAAGCAGCTTCATTGAGGTCCTTCTTTGAAAAACTCCTTTCAAATACTCCTTTATGCTTTGCGAGAATAATTCTACATTATTTCCGATCAACAATATGTCATTCACATATACTTATCGAAATCTTGTAGTGCTCCCACTCACTTTCTTGTAAATACAGGCTTCTCCAAAAGTCATGTATAAAACCATATGCTTTGATCACATTATCAAAGCGTTTATTCCAACTCCGAGATGCTTGCACCAGTCCATAGATGGATCGCTGGAGCTTGCACATTTTGTTAGCTCCTTTAGGATTGACAAAACCTTCTGGTTGCATCATATACAACTCTTCTTTAGTAAATCCATTAAAGAATGTAGTTTTGACATCCATTTCCCAGATTTCATAAAATGTGGCAATTGCTAACATGATTCGGACAGACTTAAGAATCGCTACAGTTTGAGAAAATCTCATTGTAGTCAACACCTTGAACTTGTCGAAAACCTTTTTGTGACAAGTCGAGCTTTGTAGATAGTAACACTACTATCAATGTCCGTCTTCCTCTTGAAGATCCATTTATTTAACATGGCTTGCTGATCATCGAGCAAGTCAATCAAAGTCCATACTTTGTTCTCATACATGGATCCTATCTCGCATTTCATGGCCTCAAGCCATTTCGCGGAATCTGGGCTCATCATCGCTTCCTCATAGTCCGTAGGTTCATCATGGTCTAGTAACATGACTTCCAGAACATGATTACCGTACCACTCTGGTGCGGATCTTACTCTGGAAGACCTACAAGGTTTGGTAGCAACTTGATCTGAAGTTTCATGATCATCATCATTAACTTCCTCACTAATTGGTGTAGGAATCACTGGAACTGATTTACGTGATGAACTACTTTCCAATAAAGGAGAAGGTACAATTACCTCATCAAGTTCTACTTTCCTCCCACTCACTTCTTTCGAGAGAAACTTCTTCTCTAGAAAGGATCCATCTTAGCAACGAAAAACTTGCCTTCGGATCTGTGATAGAAGGTGTACCTAATAGTTACCTTTGGGTATTCTATGAAGACGCACTTCTCCGATTTGGGTTCGAGCTTATCGGTGAAAACTTTTTCACATAAGTATCACAACTCCAAACTTTTAAGAAACGCATGACTTAGGTTTCTTGTTAAACCATAGTTCATATGGTGTCGTCTCAACGGATTTAGATGGTGCCCTATTAAACGTGAATGCAGCTGTCTCTAATGCATAACCCCAAAAGCGATATTGGTAAATCGGTAAGAGACATCATTGATCGCACCATATCAAAATAAAGTACTGATTCTGACGTTCGGACACACCATAACGTTGTGGTGTTCCGTGGCGTGAGCTGTGAAACTAGTCCCCTTTGTTTTAATTGAAGACCAAACTCGTAACTCAAATATTCATCTCCACGATCGGATCGCGAAAACTTTATTTTCTTGTTACGATGATTTTCTACTTCACTCTGAAATTCTTTGAACTTTTCAACTATTTCAGACTTATGTTTCATCAAGAAGATATACGCATATCTGCTCAAATCATCTGTGAAGGTCGAAAATAATGATACTTGCCACGAGCATCAACACTCATTGAATCGCATACATCGGTATGTATTATTTCCAATAAGTCAAGAGCTTGTTCCATTGTTCCGAGAAGCGGAGTTTTAGTCATCTTGCCCAAAAGGCACGGTTCGCAAGCATCAAATGATTCATAATCAAGTGATTCCAAAAGTCCATCAGCATGGAGTTTTCTTCATGCGCTTTACACCAATATGACCTAAACGGCGGTGCCACAAATAAGTTGCACTATCATTATTAACTTTGCATCTTTTGGTTTCAATATTATGAATATGTGTATCACTATGATCGAGATCCAATGAACCATTTTCATTGGGTGTGTAACCATATAAGGTTTTATTCATGTAAAAGAACAACAAATTCTTCTCCTACTAAAATGAATAACCGTATTGCAATAAACATGATCAAATCATATTTATGCTCAACACCAAATAACACTTATTTAGGTTGCACACTAATCCCGAAAGTATAGGGAGTGTGCGATGATGATCATATCAATCTTGGAACTACTTCCAACACTCATCGTCACTTCCCCTTCAACTAGTTTCTGTTCATTACGCAACTCCGGTTTCTAGTTACTACTCTTAGCAACCGAACCATTATCAAATACCGAGGGGTTGATACGAACACTAGTAAAATACACATCAATAATCTGTATATCAAATATACCTTTGTTCACTATGCCATCCTTCTTATCCGCCAAATACTAGGGGTAGTTACGCTTCTAGTGACCAGTTCCAATGCAGCAAAAGAACTTAGTCTCGTGCTTAGGTCCGGACTTGGGCTTCTTCACTCGAAAGCAGCAACTTGCTTGCCGTTCTTCTTGAAGTTCCCCTTCTTCCCTTTGCCCTTTTCCTTGAGACTAGTGGTCTTGTCAATCATCAACACTTGATGCTCTTTCTTGATTTCTACCTTCGTCGATTTCAACATCACGAAGAGCTCGGGAATCGTTTTCGTCATACCTTGCATACTATAGTTCATCACGAAGTTCTAGTAACTTAGTGATGGTGACTAGAGAATTCTGTCAATCACTGTCTTATCTGGAAGATTAACTCCCACTTGATTCAAGCGATTGAAGTACCCAGACAATCTGAGAACATGCTCACTAGTTGAGCGATTCTCTTCCATCTTTTAGCTATAGAACTTGTTGGAGACTTCATATCTCTCAACTCGGGTATTTGCTTGAAATATTAACTTCAATTCCTGGAACATCTCATATGGTCCATGACGTTCAAAACGTCTTTGAAGTCCCGATTCTAAGCCGTTAAGTATGGTGCACTAAACTATCAAGTAGTCATCATATTGAGCTAGCCAAACGCGTTCATAACGTGCGCATTTGCTCCTCGCAATAGGTGCATCACCTAGTGGTGCATTAAGGACATAATTCTTACAGGCAAAGAATGAGGATAAACCTCAGATCACGGATCCAATCCGCATCATTGCTACTAACATTTTTCAATACAATTTTCTCTAGGAACATATCATAACAACCATATAAAAGCATAGGGAAGCAACAACGCGAGCTATTGATCTACAACATAATTTGCTAAATACTACGGGACTAAGTTCATGATAAGTTAAAGTTCAATTAATCATATTACTTAAGAACTCCCACTTAGATAGACATCTCTCTAGTCATCTAAGTGATTACGTGATCCAAATCAACTAAACCATGTCCGATCATCACGTGAGATGGAGTAGTTTCAATGGTGAACATCACTATGTTGATCATATCTACTATATGATTCACGCCGACCTTTCGGTCTCCGTGTTCCGAGGCCATATACATTATATGCTAGGCTCGTCAAGTTTAACTGAGTATTCTGCGGCGCAACTGTTTTGCACCCGTTGTATTTGAACGTAGAGCCTATCACACCCGATCATCACGTGGTGTCTCAAAGACGAAGAACTTTCATGAACGGTGCATACTCGGGAGAACACTTCTTGATAATTTTAGTGAGAGATCATCTTATAATGCTACCGTCAATCAAAGCAAGATAAGATGCATAAAGGATAAACATCACATGCAATCAATATAAGTGATATGATATGGTCATCATCATCTTGTGCTTGTGATCTCCATCGCCGAAGCACCGTCATGATCACCATCGTCACCGGGCGCGACACCTTGATCTCCATCGTAGCATCGTTGTCGTCTCGCCAACTATTGCTTCTCGACTATCGCCATCGCTTAGTGATAAAGTAAAGCAATTACATGGCTTTTGCATTTCATACAATAAGCGACAACCATATGGCTCTCGCCGATTGCCGATAACTCGGTTACAAAACATGATCATCTCATACAATAAAATATAGCATCACGTCTTGACCACATCACATCACAACATGCCCTGCAAAAACAAGTTAGACGTCCTCTACTTTGTTGTTGCAAGTTTTACGTGGCTGCTACGGGCTGAGCAAGAACCGTTCTTACCTACGCATCAAAACCACAGCGATAGTTTGTCAAGTTGGTGCTGTTTTAACCTTCGCAAGGACCGGGCGTAGCCACACTCGGTTCAACTAAAGTGAGAGAGACAGACACCCGCCGGTCACCTTTAAGCAACGAGTGCTCGAGCGGTGAAACCAGTCTCGCGTAAGCGTCTGGCGTAATGTCGGTCCGGGCCGCTTCATCTCACAATACCGCTGAACCAAAGTATGACATGCCGGTAAGCAAGATGACTTATATCACCCACAACTCACTTGTGTTCTACTCGTGCATATGACATCAACGCATAAAACCAGGCTCGATACCCTTTGTTGGGGAACGTAGTAATTTCAAAAAATTCCTACGCACACGGGACCATGGTGATGGCATAGCAACGAGAGGGGAGAGTGTCCGTCCACGCATCGTAGACCGTAAGCGGAAGCGTTATAACAACGCGGTTGATGTAGTCAGACGTCTTCACGATCCGACCGATCCAAGTACGAACGTCACGGCACCTCCGTGTTCAAAGACACGCTCAAATTTCGATGACGATCCTCGGCTCCGATCCAGCAAAGCGTCGGGGATGAGTTCCACAAGACGACGGCGTGGTGGACGATGATGATGCTCCACCGACGCAGGGGCTTCGCCTAAGCTCCGCGACGATATGACTTCACCGGCGCAGGGCTTCGCCTAAGCTCATGACGATATGACTGAAGTGGAATATGGTGGAGGGGCACCGACACGGCTAAGGAACGATCCGTAGATCAACTTGTGTGTTCTGGGGTGCCCCCGCCCCGTGATATAAAGGAGCAAGGGAGGGGTGGCGGCCTAGGAGGAGGCGCACCAAGGGGGAGTCCTACTCCACCGGAGTAGGACTCCTCCTTTCCTTGTTGGAGTAGGAGAGAAGGAAAGAGGAGGAGAGGGAGAAGGAAAGGGGCTGCTCCCTTGTCCAATTCGGACCAGAAGGGGGCGCAGGCCTCTTTCCTTTGGCCTCTCTTCTCTATTCCTGTATGGCCCAATAAGGCCCATATACTCCCCGGCGAATTCCCGTAACTCTCGGTACTCAAAAATACCGAATGACTCGGAACCTTTCCGAACCCGAATATAGTCGTCCAATATATCGATCTTTACGTCTCGACCATTTCGAGACTCCTCGTCATGTCCCCGATCTCATCTGGGACTCCGAACTCCTTCGGTACATCAAAACTCATAAACTCATAATATAATTGTCATCGAAACCTTAAGCGTGCGGACCCTACGGGTTCGAGAACTATGTAGACATGACCTAGAACTATTATCGGTCAATAACCAATAGCGGGACCTGGATGCCCATATTGGCTCCTACACATTTTACGAAGATCTTTATCGGTCAAACCGCATAACAACATACGTTGTTCCCTTTGTCATCGGTATGTTACTTGCGAGATTCGATCGTCGGTATCCAATACCTAGTTCAATCTCGTTACCGCAAGTCTCTTTACTCGTTACGTAATGCATCATTCCGTAACTAACTCATTAGCTACATTGCTTGCAAGGCTTATAGTGATGTGCATTACCGAGAGGGCCCAGAGATACCTCTCCGACAATCGGAGTGACAAAACCTAATCTCGAAATACGCCAACCCAACATGTACCTTTGGAGACACCTGTAGTACTCCTTTATAATCACCCGATTACGTTGTGACGTTTGGTAGTACCAAAGTGTTCCTCCGGTAAACGGGAGTTGCATATTCTCATAGTTATAGGAACATGCATAAGTCATGGATAAAAGCAATAGCAACATACTAAACGATCGGGTGCTAAGCTAATGGAATGGGTCATGTCAATCAGATCATTCAACCAGTGATGTGACCTTGTTAATCAAATGACAACTCCTTTGTCTATGGTTAGGAAACATAACCATCTTTGATTAACAAGCTAGTCTAGTAGAGGCATACTAGTGACACTGCTTTGTCTATGTATTCACACATGTATTATGTTTCCGGTTAATACAATTCTAGCATGAACAATAAACATTTATCATGAAATAAGGAAATAAATAATAACTTTATTATTGCCTCTAGGGCATATTTCCTTGATCTCCCACTTGCACTAGAGTCAATAATCTAGATCACATCACCATGTGATTAACATCGATAGTTCACATCATCATGTGATTAACACCCATAGTTCACATCGCCATGTGACCAACACCCAAAGGGTTTACTAGATTCAGTAATCTAGTTCACATCGCTATGTGATTAACACCCAAAGAGTACTAAGGTGTGATCATGTTTTGCTTGTGAGAGAATCTTAGTCAGCGGGTCTTTCATATCGAGATCCGTTGCAATTTTCTATGTCTACAATGCTCGCTTGCGGAGCTACTCTAGCTAATTGCTCCCACTTTCAATATGTATCTAGATCGAGACTTAGAGTCATCCGGATCGGTGTCAAAACTTGCATCGACGTAACCCTTTACGACGAACCTTTTGTCACTTCCATAATCGAGAAACATTTCCTTAGTCCTCACTAAGGATGTCTTTGACCAATGTCCAGTGATCTACTCCTAGATCTCTATTGTACTCCCTTGCCAAATTCGGAGCAAGGTATACAATAGGTCTGGTACATAGCATAGCATACTTTATAGAACCTATGACTGAGGCATAGGGAATGACTTGCATTCTGTTGTCTATTTTCTGCCGTGGTCGGGATTTGAGTCTTACTCAATTTCATACGTTTTGCAACGAGGCAAGAACTTTTCTTTATTTGTTCCATTTTGAACTACTTCAAAATCTTGACAAGGTATGTACTTATTGAAAAACTTATCAAGCGTCTTGATCTATCTCTATAGATCTTGATGTTCAATATGTAAGCAGCTTCATTGAGGTCCTTCTTTGAAAAACTCCTTTCAAATACTCCTTTATGCTTTGCAGAATAATTCTACATTATTTCCGATCAACAATATGTCATTCACATATACTTATCAGAAATGTTGTAGTGCTCCCACTCACTTTCTTGTAAATACAGGCTTCTCCAAAAGTCTCATATAAAACCATATGCTTTGATCACATTATCAAAGCGTTTATTCCAACTCCGAGATGCTTGCACCAGTCCATAGATGGATCATTTGGAGCTTGCACATTTTGTTAGCTCCTTTAGGATTGACAAAACCTTCTGGTTGCATCATATACAACTCTTCTTTAGTAAATCCATTAAAGAATGTAGTTTTGACATCCATTTCCCAGATTTCATAAAATGTGGCAATTGCTAACATGATTCGGACAGACTTAAGAATCGCTACAGTTTGAGAAAATCTCATTGTAGTCAACACCTTGAACTTGTCGAAAACCTTTTGTGACAAGTCGAGCTTTGTAGATAGTAACACTACTATCAATGTCCGTCTTCCTCTTGAAGATCCATTTATTTAACATGGCTTGCTGATCATCGAGCAAGTCAATCAAAGTCCATACTTTGTTCTCATACATGGATCCTATCTCAGATTTCATGGCCTCAAGCCATTTCGCGGAATCTGGGCTCATCATCGCTTCCTCATAGTCCGTAGGTTCATCATGGTCTAGTAACATGACTTCCGAACATGATTACCGTACCACTCACAGTGCGGATCTTACTCGGAAGACCTACAAGGTTTGGTAGCAACTTGATCTGAAGTTTCATGATCATCATCATTAACTTCCTCACTAATTGGTGTAGGAATCACGGAACTGATTTACTGTGATGAACTACTTTCCAATAAAGGAGAAGGTACAATTACCTCATCAAGTTCTACTTTCCTCCCACTCACTTCTTTCGAGAGAAACTTCTTCTCTAGAAAGGATCCATCTTAGCAACGAAAAACTTGCCTTCGGATCTGTGATAGAAGGTGTACCTAATAGTTACCTTTGGGTATTCTATGAAGACGCACTTCTCCGATTTGGGTTCGAGCTTATCAGGTGAAAACTTTTTCACATAAGTATCACAACTCCAAACTTTTAAGAAACGACAGCTTAGGTTTACTGTTAAACCAGCGTTCATACGGTGTCGCCTCTACGGATTTAGATGGTGCCCTATTAAACGTGAATGCTTTGTCTCTAATGCATAACCCCAAAGCGATATTGGTAAATCGGTAAGAGACATCATTGATCGCACCATATCAAAATAAAGTACGGTTATTCTGACGTTCGGACACACCATAACGTTGTGGTGTTCTGTGGCGTGAGCTGTGAAACTATTCCCCTTTGTTTTAATTGAAGACCAAACTCGTAACTCAAATATTCATCTCCACGATCGGATCGCAGAAACTTTATTTTCTTGTTACGATGATTTTCTACTTCACTCTGAAATTCTTTGAACTTTTCAACTATTTCAGACTTATGTTTTATCAAGAAGATATACGCATATCTGCTCAAATCATCTGTGAAGGTCAGAAAATAATGATACTTGCCACGAGCGTCAACACTCATTGAATCGCATACATCGGTATGTATTATTTCCAATAAGTCAAGAGCTTGTTCCATTGTTAGGAGAACGGAGTTTTAGTCATCTTGCCCAAAAGGCACGGTTCGCAAGCATCAAATGATTCATAATCAAGTGATTCCAAAAGTCCATCGACATGGAGTTTTCTTCATGCGCTTTACACCAATATGACCTAAACGGCGGTGCCACAAATAAGTTGCACTATCATTATTAACTTTGCATCTTTTGGTTTCAATATTATGAATATGTGTATCACTATGATCGAGATCCAATGAACCATTTTCATTGGGTGTGTAACCATATAAGGTTTTATTCATGTAAACAGAACAATAATTTATTCTCTTACTTAAATGAATAACCGTATTGCAATAAACATGATCAAATCATATTTATGCTCAACACCAAATAACACTTATTTAGGTTGCACACTAATCCCGAAAGTATAGGGAGTGTGCGATGATGATCATATCAATCTTGGAACTACTTCCAACACTCATCGTCACTTCCCCTTCAACTAGTTTCTGTTCATTCTGCAACTCCAGTTTCTAGTTACTACTCTTAGCAACTGAACCAAAATCAAATACCGAGGGGTTGCTCTGAACACTAGTAAAATACACATCAATAATCTGTATATCAAATATACCTTTGTTCACTTTGCCATCCTTCTTATCCGCCAAATACTTGGGGTAGTTACGCTTCTAGTGACCAGTTCCATTGCAGCAAAAGCACTTAGTCTCGGGCTTAGGTCCAGACTTGGGCTTCTTCACTCGAGCAACAACTTGCTTGCCGTTCTTCTTGAAGTTCCCCTTCTTCCCTTTGCCCTTTTCCTTGAGACTAGTGGTCTTGTCAATCATCAACACTTGATGCTCTTTCTTGATTTCTACCTTCGTCGATTTCAACATCACGAAGAGCTCGGGAATCGTTTTCGTCATCCCTTGCATACTATAGTTCATCACGAAGTTCTAGTAACTTAGTGATGGTGACTAGAGAATTACATCAATCATCGTCTTATCTCGGAAGATTAACTCCCACTTGATTCAAGCGATTGAAGTACCCGGACAATCTGAGAACATGCTCACTAGTTGAGCGATTCTCTTCCATCTTTTAGCTATAGAACTTGTTGGAGACTTCATATCTCTCAACTCGGTATTTGCTTGAAATATTAACTTCAATTCCTGGAACATCTCATATGGTCCATGACGTTCAAAACGTCTTTGAAGTCCCGATTCTAAGCCGTTAAGTATGGTGCACTAAACTATCAAGTAGTCATCATATTGAGCTAGCCAAAGCGTTCATAACGTGCGCACCGCTCCTGCAATAGGTGCATCACCTAGTGGTGCATTAAGGACATAATTCTTACGTGCAGCAATGAGGATAAACCTCGGATCACGGATCCAATCCGCATCATTGCTACTAACATTTTTCAATACAATTTTCTCTAGGAACATATCATAACAACCATATAAAAGCATAGGGAAGCAACAACGCGAGCTATTGATCTACAACATAATTTGCTAAATACTACGGGACTAAGTTCATGATAAGTTAAAGTTCAATTAATCATATTACTTAAGAACTCCCACTTAGATAGACATCTCTCTAGTCATCTAAGTGATTACGTGATCCAAATCAACTAAACCATGTCCGATCATCACGTGAGATGGAGTAGTTTCAATGGTGAACATCACTATGTTGATCATATCTACTATATGATTCACGCTCGACCTTTCGGTCTCCGTGTTCGAGGCCATATCTGTTATATGCTAGGCTCGTCAAGTTTAACTCGAGTATTCTCATGCGCAACTGTTTTGCACCCGTTGTATTTGAACGTAGAGCCTATCACACCCGATCATCACGTGGTGTCTCACACGAAGAACTTTCGCAACGGTGCATACTCGGAGAACACTTCTTGATAATTTTAGTGAGAGATCATCTTATAATGCTACCGTCAATCAAAGCAAGATAAGATGCATAAAGGATAAACATCACATGCAATCAATATAAGTGATATGATATGGTCATCATCATCTTGTGCTTGTGATCTCCATCGCCAAGCACCGCCATGATCACCATCGCCACCGGGCGCGACACCTTGATCTCCATCGTAGCATCGTTGTCGTCTCGCCAACTATTGCTTCTACGACTATCGCCATCGCTTAGTGATAAAGTAAAGCAATTACATGGCTTTTGCATTTCATACAATAAAGCGACAACCATATGGCTCTCGCCGATTGCCGATAACTTCGGTTACAAAACATGATCATCTCATACAATAAAATATAGCATCACGTCTTGACCACATCACATCACAACATGCCTGCAAAACAAGTTAGACGTCCTCTACTTTGTTGTTGCAAGTTTTACGTGGCTGCTACGGGCTGAGCAAGAACCGTTCTTACCTACGCATCAAAACCACAACGATAGTTTGTCAAGTTGGTGCTGTTTTAACCTTCGCAAGGACCGGGCGTAGCCACACTCGGTTCAACTAAAGTGAGAGAGACAGACACCCGCCGGTCACCTTTAAGCAACGAGTGCTCGAGCGGTGAAACCAGTCTCGCGTAAGCGTCTGCGTAATGTCGGTCCGGCCGCTTCATCTCACAATACCGCTGAACCAAAGTATGACATGCTGGTAAGCGGTATGACTTATATCGCCCACAACTCACTTGTGTTCTACTCGTGCATATGACATCAACGCATAAAACCAGGCTCGATACCACTTTGTTGGGGAACGTAGTAATTTCAAAAATTTCCTACGCACACACGGGACCATGGTGATGGCATAGCAACGAGAGGGAGAGTGTCGTCCACGTACCCTCGTGAGACCGTAAGCGGAAGCGTTATAACAACGCGGTTGATGTAGTCGACGTCTTCACGATCCGACCGATCCAAGTACCGAACGACGGCACCTCCGTGTTCAAAGACACGCTCAGCTCGATGACGATCCCGGGCTCCGATCCAGCAAAGCGTCGGGGATGAGTTCCACAAGACGACGGCGTGGTAGCGATGATGATGCTCCACCGACGCAGGGCTTCGCCTAAGCTCATGACGATATGACTTCACCGGCGCAGGGCTTCGCCTAAGCTCATGACGATATGACTGAAGTGGAATATGGTGGAGGGGCACCGACACGGCTAAGGAACGATCCGTAGATCAACTTGTGTGCCGGGGTGCCCCCTGCCCCCGTATATAAAGGAGCAAGGGAGGAGGTGGCCGGCCTAGGAGGGGGCGCACCAGGGGGGAGTCCTACTCCCACCGGGAGTAGGACTCCTCCTTTCCTTGTTGGAGTAGGAGAGAAGGAAAGAGGAGGAGAGGGAGAAGGAAAAGGGGCTGCTCCTTGTCCAATTCGGACCAGAAGGGGGCGAGGCCTCTTTCCTTTGGCCTCTCTTCTCTATTCCCGTATGGCCCAATAAGGCCCATATACTCCCCGACGAATTCCGTAACTCTCCGGTACTCGAAAAATACCCGAATGACTCGGAACCTTTCCGAACCCGAATATAGTCGTCCAATATATCGATCTTTACGTCTCGACCATTTCGAGACTCCTCGTCATGTCCCCGATCTCATCTGGGACTCCGAACTCCTTCGGTACATCAAAACTCATAAACTCATAATATAATTGTCATCGAAACCTTAAGCGTGCGGACCCTACGGGTTCGAGAACTATGTAGACATGACCTAGAACTATTATCGGTCAATAACCAATAGCGGGACCTGGATGCCCATATTGGCTCCTACACATTCTACGAAGATCTTTATCGGTCAAACCGCATAACAACATACGTTGTTCCCTTTGTCATCGGTATGTTACTTGCCCGAGATTCGATCGTCGGTATCCAATACCTAGTTCAATCTCGTTATCGGCAAGTCTCTTTACTCGTTACGTAATGCATCATTCCGTAACTAACTCATTAGCTACATTGCTTGCAAGGCTTATAGTGATGTGCATTACCGAGAGGGCCCAGAGATACCTCTCCTACAATCGGAGTGACAAAACCTAATCTCGAAATACGCCAACCCAACATGTACCTTTGGAGACACCTGTAGTACTCCTTTATAATCACCCAGTTACGTTGTGACGTTTGGTAGTACCCAAAGTGTTCCTCCGGTAAACGGGAGTTGCATATTCTCATAGTTATAGGAACATGCATAAGTCATGGATAAAAGAAATAGCAACATACTAAACGATCGGGTGCTAAGCTAATGGAATGGGTCATGTCAATCAGATCATTCAACCAATGATGTGACCTTGTTAATCAAATGACAACTCCTTTGTCTATGGTTAGGAAACATAACCATCTTTGATTAACAAGCTAGTCTAGTAGAGGCATACTAGTGACACTCTGTTTGTCTATGTATTCACACATGTATTATGTTTCCGGTTAATACAATTCTAGCATGAACAATAAACATTTATCATGAAATAAGGAAATAAATAATAACTTTATTATTGCCTCTAGGGCATATTTCCTTCACTACATACGGAGCAAAATGAATGAATCCTACTTTAAAATATGTCTATATACATCCGCATGTAGTTTGTAGTGAAATCTTTAAAAAGACTTACATTTAGGAACGGAGGGAGTAGTAGTTCTATTATTTCAGAGTCCGCCATCTACGAGGTGCATCCTCAATCACCAGCAGTATCATCATACAATGTTTTTTCTTACTCTTTGTGGTACATGTTACGCCTTCTTCATCCGGCAATAACATCCTAGGAGTTATGCTTATCCACGAGGTTTGCCTTTTCAACTTCAAATTTGCGTAGATTTTCCTTCCCTACAATCCCATTGTCTTTGCGACGAGCAGCTCTTGGGTATTTACTTTGTTCGTAACATAGTGTTTGTAATCATTTTTGGCTTGCTGATGATGTTTGCCGCAGTTAATTTGTTGCAGGTACAATTGCCGGATCTTGGTTTTCCTGGTTCCAGAATTCCTTGACGAAGAATTCCCAATGATTGCTAGCCAGGATAGCTCAGTGGAATGTTATATCCTATCCAATATCCAAATATATGTTAATATGGTCGCTTGGGTTCCACGCTTATGTTTTCTTAATGATTCATGCCATGCTACTGCCGGCTATTATCGTTGTTGTATATATCCTTCAGCTTCTTTAGGTGGTAAATCCATATGTGGAAATGTAAGCAGACTGTTGCCGTAGTTGTTCCCACAGTCTTAATGCATTTCCTATCTGATCGAATGGCATGTATATAGTGTGTATAAAGCCTGCAAAGGATAAATGATTATTGACCATGTCTAGAGTATGCCTCATTGTGGGTCTTTTACAAATTTGGATAACTTGTTGCTGATAATTCAGTATGATGTTAAGAACTTCCTTGCATGAGTTTCGAGAAACTGAATTTGCCATTCCATCACATGTGCACAAATATTAATGCCATATATTAGATTATATCAACATTACTTCAACCTACAAAGAATCAATACATGAATTCGAAGTTAGGCAATTAGGCTTACGAGCTATCTTTTAGATTAAGCTTCTGTGTATAAATGTACTTAACACTTGAATGCAAAAAGAGCACCATAATAGGGACGATAATGCAGTTTTCCTTAGGCACGGTACACGTACTTTATGTTGTTGTTTATATATATGATACTAGGGTATTACTACTTAGTGCTTCCATGTACTATACATCCAAAATTTGATGTATGATATGTCAGGTATCACTTCATTAATTCGTAATGTTGTTTCTCCGGTTCTATGTATTACTTAGTATGGCTGAGTAATGCAATAAGTACTTTATAAATTTTTGTACGATTAAAATTTTAATCACAAAATTAATACCTATCTTTGCGCACTTTATTTATGCATAATGTTTAAGAATACTATTATTATTTTATTGCAAAAACAGACGGGCGCGGCAACGCGCGCCATCAACGATCTAGTTTAAATACATTATAACTGAGCACCTTTCGAGCTATCTCAGACCATTAGCATTTTTATCCGTTGGATCATCACTATTAGCCATTATTGGCCATCCGATTGGCTGTGAATCCCACGTAAGCTCGATTCGTTCCCTTTTAACGACCGTGAACGGTGTTGGGCGCTCCTCTGGTCACTTTTTCCGTTGTCTCTGATTAAATTGGGCCTAATGGGCCTATATCAGTCTCTGGTAGGACTATCGTGATCGCCGTTTCGTTTACAAGGTCGCACCCTTCGACCTAGGGTGGTGCGGCGCCACCACTGTCATCATCACCGGAGACAGAGAGAGATCAGATCGGCACACACATCACCGCGGAATTGAGCTGCCCTCCGCTTCCCTTTAGCCATCTGTCACGTGCGATGGCGACGGTCGCACTCTCACTCAGGGGTGATGGCAAGACGATGGAGGTGTTCGGCGCGAAGAAGCTACAGGCAACCTGGGAGGTGTGCCCGTCTCGTCCCATGCTCAATAAGGCGAGGTGCTCCTGAGGATGCTGAAGCCGTAGTCCGCAAACGTCGACGACCGCGATGCGGAAGGAAGGGGAGGTTGGGAACTCGGTGGCTGCAAAGGCAGCCATCGGACGCAGCCCACAACGACCTTCGGCTACTCCTCAGTATCATCCCCCCTCTTTCGTTAATTGGCTCTTAGATTTTGTCTGAGTTTTCTTGGATGTTTATGCCTGAGTTTTCTTCTTCAATTCTTGCCACTGCATAAAGTCATTTACCATGATTACAGTGACGCAGAGGAATAAGGAAGGAGGAGTGCGTCCATGGCTTCCATCTCCATGGGTTATATACCAGGAATCAGGCAATGACTGACACAACACCTGTCATCAGGCTGATAGAGCTGTGGATCGCTAGGATAGATCAGATCCGGTAGTCCTACCTTCACTTGTAGCTCGAGGAGGTCCTGGTGCCGGCCATGGTGACGGTGGCCGGTGATGGCAGAGAGTTGCGGTGGCGGTGCTTCCCGTCAGCACTGCACTAACCCTAGATCGGTAGGGGGTGTAGGTGGGGTGTACGGCGTCATGACTAACCTCGTGGTGCGAGCCGCCGGCCCCCACCTCTTTATATAGTGCAGGTGACAGGGGGTCGTCAACCATAGTGGGTTGAGTGCCCCCGATCAGGGCGCGGATCTAAGGGCCCGGTGGGCCGTTGGGCCCACACGATGGAGATCATCCTAACACAGGTTCCATTATTTGCTGCAGGCAAGTCTCTCTTCCCGGTTAAATTTTTATATAAATTGTTTCTACAAATAATTCAGTCTTTGATTTCCTTAACAATGAGCATGCCATGTGTTTGATGGAATGCACAATAGGAATCGTTGTACTTAATTGTCTCTATTTTTTTGCAAGCAAGGAGCATAACATGGCCATAGCACAGGAATCAGGAACCATTGTACTCAATAGTCTCTATTTTCTATAAGTGAGGAGCATAACATGGTTATAGCAGATGCCATGTGTCATGTTGTTAACCTCAGTAGTCGATCATTGCAACTGATGTCCTTATGTAGCTTAACATAAAATTTATGTTTCAGATACAAGTATGTCGGCTTGAGAAACATCAGAACTAAAGGTTGATCATAAGAAAGTGCGGTTCTAATAACCTTGATATTCTACAAGGTCGACCCGGTGTCCTGCTGCTCGCTGCTGAATTTACTCATTGCATGCCATAAACCTGATCGTGCTGCCCATGACTTCGGTTTTTGCATGTTGCACGCCATGGCCTCTGCCGCCTCGCTATCTTTGGAGCTCTGGCAAACCTCATGAAACCATAGTAATCTCCTTCATGTTCTTCTCCTGCTTCTTGACTTCTTCTCCCCTCTTTGTTTGGTCCCTGATACTGAGGTTTAGTAGATTCAACGCTGAAGTCCGTGTAATTGTACATGCTTCTTAGAATATTCCGTATGCATGTTGATGTTCAACATTTTGCTTCAGACTTGCTGCATCATCATATAAGATTTCTATTATCTACCCTCTGCTACTAAATGAGATTGTATTGGTTTGAAAATAGTATGACGATGGTCTTCATAGACAATGGAAGCTAACAGTACACATAGTATCATCATATAAAGCCTCTGTTATCGACCCGGTGCTACTAAATGAAATTGTATTGGTACAATATGTTGACGGTTCTGATAGACAATGAAAGTTATCAGTAACACTACACATTAATTAATTCTTACTTTCATGCTCATCCCTGAGAAGCTCAGCAAGGATATATATACCATGTGAAGATATTCTTGTATATTAATTTACAACATGTGACTCCCATTATTTTTGCGTAGCAAGTACAACAATTGTATCTGTTTTTCTCAGCATATATTTGTTATTTTCGGGCCAAGTTCGACATGACTAGATGTTTTGATTGCTCTTATGTAGAATAACACATAGTTTAAGGTTGTTTTTGTAGACTGAGTTTGAAAATAGTCTGCATGACAGTCAAATTATATGCTCCCTCCGTATCAAAATATAAGACCTTTTTTGACACTCTCTTTATTAAAAAAACGTCCTACATTTTGATACAGAGGGAGTACATATTCAGTTCAAGCTTATTAACTTAGTCTTCACGCAAATTGCTAAATATGATACTTTTGCATCGGAGGTGCTGAAGTACTACAGTTGATATGGAGGTACATGGTAGTTTTGAAGGTCAGTTTGGCACTTGCTATATAATCTGCTCTTCTTCAACTAGATTTAGGAAATTGCAAAGAAAAAAGATGGCAACTCCTTACCAGTTTAATATAAAGCATATTCGTAAAATTCTTTTGACGTTTAGTTGGAAAGAACACTATTTTTGTTGGGTTACTACCTCGCATAAATTGTGATACTATACCTATAGGCGGTGATTACCTCTTTAGATAAGAATAGGCCTCTTTGTACTTCAGTAAGTAAGATGTGTCACTGGCATTCTATTTTATGGTGCTGCAAGTTTCTTGAAAAATGTTGGTATATATTCTGCGTGACATGATATGGCCCTACTCGCTAGACATGCTTGTGTGTCATAGTGATGTCCTTCCCATATTTATTTTCTCTACTAAGCAGTTTTAAACTTATGATTGATTTATCTGCTCAACTTAAATGTTACTAAGTGGTACATTTATATACCACTTTGATTGGGACATTTGGAGCATATAGAAAATATAGGGGTACCTTGGTTTTCTTATATGCACGAAGCTCCCATCTCAATATTGAAGTTCATAATTCATGTTTATTATGAAAAAAAAATTATTCCTAAACCTTCAGAGGAAGGCAATGCTTTGTTAATGGTGACAGGTATATTGTAAACTAGATGCCACCCCGCGCGTTGCGGCGGGAACTATTAAAGCATTCAGAAGGAAAAAAACTTATAGAAAATAGTATGTGGTTTAAAATGGTATATGAGTACAGTATATGAATAACATCAGTGCAGGGGGTCATAGTCCGAAGTCAAACATGGAGATATTCCACCTGCAAATTATTTGGGAAATGAGCAATCGAATGCCTATCCGAATACTTTGATTGTACCAAAAGTCCGAATAGCATAATGACCGATCAGCATCAGGAGAACGAAAGACTTAGTCAATTAATATTGGGCAAGCAAAATTAAATGGTTAATATTCGACACTGAAAACACAAAAAAATGTGAAACATTTTTCTCATACATGACTCTTGAAACTAAGAACTCGGAAAATCACAGACCATGACTTCAGCTGATGAATTGAACATCGCTTTTCTGAAAATAATAATTGAATGGTTAGCATATATAATATGTTCCAAATAAATTCAATCGCATGTTTCTCCTTTTATAACCTTGATGATGAAGATAGATACATAGAAATGAGGATTGCCAGTTTTGGAAAAAGAACATTATTGCTAAACTAAATATGTAGAACAAAAATTAGTTCTGAAGTAACCAAAGGTGGACAACCTGAAATGTACAAAGCAATTAAATGAGGGAGACACATTGGCTGCATTTGTGGATTGGAATTATAAACTAATGTGAAATTACAGAGGATGTCACCTCCGTGAATTAATAGTTTAATAATAAAGTGGTATCCCACCAGTTTTATGTAGCAAATCTGCAAGAAAAAAATTAGTGGTCTCTACTCTGTAATCTAGCCCTGGTTAAAGAAGAGATTGAAAATAAATGAAGGAAGCTTTACATGGATGTGCTGCAAGCAATTGATATAAGGTCATAATGTATGCCTCTTCATCTTCCCTGATCGGCCACACAACATAAATCCATCGCAAATTTGGGCCCTTTGGGAAAATATAAGACTACAGTACAGACGACACCATGCAAAAAAATTTAAGCATTTCTTCAATATCTTCTTTTCCCTGTCAAAGATGCTTGAGTAAGCCAGGTACAGGCAAGAGTCTTGCAATCATCATTCTAAAACAGAGCAACTACAAATATGAAAAGTAAGAAATTAAGTAAAAGAAAAGACACGTGAATATCCACTGTAGTTGCCTAAAAAAATCAATGGCATGTGAAGTATGGGATTTTGCTTGTAAGACTGAAACTTTTTATGGTCCATATTGTATTCATGGAAGAATTGTGGCACAATAAGAAGAGGCACCTCACATCTTGTAGTATACTACATCCTATCATAAGGGGAGAAAGATTTTTTTTGTGATATACGGAGTATATGCATGTTAAAAAAACAAAACAAAAACTAACCAACATCCATGAGCGGGGAAGCAATGGCACCCAGACTTAGGACCGTAGCCATGTAAGCTCGACTCCAAGGCAGCCACGAAGAACCCCCTTCCTATATGGAACGTGTGTCACCGCCAATCCTCCACCGGCATCACCTTGTAGATCTACTCTTGTGCCAATCACTCCCTCCCACGCTGCTGCAAGAGAAAGTTTTGGTGAGAGCCCAATATTAACGATTACCATGATGTATAGACATGAGGGCATAAGAATGGGTGGTACCTAGAGGAGCCATGCACTAATATTGAATAAGTACAAAATTAGATATCAGAGATCAGACTGCAGGTCGGCTTGCCAAAAAAATAAAACTACCATGCATTACCGTAACAGAAGCTCGTCTATGCATCAGCCGGGATGTACGCCACCAACGGAAGGATTTGGATCCAGGGCTGCTACAAGCTCTTGCTGGATAAGGAGGCCATATCCTGCGTCTCCACCAGCGCAGCCCCTCAAGATCGAAAAGAAAGCCCTCTGCTACACGGCAGAGGCTGGCATCACCACCAGATCGGAAAGAAAGCCAGCTCCAGAACCCCAGCGTTTGATCTAATCCGGTCCAACTGCATGGATCAAACATCCCCAGAGGCGTCAGATGTGTCTTGGCTAGAACGGAGAGAGAGAATGGAGAGGACCAGCGCACCATCTTGATGATACAGTCATCACAAATGAGGGGAACATACCTCAGAGAATTAGGAAGAGTCGTCGAGGCGATCCGGGCAGGAGGAGCTTCCTCACACAGAGATGGGATCCCAGATGCCGCACCCTATTGTAGCCACGGAAAATATGAAGGATACATAAGGTCGTGTTGTATGCTAATTATCTTGTGGTGGGTGCGTTGTGTAGTTGTAACTGAATTGAAGAGGAAACGATGGTCTCTTCGGTGACCAGCGAATGACTACATGCAAATAGAAATGTAATCACATGATTTGTTGTTAACCTATGGCGGGTCCCTCCTGTAATCGCTGACTTGTGATTGGTTGATATGTGATGACATGGCATGCTGAGTTGGACCATTTGCACGTTAAGAGAATGCCTTGTAGTGGGGAGCAACTTTTTAAGAATGTAAGATATAAGATATTACTACTTGGCTCTTATGAATTTATCATCTTTTTTTTCTGATTATTCTACAGCTTCGAAATTGGACAATATGTGTTCATCATTGAGGATCAAAGTTCACAAACCATCAACTACTAAGTTGCCAATCAAATGTGGGTCCGGATGGAAAGAGCAGACAAGGCGCTATCTACCATGAGAACCAACATAGAAATCCTAGATGATTAGCGTCTGGCTTCGCACTAGACATATTTAGTACTATCCTCCTAAGAACAAGTATCGGTGCTCTATTTTCTTTTGCTATCCAGAAAGTTCAGATGTTGTCGTTCTTCAGTTCCAATCAACTCAATTTTCAACTAACTTTTATCTTTTATGCCACAAACATTATATTAGTTACAAAATTTCTTACAATTTTACTGTTAAAATGGACGGGCGCAGCAACGCGCGCCATCAGTGATCTAGTACTTTTTAAGCTCCCACGAATTGAAGAGTCCTGGTGCGACGGGTTGTGTCATCGCTCCTGGGCCCACGAGTAATTGGTCAGTTCGTTAGGTTAAGGCGTGTGCGTTGTGTAAATGGGCGGAGTCGGTTGGTCAATGTCGTAGCGGTCGCCTCTCTCTCTTCTAGATGCTTCCCTTCGCCTCCGCATCGGCCCATCCTCTGCTTGTCTCTGTTGCGCACGGCGACCCGACAGCCAGACGGGCGGGAGCACCTATTTGACGCATTCTGCATCAAATAGAGGTGCCGCCGCACATGGGTCCCCGAATTGGCCGGCCTGTTCTTGTTTTCTTATTTTTTCCGTTTCTTTTTCTTCTTTCTTTATTTCATTTTATGTTTCTTTCTTCTTCTTTTTTTCCTTTTCGCATTTCAAGTTTATTTTACCCTTTTTAAACTAAGTTCATGTTAGAAAATTGTTCTTGCTTTATAAAAACTAGTCGACAACCCGTGCATCTGCACGAGCTAGTGATTTACATAAATAGGGAACAATTGAATAACTTTTTACTTGAGAAATGTATGAGAACTTGGAAAGCATATTTAACATCTCACAACTAATCACTATGTATTACAAATTCAAAATTATTTTAGCAATATGAGATAATAAAATTGGTAACTGAAAACTAAAATAAATTTTTTGAATAAAAATTTAGAATGAACCACATGCACAATTGATGGAGAACAATAGAGTAACACATATATGAGGTCGTGAAAATTTCAACCAACTTAGTCTGGTTGTACATATATTCGCGAGAACAAGGATGGAGACATAAGAATGCAGTAGTTATTTGGGTGGAAAATGAACCTTATATATGTACAACTATTCATTCGATATATTTTGGACAACTACTATAAGATTATTTTTTTATGTATAAAGGTGAATTTTGACACATAGTTGTAATATTAATCGAAACGTGCATTGCACGTGCATGTTTACTAGTGTTTAATGGCAATCCATCGATTTGTTTGTGTTCGCTGAGTTCCGCCAAGTTGTTCGGTCGAGATCGTACCGATCCTGTTGGCGCTAGTAGCGTTCCGCGTGGAGAGCCGATCGCAAGTTAACGTAAGCCCAGGTCTACGTGGTACTGTTCACCAATCCACCTGATAGCTTGTGTGCTTGTTAAGGCTAGCTTGCACGTATTGGTTGCTCCGGGTCAAGTTGTTCTACCGTTCAAAAGCCAACACTTCATATATTGTGCATTCCATGTCTTGTGCACATTCAACGTTCAAGCCCTATCTTGTTCTTAGTGACACATCACTGCCCCATGTGTTGTGCACGTTCAAGACCCGTCGCCCGAGAACCAGGTGTAGACTTTCAACTTGCCCTGTCAAAGACCGTAGCACGTTTCCTCCTATCCAATCAACCTAGCCAGTCACCCTCTTCAATCCTGGAACATCATGTTCAAATTGAACAATTGGTAAAGTAAAGGAGGTCTAAATTCGAGAAGTGCATCCCTGAACGCAGCGGCAGCTGCACGCACCGCATCCACGGCGCTCGCGTCTTCATGATTCGAATCAGGGGATGTGCTAGTTAGAGTATTGCCGAGCGCTGGCTTCCGCTTTGTCAGGTATATGTGTATTGGAAGACCACATCTGACAACAGTACCTGACACAAGGCAGCTGGCTGGCAGTAAAGATGCAGAGGGGGTACACCCACCAGGACGACGGCGAATAGTCAGAGGCAAAATAAATGTTCAGTTAAAAGTATATGTTGTGCACTTAGCAGCCAGGCAGAGAGTAGATTTGTTGTACCGTGGGGCGAGAGGACAAATGTAATCACATCTGTCTGTTTAACTCTTCAATTAACACGCTAATCCAGCTTTTAACATTAGTTTAAAAATAAACGTGGTGCATGCAGCAGGCAGCGTGTTGGTTATACGTTTCGTTTGGCACGAGAACGAATGTAACCCCACCTGTGAAATTTTAATTAAATTAATTATTTATCCACATGTTGTTAAGCCCAAAGCAGCGTGGAGGGGTGCATGCATGGACCACCAACGCGCGCATAGAGAGCTGCACACTGTCGTGCACGCCAGCGGTCACAAGGTCAAAAAAGATGTCCGACCCTGTGTCAGAAGGCTGCTTCACACCCGCACGTTGTACAGTCACCCTGCACGGCTGGCCCATTTGTGTCAGATGTGTACCGCTCCGTGCGAGCCCACAGAGCACAGGTGGCCCCGGTATTTGGTTGTATGTGGTGATGTATGCATCAGTTGTGGCTTTTTCGCTTATTCCATGCGCGCATCACATCGGCGCAGCGGGCGGCTGGATATCTGCGTCCAGCTGCTTGCTGCGTGCAGGACGTCCGCTCTCGTCTAAATTCTCAAGTTGTAGGTATTACAATTTACTTACCACAGAAAAAAAATGTTGTGGGCATTAAAATGCACATGCATACAGAACATTTTAGCGAGTTGACTGAAAGATCTTGCTACTCTACAAAGTAGAGTAAGCACTATCTTCATTGCTATGCTCCTTAATTAGAGGAACACCTTATGCTTTTAGAGAGAAAAATATCAGCCCATAAATGCAAGCGATCCTGGTGGAGAGCTCGGCTTGAGAACATAACCATACGATAGAAAGAGAAACAAGAGGTGACAACTTTTCAACATCAATCATAAGTAGAAATGCACAGGCAATTGTTCAATTCTGAGCTTGTTTTTTGGAAGTTGAGTACACTTGATTCACCTTTGAAGTTCTCCAACTGTCACTCTGAACAGTCCTTCCGGAATCTAGGTAATGATTGATGAGACAAATGTTCCCCTCTTGGAAATTAGGACGAGAGTTAATTATTACAGATGACAACTCTTTCTCACAAGAAATTTGTTTCAGTATTCAAACTTCAGTCATCTAATGTTGGACTGTCCAATGTTATTAGGAAGAGTAGAACATTAGATCCTGACAGATTGAATCTTGAAACAAAGTACTCCTTCCGTCCCATAATGTAAGACGTTTTTTGACACTAGTACACTATGGGATGGAGATAGTACTTGTGAGGAAGAGTTATCATGCGTAATGATGAACTGTGGTCCTAATCTCCAAAAGAGAGGACATTTGTCATGATCAATCACTAGTTACACTACACAATGCAATTACTTGCAGATTCTGAGGAAACAAAACATGATTAGAGGAGGTTAAAAGACAACTTGTTTGAATCTTTGCACTGGAAGAACCTTAGGCATAGATGCACATCACAATCATCCACAGCTACGCTGATCAGGTAATCAGTTGTCACTTTGTCACAAATATTATTCCGACTGTACAGAAGTATCTGAACAACAACATGCACACTCGTTTGTCTATGTACCAGTGTACCACAATTTGATGGAACTTACCTACTTCTCTACCTATTCCCCTTTCCCCCTTTTACCTTCTCAATCGACTCCATTGCTTCTTCAAATGATTTCTGCACAGCAGATAGACAAAACACGACTTCATGTCACTAGTAGTAAGTAGTAATCGTTTTTTTCTACAACACTAGTACTAGTAAGTAGTAATAGCAAGAATAAGATTAAGTACTAGTCATATGCTGATGATACCTGACACAATATTTATATAATTATAATTATAATAATTATACCGCAAAAAAAATATTTATATAATTATAATAATCCTCCTCTTTGTTTCTCACTCACCCTACCCAGCATAACTAAGAACACATGTTAACTAAGCTGCCCGATGGGTTTCTTATCACCTCTACACACGAAATTACACACCTAACAAAACTGATGTACTGGAGTAGCTAGGCCTTGCAACCTCTAGATCTAGGATATACTACCCTGACGTACAAGAAAAAAGGTGTAAGAGATATAAAGTACTATGACGGGAAAGTTGTAATCAGAGTCAAAATAAGACACATTTTTACTATCTTATACTTATAAGCAAGAAAAGAAAGTGTGAGCTCATTATAGCTGCTACTGCTAAGCATGCCAATAAGATTTGGTGTACATATATGTGTAGAACATTTAAACTCAATATACTTATGATTTAGTGAACGCAAATTCCTCAAGTAAACAAGAATAATCATTTGTACACACTGTTAAAAATATCGGCCGATATTTAGGGTAATCGGCCAGTTAATCCTGAATCCGTAGGTCAAGGATGCGATAACACCTTATCCATCGCGTTAACTGGTCCAGCGGATTAATCGGCTGTCAGGCCGATTTATTCCACTGGGCCGATTAACTGAATAGAGGGAGAGATAAATTTGGGCTCCAAAATTTGGACCATTCCCTCCTTTACCCCAAAACTAGGTGTTTTAGGTCAGGCCCTTCTCAGTCTCCCCTCCCCTCCCGTAGTAACCCTCATTGGAGGAGGCTGTGTGCAGCCGCCGGCACCCCGAACAGCTGCCGGCGCCATCCGAGGTGCCTGCACTCCTCAAGGAACCAGGCACCGAGCCTCTTCCTCCCGCTCGAGCCCGCTGACCCCTCCCCTCCCGTAGTAACCCTCATTGGAGGAGGCTGTGTGCAGCCGCCGGCACCCCGAACAGCTGCCGGCGCCATCCGAGGTGCCTGCACTCCTCAAGGAACCAGGCACCGAGCCTCTTCCTCCCGCTCGAGCCCGCTGACCCCCCCCCCCCCACCCCCCCCCCACCCCCTCCCCCTCCCCGAGACCAGCAGCATGGCAGACGAGCTTGCCTCCCTTCTTCTTCCTGCTCCAGGTCGCCGCCCCCTCCCCAAGCAGTCTGTGCTATATGCTGATCTGCTTTGTGCTATGCTATATGTTGCTCCTGCTCTGTATTACATGCTGTTGCTGCTGCTTATTGCCTCTCCTTTATTGATGCTGCTGCTGCATTATTGCTATATGTAGCTAAGATATATAGGGGAAGGCTAGAGGTGAAACCCGTAAGATCTCGCAACCAACTCATGGTTCTGGCAACAAGTTGGGGTAGGCTAGAGGTGAAACCCATAAGATCTCGCAACCAACTCATGGTTCTGGCATATGGATATCAAGCTTCCACGCACCCCTGTCCATGGCTAGTTCTCTGTCGATACTCCAATCCTTCATATCCCTCTTTACGGACTCCTCCCATGTAAAGTTCGGTCTACCCCGACCTCTCTTGACATTATCGGCACGCTTTAGCCGTCCGCTATGCACTGGTGCTTCTGGAGGCCTGCGCTGAATATGCCCAAACCATCTCAAACGATGATGAACAAGCTTCTCTTCAATCGGCGCTACCCCAACTTTATCTCGTATATCATCATTTCGGACTCGGTCCTTCCTTGTCTAGCCACACATCCATCTCAACATGCGCATCTCCGCCACACCTAACTGTTGAACATGTCGCCTTTTAGTCGGCCAACACTCAACGCCATACAACATTGCGGGTCGAACCGCTGTCCTATAGAACTTGCCTTTTAGTTTTCGTGGCACTCTCTTGTCACAAAGAATGCCAGAAGCTTGGCGCCACTTCATCCATCCTGCTTTGATTCGATGATTCACGTCTTCATCGATATCCCCATCCTTCTGCAGCATAGACCCTAAATATCTAAAGGTATCTTTTTGAGGCACCACCTTCCCATCAAGGCTAACCTCCTCCTCGTGCCTAGTAGTACTGAAACCGCACCTCATGCACTCGGTTTTAGTTCTACTAAGCCTAAAACCTTTGGATTCCAAGATCTGTCTCCATAGCTCTAACTTCCTATTGACCCCCGTCCGACTATCATCAACTAGCACCACATCATCCGCAAAGAGCATACACCATGGGATATCTCCTTGTATATCACTTGTGACCTCATCCATCACCAGAGCAAAAAGATAAGGGCTCAAAGCTGACCCCTGGTGCAGTCCTATTTTAATCGGGAAGTCATCAGTGTCGCCATCACTTGTTCGAACACTTGTCACAACATTATCATACATGTCCTTGATGAGGGTAATGTACTTTGCTGGGACTTTGTGTTTCTCCAAGGCCCACCACATGACATTCCGCTGTATCTTATCGTAGGGCTTCTCTAAGTCAATGAACACCATATGCAGGTCCTAATTAACCTACCAATGAATAGGTTACCGATAAATTCAGTTAATAGGCCGATTCACCGATTAATCCCTACTCCTCACCTGGCCGAGCAGCTACAAGTTACCAAGGGGTTAAGTTTAATTACATCTGAAAATTGAAAACTCTCAAAAACTGATGTTCATTTTCTAACCAATTGGAAATACAACTTTGAAAAACATGAAGCAGTTCCATAGTTTCCAAAGGGTGGTTCATCATTGGAAGGTACAGGAAAATCCAAACTGAAGCATTCTAACTACCAACTGGGGAAAAAGAAAAGGGCATCTCCATCATATTCCGCAGTTAACCTGAACTTATCAGTGAATTGCAATCTTTCTAGCTTAATGAACAAACTGGACGCATTACAGTGAGGGTCACAATCAGATAAGGAGAAGGTATCACATGGATAACGTTAAAATGATTAAGTTTCACCGTTTGATGTTTTTGTACCATCTTTTCCCTTCTAACGATTCTAATCAACTGCATATTATAAGCTTCACTCAGCTTTTGTCACTCAACAACCAAATCAACTTGCTCTTGAAGGAAATAAATTCAAAAGAACAAGGGTTAAATCATTAAACCGAAGGAACTCACGTGGATACTGAGAGAGAAAAGAAATAAATGAGAATGAAAGTGTTAGGAGCTAGGGTTCTGTCGGTTCTAGGGCGGAGATTGTAGGGGGAAGATGGAGGAAGACGAGGTCGAGGGCGCGGCGGCCGGCGGCTGGGCGCCGTCCTTGCTTGGTGGAGAAGGGGCGGCGGCGGCGCAAGAGGCGGCTAGGGTTAGGTCTCCCGGCTCCTAAGGGAAGCCGAGCAAATACTGATTGCTTCTTGCTTGATTAGATTGATACATCTCCTCTCCTTATATAGAGAGGTTTACTTGACTCCTAAGAAAACGACCCAATACCGATAAGATAATTGGGCTAAGCCCCTAATAACGATAAGATAACTTGGGCCACAGCCCACCTAATATGCCGTCATAACACTTCTCCCTTTTGCACAAACAGCTCGTCCTAGAGCTGTAAGGCGGGGAAGCGCTTGCTGAACTCCTCGAGGTGATCAACCAGCGTCAAACACCTCCGCGACAGATGGGGCGGCCAGGTCGCCGAGCCCGGCGGCAACGGCGTCCTCCTCAATGTAGTCTGCAGCCTCCATGTAGAAGAGTCGGGGGCAGAAGTGGTCGGGCATGTAAGTCTCGTCGCAGTTGAAGCACAACCCTTGGCGGCGACGCTCAAGTAGCTTGGCCGAGGTGAGCCGGCGGAATGGGCGCGCCGTGGTCGCGGCAAGGGGTGTCGCGGAAGCCTGAGCAGGCCGACCCTGCGCGGGAACATCCGGCCAGGGTGGCGGCCGGCCGCCCGGACGGTGATACTCGGCCGGATGGCCACCGCGGCGCCGAACGCAGGGCGTTGTACATGGCCGTCTGGAGGTCCCGGGGTCCCCGCAGCTCGGCGTCCACGCTGGATATGATCGGCGCACCGCCGATGAAGAGTTCGCCCGGCGGTGAGCCGCCACGCCGGACGCGTGCACGCCAGGCTCGAAAGCGGTCGGTGTAGTCCTACACCGTAGAGGTGAAGGGAAGGCGGCCCAACTCCGCCACCGGCTCACGACGCGGTAGTCCAAATCGGCGAGGCGTAACTTCGCGAAAACGCCTCCCATGGGGCATGCCGCCTCGCCCCGCCGAGGGCGTAGTACCACGCCTCAAGGCGCGCCGCAGAGGTGATAAGAGGCGCAGCCAGTGCGGTCCGACACGGCGCCCGCCGCCGGAAGAATCGCCGCATTGGTTGAGCGATTGAGGGGTCCTCGCGCCGTCAGAGGTGGCGTGGCGGCGAGCTTAGCGGCGCTGGCGGTGTCTGAGCATGACCACCATGAGTGTACAGCTCGGCGGTACGGAGCAGCGAAGAGGATGGCGTTGGTCCGCTGTGGCATGGTGGTTCATGGAAAGCGATGTCTGCCGTCGAAGCAGTGGAAACCAGCGGAGCCAAAGGACCCGTCGTCTGACGCAGGGCGCCGGTGGTCCGCGCCATGGTGTAGATGGCGGCGGTGACGTCGGCCAACCAGCCGGAAGCCGACGGCGAGGGCGGGAACCGTGACTTGTTGAATCGCACACTACGCCGCGCGGTTGTAGTCAGCCAGTCTTTGGCGGCGGAGGCGCCGCAATGCAATCGCCGCCGCTCGAAACGGCGGAGGCGGCGGGCGCAGCGATAGCCACGGCCGCCATTAATGGCGGATCGGGCGCGGCGGGGCTGGTCAGTAGCTGCCGAGGGCTGCAGCGGCCCGACCAGCGCCGCGGTGGCCCCGGCGCGGCTACCAAGGCTGCGCGGTGGCGGCGAGGACCCGGATGGCGTGGCGCGGGCGAGGCCGGCGCTACCATCGCCCATTATAGGCTGGCGGCGGGCGGCTACCGAAGCGGCGATGGCGGTAGAGGTCGGTCGGCGCCGCTGGTGCCGAATACCACGGCAGGGCCGTCTTGGCCGGCGGCCCGTAGGGCGGCTTAGGTATAGCCGTATCCCCTAGACGGCGGTGACGAGATCGTTGAGGACCCCGGTGATCTCCGCCGGGGAGTAGACGGCGGCCGTGCGGTGGAGGGCGCCATTATCTCGGTGGCGGCGCCGGAGGATGCGGGCGCGGACGGGGAGGGAAGCGGCAGCGATGGAGAAGGCTGCCGCGCGCGCGAGGTCGGCAATGGAAGTGACGGATGGGCGGCGGCGAAGACATGATCGGAATCGAGCTACTCGATACCAAGGTGTTAGGAGCTAGGGTTACATCGGTTCTAGGGCGGAGATTGTAGGGAAGATGGAGGAAGACGAGGTCGAGGGCGCGGTGGCGGTGGCGGGCGCCGGCCCTTGCTTGGTAGAGAAGAGGCGGCGGCGCAAGAGGCGGCTAGGGTTAGGTCTCCCGGCTCCCTAAGGGAAGCCGAGCAAATACTGATTGCTTCTTGCTTGATTAGATTGATACATCTCCTCTCCTTATATAGAGAGGTTTACTTGACTCCTAAGCAAACGACCCTAATACCGATAAGATAATTGGGCTAAGCCCCTAATAACGATAAGATAACTTGGGCCACAGCCCACCTAATATGCCGGTCATAACAGAAAGTTACTCTAGATAAAAGCACTAGAAGTTCACCGGCTATATACACTTACCCCAGAGTTATTCATGTTCCAGAGTTCCAGAATACTTCCATCAAGAAAAGCTGCACCAGAAAGCAATAGACTGCAGTGCAGAATTATCATCATCAGCTATCGAACTCAACCGCTATCATAACAAAAATAATGGGAGGCCATTCGGACTAGAACAGTTGATATTACTACATAAAACGCTAAAGGGAATCACAGGAGTTTGCAATGTTAAGCATATGGATCTCCTGGTAGCACACGCCATGACCGTCAAAATCTAGCACCCTCTAGGACATTCTCTCAGCCGTGTGGGATGAGTTACGTTGACATGTGCACGTAACATCTACTTCCTCTGTTTTTGGGCTGGCCACTGAACGTGGTCGACTCTTCGAGTGAATTTCCCATCAGAGTATAAGTGTATCAAACTGTTTAATCTCACTCAGGTAATTATATTATTCTGTTTGAGTGATCTAGTGTTACTAATACCTGCTATTACTTTCTAGTACATGTATGTCTATTCTATCATGATTAATAGTTTATTTGCCTGGACATCAGTTTCATGTTGCCTTGTGTGGAGCTGTCTTGTTCTTCCCATACTATTCTTCCCATACTAGCACGATCAACAATACATTGTATGCTTTGCGCTCTCCTGCCTACTCTTAATCAGTTGGTTAGTGATGTTAATTTATCTCTTGGGTACTGACTTGCAATTCAACTAAAAGAGATTCGGTTATTACTTCATATTGCATGTATTTTTCAGAGAAATTAAATAAGTGAAAAAAAATTAATTAGCTTTAACACTCCAGACATCACTAGAGAATAACTTGTCATTGCGACTTCATTAGCTTTAGCACTCCAAACATCACTAGAGAATAACATGCCATTGTGACTAATCTTCATATTTAAGGACTGAATACTGAAAACATTAAAGATGGCAGTCTAAGTACGTGAGTGTCACTCACCCTAGAACTTGTGGTGGGTTATACTACAGGTGATACCTGCTGGTTTGCCAGCAGGAGGTGGATCTTGAGGTAGCAAACAAAACTGCTGTGTGTATGATCTTTTCGGAGCAGCTCTATGACATACAAATTTATCGTGGAGCTACAGGGTGTGTTAGACCACCAATTCGTGGTTTCAGAATCAGGGTGCTAGATCTAGGTGGTCGAACAAGACCACAACAACAAGACAGTTGATAATGCGTCAGTGATAAGGCAGTCCCACGATCCTACAACAATAGTGGATAAGATGGCTCAATCCGATGTTCAAGACAACTCCAAGTTTGTTGTAGGGGCATAATTCCTAAAATCTCCATCACGGAGAAGTTTTGCCGCCGCACTTAATCAGAAATGAGAGGGCATGAAGTTTGATGACTCGACTGCTCACCAGGATGTGGAGGAGAGACATGGCTTGTGTCAAACATGACAGGGCATCAAAATCCAATCTAGTAAGCAACAAACTTTAAGGTGCCACCTGCTTTAAGTGCAGTGAGGTAGGCCACAAGGCCAAGATATGTATGCCACGACAGGAAAGGCGGGAAGAATGGCTCGCAAGGGTAGAACTCTAGGCATGGTTGTCGGTGAATCTAGTACCTCACTGTATGATTATTCATTATACCCTTGTTCTACTTATAGGTTATAGCATGTCAATTGTCAATCCATTGATTGGTTGGTTCATACAAGAGCCAAAACTCGTGCATGTGCCAACAGTTCTTCCTTTCTTGATAGGAAACAGCTCAGGTCTGCTGCTTTTGGAGTAGGGAAGGTTGACTTGAAGCTTACTTCGGAAAAAACTATCACTCTGGGGAATTTGCTGCACCTGCGTTCGTTAAAGAAGGCTATGTCCAATGTTGAGATGGCTTTAAATTGGTTTTCAGTCCAATAAACTCATTATTTTCAAATCTGGTTTATTTATTGGAAAAAAAACTGTGTGCAGAGGCTTGTTCCATGTTAGTTTGTTCGATTCCTCGGATAGATTTGTTAACAACACTGACACTCACATTGTTCCATGTTAGTTTGGCATTTAAGCCCCTCACTACTACTTAGCATTGATTTTAGCACCAATCTGTGTCATCTAACCATGATCATTATAGGATTTATGAGCCGACTTCACCGACTCATCATCAATCACCATTCCACCAAGAGTAGCCATATGATCATGTCAATTTTAGTTTCACATTTATGAATTAGAAGTACTCTGTCAACAGCCAAGACAGTTATGAAGTAAGAATGCCATTGCATGAGGTGGAACAGGTATTGAAGTTCAAAATATATGTCAAAATTTCTTTGGAAAAATGTCTGATTCTGTTTTTTGGAACTGATTGCCAGCTCCAAGCGCATTCATATTTGACCGGACAGCAATGATAACAAATATTCTAGTACTTGTGGTAACCCAATTTAGAGGTTTGGTTCTGACGTTCTGTTTAATTTCTTACACCAAGACATCCATAAACCATACTGTGTAACAATCATGCAATGGTATTGGACTCTCTCTTGAAGGTTGGAAACCTAACAAAATTAGTGCAAGAGCCCTCTGCGCGGCGCCATAGGAACTCAAGAAAGAAAAGTATCGATGCCAATTTGGTACCTGGAGAAGCCGAGATTGAGAAGGAACCTTCGCCGCGTCATCGCCTTCAGCAACAAGCCCCAATCGTATCCCACCGATGCGCCTCCGCCTCCCGGAGGCGGCCGCCGCCAAGAACTTTCTCTGTGCCCGTAGCCGTAGCCGTGCGAACCCGAGGAGGATGCCCAGGTGGAGGAGGATGTGCGGACATAGGAGGAAGAGCGGAGACGGAGGTCGTACTCGGCCCTCCTTCGGTCGTCGGAGAGGACGTGGTAGGCGTCGGAGGCCTGGCGGAAGCGCCGCTCGGCTTCGGCTCGGGCACCGGCGTCGCCGGATTGAGCGTGGCGGTCGGGGTGGTCGCGCAGGGCGCGGCGGCGGAAGGCGGCCTTGACCTCGGCCTTGGTAGCGTCGGGCCGCACCCCGAGCGTACCGTAGTGATCGACCATGGCGCGCAGAGGGTTTCGCCTTCCTGTAGAATGGATCGCGAGCAAGCACGACGAGGAATCGAGGAGGAAGGCGACGACGACGGCAGCGTGGCCGCTCTTACCGCCGCCCGTTCTTCCAGAGCTATTAGACTGATGGGCCGGGCCGGTCTAGCTTATTTGACTAGCCCACTGATACATGATTACTGGTCATAAATTTAGAATAATCTTGTCTAAAAAATTGAATAATCGATTCTCAGCACTCAAAAAAAATAATAATTGATTCTTAAACAAAATTTGGAATAATTGCTTTAGGATTCTATATACCTATATACTATATACTATATACTATATACTATTATTAAAGCAAGGTGATATTCTTGGTTTCGTCCCGCATCTGTCCTATACTAATTAAGATTATTATACGCAAGGTGGCGAGGTGGTATTAATTCTTGCGTCATCCATCCACATCAATCGTTTAGCAAGGTGATATTCTTGGTTTCATCCCGCATATGTCCTATGCTAATTAAGATTATTATACGGCGAGGTGGCGAGGTGGTATTAATTCTTGCGTCACTCATCCACATTGATTGTTCCAATAGCTTTTTTCTTCTGGTACGCTCGTACGTCACTGGGTGGGCCTCAGCCCATTAAATGCGGACGAGTCAGCCAGCCCAGCTGCTATGGTAGCCTGCACAAAAAATTAGGCGCTGGGGTTTGGGATCAAACTCCCAACCTTTGGTCTAGCACGAAGATTATTATACTCTCCGTGAGCTAGCAGCTAACATGACACGACTCTAGCCGTTCATCAGCGCCCCCATGTTCTTCCCTACTCTACCTTGCCCACCTCGTGGCCACGCCTAGATTCAAGGACCAACACGACAGAAGACAAAAGACAAAGAGATGGCTAGAATCTTCACTGGTACAGTGAAGTAGAAAAAAAAAATCAATCGAAGAGCTATGGAATTTTATATTGAAAAAATTGATTGAAACTATGTAAGAATTTGAGATTGAAAGATGGATTAAAATTTTTACCTAATGCAAATTGTATAGATACTACGATGTGAGAAAAAAAATGTCTGGCCAAAACATGTTTGAAAAATTCACGTAGCTGAATGAATCTACAAATAATAGCTAAATAAATACAATAGGAATATTAGTGGCTATTCAAATAACATTATAGCCTCCCTTTTAAAATAAAAATTGTACAAAAGCCAATTGGTCACTCCAAATGCACCATCTTTGTAGAGAATCTTTTCGATGAATATAAACCATATAGTGGAGAAAGTAGTGAGAAAAAAATATGGTTGCACACTTCGATGTGCAAATTAAATAACATAAATCACACAAAGGAATTATCATTTTCTGCCGTGAAAGTGTCTTGCATAAAAATCAATGTAAAATGCACAATATGAACCTAATAAAGGTTCCCAAAAAAGTAAGTATATTAAGTCAAAACTATATAAACTACAAAAAAAACTCACAAAGATTTTGGTTCAGATTGTTACAACTGTGGATTTGGTTGGCACAACAATGGGCATTTCTCCGATATATTATAACCATGTACTGAATGCATATTAAACATAAAGTTATACAATTAAAAAACTGAGAGTAAGTACAAGAGAGGGTGTATGGATTAATTGGGCTTGCCGAGTGCGAGCCTCATGTCCAAGTCGATGGGATTAATTTTAGTCCTATAACTTTGAAACAGTAGTTGTGGGTCCCAGAACTATCTAAGTTTCTTTCTCTTAGGTCCTAAGCTTGCATGGTTAGCATTGACCCACCAACGAGTCATTTGAAAATGCTTGGATTGTAGCCACGTTGACCTGACCCAATGGGACCACCAGATAAATATGCAAAAAAACTAGAGCTTTGTCTCGCCTCATTCTCACGCGCTCGTCTTCTCCCACGCACAGAATGCTCAAAGGCGACGGTACAGAGGCCATCAGTGGAATGATGGTTTAAGCTCCAGCGAGGAGAGTAGACGGTCATCTCAAACCTCCCCAACAAAGTTACAGCAGAATCGACATGTCGCACAACGCCCAATTGCTATCCACCTATGGCTACTGCTAGGCTTGTGTCACTCTCGGCGACCTCTGCGCCCGACTTTGCGGTTTCAGCGCACTCCTACGTGTCGCCCGACAGCTCACCACCTATGACCATGCTCGTGCCCAAACAACGGCTGCACGGCCAACTCTACAAAGAAGGGTGTCGGGCAGCAGCGATATCATCAAACAGAGAGAGAGAGAGAGAGGTGGGATGGCGTACTCCATCCCAATTGGCTCGGGATCTCCCCGGCGGCCTCGCCGAGGGAGAGGGATGTCGTCCTTCATGCCGACTAGCTCGGGGTCTCCCCACGGTCACGCCAAACCTCTCAGGGAGGCTACCGTGCAGCTCATGGCCATGCAGGTGGTGGGCAAGTAGGTTGTAGGACACACTGCAACGTGGAAGCGTATGTACCATTTTGGGGGATATAAACACATACAAAGGGCTCATTTGAAAAAATGCACCATGGTTGGTGGCCATGCAAGATTAGGACCTCAGATGAACAAACATACATAGTTTTGAGACCCAAAACTGCAATTTTGAAGTTATGGGACTAAAAATGACACACCTCCAATAGTTTTAGGACCCAAAAGTGCAGTTTCGAAGTTATAGGATTAAACTGACATACTTCCGATAGTTTTAGGACCCCAAAGTGCAGTTTGAAAGTTATAGGACTAAACTGACACACCTATGATAGTTTTAGGACTTGTGATGCATTTTTATAAGTTTTAAACATTCCTTTTGCTTGTGCGGATCAATGATATGTGTGTCATGTGAGGATCAAGATAGGACTGACGCTTATTCTAACACATTGCAATTAGGTGGCCATCGCAAGCAGTATCAGGCAAGGCGAAAAAGAAGATATGCGATAATATAGGTGACGCGCCGTGTTGAAATAGAGGACCCGGAGATGTGGAGGGCTTTGAGTTATGATAATTGAGAGCATCTAAAAAATCTCCCGTTGCAACGCACGGGCATTTGTGCTATAACTGAAAAAAGATCTTAGTCTCGTGATTAGAACACCTGATCATATGAAAATAAGGGGTGGCACTAATCAGACTTTTAGAGATTGCCCATGACCATGGCCTTCTTGTGGTGTGGAGGTGGTTGATGAAGTGGTAGCAGACACGCCGTAATTATGGAGGAAGCCCATGTATGCCGACACCGACCATGGAGGTGGCCACCAATGGTCTTGGATCCCTGCAGCGTCCTTATAGGATCGGTGGTTAGGAGTGTTAGGGTTTCCCCCCTACGTGTATTACCTCTCGCAACAGATATTTCAAGCTCCTCTTTATATATATTGTTGTCCGTGATTTCAACCCTCATGGAGTTGGCCAGCGATGACATGATAGAGATTTCAACAAATGTTTGTTCTATGTCTGAACTTTTATTGATATGTTAGTCTCTGTGATCATACTTTCTCATCCATGCTTTATTAAGAGTATAATCTCATAGTTAGTAAAATGAGAGCGCATACAAAAAAATTCAATGGATTTCAATACGAGCATCCTAACTCATTAGCCCTACAAATTTGATTCTAATGTGTTCAAAAATCTATCATGCAAAAAAATCCAAAACTACATTTTTAACCCACTGCACCATTTTTTTATCCTTTCTCTAATCCGCAAACATTCTTCGTGACGCTACAAATCGTCGCAGAATATGCACATACCTAATGACAGTCAAACGCGTTACCTAAAATCAGGCCATCATATCATCAAAGTACTTGAGGGAGCTGATCCGTGAGCAAAACCGGTTGGTGATGGAAAATCATCACAGAAAATATGTTTTTTGGTCCGTCACAAAATAGCACAATTTTTATAGTGAGGAGATGAGAGTTGAAGGGCGACAAGAAGGGCAAATCGTCGTGTAGAGATCGGGTAGCGGTGTGGCGTTATTCACGAAGGCACAGACAAGACGACGACACAGCGACCGCAAGGCGGACCAGGAGAGGAGCGGCGGCGGAAGGCATTGATTGGCCATGCGTGGCACGTGGCTGCGGGCCGAGAGCTCTGGGCAGGAGCAATGGTGCTCAGGTGTGTGGGCAGAGCGGCGCCAACACTTTTCACGCAATAGAGACGGGACCATGGGGTTGCGGAGACCGAGTGTGCAAAGTGCCTTTTCTTAAATCTAACGTGCGACGTGCTTTAGTGGGTCACTATATTTGCTGTTTTTTCTGCGTGGTGGGTTATCTCTAGTTATTACACATCTAAGTGACTCAATTAAATATATATATAAAAGTTGGCTTAGTTTGGCAACCCAGTTAAAAAAACTGTAGTAATTCAAAACCTCAGTTTTTCAATGTGTGGACAATGAATACTTTGGTTTCCAAAGACTCTAGTTTTTCTCTGTTTTGGCAAAACAGCCTATGCGTTTGGCAAGTGCTATTTTACCATAATTTTGACTCATTGCACCAATCTCAGCTACAATCAATTAGATGATCTGTGTAGAAACACCTGCCCAATGCAAAACGTCTGGCCGCATAGAACCGACAACTAGCTAGCTTTTAGCCTGCTGTGTACGAGTGTGCTTCAACCACGAATTGATCTACACCACGAGCAAGCTTCGTTCGAGTCATGTGTAATGGGCAAACATCCCGCCGCGGTTTAGGTTTGAGTCCTTTTGGCTCAACCAGGCCGGCTTTCGGGATGCGGTCTCTGCTTGTTAGACTCTTGCTCGCGCTTCTCCCCATCGCTCCATGTCCGCCATTGACTCGTGGCACTTCTGCGCCAAGCTTGCCCGCCAATTCATGAAGGGCTGGGGTGCTAATCTTGGCCGTGACCTCCGCGAGCGTAAAAGATCTCTCCTGTTGGATATTCAAGCTCGACGCCTTGGGCCGACTCCTCGGGATCTCCCGGATGAGTGGATCCTGAGATATGATCTTGAGGATCAACTCTCCTCCATCTACACAGATGAGGAGGCATACTGGAGGTTGCGTGGTACCCAAAGATGGGTGCTCCGCGGCGATGAGAACACTGCATATTTCCAGGCGGTTGCGAATGGCCGACGCCGGAGAAATTCCATCCACTGCTTGTGGGAGGATGACGCCCCCCTTGTCCGCCCCACGGCCATTCGGGCCCATGTAGATGGCTTCTATAAAGCCCTCTTTACCCCCACCCCTCGGGGTGGGGCTAGTCTCGCCCCCGACACTTGGACGGGGGTGGAGTTGGTTTCCGACGAGGCCAACGCGCCCTTGTTGCCCCTTCGCCGAAGAAGAGGTCCTCATGCCATTAAAGGAATGAACCCCTCCTCGGCCCCGGGTCCGGATGGCTTGCCCGTTACGTTCTTTAAAACGTTCTGACAGACAGTCAAACCTGAGGTCATGGCCCTATTCGAGGAGTTCTATTCGGGCTCTATGGACCTTGGACGCCTCAATTATGGGATCATTGCCCTCATCCCTAAGGTTCCGGGCGCCTCTGATACTCGCCAGTTCCGTGATTAACGTGATATTCCGGATCCTGGCCAAAGGGTACGCCAATAGGGTGACCCTGCTTGCTAACTCGATCACTCACCCGAACCAATCGGCCTTCATCCAAGGCCGGTTTATTTTAGATGGCGTGTTGGTCTTCCATGAAGTCCTTCACGAAGTTCGGTGAAACAACATCGCTATTGTCTTCATGAAGTCGGATTTTCATAAGGCTTGTAATCGTTCAATCGGCCTTTCCTTCGGAAGTCTTTGCCGCGTAAGGGCTTTGACGATCGCTGGGTGACTCGCGTGATGCAATTAGTCTCACAATGGGCGGACCGCGATGAACATCAACGGCGAGATTGGGCCATACTTCCCCACTCTCGTGGGGTGCGTCGAGGGACCCGTTCGCCGTTCCTCGCTTAACATGGTGGTCGATGCTCTGGCCGCCATCCTGGACAAAGCCAAGGGTGCCGGCCATATTCACGGCATTGTCCCCCACCTAGTCGGAGGGGGAGGGGTCTCCCTCCTTCAATACGCGGATGACACCATAATAATGGTTGAAGGTTATACTCAGGACGTGGCTAACCTGAAGTTCCTCCTCCTGTGCTTCCAGCAGATGTCGGGCCTAACGATCAACTTCGATAAGAGCTAAGTGATGGTTCTTGGTTACCCTTCGGTGGAAGCTCAGGCTATCGCTGACCGACTTAACTGTCAGCTGGGTTCTTTCCCACGACCTACCCGGGATCCCCATTAGTGATTCGCGCCTCACCGTGGCGGACCTCCCACGGTGACCCGTATGCAACATCGCGTCGAGCCTTGGAAAGGCGGCTGCTATCGAAGGCTCATGGCGTGTGATTCTCATCAACTCCTCACTCGTCAGCCTTCTTTGGTACCTCATGAGCTTTTATAGCCTCCATGAAACGCTGCACACGGAAATTGCCAAGTACCAATCCAGGTTCTACTGGGCTGGCGAGGATGACGGACAAAAGTACCATATGGTCAGTTGGTCGGACATATGTAAACCCAAGGACCAGGGGGGTCTGGGGATTTTGTCCTCCCGACGCATGAACATCGCCCTCCTGACCCGGTGGCTATGGCGTATTGCTAATGGTGACGGAGGGCTTTGGCTCACCATCATCCGGAACAAGTACCTCCGTGGACAGCCTCTGGCTTTCTGTCAGCGTTCGGGCGGATCCCAGTTTTGGCAGGCCGTCATTCACCGCCTCGTAGCTTCGCATTGGCACGCCCATCTCGGTTGGGTGCAGGTCCGCGACCTGTTCTGGTTTGATCGGTGGATCGGCGACACCCCTCTGGCCGCCCGCTTTCCCAAGCTCTTCGCCATTGCTGTTGACCCTCGGGTCTCTGTTGAGACGACCCTTATTGACTTAGGGCGCCTCGCGTTTCGCCGCCCTTTTGGCCCGCCCGAAGTGGCCGCCTGGGATGCCCTCCTCGAGGACATCGCCCTTCTCCCGATGAGCGTCTCCGACACCCCGGACGCCATCTCTTGGCGCCTAGAATCTTCCGGACGCTTCTCTACTAAGTCCCTATACGCGGCCATCGCGCCTTCGCCCGCCCCCGAGCCCTTCAGTTTGATTCGGATATCCGCCGCCATCAAGATTAAGATCTTCCTTTGGCAATGGATCCGTGGACGCCTCCCTCCAGTCGAAGTCCTCAAGCGTAACGGACTGGAGATGGGCTTTGCCCACTGTGCGGCGGCAGTGGAGGACGCTAACCACATCTTCTTCGCGTGCTCCAGGCCCGATTTCTTTGGTCCATTTCCATGAGACGGTTGGTGGGCGATGGTGCAATTCCAATTTCCCGACCTTCTCGCAGAGATCCATGCCTCCCCTCGCTACCGACATATCCGTTGGCTCGCATAGGGTCCTCGCCGACGCTGTGGACTCGTCCGCAATAAGCTTGTCATCCAAAAGTCACTCTCGGGCGATACTCGGCGTCATTTTTAAAATGTGTGGGTACTGCAGGTTTGGCGGCCGCTTAGCCGCCCTCGTGATCGGACGTCATCAACACCCTCCTCGCCGACCTTCGATCGCCGCCTTCCGCTTTGGCGCCACCGCTTCGCCGCCCGGAGCCCGACTAGATGCGATCGTTTATTTACATTCTGTGGCTTGTTGAGTTGTGCCCTCAGCATTAACCCCTATGGATCCTGTGTTTTGTGTGAACTTGGTGTGTGTGTGTGTGTTTGAATCTCTGTGGATTGTTGGCTTGGGCATGTGCTTTATGATATAAAGCGGGGCGAAAGCCTTTTTCGGTAATGGGCAGACATCGACCGGATATAAGGGTACAAGATTGCTAGAAAAGTAACATGTGCCCATCCGCCGCCGCCGGTGGCGGCCGTAGAAGGACTAATCACCTAACTGAAAACACTAATAATCAAAAGATAGATTGAACTTCGTTTAAAGGATATACAACATATTGAGGAGTCAAAGGAGGCTGAGTGCTCCCCCAGTTTCTTTCATCTCAGTCTAGAAAAAAGAGGCCGGGGCCTCTTTTTTAGTTACAGCAAAAAAACCACAGTATGACAGATACCCGAATAAAAGTAAAAGAAATACAAACACAAATCTCCATGTAAATCAATGACACGGGATTTCGATGTGCTTTAGCAAAACCGATTTTTTAGTCGCACGAAAAATGGTGTGACGGAAGGTGGTAACCATTACAACGGCATACTGCCCTTTAATAGTACAGGTGTTTGTCTCTCTTACCATACCACTATTTATCTTTAGAAGATGTAATATCTATTCACTATGTGTACGTGTTAATGGGCTAAAGTGAGAGCGTCACATCAATTATATATTTATATACTACTCCGCTTTCTGCAGCTAGTGACAGTAATCTTACACCGCTTGGAACACAAACCAAAATCCCAGTGCAATCTTAGGGGCGGTGGATGGCTTACATTTCCAAATCTTTCAAGACGGAAAACATGTGTTCCGCAGTGGAATCTAGTTAGACAAAATTTACAAGGATTCTAGTATCTCTAATGCCATGTGCCACAAGTTTCAGAGAATGGCAAGAGTTACACCTTACGCGTTGCTCCCTCACACCTTGCACAACAATGTGGAACTAGGCTTGGAATGGGTAGCCAGTGGGTCATCTCATGGGCCAGACTGAAACCCCGTTCATCTACTCTTTCTCTTCTGAGGGCTCATTCTTCATCTTCTCTTCAGACTCCGCTGCTTCCTTCTCTATTGACGACTCCCTTGATGATTTCTGCAAGTAAACAGGCAGACACCAAGTTCATGCATTGCATTTAATCTGAATATCAATCCAAATAGCAATCAGTAAAATAAAACATCAGCAATGGCAGGATACAATTTTAGTGCTGCATTTATCCATAGGGCAGGGGAACTTCAGCACATCACATCGATACCTGCATTTTGTAATCCCGAATTGGACATCGAGCTGGCGTGTTTTAACTTGCTAACACAATACTTCCCATTTCACAAAGCGAACAATCAGTCAAGAATGAGAGGATGCAATGAGGAAACGAGCGAATTCCCCTGTACCCCTCTTTTGTCAGCTTGAGTAGCACACCTTCTGCAGTTTCTAACCAACTCTTTTATTTAGTTAGCTTACTCACTAACAATCTAATCAGCATGTCAATTTGCTTGGCTACCATCCACATGGCAATATGGCATATACTCACACAGACCAATGATTCCAAAATAGTCAGTACTGATTTAGCAGACTACATTTAGTAGTAGACACACAATGGGAGCAAGAATTGATTGAAGCATGCATGTTAGCCAAATGTGCCCAAGAGAACAGGGAGTTGATTGATTAACTAAGGGGAAATCAAAACCCATCGACTAATTTAGAGGTTGAGGGGTTGTTTACTTACCCAGGTATTATACAGCTTCCAGCCATCTATTACAACTTTTGCGATCCTCATGGTGCTGCAGCAGAGTTATGATCATGAGAAATCACATTTCAGATACTAGACGATATCGCCGGAATTAGAACGGGTGGTCATGCCACAAGACACAAAAGCTTTGACGCCGATTTAGCAGCGAAATTTGTGCTTACCAGCAGAGCAAGGGGTACCAATTGGCTCTCATCCAAACGCCCAGACTTTCGCCTTCCCTCGGAGATGGCCAGTCCTGAAAATCGCCGCCGCATCCGTGTGGGTACCCGTAGCGACCCGAGGGCGAAGAGGAGGCCCCGCCATGCCCGTAGCCACCCGAGGCCGAGGAGGAGCGAGACTTGGCGCCGCCGTGACCGAAGCCGCTCCAAGCCGAGGAGGTGCGGAGGTCATACTCGGCGCGGCGGTGGTCATCGTAGAGGACGTGGTAGGCGTCGTACACCTGGCGGAAGCGGCGGGTGGCGGCGTCGGCCTGGGCGTGGCGGTCGGGGTGGTGGAGGAGGGCGAGGCGGGAGAATGCGGCCTTGACCTCGGCTTTGCTGGCATCTCGCCGGAGCCCCAGCGTCCTGTAGTGGTCGGCCTCGCCCATCACGGCTGCGGTAGCGAACTGGCTTTTCTTTCTCTCCAAGATCGAGACGGGGGGTTTGTGACGACGGTTCTGTCAGGGTGCGGCTTGTTGTATTTTTCAGTTTGATTAATTTTCCTTTGTGGGGGTAACGGGTACGTTTAGAGCATCTTCAATAGACTTTCATTTTCGACGCCCCAAACCCCCTCTTCAACACATGACGAAGATGAAAGAAAAATACATCTTTACCTTTTAAAGATATATTTTATAAACTAATATAAGAGCGTTTAAATTATTAAAATATTGTTATACTAGTTTACGGAGAAAGTAAAATACAACATCTCACGATGCAAGCATACATCTCCACCAACAGAGATATAAAAGCGTCAACCGCGCGCCAACCGTCAACCGCCGTTTCACTTAATTTCCCCAACCCCATCTTCTTTCTCTCGCCGCCTTACCCGCCCACACACCGTAAATGCCCGCCAGATCCGCCCCTCGACCTCATTGCCGGTTCCGTCGGATTTCGCCCGCCGCCCGCCGCACGCAACGAATCAACCGTTTTTCCGTCTCCGCCATGTCCTCCGTCACCGCAACAACTACCCAACCGCCAACCACCAAGATAGCCACCATCGCAGACCGCACCGCTTTCATGAAGTCTGTTGTATTTGCCACGCTCGATTCGGTTGTCGTTGGCCGTGTTATCGCCATCGGCTACCACCCATCGCTAAGGACCCTCCCAGCCAACACCGCCCCGCCCCCGCCCACAGACCCGCGAATCTTGTCGAACTGTGTCGGTCCATCCTTGCCTCCTTGAAAAGGCTTCCTTTTGTTGCGCCACGCTGGTTGCTGAAGTCGGCGTTAACCTCGGTCTCCTCGGCGTCGCTGCTGCTTCCTCTATTATGGCGTTTCTTGGTCATGTTACACCGAGGCTTCTGCTACTTGTGAGTTGCGTTGGGATTTCCTCCCAAAAGGAATGGTGAAGCAATATAGTAGTGGATAGTATTTTCTTCAGTGAGAACCAATGTTATCGAACCAATAGGAGAACCACGTAAATTCCTAGTAAGCAGTACCTACACACATAAGAGCAAACACTTGCACCCAACGCGGGCAAGAGGGTTGTCAATCACCTTGAACTCATTACTTGTAAGGATTAAACCTGGTAATGATAGATAGATAAATTGAAAAGTAAAACAAAAAGAGTAAAATTGCAGCAAGGTAATTTTGGTTTTAGTAATATGATAAAAGTAGACCCGAGGGCCATAGTTTTCACTATAGGCTTCTCTCTCATAAAAATAACATATGGTGGGTAGAGATATTATTGTTGGACAATTGATAAAAAAGTATAGTTATGATGATATTCATGGCAAAGATCATGTATATAAGCATTACATCCGTGACAAATAGACCGAAACGATTCTGCATCTACTACTATTAATCCACCAATCGACCGGTATCCAGCATGCATATATGGTATTAAGTTCATGACAAAAATAGTAACACTTTAAGCAAGATGACATAATGTAGACATAATAAACTCAAGCAATATGATTAAACCCTATCGTTTCACCATTAGTGGCAACAATACAAATACGTGTCTCGCTACCCCTGCTGTCACTAGGTGAGGATAACACAAGATTGAACCCACTACAAAGCACCTCTCCCACTAAAGATAAATCAATCTAGTTGGCCAAATCATACAGATAGAATGGAGAGAAATACAAAGATATAATAATCATGCATAATAAAGTTCATAAAGACTCAATTACTTTCAATGAATATTTCAATCATAAACCCACAATTCATCGGATCCCAACAAACACACCGCAAAACAAGATTACATCGAATCGGTCTCCGAAGAAAACATTGTATTGAAGATCAAAGAGGGAGAAGAAGCCATCTGGCTAATCACTATGGACCTGTAGGTATGTGGTGAAATACTCACACATCATCAGAACGACAACAAGGTCGATGTAGAAGCCCTCTGTGATCGATTCCCCCTCTGGCAGAGAACCAGAAAAGGCCTTCAAATAGGATCACGGAAGAACATAAGCTTGCGGCGGCGAAAAACTTGTTTTGGATGGTTCTCTATTGGTTTTGGGATTTATGAGAATTTATAGACTTGGAATTGTTGGGGAACGTAGCATGCAATTTCAAAAAAATTCCTACGCTCACGCAAGATCTATCTAGGAGATGCATAGCAACGAGAGGGGGAGAATGTGTGCACGTACCCTCGTATACCGAAAGCAGAAGTGTTTGACAACGCGGTTGATGTAGTCGAACTTCTTCTCGTTCCGACCGATCAAGCACCGAACGTACGTCACCTCCGAGTTCTGCACACGTTCAGCTCGATGACGTCCCTCAAACTCTTGATCCAGCAAAGTGTCGAGGGAGAGTTTACAATCGACCTGACGTGCGGTGGCCAGTGATGGTGAAGTGATCCGCACAGGGCTTCTCCTAAGCACTACGACAATATGACCGGAGGCGTAAACTGTGGAGGGGGGCGCCGCACACAGCTAACAGATGTTTGTATGTCCTCTAGGCGCCCCCCTCCCCACATATATAGGTTGGAGGGGGGAAGAGGCAGCCAGGGGGCGCCCAAGTAGGCCGAGTTCTACTTGGGCTCCCACCCCAATTCGCCCCCCTACCTTCCTTGTTTTGGCACTAGGAGAAGGAAGTGTTTGGAAAGTAGCATGCAATTTCAAAAAAAATCCTACGATCACGCAAGATCTATCTAAGAGATGCATAGCAATGAGAGGGGGAGAGTATGTCCACGTACCCTCATAGACCGAAAGCGGAAGCGTTAGTTTAACGCGGTTGATGTATTTGAACGTCTTCGCGATTCAACCAATCAAGTACCGAACGTATGGCACCTCCGAGTTCAACACACGTTCAGCTCGATGACGTCCCTCGAACTCTTGATCCAGCAAAATGTCGAGGGAGAGTTTTGTCAGTACGACGGCGTGGTGACGATGATGGTGATGTGATCCGCGTAGGGCTTCGCCTAAGTAATACGTGAATATGACCGGAGGCGTAAACTGTGGAGGGGGGCGCCGTACACGGCTAACAATGTGTGTTGTGTGTTCTAGCGGTGCCCCCCTTCATATATATAGGTTGGAGGGAAGGAGAGGCAGCCAAGGGGGCGCCCCAAGTAGGAGGAATCCAACATGGGGTCCTCCCAATTCGGCCTCCCCCCTTTCCTATTCCTATTCGGAGTAGGAAGGGAAGAGGGGAAGGGGGAATCCTATTCCCTTTTTCCTTTCCTTCTTCCCCTTTCCTTCTCCGATTTGGCCAGCCCATATGGGGGGCGCGCACCAGTCCCTTTGTGGCTGGTGTGTTTCCCCTCTTGTCCCATTAGGCCCATATAGCTTGTCGGGGGTTTCCTGGAACCCCTTCCGGTGACCGATACGTACCCGGAAACCCCAGAACACTTCCGGTGTCCGAGAACTATCGTCCTATATATGAATCTTTACCTCTCGACCATTTCGAGACTCCTCGTCATGTCCGTGATCTCATTCGGGACTCCGAACAACATTCGGTCACGAAATCACATAACTCATATAATACAAAATCGTCATCGAACGTTAAGCGTGCGGACCCTGCGGGTTCGAGAACTATGTAGACATGACCGAGACACCTCCCCGGTTAATAACCAATAGCGAAACCTGGATGCTCATATTGGTTCCTACATATTCTACGAAGATCTTTATCGGTCAAACCGTAATGACAACATATGTTATTCCCTTTGTCATCGGTATGTTACTTGCCCGAGATTCGATCGTCGGTATCTTCATACCTAGTTCAATCTCATTACTAACAAGTCTCTTTACTCGTTCCGTAATGCATCATCCCGCAACTAACTCATTAATCACATTGCTTGCAAAGCTTATCATGATGTGCATCACCGAGAGGGCCCAAAGATACCTCTTCGATACTCGGAGTGACAAATCCTAATCTCGATCTATGACAACCCAAAAAACACCTTCGGAGATACCTGTAGAGCATCTTTATAATCACCCAGTTATGTTGTGATGTTTGATAGCACACAAGGTATTCCTCCGGTATCCGGGAGTTGCATAATCTCATAGTCAAAGGAATATGTATATGACATGAAGGAAGCAATAGCAATAAAACTGAACGATCAACATGCTAAGCTAACGTATGGGTCTTGTCCATCACATCATTCTCCTAATGACATGATCCCATTCATCAAATGACAACACATGTCTATGGTTAGGAAACTTAACCATCTTTGATTAACGAGCTAGTCTAGTAGAGGCTTACTAGGGACATGATTGTCGGTGCCAAAACCGGCGGATCTCGGGTAGGGGGTCCCGAACTGTGCGTCTAAGGCGGATGGTAACAGGAGGTGGGGAACACGATGTTTACCCAGGTTCGGGCCCTCTCGATGAAGGTAATACCCTACTTCCTGCTTGATTGATCTTGATGATACGAGTATTACAAGAGTTGATCTACCACGAGATTGTAGAGGCTAAACCCTAGACGCTAGCCTATGGTATGATTGTTGTTGTCCTCTGGACCGTTTCATACAAAAAAGAGGGGTACACTTTTGTACCCCTATAATCTTGTGCAGGCGATCGAGCCATGGGCACCACCGCACTGAGCAAGGCAAGGGAGGTGAGCCAAGGTAAGGCCGAGGCTCGAAAGGAGCAGAACGACGCCAAGACCAAGACCACAAGGAGCAAAGGGGACGAAGCGGACTCCCCCAGCAAGATCCTTGCCGGGAGGCGGTTTTAGCAAACCCGGCAAGACCCTTGCCGTGGCAGCTCACCCCACACCTACGGAGCGAATCACCCTTGAGTCCACTGCCCCCATGGGGCAAGGATTAGGAGACATCCCCGTGGTGGCATGCAGATCTTTGTGAAGACATTCAAGATCAGATACACACTATAGAAGATGACGACCCTTGGCGGGATCCCAGCCAAGGGGGACCACAAGGCCCCCGGCAAGAGCCTTGCCGGGGATGACAGCAAGCGCCACGGCAAGACCCTTGCCGGGACTACGACGAGGCCCTCGCCAAGAACACCCGTAGGGCCCCCATCAGGCCCACGCCAATCGAACCTCCACCATCGTTCGCATGCAGCTGACGACCCAACCAGTTGGGCAGGCACCTGCGTGGCGGCAAGCGGATCTTCGTGGAGACCCACCACTGCGCCACCTCAGCTGCTGCACGCCTACATGGCACCACGGGCACCGCTGGCCGTAGGCGCGTGTCGACACGCGTAAGGGAGCGGGCGACCAGACGAGACAGGCCCTCCCGTCCCCGATAAAGCAAGGACACCTAAGCAAGACGCATTAAAAGCGCCTTGTCATGTAATGCGAGGGATAAACTCGCATCATCAGTACCCTTTCCACCTCACATGTGCCACTTTGTGGCAACCCCTTTCCCTATAAAAGGAGGCCCAAGGCGACCAGGAGGAGGATTCGCTTTGGAGCTCCTCACGCCCCATTGCTAGTTCAAGAACACAGATAAACAAACCACCAAAGTAGGAGTAGGGTTTTACGCATCCTCGCGGCCCGAACCTGGATAAAGAAACCGTGTGCTATCTGTTTGATCCGCTCTTCTCACGACCCCGCGCCCCGCAACCGTAGTAGGGATTCTTGTGATCCCATAGGTGTCGTTCCCACCGACATCTTTGGCGCGCCAGGTAGGGGTTGCGCGCAGTTGTGAGAATCGGCTCAAGCAGTTAGTTCGACGCTTCTTCATCGTCATGGCGCCCAAGAAGAAGATGGCGATGGCGGTTGGCCCGTTGAAGCCGGACATCCTGGCCCCGACGCTGGCGCAGCGGCGGACCGTTGCAGAAAGGACCCGGGCGCTGTTTGCAAACACCAACACCGTCCCCTGCAGCCGAAGTTTGGGAGGCGGCGATGTTCGTCTTGCTGATAACGGGCCGCACGCCGCCAAATCAAAAAGGCGGAGCTGCCCTCCGCGGGTGGCGCGGGGCCTTCCAAGACCGCTGCTACCCCGCCCGAAGGCGACGCGAGGGTCTCCAAGACTCCCACGCTGGCGCCGACGGCGCGCTCCTCTCACGCCGAGGACCCCGGGCGTCGCCGCGGAAAGAGCCCCGAGCTCCACTCCCAGAATTTAGAAGACCTGCCCGCTCACCAAGGAGCTGGTGAAGATGGCATGCGACCACGGGGTCGTGATAGACCTCCTTCTGACATGGTCAGAAGTCGAAGCGCGTCGCGATCTGTGCAGGTTTCGTTGCCACCAACGCCAGCAGAAGCCCTGGCGCGCGCGCAGTTTCTCCTCGATTTTCCTTCCACTATGGGGAAACTCGACGAATGGAGAGCCACTATTCGAAGCCTTGTTGCGGTGGCCAACAAAGACGAACCGAGTCCGGTGGAGCCCCCGGGTCGACGCTCCGACGGAGCCCCACGCACCGATGGCGGAGAGCGGCGGCGCCCGTGACCACGGTGCACTCGCCTCCTCCTCGCCCGGCATCATGGACGCCAGCCGTCGTGACGTTACGAGCGACGAAATCACCGTAGCATCGTCTGACCAAGCGGCCCACTGTGACCAGCGCCAAGTTCTTCGAATGAGAACACGAAGACGCTCGAACCACTATCGGCGCGCCGTGAGCGCGCCACCAATCGACAGCAGCAGGGCCTGCTGTGAGCCACCCGACACTGGCGAGCCCTGGAGGCCTACCTTACGAGGTAGGCTGTCCGGCTTTTACCCGTGAGCTGCGGCAGTTCCAGTGGCCCACTCACCGCACCTTCAAACCCAACGTGGGCGAAAAGTACAACGACAAGACCCACCCGTCCGAGTTCCTCAGCATCTACACCATCGCGATGCAAGCTGCCGGAGCCCGCGACGATAAGGTGCTTGCGAATTACTTTCCGTTGGCTCTTAAACCCAACGCCATGTCATGGTTGATGCACTTGCGGTAGACTCTATTTCCTCTGGTCGGATTTGTGCCATGAGTTTGTGGGCGCCTTTCTTTGGAGGCCACCAAGCCCATGGCCAAGCAAGCGACCGCACGTCATTCCCGGAAGGGGAGGCGAGAGTCTCCGCAAGTATATCTGAGGTTCAGCCAGATACGATACAATATCACGATGTTCACCCGCCGCCATCATCGGCGCGTTCCATCAGAACGTGCGTAACCGCAAGATGCGCGAAGAGCTGGCAATGAACAAGGTGAAAGATGTAGCAGAACTCTATGTTCTTGCTGACAGATGTCCCCGAGCTGAAGAGGGAAGGAAGTACCCCGGCGAAGATGCCGGTGCATAAACCGACTCCTCAGATGAGGATATTGCCGCCCCGGCAAAGAAAGGCCGGCGCTGCAACAGGAAGCGCAAAGGTAAAGCCGTGCTTGCCGTCGAGGGATCTGATGACGCCGGCTCCACCAAGAAGACCAAGGAAGATGACCCCGACAAGGAAGTTGCCGGATGTGTTGCCTGTTGGGCCTTGGCGGCTGCCGAGAAGCCAGGAAACTCCGACAAGCAATACTGCAAGATCCATCGCACCAAAGGCCATGCCTTCCAAGACTGCCGACAGGTTGAGCTCCTTGCTGAGAAGAAGAGGGCTAAGTATGAGAGGCGGGACAAGGAGAAGGGCCTGAAGCGATCTTTGAGGGGTCCGACAGAAGCGTGGCGGCCAAAGCGGGCCGTCGCGGCAAGGATAAACAACAGGAGAGGCCGCTCGGGCCGTGATGTAAAGCCATAAGGCAGCGATCACGAAGAGGACGGCGAATCCGGCGACCAAGAGTTCCAGAAGCTACAGAGGCCATGTGCGTCGGCCGAAGGCGCCTCATCGCATACTTCTCACCGCCCGGCTTAAGCGATTGGGCGAGAGATTACAGCGGCGAGCCGTCGTTTGATGCCCAAAGGCGGCTGAAGTGGTCCAGCGCACCTATCATCTTTGACTGCGAGGATCACCACGATCGAACTCTGCGGTCGGTGCTTGCCATTGTTGGTTTCACCAACAATACGCAACCTCAAGGTGACGAAGATGCTAGTCGATGGCGGGGCCAGTCTGAACTTGATCTCACCTGCCGTGATCGAGAAACTGCAGATTCCCGATGGAGACCTCGAAGAGGGGGGCACGTTTCAGGGGGTCAACCCGGGAAGAAGCCAACCAAAGGGAAAGGTCACGCTGCCCGTGACTTTCGGAAGCGACCTGAACTACAGGACGGAGAGGATCGTGTTTGATGTTGCCAAGATCCCCTTGCCCTACAACGGGATCCTTGGTCACCGCTGGTAGCCAAGTTCATGGCGGCGTCACTACGCCTACAACACCGAAGATGCGGGACTGTGACGATCATCACCATCCCCTCCGATAAGAAAGATGCAGCGACCAACTATACCAAAGAAGCGATTGCAGCCTGCCGCCACTAGGGCACTTGCTCCTGCCCACTGGGACCCGGGAGGGAAGAAGAAGAAGAAGACCGGTGAGACCTCGGACACCCATTCCGCAAGCGCACCTCTTCGGTGTAAGCGCTGCCGTCGAGGATGTGCCAAAGAGCTCCACCGGCGGAAATAAGAAGCCTGTGGCCATACCCAGGGAACCAAGAAGGTTTCTGTCAATGAGGACGGCACGGGAGGAGCTTTTACCATAAGCTCCACCCTTGACGACAAATAGGAAGACGCGCTCGTCACCTTCCTGCGGGCGAATGTCGATGTGTTTGCATGGCAAGCTTCCGACATCCCCGGTGTTCCCAGGGAGGTGATTGAGCACCACCTTGCTGTCTGCCCTCATGCGCGGCCCGTCAAGCAGAAGGTCAGAAAGCAAGCTTTGGAACGACAAGAGTTCATCACAGAAGAGATCCGGAAACTGGAAGCAGCGGGTTTGGTAAGAGGAGTGCTCCATCCAGCGTGGTTGGCCAATCCGGTCGTGGTGCGCAAGGCAAATGGGAAGTGGAGGCTGTGTATTGATTACACATATATCAATAAGGCTTGCCCTAAAGACCCCTTCCCGTTGCAGCGCATCGACCAGATTGTTGACTCCACGGCTGGTGTGATCTGTTGTCATTCCTCGACGCCTACTCCGGCTACCACCAGATCTTCATGACAAGAGAAGACGAAGAGAAAACATCATTCATCACCCCATGTGGTACGTATTGTTTCATGCGGATGCCTTTCGGGTTGAAGAGTGCTGGTTAGACGTTTGCAAGGGCGGTCCATATTGGTTTTGAACCCCGGCTCCATAGAAATATGGAAGCTTATATGGATGACATAGTGGTCAAAACCAAGGACAGGGCAACCCTCATACCAGATTTGCAAGAAACATTTGCAAACTGCGCCAAGATCAATCTCAAGCTGAACCACGAGAAGTGCGTCTTTGGCGTCCCGTCCGGCAAGCTTCTCGGGTTCTTGGTGTCCTGGCGTGGGATAGAGGCCAATCCGGACAAAATCAAAGTTATAGAGCGATTGAAGCACCCAAGCGAATCAAGGATGTGCGGCTTGCTTTGGTTGCGTCGCCGCCATGGGCGAGTTCATTTCAAATTCGCGGCGCGCCCTTCCCTTTTTCAAGATCACGAAAAAGGCGGGCCCGATGGAGTGGACGCCAGGAGCGAAGCAAAGATTGCAAGGTTTGAAGAAGTACCTCTCCTCGCGCCCGATACTAGTTGCGCCCTAGGCCACAGGAGCCGTTCTTGCTATACACGGCGGCAGCGGACCAGTGGTCGGCGCCGCACTAGTGGTGCGAAGAGAGGTTGACGATGAGGTAATGGCAGCGGCAGAGCCCGACACCACCAATTGAGAGGCGACACAACCAGTTGAAGTGCCGCGAAGAAGAAAATGATGCGACACCGGTCTACTTTGTTAGTTCCCTCCCGCAGGGGCTAGATCAAGGTACTCCGGTGTGCGTAAACTGCTCTTCGGCCTTCTTATGGCCTCGAGGAAGCTGCATCACTACTTCCAGGCACACGAGATCACTGTCGTCACTCGCTTCCCTCTGCAACGGATATTGCACAATCCGGATGCAACGGGAAGAATTGTGGAATGGGCACTAGAGCTGTCCAGCTTTGGCCTCAAGTTTGAAAGTACTTCGACGATTCAGAGCCGAGTCCTAGCGGAGTTCATTGCAGAATGGACCGCAACGCTCGATTTAAGAAGCCCAAGAGGCGCTCTCCCGGCAAGGAGGCAAGTTGTGATTGGATCATGTACTTTGATGGAGCTTTCTCCTTCTGAGGCCGGGGCTGGCGTACTGCTTGTCGCGCCCACCGGAGAGCACCTCAAGTACGTGATCCAAATGCACTTCCCTAGGGAGGTGTCAATACGGCAGAGTACGAAGGGCTGCTTGCCGGTCTTAGGATCGCGATGGACCTCGGAATCAAGAAACTCATCGTCAGGGGAGACTCGCAGCTTGTTGTCAAGCAAGTCAACAAGGATTACCGGAGCCCATTGATGAAGGCCTACGTCGATGAAGTGAGAAAATTTGGAAGAAGCGTTTGACGGTATCTGAAAGGCTGAACACGTTCCCGAGCGGAGAACAATATCGCCGATTACTGTCAAAGCGCTGCCCTCAAGCTACCTGTGGAACCAGGTACCTTTGTGCTTTAGCTAACTCAGCCATCCGTTGATCCATCAACAGAGCGTAATAAGAGGAGGAAATCAGGGCCTGGCAAGTACTTTACCGCCGAGCTCCCCGGAGCCGCCGGCAAGGATGTTGCCGGGGATACTGAGCCCGCCACGGGACGACTGGCTCCGGCGGAGCGTCAAGCTCTTGCCGTCGAGACAACCGCTCCTATAGCGGAGGAAATGCCTTTAGTCCTCGCCGTCGAGCCCCAGGCTCCAGCGTGGGCACAACATACCGTCCGATTCCTCCAAACAGGGGAACTTCCTGAGGAGCAGGAAGAAGCGAAAAAAGTAGCCCGTCGCTCTACCATATACCAGTTAAATCGATGGCGTCCTGCATGAGAAAGAGGCGTAACGGTGTGAAATTGAAGTGTATCCCTCGAGAGGAAGGAATTTGGAGCTGTTGGCGGAGATACACGGAGGCATATGTGGATCCCACATTGGGTCAAGGGCCCTTGCCGCAAGGCATTTCGGCAAGGCTTCTTCGGCCCACCGCCCTCCGGATGCTGACGACACTAGTCACCGGTGTGAAGCGTGTCAGTTCCATTCAAAGAAGCTTCATCACCAGCTCAAGCCCTTCAAACCATTCCTCTCTCCTGGCCCTTCACGGTGCAGGGGCTCGACATCTTGGGCCCTTTCCCCGTGCAGCCGGGGGCTTTGAGTACTTATGCGTTGCAATCGACAAGTTCACAAAGTGGCCGGGAGGTGGAGGCGATGAGGAAGGTCACAACTCGGTCCACCGTCAAGTTCTTCAAGGGACTAGTGTGCTGTTTTAGGCGTACCATGAGGTTATCACCAACAACGACACACAATTCACAAGCCGCACCTTCATGCAATATACCCAAGACCTCGGCGGCAAAAGTCTGTTGGCTTCCGTTGCTCACCCTGTGAAGCAATGATCAAGCTGAGAGGGCAAATGCTGAAATCTTTGCGAGGCTTAAGGACCAAGACCTTGACGAGCTGCACAAGAGTGGAAGGCGCTGGATTGATGAGTTGCGGCGGTTCTTTGGTCGATCAGACGACGCCAAATCGAGCCACCGACCGGACACCTTTTGCCCTAGTATACGGGCAGAAGCAGTTCTCCCCAATCGAACTTATATCACGGGTCACCTCGAGTGCTCGCTTATGATGAGCTTGAGCAAGAGCAAGCTGCGGCAAGATGACGCAATGCTCCTTGAGGAAGATCGTCTTGAGGCGGTGAGAGCAGCAACGCTACCGGCAAAGCCTCGCGCGCTACCATAGCCGCAAGGTTCATGTGCGAAGCCTTGAGGAAGGCGACCTTGTCCTTGGTAGCGTTCAATCGGCCAAGAATTCCAACAAGTTGACACCAAAGTGGGAAGGCCCTTATCGGGTAATATGAGTCACCGAACTGGCGCGATCCGCTTTGGAGACCGAAGATGCCGTTCCGATTGAGTAACTCTGGAACATTGAGCATCTTCGCAAGTTTCCCCGTGAGTGGTAGCGACTTAAGGGCCCCGACAAGCCACCTTTTGTACAAGCATTGCCGATGATGCATGTAACCCTTTGTACAAAGCCGTGCGTAGACCACGAGCATAAATAAATGAAGCGGCTGGCGCCCTAAGTTATAACATGCATGCTAGGTCGAGTCTAAATCCTTGGTTAGGGTTGATAGTGCTTAGCGGCGACTAACCCCTAGCTTAGAGGTCGAGTGTGCGTCTCTTTGCCGTTCTTTTGTCTTCTTTGGTTCGCAGGACTCACAGATATCCTTGACGGATCACTTGAGGATGAAAAAGGAAAGAGGGACAGACCGGCATCTGGACCCCGGCAAGCCAGTATTGCCGGGGGCTACAAGTGCAAAGATTCACCCATGGCAAACTAGAGTTGCCGGGGGCTACAGCTTCAGATAAGTTCTTCATCCCTTATCATGCATTCCCTCATGGACTGAGGTATGTGAAACCTCGTTTCTTCCCAAAGCTACCGTGCTCCCCTAAAACTCTAGGCCCTAGGGCTCATTCCTGGGGCCAGGTTTGGTCGTAGTCGCGGCAGCACAAGGATGACACGAGGAGCTCGAACCCACCTCATCCCTGCCTCCGCCAAAAGCGTGAGAAAGGTCGGCGAAGTGGGAAGGCAGCGGGGAGCTGTTGCCGCAAGGAAATGTTTATCTTAAGGATATCAAGGATTTACTCCTTGTCGTGGGTTCTACCCGCAAACAAATGACCCGGCAAGCATCCCTTTTTCATTAAAAACATTCCACTCAGGTACAGCCCATGGGGAATGAAAAACATGAATGATGGGATTATAAGTTTTGAATTCATCTAAGGCCCAAAGGCTTACAAGCTAAAAAGAGATAAGGTGCCCGTAACCCCTTTCTTGTCCCTCTCCTCAGGAGGCAGGTCAAGGAGGCGAAAAGGGCAAAAGGGGCGCCTAGGCGAGCTACGGGTGGCAGGAGGCACCAAGAGAACATCTCGGTGGCCGTCCGAAGGCTGGATGGTGATGGCGGCGCCGGAAGCAGAGCTCGAAGACGAGGCGGCAGGACGTCAGCATGCGTCGAAGGCGTCGGTGCCCGCGTACTCGATTTGTGACGCCTTGCCGCCGCCCTCTTCCTCTTCCGCAGCCTCCCAACGCCCGGCTGCCCAAGGAGACGACCCCGAGAAGTTCAGGAAGCCGGCGACACGGATGATGGGGTCGCCGGTGCCGCACGGAGCGGCGCCCGACACCTAGTCGGACCCGTCATCCTGCCGCCCGCTACCCCTGTCGTCGCTTCCGCTGTCCTCCTCGCCACTCCCGCCCGAGGAGGAGTCTTTGCTATCAGAAGAGCTCTCCACGCAGCACCTTGCCCGAGTCCCGAAGCACCCGAAGACCTTGACGGAGAGGAGGCCGCCCTCCATCAGCTTGAAATGGAGAGTGAGCCCCTCCGTCAAGCGGTGGATATGAGAAAACGTCTTCCATCCTCGACGAAGATACATCACGTGAGGGGCTGGGAAGTCGACGCGAACTCGCGTACCGCTGATCCAACAGCCCCTCATGTGCAGCCGCAATGACTGGTGGATCCAGCTCCATCTCCCGCGCGAATGGAGTCGGGAGACGAAGGCGACGACGAGGCGGCCGGCGCAGCCTGACAAAGAACTCGCAAGGGTCATCCCCAACATGGCCCTCAATGGGGGGAGGAACTCATGGCGGAGGCGAGACCGGCCCGCCGCCCGTTCCCCTCTTCCCCGAGCACCTCGGCCTCGCATGCAGCCTCGCCCCTCCCCTTCCTCTCATGGTGGCTCTGCCACCGCGGTCTGAGAAGAAGGAAGGGCCGCGTTGTCGCGCGGCCAACCTCGCCGCCACCATTGAAGGGCCAGGATTCCCTCTCTCCATGGTGGATGGAGGGGGGGGGGGGGAGGGAGCGGAAGCTGAAGGAAGGAGAAGATGGAAGAATGCGGGACGCCATTCCCCCCCCGCTCTTTATAAAGGAACAGGGTGGGGGCTCGGCCGCCCCACTCAGCCAATCAAGACGCGGAAGGCGCAGGGAACTGGGACCAACCCGTTGCCCCAGCCCGCGATGGTCCGGTTTCCCGCCTCCACCATTCGCCACCCCAAGCGCATGAGAACCACGTGGCAGACATGCGGGACCAATGCGACAGGTGAGGCGACCTCTCCCCACCCCGTGATCGTGGGGAGTGGACGCCTTGAAGACCACGCCTCGGCCCCGTTCAGTAAATGGGTCGCGCCTCACGCCTCCCTCCGTTTATGGGGAAGGCGCGAACCGCCCCCTTTACTACGACGTGACGCATGCGCGCAGAGCTCAGCCCCACGCATGCCGCCCACGTCACGCACGCCTCCCCACGCCGAGCCACGCGCGGGAAGCATGGGAAGCGCAGTGCACGAAAAGACTTACCGCGGTAAAAACCTCCCCGCCTGCCCGCGCACCGTTTTTGGGCCTAGCCCAACGACGCGATTGCGCTTACGTGTGGCCCAGGCCCGGGGGCTCCTGTCGGTGTACAAAAAGAGGGGTACACTTTTTGTACCCCTATAACTGTCTGCAGGCGATGCGAGCGGGCACCACCGCCTTGAGCAAGGCAAGGGAGGTGAGCCAAGAGTAAGGCCGAGGCTCGAAAGGAGCGAGCAGCGCCAAGACCAAGACCACAAGGAGCAAAGGGAAGAAGCGGACTCCCCGGCAAGATCCTTGCCGGAGGCGGTTTTAGCAAACTGGCAAGACCCTTGCCGTGGCAGCTCACCCCACACCTACGGGCCGAATCACCCTTGAGTCCACTGCCCCCCATGGGGCAAGGATTGAGGAGACATTCCCGTGGTGGCATGCAGATCTTTGTGAAGACATTCAAGATCAGATACACACTATAGAAGATGACGACCCTTGGCGGGATCCCAGCCAAGGAGGACTACAAGGCCCCCGGCAAGAGCCTTGCCGGGGATGACAGCAAGCGCCATGGCAAGACCCTTGCCGGGGCTACGACGAGGCCCTCGCCAAGAACACCCGTAGGGCCCCCATTAGGCCCACGCCAATCGAACCTCCACCACCGTTCGCATGCAGCTGCCGACCCAACCAGTTGGGCAGGCACCTGCGTGGCGGCAAGCGGATCTTCGTGGAGACCCACCAGTGCGCCACCTCAGCTGCACTGCCTACATGGCACCACGGGCACCGCTGGCGAAGGCGGCGTTTATTACATGAAAGGGAGCGGCTGACAGACGACAGGCCTCCCCATCCCCAATAAAGCAAGGACACCTAAGCAAGGCGCATTAAAAGCGCCTTGTCATGTAATCTGAGGGATAAACTCGATCATCGCACCCTTTTCCACCTCTTATGCGCCTTTGTGGCAACCCTTTCCCTATAAAAAGGAGGCCCAAGGCGACCGGGGAGGAGGATTCGCTTTTGGAGCTCCTCACGCCCCATTGCTAGTTCAAGAACACAGATAAACCAACCACCAACGCAGGAGTAGGGTTTTACGCATCCTCGCGGCCCGAACCTGGATAAAGAAACCGTGTGCTATCTGTTTGATCCGCTCTTCTCACGACCCCGCGCCCCGCAACCGTAGTAGGGATTCTTGTGATCCCATAGGTGTCGTTCCCACCGACACGGACTAAACCCTCCGGTTTATATAGACACTGGAGGGGGCTAGGGTTACACATAGTCGGTTACAAGGGAGGAGATCTACATATCCGTATTGCCAAGTTTGCCTTCCACGCCAAGGAGATTCCCATCCGGACACGGGACAAAGTCTTCAATCTTGTATCTTCATAGTCCAACAGTCCGGCCAAAGGATATAGTCCGGCTGTCCGGAGACCCCCTAATCCAGGACTCCCTCAATAGCCCCTGAACCAGGCTTCAATGATGATGAGTCCGGCACGCAGATTGTCTTTTGCATTGCAAGGCGGGTTCCTCCTCTGAATACCCCATAGAAGATTTTGAACACAAGGATAGTGTCCGGCTCTGCAAAACAAATTCCACATACCGCAGAGAGAATAATACTTCCACAAATCTAATCTGCCAACCGTTTCTCATAATGTGACGTATTATCGTGGTCTGGCCATGACGAACCGTCTTTCTCAATCAGCGTGGCACCGCACGTTTTGCGAGGCGATTTTATTGGCACGTCTTGTCGAAGTAGAGATCGTGTCCCCCTCATTACGGGATTCTCATCAATACGGATGTGGGTAACCCAATCGTGCCCGTTGGTATGACTCCTTGATTTTAGGTGAGTCCCAAACGGCTACGCGGAGGACGCTTGATATTCATCCCCTTTATAAAGAGGCCAAGGCCTGTCCTTTTTCTTCTTGCGCTCAATCAAATCCTCCCCCCACCTCGAGTTCCAACACCCAAGGCTCAGGTCAGGCGCTTCGGACTTTCAATCATGTCCGGATCCAACCTTCAAGGTCGGCGGATGCCTTCCTCTGTCACAGAGGAAGACATCAAGAAGCTAAGAGAGGCCAGATATTTGGCCGTGAAATCTCGCCTGGGTTGCACCTTTCGAGGGTAGGCCATTCCCACTCCTGAACCCGGCGAGGGCGTTGTATTCATCTCTCACTTCCTCCGAGGGCTAGGCCTCGCTCTAGATCCCTTTGTAAGGGGGCTCATGTTCTATTACGGGCTGAATTTCCATGATCTGGCTCCGGATTCCATCCTCCACATCTTGTCGTTTATCATCGCGTGTGAAGCTTTCCTCCGCATTACCCCTCACTTCGACCTGTGGCTCAAGACCTTCAATGTGGAGCCGAAGATGATCGAGGGGTGACACGCAGAGTGCGGAGGTGCCGTAATAAGAAAAAGTGCCAATGTTCCTTGGCCGAAGGGTTCCTTCCCGGAGGTATCCAGTTTATGGCAACGGGAGTGGTTTTATATCACAGCTCCCCGGGGCACCAAGTGGGTAGCCACCCCCGCCTTTAAACAGGCCCCCACCACAACTGACGTCATGGATTAACAAGGGGCTGGACTGGGGGCCAGTAAATGATGTGCCGATATTGCAGAGTCGCATCCAAGATCTCCTCGAGAGAGATGTCGGCCTGGTCACGGTAATGCAAGTCATGCTAGTTCGTCGGGTCCTGCCTTGCAAATATCGACCTCTCCGCATGTGGGAGTTCAACTCGGAAGGACCGCGAGCTGTTCAACACTTCCTCGGCATGACGCTCGAGGAGATGTACAAATTGTTCTTCAGACCACAAATAAGGTGTCCGGACACCACCGAGGATGCGGGTCTGAGCTGCAATCGTCCAGACGCCCAAGTAAGTAGTCCCGTAACCGAACATGTTGTCTTTTTATTTATCACAACATCATTCTGAAAAGTCACTCTTTGACCAGGACTGGGTTACAAAGGCGAAGATGATCAGGTGTCCGGCCCCCCTCCCTGAGGTCTCGCCGGATCCTGTACTAGCCAGGATGCTGGAGCTTGTGCCTTATCAAGCGCCCTCAGGGGAAGATAAAGGGGGGAATAAAGAGGCTGAAAGCGGATCTCACTCACTATTCATCCAAACCGGGGGAGTTAGCGCCTCCGTGAAGGAGGATAGTCGGGGGGAAGAATCTGAAATTCCCTCTCCCCAAGGAAGGAACAGGACGGCCTCTGAAGACCCGAAAACAATGGTTTCCAAACGGGGGAAGAAATCTTTGCCAGAGGGTCCTACCTCGGGGGGTACCCTTGCAGCACAGTGCCCGCAAGGGGATCAACCCTCCACCGAGCTGTGAGTAAAAGGGTACTTAATAGTAAAAATATCCTGCTTTACTTCTGAGGAAAATAACCGAAGCATTTATCTTGTAGTTCAGATCGTAGCCCTTCTCGGCAGAGTTCGTCTTCGGGGGATCTTCTTCCGGAGATGATGGAGAGCGAACGCCTCCCCATGCCCTCCCGCCTCATGAGGCGAGGCGACCCTCAAGTGTCGCGGAGGGTTTCTCCCGATCCGGCAAGGCGGAGGGTAATCCTTGACCACCAAGTCCTCGATGTTGGCTCTGAAGAGAGCAACCGAAAGAGTCCGACACCGTCCGGTGTGCGATCGGACGCACTGAAGGATCTGCTAGAGCAAGCGGCTATCTCAGAAGCGCATCATACGCTAATGGGTACAGTGATTGAGAGGATTTCATCCGCCGAAAGCGGGTTGCATGAAGCTTTTATGAGTCTACTGAAAGGCTTTGAGGTACGTGAAATAGTGTATGTTTTTGATGATACCGCACGTTAGGTGTGCCCTGTGCAGATAGTAGCCCCTGAGACTCTGGTTGCCGTCGAGAACGGCGGTAAACAGAGGATCATAGTTCCAGGTAATAATCAGGCCGCCTTCATATGCAGGTGGTAGAGGGTCCGGTGGCTAGCCGGACTGGTGAGTTTGCCGAGCTGAAGCGGCAACTTGATGCGGCAGATGCCGACATCGTGCTTGTCAACAAGCGGCTCGACGAGGCACAGGGTATGTGATTTCTTCGGTGATCAACACATAGTAAGAGGAGCATGATGCTAGTATCTTTAATTTCTGTGACTGCAGATGGGGCTGCCGCCGTGGAGACCCTTCGGGCGGAACTTGCCCGAGCCAAGGAACGAGCCAGGAATAGTGATGCGGCCGCTCTAAAGGCGGTCGAAGAGTTGAGAGCCGAACAAGTTGCGCATTGCCAAAGCAAGGAAAAAATGGCCCAGATGGCCGTTGAGTTGAAAGATGCCGCCGACCGTTACCAGCTCCTTGAAAAAGAAAACCGAGCGAAGGTGACGAACCTGGAGAAGGCCATGGTAGCAGCCAAGGACGCCCGCTCTAAAATTAGAGCGGCGAAGGAAGAAAACTGCGTCAAGTCGAGATATCGCGGTAGGGAAGCCCTTTTATTGCGCAGACAAGGTTCGGAGATCCAAAGTATGCCCCTCTTGATAAACTATGGAGTTCTACAGACGCATACGTGGATTTGGCAGCTAGTGCTGCTGATGCGGCTGAGTACTTCAAGGATCAGAAAGATCGTGAAGTGGAAAAGCTGTTCTGGTCACAATTCGATGGTCCAGCACGCCCGCTACTGTTGAATGAGCGAATGGCCGAGTGGGCCGAGCTCCATAGTTTGTCCGGGCTTGCCATGAGGTCTGTTGTGGATCATTTGTGGCCGGGAGGGCCACAGCCGAATAGTTATTTTGGTTTGGTGCAGCAGTTCCTTGGTGCTGTGCCGCGTATCGACGCTATGAAGAGGTTGGCGTGCATAGAGGGCGCGCGGATGGCACTTGCCCATGTCAAGACATACTAGGCAGACATGAAGGCCACCGCTATTGCAACCCAGGGTTCGGCCGTTGGCCGAGTAGCTGCCGAGCACTAATTTGAAGAAGTCTTTGAAGGCGCTCGTTCAATAGAAGCTCGATCTTTCAAGAATATTATGTTCTAGTGACATGTATTCCCATTGAAAAAACAATGTTTTACTGAATTATAAAGGCTGTTTTTGTACTTTTGCCTGAAAGTATTATGATGCATGCCTCCTGTGCAGCCGTTTATGTATATATGTATATAACCTAAAAGTTTACAATCGTCGGCTTCAGCCCCCACGCATATAATGCGGGGGTGTTTGCAAAAACGCGTATTCACACTTGATCCAACGTCTTGGTCCATTAAGGAGGTGGTAGCGCAGCGAACAAGGCAATCAGACTATATTGCTTTAACACCTTCACTTAGCCATAGGAGTTTGACAGTGGGACTACTAGATAGCCCCTGGTACCTCCGCGCTCGTCCGAATACGGGGCACGTACGTACGTGACCGGGAAACGACCCTTCGCTAATGCGGAGGAATCCCGAAGATTCCGTTGAGTCATCGAGTGGTTGACCACTCTCGCGCTTTATCATGACAGTCAGTTTTCGTCTTTCCCTACTGAGGTGCTCGTCCGGATGAATCAGGGCACAATCGCAGTAGTTCTCCTGGTGCCACCTTAGCCGATAGAGCAGAACGTAAGGTAGCAAAACACAGGAGCCGGGCAAACCCAACATTTGACCAAAGACATGATTCAGAGCTAATGCATATAAGGCCAAACTCGCGACGCCGAACACTCCCTAAGGTATTCGGTCTTTATAACATATGCCGGGCTGAACAATGCCCTTGATAATGAACCCCGAGTGTCCAGGAACGTGCAATATTCTGACGTGGACAAATGCCAATAACGTCAGCAACCTTCTCGGTTGTACTGAGAATCCGGAGGATGTGAACAACAAGAGAGAGTAAAAAGGTTCTGTGAGGTCTTAATCTAAAAGAACCTTTGAGCAGGTCCCCGTTGCGTGCGTACTGTGTCTCCGTTGTCTTGCCGTATCACGGGCCGGGTGTAGCACGATTGTCATCTGTAAAAGAGAGGAACTTAGTTGAAAGTTGTCGTGCAAAAAATTGGTTATTCTAAATAAACCATAAAAAATTCAAGATAAGTAAAGTTGAGCCGAACTAGCACTGTTTACACGTGGGAAGCCCCTGTCACCATCTATAAGGGTATAACTATCAAACCAATCTCAAGTATATCTAATGATGCGTCGGACTCGTCTAACCGTGTCCGTGGTCTTAACGACCAGTCATTTATTCTGGTTGGTGAGGCCGTCTAGTGTTTGGCTGTTAAAGCAGCCGCACGTTGTTCTGCGCGTAAGGAAGCTCAATATTTCCATTAACTGTGATGGTGCCTCGCGGGCCAGGCATCTTAAGCTTAAGAGAAGCGTAATGCGGTATAGCGTTGGAACGAGCGAAAGCTGTTCGTCCGAGTAGTGCTTGATAGCCGCTTCGGAATGGAGCGATGTCGAAGTGTAACTTTTCACTTTGGTAGTTGTCGGGTGAACTGAATACGACTTCTAGTATTAGAGAGCCCGTGGAGTGGGCCTCTGGGCCTGGTATTACTCCCTTGAAGGTAGTATTACTGTGGCTGATCTTCGTCGGGTCTATCCCCATTTTGCGGACTATGTCCTGATATATCAGATTTAGACTACTGCCGCCGTCCATAAGGACTCGCGTGAGATGGTATCCGTTTATTATTGGGTCTAATATCAAGGCAGCTAATCCTTCGTGCCGAATGTTTATCAGGTGCTCCCTGCGATCAAAAGTGATCGGGTGAGCCAACCAGGGGTTGGGCTTACGGGTGACGTGCACTATGGCTCGTGTGTTTCGGAGTGCATGTTTGCTTCTCCTCTTCGTCACATGGATCATGTTCACTTTTTTGACCTGGTGGGAATTTTTTCTGTCCCCCAATGCTTTGCTGGCGAGGCTCACCCTCGTCTTCACTTGGTGTCTCCCTCCCCTTGTGTTTGGCGTTTAGCTTACCGGCCTGCTTAAAAACCCAACATTCTCTGTGGGTATGATTTGCAGGTTTATCGGGGGTGCCATGGATCTGACATAGTTTGTCTAGAATCTTGTTTAGGCTGGACGATCCATCTCTGTTGCCTTTGAAAGGCTTTTTCCGCTGGCCTGGTCGAAAGCCCCTGATTCCGGCGTTTACCGCCGTGTTATCTAGGTTGTCTTCTTTATTTCGGCGCTTGTTTTTACCGCGCCGTGGTTTTCCGTTGCCATCCCTGACTTTGGATGTGCTTGGCTCGCTGGTGCCACTGCGGGCCAACCAACTATCTTCGCCCGCACAAAAGCGGGCCATGAGGCTTGTCAGGGCTGCCATTGTTCTCGGCTTTTCTTGGCGAGGTGTACATGAGCCATTCGTCTCGGACGCTGTGCTTGAAAGCTGCAAAGGCTTCGGCGTCCGGACAGGCGACGATTTGGTTCTTCTTAGTGAGAAACCTGTTCCAAAGCTTTCGGGCTGACTCTCCGGGCTGTTGAATTATATGACTTAAATCGTCTGAATCCGGAGGTCGGACATAGGTCCCTTGAAAATTAGCCCGAAAAGCATCCGCAAGCTCCTCCCAACTTCCAATGGAGTTTTCGGGGAGGCTTTTTAGCCAGTGCCGAGCTGGTCCTTTAAGCTTGAGGGGCAAGTACTTGATGGCTGTCACAGCCCTAGAGCTTGCTTGTAACTAGTGTCATTGCATCCATGCATCATATTTAATTTTCATGAAATTTGAAATGGGGAAGACAGAAACCCCAGAACCCCTTTTAATCCAACTAGGGTTTACTAAAATTATTTTCAATGAACACGAAATGCCTTCAAAAATGCTCATCACTTTTGCTTTGGTTCGAGCCTCCGCCAAAAGTGGTGCACTATTTTTAGGTCATCCTAAGGTCTTTGAATTAAATCATAAGTATTTGAGTTTGGGCATTTAAAATTATATAAAATATTTCAAATGCCCAAATATTGCTAAACAAAATGTTTCATGTTGGAAATATTCCAACAATGGACCAGGAAGCGATTTGGTGATTTTTGAAACTGTTTTGGTATTTTTATAAACTCCACAAAATTACAGAATAATAGAAAACTGAAATAAATAGAAAAAGGGAGAGAGAAACCCACGGGCCTTCTTACAGGCGCTCACTATGACAGTGGCCGGCCCAGCCTTCCGTTCAGCCCAGCCACCACATAAACCCCTACATTGTCGTCTTCCTCTGCCAAGAGGGCAGAGGCGAGGCATGGCGCGCCGACGACGCCTTGGCACCTCCTGCTTTCGCCGTTGGAGGCACCCGAGGTGCCACGCACCCAAACCCCTCGTCCTCTCCTCTCTCCCCTGGACCCCATTCTCTCCTCTGCTCCCTCTCTCTCGGGACCGAGCGCCACCGTCCCATTGCCCTCGCCGTTCACATGACCCACAGGGCCCCCTCGCCCATCCAACACGCCCTAGGGATCCGCCGTGCCTCCCTCACCCTCCCCGCCGTCACACGCTACCGGAGAAGCCCCGAGGCGCCGCCCCGCCGCTTTTCCCCTTCTCGGACCCGCTGGTCGCCGTCGCCCGATTCGTCGCCTCCGGACCTCCCAGCGCCCACCTTCCCATCGTGCTCGCGGTGAGCTCTTGAGCTTTTCCCCTCACCTCCCCTCTCGCTAGCCTTCTCTAGCCACCGTTCCCCACCATGGCCAAGCTTCGCCCGCCGCCGTGCCTCGTCAGCCGGCGTGGCTAGAGCCACAATGGCTCAAGCCAACCCCACCTCTGTGCTCGGTAGCAGCACCAGGAGCTCGTAGCCACCACCCGCTCCTCCTCCGTGCACCGTAGCATTAAACCCGACCCGCCCGAACTCCGGCCGCCGCCTTGAGCTCGCCGCCCGTCGATTCCGACCACCGCATTCTTGCCACCACCACCACTAGATGCGTGAGTCTTCTAGCTCGCCGTAGCCGCAAACCCCGAGCAAAATGGTGCACCCTAGGCAAAACCCGAGCCACTCCGGTGCACAACCGCATGATTTGGTGCTTGGCGATCACACGCCAGTGGTGATGACGTGGCATCGTCATTAGGTGCTAATGACCAACTTAACTACCCCGACCCATCGACATGCGGGCCCTTGCATTAGTTAAGTTAGGTTAGTACTAACTAAGCTAGGTTAGTTTAGTTGAACAACGACAATCGGGACCCACAGTCGATTTGACCTGGACAGCGCCCGATTGACTTGCTGACGTCACCGTGAGGTCATGCTGACGCACTAATTAATTTCTGGGATTTTTAAATAAATCAAAATGATTTATTTATTTGAAAAACTCTCTAAACTTCTAAAATTCATAGAAATTCAACCGTAACTCCAAATGAAATAATTTATATATGAAAATGATCAGAAAAATATGAAGAATCTGTTTATGCCATGATCATGCATGTTTGAACAAGTTAACCTCACTGAATAGGATGAATCATGATTAGGGTAAATTATGAACTAGCATTTGGAGTTGGAATTTGTTCTTGTTCGAGTTCCACTTCAATTAACTTGGCTAGATATTGCATTAGGTGAATTCAGTACCTTAACATGACATGTCATTCATGTGAATGTGCATTGCATTGATTGTGTTCTTTCTCAGTTGCCGATGTTTGCCCCCTCTCGGTGAGCGGCGTTAAAGCGATTGTTCGATGACACCGATGAAGAACTATATTATCTTGAAGTGCCGTGCAAGCAAAACCCTTGTTCATTCCGATATAATCCCACTCTCTCGCTCCTGCTCTATTTTACTGCATTAGGACAACAACGACTCATGTGTTACTTCTTGCGGTAGCTGAACCCCTTTATCCTCTGCATGACTTTGTCATTCCACGATAATTAGATGAAACCCACTAGCAGGAGTAGGAGTTGTTTGAGCCCTGTTGTGCCTACTCATTCATGCTTGTTTGTCATGCACTGCTCTTGCTTAGAGTTGAGTCAGTGCGATTCATCGGGGATGAATCGGAGGTGTGTGAACATGTCCTCTTGTGTGTGAGCTAAGTGTGTGAACACGATTTGGTAAAGGTAGCGGTGAGAGGCCATGTAGGAGTACATGGTGGGTTGTCTCATTGCGGCCGTCCTCGAGAACTGAGTTACGTGTTTGTGATCCATGAAACAGATTACTACCACGCATTGGGATCCTTAATTGACCCTCTCGACTTCTTAACCACCCTTGTCCTCGATCCGGGAGTTGCAAGTAGTTTACGGTGTTTGTAGTAGTATCTTTGGGGCGCCTTGCACGCTGACCATAGGGGTGGGTTGTGTTGCGGTGGGCTGCCAAATGGCCCGATGTCCGATCGCCCGTTTGGTGTCTCGTGAACCTGCACACATCGTTCGGGGCTGTATGGGAAACCTCGGCGGACTCCCTGCGGATGGAACCCGAATAGGCGATAAACTGGACTAGGGACTTGAGTGTTTAGGTAGGCCGTGGCCGACACCCACGTTGGGCTTCCGCTTGAAGGTTGCCGAGTACATGTCGTGTAAACGGCGGTAAGTGGTGAGCGTGTGTGAAGAAGTACACCCTGCGGGGTTAATATGATCTATTGAATAGCCGTGTCCACGGAGAAGGACTTCTAGGTTGCCTATACCAGTTCATAGACAAGTGAAAGTGGATACTCTAAAATGCGCAAGATAAGCGTGGAGTGCTATGGATGGCGTTCTCGTGGGGAGGCGGAGGCGGGTCCATAGTGGTGTATTGACATGGTGAATATGTGGACTCGTGTGCACCACCTCAAAAGAGTTACTTGCAAATCGTAGTATAGGATAGCCACCGAGTCAAGCTGGCTTCCGCGGTTAAACTCCACCACCCCCTTTTGATAATGATGCATATGTAGCTAGTTACGATGTAAGTCTTCTTGAGTACGTTTGTACTCACGTTTGCTTATTTTATGTTTTGCATAGAGACTTCGGTCTCGCTAGTAGTTCGCTTGGACTTGACGGTTAGCTTGTTACCTCGGCTACGATCTTGTGCCCTCGGCGAGATCTGGTAGATAGTCGGGCTTCTCAGCCTTCTTCATTTATAGTTATACGTACTCGGACATGTTTAGCTTCCGTTTGTGCTTCGACTTGTATGCTCACGAGTGTTGGGTCATGAGACCCATGTTTGTAATATCTCGCTCCTCGGAGCCTAATGAATAAATATTTGAGTCGTAGAGTTATGTTGTGATGCCATGTTGTATCTACACATATTGAGCATATTGTGTGTATGTTTGAAATGCTTGGTATGTGTGGGATCCGACAAACTAGTTGTTTATCCTTGGCAGCCTCTCATATGGGGAAATGTAGTCTCGTGCTTACGGCGATAGTAGTCACTTCTGACAGCCGGTTCACCGGAGTCCTGCTAGCCAGCACTACTGCTTGGACACTTGGTAGCGGCATGTGTTTCGCCGTTCCTATATACGTCCCTTTGGGGAAATGTCACAGCGGTGTTATTCGGAGTCTGCCTAGCCTTTCTGACCGGGATACCGGAGTCCTGTTAGCCAGTGCTACAGCCAATTTATCGTTGATGACCGACATGCTCGATGTGATTCATGTATACTGTCCCCATAGGTTAGCGCCCGCTTGGGTTCACGACTAGCCATGTCGGCCCGGGTTCTTTGTCATATGGATGCTAGCGACACTATCATATCGTGAGCCAAAAGGCATAAGCGGTCCCGGGCCATGGTAAGGCGACACGGTGGGAATACCGTGCGTGAGGCCGCAAAGTGATATGATGTGTTACATGCTAGATCGGTGTGACTTAGGATCGGGGTCCGACAATGGCTGCCAGCATACGTGGCGGTGGTTCTGTTAAATCTCTGCGTAAATCGTCCATACCGTCGATGTCTTCGGAGTCGAAGTCGAGCCTGTTGGTTAAATCGTCGACAGTGGCTACTAAGTGGGTGGTGGGTGGGGTTCGAATTTCTTCGTCGTCCGCATCCCATCCTAGCCGGACATAGTTCGGCCAAAGTTCTCCTGGCAAGGAGAGAGACTTTAATGAATTTAGCATGTCGCCGAAAGGCGAGTGCTGAAAGATATCCGCGGAGGTAAACTCCATGATCGGCACCCAATCAGATTCGATAGGCGCGGATGTAGGCGGCTCAGAGTCCGTGGCCGGAGACGAATCCAGTGGTTCGGCGTCACGGCTATTGTGAGGGGTGAAGTTAGTATCCGGCTCTACCGCCACTGAGGGTACGACCTCCATGGCGGGGTCTATCTTCCCGTCCTTGGATGGTGCAATTTGCTCCGGATTGAAGGCCGGAGTAGTTGCCGGTGTGATCTCCGAACCTTTGTCCAGCAGCGAGCTATATCATGCTAAATGCGTGGTGCGTCTGGCGCTTACTTGACATGGGCTCGAATCCGTCGAAGATCAAGTCTCCGTGGATGTCGGTGGTATAGTTCAAGTTTCTGGATCTGACCTGTCGGCCAGGGGCGTAGCTTTCGATCTGCTCCAGATGGCCAAGCGAGTTGGCCCGCAGTGCGAAGCCGCCGAATACAAAGATCTGTCCGGGGAGGAAAACCTTACCCTGGACTGCATTGTTACCTATGATCGAAGGTGCCATCAAGCCTTACGGCGACGGCACAGTGGAACTCTCAATGAAAGCACCAATGTCGGTGTCAAAACCGGCGGATCTCGGGTAGGGGGTCCCGAACTGTGCGTCTAAGGCGGATGGTAACAGGAGGCGGGGACACGATGTTTACCCAGGTTCAGGCCCTCTTGATGGAGGTAATAACCTACTTCCTGCTTGATTGATCTTGATGATATGAGTATTACAAGAATTGATCTACCACGAGATGTAGAGGCTAAACCCTAGAAGCTAGCCTATGGTATGATTGTTGTTGTCCTCACGGACTAAACCCTCCGGTTTATATAGATACCGGAGGGGCTAGGAATTACACAGAGTCGGTTACAAGGGAGGAGATCTACATATCCGTATTGCCAAGCTTGCCTTCCACGCCAAGGAGAGTCCCATCCGGACACGGGACGAAGTCTTCAATCTTGGATCTTCATAGTCCAACAGTCCGGCCTAAGGATATAGTCCGGCTGTCCGGAGACCCACTAATCCAGGACTGCCTCAATTATATTCTGTCTATGTATCCACACATGTATCAAGTTTCCGGTTGGTACAATTCTAGCATGAATAATAAACATTTATCATGATATAAGGAAATATAAAATAACAACTTTATTATTGCCTCTAGGGCGTATTTCCTTCAGTCTCCCACTTGCACTAGAGTCAATAATCTAGTTCACATTGTCATGTGATTTAACACCAATAGTTCACATCACCATGTGATTAACACCCATAGTTCACATCGCCATGTGACTAGCACCCAAAGGTTTTACTAGAGTCAATAATCTAGTTCACATCACCATGTGATTAACACTGTAACGCCCGGATAATCATGCTACAGTAATCTCACGTTGATGGTGCCACGTCACCTTTGTCACTGTAGTTAACCACGGGTTAATTCAAACTGATTCGAAATTCAGATTTAAAATTATGATAGCAATAAAAGTTTTCAAAAATTTAAAACTATAATGTTAGGGTTTTGCAAAATATTGCATCGGCAATTATGGTGGAATACAAACATTTTTATAAAGTGTCTTAATATTTTAAAATGAATTAAAACAAAAAAGGAAAAAAAAGAAAAGAAAGAAAAAAAACAAACAAAACAAAAGGGGGGAGAAGCCCCCTGCTTTGAACCACGGCCAAGCTGGGCCAAGCAGCCCAACCGGCCCATAGCAACCCATCCGCCCCTCACTCCCTTAACCCCTCCCCACTCCCGATCGAACCCTAGCCCACGTTCCCTCCCCCGTCGCCCCACGATCCCTTCTCCCCCGCCGATCTGGATCGAGATCGGCCCCGATCCCGTTGACCCCGACCACCGCCGCTCGTCCTCACCCCCCTCCTCGCCGGACGCCGTGGGCCTTGTAAATCCCCGTCCATCTTGCCATCGCCAGACCTCGCCGTCCCCGTCCTCCACCTCGCCGGGACTACGTCGCCACACCGCTCGTCCCCGCCGCCCGTCGCCGGCGCTCCCCCACCGGACTGCCTCCTCCACGCCACCGTCGTCCTCGCCCTCCTCCTCGCCGGTCTTCCCCGACCGTCCCGAGCCTTGCCCTAGACCCTACGCGCCTCCCCCCGTGAGCTCCCTCCTCTCCCTTCTCCGTCACCGGCGCCTATCCCCCCTCCCGTTACGCCGTTGCCGCCCCGCCGTGGACGCCGCAGCGGCCTTGGCGCAACACAGGCAGCTGGCACCAACAGCCGGGCTATCCCGCCCAGTCCCTCCCGCATCCCGTGCGGCTCCCTGCCATGGACGCGTGCCCTTCTCGCTACAGTCGCCTAGGCCACGCCCGGCCACCGCCGTCGCTGGTCCGGTCCGCGCCCATCCTGCCGTCGCTTCGCTCGGCTCCGGTCGGCGCCCTTAGCCCGTGCCCTCCCTTTGCGTCCGCCCGCGTCGGCCCGCATCGCCATCGCCCGGCCTCCCGAGGCATACAGCGCGCCTCGGCCTCTTCCCTTCGCGTGCGACCTTGAGCCATGCAGGGCACTCGCCGGCCCCGCCGCTTCGCCGTGGTGGCCGGTCCTCCCTCTACCTCACCGGCATCGGGTGCGCCGCTGCTCCCGGTGGCCTCGCCTTGCCTTCCCGGTCGGGCTCGGCCCGCTGGTCTTGGGAACCGCACAGGCGCCTCACGCCCACTTATAGGCCTTGGCCCACTGACAAAGGGGCCCCAGCCCCATAACGTTTTTTTTAAAAAAAAGGAAAAAAAATTAAGTAAATAAATAAATAATAATTAAAATAATTAAAATATTAATTAGTTAATTAAGTAATTAATTAAGTTAATTAATCTTGATTAGATTAACCTAATCAGTAATTAAATTAACTAATATGTAATTAACCTAAAGCAGATCGGCAGGTGGGTCCCCTTTGGACCCACATGTCAGTTGACCAGTCAACGGTCATAGTTGGCTGCTGGCGTCGACATGACATCATCTTGGCGTCATAAATCCATTTTTCAATTAATTAAATAATTAATTAAATTCCGAAATTAATAAAATCTAAAAAAAATCATATCTTTTAATCCGTAACTTCGGTTAAAATATTTTCAACATGAAAGTTGCTTTCGAGCAGCCGAGGCGAATCCGGATACGCGATCCGTTTGTCCGCCACACACCCCTAACCTATCCAGACCCGCAACTTTCCCCCTCGGCTCCTTCACTAGAAAACCACGAAACCGGGGATATTTTCCGGATGTCTTCCCCTTAACGGTACCACCTCATACCACGTTAGAACACGCCTAGCATCGTTACTTGTCTTGTCATGCATTGATATGCATCTGTTTACATGGTATTCATTGTTTCTTCCCCCTCTTCTCTCCGGTAGACTACGAGACCGACGCCGTGCTGCTTTGCCCGGTTCGACTACGGAGTTGTGACCCCTCTCTCTTGCGAGCAACCAGGCAAGCCCCCTTTGATCACGAGATATCGCATACTCTTCTCTATCTGCTTGCATTAGAGTAGTGTAGCATATTCTCGCTTCGATTAATCCTATCTTCTTTGCATAGCTTTGTCCTTGCTACTCTTGTTGTTACCTTTACCTGCAATCCTACATGCTTAGTATAGGATGCTAGTATTTTCATCTGTGGCCCTACATTCTTGTCCGTCTGCTGTGCTATACCATGGGGCCGTGATCGCTCGGGAGGTGATCACGGGTATATACTATATACTTATACATGATACATGTGGAGATTAAAGTCGGGTAAATTTGGTGGAGCACCATGAGTGGATCTTTGTGGCGGAGGCGATAGGGCAGAGTTGAGACCGCCTAGGAGAGGTGGGCCTGGCCCTGTTCGGCGTTCGCGGATACTTAACACGCTTAACGAGATCTTGGTATTTGATGCTGAGTTGGCTACGAGCCTATCTGCACTAACCATCTACGTGGGAGTAGTTATGGGTATCTGGCGTCGTGGTATCACCGAAGCACTTGGGACGTCGTGATTTTAGGCGGCAGCGCGGATTGGGCTGGAACGCCACTAGGCTAGGTCTGCTTCCGTCCGCCCAAGCAACGTGCAGGTGTGCTCAGGGCGATGGGCCCAGACCCCTGCACGCTTAGGTTTAGACCGGCGTGCTAGCCTCTCTGTTGTGCCTAGGTGGGGCTGCGACGTGTTGATCTTCCGCGGCCGGGCATGACCCAGGAAAGTGTGTCCGGCCAAATGGGATCAAGCGTGTTGGGTAAGTTGGTGCACCCTGCAGTGAAGTTAATCTATTGAATAGCCGTGATCTTGATATGAGGATGACTTGGAGTTGTACCTTGACCTTATGACAACTAGAACCGGATACTAAATAAAACACACCCTTCCAAGTGCGGATACAACGGTGGTCGCTCTCTCTCGGGGCAATGAGGAGGATGGCGGGTAGGATTATTGCTATGTGATGTTACTTGGAGGACTTCAATCTACCCTCTGCTACTTGTTGCAAGGCGAAGGTGACGAAGCGTAGTCTTGATAAGACTAGCTATCCCCCTCTTATTACGGCATTCTGCGATTCGGTCCTTGATATGGCCCTTTACACATATATCCATGCATATGTAGTGTAGCTCCTTGCTTGCGAGTACTTTGGTTGAGTACTCACGGTTGCTTTGTTCCCCCTTTCCCCCCTATCTCTACTCGATTGCTGCAACCAGACGATGGAGCCCAGGAGCCAGACACCACCGTCGATGACGACTACTACACTGGAGGCACCTACTACTACGTGCAGCCCGACGGCGACCGAGGGAGTAGTTTAGGAGGATCGAGGCGGGAGGCTGCGCCTCTTCGATCTGTATCCCATTTTGTGCTAGCCTTCTTAAAGCGGAACTTGTTTAACTTATGTACGTACTCGGATATTGTTGCTTCCATGACTCGTCTATGATCGAGCACTTGTATTCGAGCCCTCGAGGCCCCTGGCTTGTATTATGATGCTTGTATGACTTATTTTATTTTTAGAGTTGTGTTGTGATATCTCCCGTGAGTCCCTGATCTTGATCGTACACGTTTGCGTGTATGATTAGTGTACGATTAAATCGGGGGCGTCACAAGTTGGTATCAGAGCCGACTGCCTGTAGGAATCCCCCTTCCACACTCCTTGGCCGAAGTCGAGTCTAGACATTGCAAAAACTTTTACTAACTTGGTTGTGTGCCTTACGGGCCCACGTCGCCATCGGGTGGTACTAGGATCTTTTACTCCTCGACCTTTACTCTGGGACTCTGAACTCTCTTCTACTCGGGTTAAACGAATTTACTAACTAACACTAGGATCCCGTGACCACATTCACCCCCAAGTTGGATAAAGCCATAGTTATTCCTTGGAATTGTATTTTGATCAATTTCCACACTGTCATTTGACTCCTTTGAAACATCTTTGTTTTCAGATGGAACCCACGAGGCAGGTAAATGCGCCACATGGCGGCCATTGGTGCCTCGGGATCACCTGCGGTGCTAGCGAGATGATGACCTATCCGGGTTATCGGCGGCACCCTGAGTACACCGTCTTTGAGGAGTACGGGACTTTAACCAGAGCGATGCCGAGCCATCGTCCACCTCTACTCTCGGGAGTATGACTCCACTACTTGCTGCACACCGCACATGGTGTTGGGGTGACTATCGATATGGCGATCCACGATCTTGCTTATGCTTTGCTCGACACGTCTTCGTGGAGAGTATCGGGAGTTGGACACCTCCCCTTCGGGCACATTGCTATCGCGTCGATGTTGGTGAGGAGGTTACTACTGCTGCCTACTCCTTTGTCACTAGAGAGCCCTTCTACCATCGAACTTTGTTACGCATCGCGATGGGCTGGATCGAGCTAACCGAGCTCTTCGCCACGAAGTTGTACATCACCGTCGGCACCTTTACCGTGCTTTCGGCCATCTGCACCCTTTGTCCGATCCGAGAGAGCTGCGCGTTCTGCGATCTACCCAGCCAGACCGTGATGCCCTCAGGTGTAGGTTGGCGGAGGTGGAGGCTACTCTCCGCACTTGGTCCTCTCACGCCACTTGGTCGTCGGGTTCCACACCCGAGTATCCGCGGCCCCAGGTCAGCGGCGTGGAGGACTATCCGCTGCCACACTACCAGCTTTCAGAATTTCTGACTACCTCCATGATGCCGCGTGGGGACTGATGTAGGCTTGCTTGTTAGTGTTAGATGCATTCGCCCAGCGAACTGCGTGCCGCCTATGATGTCTTAGTCTATGTACTGAACTCTGTGTACCGAACTCTATGCATGATCCCTTTTGTAAGATATGTCGACTACTATGTAGTTTCTATCGTGCTGCTTTCATTATGCATGTTTCATCATGAATGATTCTTGTCCTTTGCATGATTTCTCAAGTGCTGAACTACCCTTGTTATATATTAGCAGGATGGTTAGACCAACTGGTCGTGGTCGTGGTGGCAACTTCCCACCACCGCCTGAGTACATGGCTGGTATGATCCAACAGCTTGAGATGAATCGCCAGTTCATGGAGAACATGATGGCTCGGTTCCTCGCCCCAATATGAACCCGGCAGCCAAACACAACAACTCTGCGAGGATTTCATACGCCTCAACCCAAGTGTGTACCGCAGCTCAACCCAGCCCCCGGATCGCGATGGTAGCTCCGTGACATCAACTATGAGATGGAGTCTGCTGATGTAGCCCACCAGCTATGTCACTTTTGCTTCCTTCTTCTGAAGGGACCCGCAGCTCAATGGTGGGACAGCCACAGGCGTACTACTGCCCGATTGGAACAATCGTCACTGGCGGACTTCCGGGCTGCTTTCGTGCCCGCTTCATCCCTCAAGGAGTCATGGACGGAAGAAGCGTGAGTTCCATAACCTCACCCAAGGCAACAAGATTTGTTGAAGCTTATCGTGAGAGTTCTGGACTTGTCTCGCTATCTTTGAAGAGGACATTGCAAGCGATGCCTTGAGCGGAGAAGTTCGTGGACGGCCTTCAAGGCGACATCAAGCTCACACTTCTAGTGCACGACTTTGCTGATTTACGCCACCTTGGTGAACAAAGCTATCAATGTCGAAACTGAGTGCGAGGAATACGAGCTCTAACAGCGCATAGCCGTGACACGGGCTCATCTTGGGCCCGTCCTCTCGAGCGCAAGATATGGATTCCCAACGGCATGTACCGGCCGAATGCACCTGCCCCAAGGCGAGCTATCTTGCACCTCGTACGCCTACTCCGACTAGGGCAGCCCAAGCTTCGGCTCCACCACCCCAAGCTCTGTTCCCACTCCCAATAATGGTTTGTGCTTGGTGTGGACAACGAGGCACCGTGCTAGAGAATGCAACGAGAACCAGAATCGGTGGCCCTTCGGTGGCGGCCGTGGAAGCAACCAGCCCCGCAACAACAATGCCAAGCCCTATGGTCGAGTTCAGGCCAACCACGTTGATCTGAACGAAGCTCAAGACCAGCCTACTACTGTGATGGGTACACTTCTCGTAAATTCAGTACCAGCATGCGTTTTATTTGATCTGGTGCATCGCATTCATTCATGTCGGAAGATTTTGCATGCTTGCACGACATTAAATGCGAAGACATGAATGCTTTACTATTAGTACACACCCCAGCGGGCCAATGTCGAACCTCCATGATTTTACAGCAGCGTCCCCATTGAAATCGAAGAATCGGAATTCCTTGTCTCACCCATCGTCTTTGAAGTCTTGCGGCATTGACCTCGATTCAGGAATAAATTGGTTAAAGGCGCATCTGCTTCTATAGTTTGCGCCACTAAGACCGTCCATCTGCTACACCCTTCGGATGAAATAGTCACTTACCAAGCTCATACGGTGCAAAATGCGAGGCAAGACTCTATGCATTGAATGCATTGAGCGCCGCACCACTCGAGGGTATTGAAAACATTCTTGTCGATGCGTGAATTCCTCGGCGTCTTTCTGAAGAACTCGAGGATTCCCCACCTGCTAGAGCTGTCGAATTAAGTCATCGACTTGAAGCCGGGCACCACTCCTATAATAGCGACCCTACAAGATGCCGCGCGCATGAACTCCTTGAGCTTAAGGAGGAAATCGACAAGTCTCTTCAGTGATGGTTTCATTCGCCCAAGTTGCTCTCCTTGGGGAGCACCTTGTCTCTTTGTCAAGAAGAAGGATGGGACAAACCGATTGGTCCAAGACTACCGTCCTATAAATCAAGCTACCATTCAGAATAAGTATCCTCTTCCTCGGATCAATGATCTGTATGATCAACTGGCTGGTTCATCAGTGTTCTCTAAACTCGACTTGAGGTTGGGTTACCACCAGATCCGTGTTCGTGAGGAGGATATCCCCAAGACCGCCTTTGTGACTCGTCATGGTTCATACGAGTACACCGTCATGTCTTCGGCTTAACCAATGCTCCGCCACCTTCTCTACTTTGATGAACTATATATTCATGGATTACCTCGACAAGTTTGTCGTGGTTTATCTGGATGATATCCTGATATTTTCCAAGAATGAAGAAGAACATCTTTGAACATCTTCGTCTTGTCTTTGGAAAAGCTACGAGCATCAACTTTATGCCAAGTTCTCCAAATGTGAATTACGGCTTCGAAAGTAACCTATCTTGGGCATGTCATCTCTAAGGATGGTATTGCCGTCAACCTGAACGAGTTGAGGCTATTCTCGATTGGACTCCTCGAAGAGCGTTAAGCAAGTCGAAGTTTTCTCGGTCTCGTCGGCTATTGCCGTCGATTAAATGAGAACTTCTCCAAGATTGCCAGGCCTCGACTAACTTTCTGCATAAGGCGTCAAGTTCCAATGGATGAGATAAATGTCGGGAAAGTTTCCGAGGCACTCAAAGACAAGTTGACTTCTACCCGGTACTAGCTCCACGATACTAAGAAGGACTACGTCATTTACTGCGACGCTTCCCGTCAAGGATTAGGCTGTGTCCTAATGCAAGAGCGCAAAGTGGTTGCTTATGCCTCTCGGCAATTGCGCCCTCACGAAGAGAACTACCTAGTTCACGACCTCGAGCTTGCTGCTGTCATTCATGCACTAAAGCAGTGGCGACATTACCTTCTCGTGTCGTTGCGAGATCTTCAACGACCACCAAAGTCTGAAGTATCATTTTACTCAGCCAGACTGAACCTCCGTCGTGAGAGATGGATGGAAGCTATTGCGGAACTTTGACTTGGGTATTTCCTATACACCGAGCAAGGCTAATGTAATGGCTGATGCCTTGAGCCGCATAAGTCTTCTGCAACCACCTCCAAGTTCACAAAGTTCAACCCTCACTTGTTGAAGAATTGTAAAGTTGAACCTCCATATTGTTCCTCACGGGTGCACTCGCTCCCCCTCCTCCGGAGTTTCGCAAGATGAATCTCCGTGTTGTTTCGAGGGTTCCCTCTATACCACAGGTGTCGAACCCGATCTCGTGAGCTCCATCAAGACAATGCAGGGATATGACTCTGAAGTCTACAAGATTAAGCGCGACCTCAAAGAAGGAAAGCCCTCATTCTTCACTATTGCTGATGATGGCGCCTTGTACTTCAAAGGCCGCCTAGTGGTGACGTGTAAGAAGGAAAACCTGAATATGACTCGAAGGTTATGAAAGAAGCTCATGATACGCCTCTATGTATCCATCACGGTAGTACAAAAGATGTACCAAGACATTAAATCGAGAGATTACAGTGGTCTAATATGAAGCAAGACATTGCTCGTTATGTTGCTTGAATGTGGCGTTTGCCGTCGTATCAAAGCGAGAACATCAAAGGCCTCTTTGGGACTACGCAACCTATCTCTATTCTGAATGGAAGCGGGACCAGTTGAGATGGACTTCGTCACGGATTTCCCAAGTCGCGAGAAAGGTAATGATGCTATTCTTGTCGTCATTGACCCGGCTTTCTAAAGTTGCACATTTTACGGCGATCGAAGAAGCGATCACGCTAGCCCGACTTTGCAACGCTCTACATGTCGAGAATTGTTTCACTTCACGGTATTCCACTTTGGTTATCGATTCGGGCCGTGGCAGCTTATTCACTTCAAAGGTTACGGGCAAGTTTTCAAGAAGCTATGGGTACTCACTTATCTTTCGATCTGCGTTTCATCCATGATCACAAGGGCAAGTTGAGCGTGTCAACCAAGTTCTCGAAGACATGCTTGAGCTTGTGTTATTTCCTTGACAAGAAATGGGAGGAATCTCTCCGTATGCTTGAGTTCTCTTATAATAATAGCTATCAAGCTAGTTTGAAGATGGCCCCTTGAAGTGTTATATGGACGAAAGTGCGAACCCCTCTGAACTGGTCGAAAGCGGGAACGCATACTCTTCGG